>CM076575.1:1116729481-1117350678 GCA_034641835.2 Pinus albicaulis | reverse complement strand
TGCCCCAACAGCTTGCCTTCATCCATAGCAAAGAGACTCATCTTGGGATTAAGAGAAAACCCAAACTTTCTGCATCTCTGAAAAACAACTCTCAAATGGTGCAAATGTTCATCATCAGTGTTAGACTCCTATACCAATAGGTGTCATTTTTCATGATTGTCTTGATTGAACTATGGAATATGTTCAAACCTTTTTCTTGAGCAAAGGTGTTCCATATTCTTGAAAAACCAAAAAATCAAAAAATTTAAAAAAATGTAAAGAGGGTATACCCTAAAAGAAATATCAAAGGGTAAAAAGAATAAAATGGTCAAAAAGAGAAAGAAATGAACCCCAAGCAAAAATGGACCAAGGAAAGTGTGCAAATCCAAATGCCACTACTATTTCATTTTTGCAAATAAAGCAATTGTGTGCAGCTTGTCAAATCTTTGCCATAATTCATGAATAAGTCAAACAATTTAAACTTGGCTTACTCATATTTCAATTTCATGTTGTAGATTAGAGAATAAATATCTGACCAAACAGTTTAATCTTGGCAGATAAGTAGATAGGTAGATTGAATAAAGGTGCTCAATAGCTTAATCTGAGCCCTTGGATGTAATAAGGGTAGAATTAGATAGGTTTTCCTTGTAAAAAGAAAAGATTGATAAGGGTTTGCAAGTCTAAATGCACCCTAATAAAGAAGAGAAAATGGTAGTGTTAAGTAGATAGGGTAAGTAGATGGTGCTGTAAAGTGTTATCTGATGAATGATGCTGCTACATGTTTTTGATCCTTTACTTTCATCATAAGTACTCAAGCAGGAAATACACTGGAAAATCACAGCAAGCAAAGTCAAATTCATTAACCTCCCTCATCATTTTCCCCCTCAAGAGTTTTACTAATTTCCCCCAAAAGTACTAAGGTATTTGGAGATCAAAAGGGCTCAAGGCATTTCCTTGACTTCTGGAGGGACCGGACCCCCGGCCTAATGATCAAAAAGACCTAAGCACTTGAGATAATTCATCATTGTTATCTTCCATCTTTAACTTTTTCCTAAGTAAAATCCTATTTTACTTAGGAAACTGATGCAAAATTCCATAAAAATTCCTCAAAATAACTTGTTATTCTAAGTTAAGTGTTGAAGATAAAATGTTGCAATTTACTTCACAAATTATCACTTTCTTAGATGTACAAAAATGTTTTGATTTTCCTTGTCCTTTGCCATATTAACATTTAACTCTATTATATTAAATCCCTAGTGAAATACCCTTTCCTAAGTATATAACTCTCTTTTTTTATAAATATCCCAAAAACCCATTTATTATAATGTTTACCAAAGTATTATATCCCCGCACATTGAAAATAAAACCCCCGCTTTATAAGCCCTTTGGTTAAATATATCTTTATAATATAAATCCGCCCCTATGGTAAGTTAATTGCATATGATTAGTTTACCATATAATAAAATTATGTATCCAAAAAGCGTTAAACATATGGTGTATATGTTTAATACCAAAGTAAAATAAATCCGAAGTTTTATGCCAACGTGGCTTGTCCACTTGGCATTTCCCTGATGATTAAAACCCCACCGCGACCCCCCATTTCCTTCATTCTTTCCGCCAGTTAAATATCCCCCGGAGCGATTAAATAACATTTAAAAAGTGTTTAAAAATCCGACGGGCCCACATGAAACCCCCCGCCTATCTCCCCATCGCCCCAGCCGTTGGATCAGCCTCCCACAGATCAACGGCCAGCGTTGATCCCGCTGCCCATCCCGTGTAAGTTTTTTAACCAGCGGGGGATGGGTGGTTTTGAATAGTCAAACTGTCCACGTGGCAAGAAACCTGTGGAATCGCTGCCCCTCCGATAAAAACCATCCTCGACCAAAAGCGGTGCGGGAATACCACTTACCGCTTACCGCTTACTGCCGGCTTACGTCACCCCGTACGTCGATGACGTCATCACCTCGAAAAAATAAAAAAATACTTTTAACTTGCGAATAAAGCCATTTTTCGTGTTTTTTCAGTTATTTTCATTATTCTGAAAACGACAGAGCTCCCGCTGCGATTTTCAAAATTCCACTGTAATTGATCATTTCGCCCCAAAATTCTGCTGCGCCCGTGTTGAAGAACAGTCCCGCCATTACCTGTTACCTGTTAAAGATCCAGTTTCCGTCTAAAAGCAGGTATTTATCCTTTATGCCCCGACTGCAAGTAAAACTCAGTTTCCTTTGTTTTTTTCGCTGAAAAAGTGGTTAAAAATCATCACTGAGTCCTCCCTGGAGATTTTAAACCTGTGAAATTGCTCCCCGAACCTACAAATTGTTCCAATTTCCTTCATTTCAAGAATCCCGCCCGGCCCGTGAAGAAAACCAAAAACCTCCATTTTGAATCCACAAGAACCAAAATGGAGGCCCCGGCAGCTCTTAATATCACTCCATTGAATGCTCCTCACCGGGAATTAGACTATTTACCTTTGATAGATGAAGATTTCCAAATTAAAGACTTGGTTTTTGATGAAAGTCCCCTATTGAGTTATTGTCGCTGCAGAGACGAATACTCAAAGGGGCAAGATCTTATAGGGTTATGGGAATCCAATCTCCCAAGGTATCTCATCCCTTCAGTTGTTATATTCCCAGAAATCATTCATTATTGCCAGGAAAACTATGATCCCGCACGGAGATCTGTAATAGCTCCTGATCAAAGTGTTCTATTTCCCATCACTCCCCAGGCTATCAATGCCATGTTACACTTTGAAACAGACCAAGAATTAGCTCCATTATCCATAGAAGGATTGATTGAGAAAACCAGGCAATTAACCCCAGAAAAGCTAAAATCCATGTGTCAACATTTCATGTTACCTGAGCATCAGCCAAAAGGGTCTCCTCCCTATGGTTTTTACTTTTTCAATACATTGGGAAGGCTCATTGTAAATATTATATCTTTTGTCTTAGGATTCAACACTAGTGAATATGTTGATGAGATAACCTTGGCTTTGCTATCCATTTTTACTCCTTTGCAACCTCCTGAGATTAAATATGATTTTGCTTCCTTCATAGCCAACAAGATCCATGATCAATTCATAAGGCTGGACACTGAAAAGGTTTTTAAGTACTCCTCAGTTATCTATCATCTCATGATCTACTATCAGTCAGAAAGATTCCCTTTCCCTATTCGAAAACTTGATGCCAAGGGAAATCCCAGGTCCGTCATATTTTGGTCCCCCATCATTCATTCTTCCTCCGATTCTCCTTACTCCTACTCTGAATTCATTGATCAGTTTGTTTATCCTGCAACAACTTTGTTAACAGGAATTCCTCCCCCAAGACTCACTAATGAAATTAGAAAAACCTTGCAACTGTCAAAGAGTTATAAGGTTGGGGATTGGTATTTGTATCAGAACCATACAGTCATCAGAATTTATGGATGTGAACTACATCCATTCAAGTTACCCAGATATGTACCAATGAGGATTTTTGCCTTAGAATATTTCAGACAAATGAAAAATTCAGATGTGATCCATTTTTGCAATGTAAAGAAGAAAGCTCAGTTAAGGATCAAAAGCCAATTAGGTCCTTTCATCTGCAATTCTAGGGAGGCTGAGAGAGAAGCAGAAAATCTATTAGAGAAAAAGTTTCAGACATCTTTCCGTTGGGTTCCTTATGACCCCTTTGGTTTTATTTGTGAAAAGAGATTAAAGAATAAATCATCTCCTTATATACACCACAAGATTCCTGATCTAGAACAGTATGCAAATCAAGATGAATGGGTTGAAGGAACACTTGTTGAGGAAGAAAGTGAAGCAGACAAAATGAATAAAATTATGAAAGATGTTGAGAAGAACTTTGACCTAGAAACGTATGATCAAATGCAGGTACCCTACATCGGTACTTCTTCAGCAGCCACTCTACAGCAAGCATTACAGGAAAGCAGCCCATCAGTAACAGCAGAACCCAAGGGTAAAGGAAAAGAACCTGTAGTTCAGGTCATTGAAACTCTGGTCATGGCGGAGAAACCACAGACTTCCAAAACACCCGAGCAATCACAAGTTTCTCCCACTCAGGGACAGCATCCACAGATTCCAGAGTTACAGACTCCATCAATTGTAGAAATAGGAAAGAAAAGATTGGTTTCAGACACCACTCCAAAAGAAACCTCACAGGTACATCAGGTCAAGAAACAGAAACCAAATCCACCTCCACATGTGGAAATTATAGATGAAATATTTGATGATGGGAGGGAAGATAGTCAGCAAACTGGCACAGCAAGTGAAACAAACATAAGCCAGAAAGGGATACAAAAGCAATTAAGTATTGAGGTATCCTTCTTCAAACCACCAAAGACAGATACTGGGGACATTAAAAGAATCTTCATTAATATTAAAACAAAGAATGATCCATTGAAAATGAAGGTATATGATCAGTATATGAAGATGGCTCCCCAAAATCAAGAAAGGCTAATGTCAGCATTTGACCTTTCACAAGGTAAAATGCTGATGAGCCACTTCAAAACAAAGGTGTCAAAGCCCACTTCAGCAGCAGATTACATCAGAACAAATTTTGAAGTTTTGGAAAAGGATATCCATCCCCTGGACCAGATAGAACTACACAGACAAACTGGGGAAATGGTCTATTCTACTCTCACCAACAAAGCCATGGCAGCTATAATGCTGCAAGATTCTTTGAATAACACTACTGCACAATTGGAAATTGAGAAGGCCTCCTCACAGGCCAAAGATAATAGAATTAAGTCTTTAGAATAAATAATCATTGGTTTGGGTCATAATCCCAAGGACATCAAAGGTATTGAGGCATTGATAAAGAAGAAAGAGGATGATATAGCTGCACTCAGAAAGTAGCTAAAATTACCAGCCTTGAGACACCCTCAGACCCAAGAAGTTATAAAAAGTAATTCACAAGAAGAAATAATGGAGTTACTTTTAAATATGACTGCGCGACTAAATGAAACAGAGAGGGAATTGGAAAAAGCATTGCAGGAACAGGAAACTCTCAGGAAGACTTCAACAACAGGTACTCCAACAACAGGGCAGCAGATACAGCCATCTCAAGTGAATACTTCTGGCTTGAGTTCTGAGGATTTAATAAAACAAATGGAGAGCTTGCAACTGAGGGTCACAGAACTCCAAGAAACAAAATTGAAATTAGTAAAATTGGAGGAAAAATATGACACATCCAAAAAGACAGCTGCTGATAACACCAGGGAGATAAAAAGATTGGAAAAATTGGTTGAGGCTTTGGAAAAGGATCTTTCATTAGAGAAGCCTCTAAATGAAATAAATGACATTCTTTGGGGTAACATCATTGAATTAATAAAGGGTATTTGGCCCTCTATTCAAGCTATTTTTGAGCAAAATGAGTTAGTTAAGATAGCCCAAGAAGAAATAAATAGAACCAGGAATGAATTGAGAGGCAGGCCTGAACAGGCCAGTCAGCTCATTCAATTTTTGAATTCCAGAACAAAACAACAGCTTGCATTGTTAGGAATTAATGACAGGACAGGTGCAGTTTTGGAAGCAAAGAGAGTTTTCACCAAGAGGACTTTCATGCAAAATTTAGAAAGAAAGTGTACAGACATTTTGGTTGACATCAACAATTTCAGAGAGAAATTTCAAGCTTTGCTGGATAGTGGGTTACCAAGTCCCATGCTCACAAAAGATCAAATAGTAGACTTGGAAACCTATGAGAAGAGAATAAAGGCTCATGCTAAAAATGCAACTGTAGGTTCTACTAGCTCATCAGAACCTGCATTACCAACTGGGAAAAGTATTTATGATAAGGTGAGGAATTTATTTCATCTGGAGCATGAAATAAAGTATCTATTTCCGAATGATCCCACTTTTTATAAACTTACTGAAGCAGATGAAACTTTAAGAAAGCTCAGAAGAACTATGATACCAGATGATCAATGGTGGCAGGAAATGTTGGAGATTCTATAAAAGTTGCTTTCAGGATGAGAATTTATCTTTACTATCAAGTAAATGGTAAAAACAGGAAAACAGATAAAAGAGTATCAGGTAAAAGGTTAAAGAGTATCCGTAGGAACAAAGAGTGTTCAACAATCCAAAGAAATACTGCAAAAGATAGCACAGAGCCCGATTTTAGCACTTACCTCCAGCACATCCACGAAGAAAGGAACAGCACATCGACAGTTGCCCATTTTTCTATCCACGAGACCATTTGTCTCTTGTTTGTTTGTAAATTATGCTTTAAGTCAGCCTAGATTGTTGGCTAAGATAGTGTAAGATTGTTTAAGATTATTTTGTGTATAAATAAACCCTCAAAGAGAGTGTTGAGGGTGGATTCTATTACTCTGCTGTAACATTGAGATTTTCGGAATAAAAGCTTTTGGAGAAATTTACTTGTGGTTGTTAGGAATTGATGATAGGACAGGCACAGTTTTGGAAGTAAAGAGAGTTTTCACCAAGAGGACTTTCATGCAAAATTTAGAAAGGACGTGCACAGACATTTTGGTTGATATCAACATTTTCAGAGAGAAATTTCAAGCTTTGTTGGATAGTGGGTTACCAAGTCCCATGCTCACAGAAGATCAAATAATAGACTTGGAAACCTATGTGAAGAGAATAAAGGCTCATGCTAAAAATACAGCTGCTTGTTCTGCTAGCTCGTCAGAATCGACATTACCAACCGGGAAAAGTATCTATGATAAAGTGAGGAATTTATTTCATATGGAACATGAAATAAAGTATCTATTTCCGAATGAGCCTACATTTTATAAACTTACTGAAGCAGATGAAACTTTAAGAAAGCTCAGAAGAACTATGATACCTGATGATCCATGGTGGAGAGAAATGTTGGAAATTTTATGAAAATTATCTTCAACATGAGAATTTTATTTTTTACTATTAGGTGAAAAGTAAAAAGGAAAACAGATGAAAGAGTATCAGGTGAAAAGGTTAAAGAGTATCCGTGGGAATAAAGAGTGTCCAACAAGCCAAAGAAATACTGCAAGGAACAGCACAGAGCCCTATTTCAGCACTTACCTCCAGCACATCCATGAAGAAAGGAACAGCACATCGGCAGTTGCCCATTATTCTATCCACGAGACCATTTGTCTCTTGTTTGTTTGTAAATTATGCTTTAAGTCAGCCTAGATTATTGGCTAGGATAGTGTAAGATTGTTTAAGATTATTTTGTGTATAAATAAACCCTCAAAGAGAGTGTTGAGGGTGGATTCTATTACTCTGCTGTAACATTGAGATTTTCGAAATAAAAGCTTTTGGAGAAATTTACTTGTGGCTTACTGGATGACGTTTTAAAGCACTGGACTTGTTGCAGGATTCATGTGTTGGACTACAGTTCAATAAGTGTTTCTACCCTTTGTCTGAAATTTTATATTAGTTTATAATACCATTTTATCCATTTCTGAATAATTTGCATAAAGGATTGAAACAGAATTTGCTTAATTGTACTCTGTTTTCAAATGTGGTTGTTCTTAATGTTTTCTTCTAAATTAGTTATAAGCATGAATTCTTAAATGCTCTTGCTTTGCTAATTTAAACATTGTTGATTACTATAATAAATAATTCTTCATTTCTCTTTGTTTGTAGTCATCTCATTTCTTTCTTTTGAACATGGTGAAAGATTCTTAGCTTCCTTTCATCCCTTCAAGATCATCCCATCCACTTTAAATTTTAAGGATTGTTCTCTGTCTAGCTATCTTGCCCTGTAATACCATCTTGTGTTTAGAATAGAAATCCAGTAAAGCCATCCTTTTGACTCCATAGCCCAATGGACTGAAAGCCCTCAACCTTGCCCTTAGTTTGTGGATTCCACCATTTTCCCAAAACAAACTCTTGAATCTATAACTAGCCTAAAACCTTCCAAGAACAAATATAAATCATAAAGAGAGAGCCCTCTCTGGATGCAGATTGGCTAGATTCTGCATCTAAAAGGTTGGTTTGTGGTTACCTCGGGTATACTTTCCTCTTACACAACTTCTAGGAAAACCTGAGTGATAACATAGTGGCGACCATACTGGGGATCTGAATCATTTTATTAATACTATTGTTTGATTTATAAGCTATGGACAGAGTCTGAAGATCAGCCAGGTAGCCTTTGAAATTGCTTTTGCTCTGCAATTGCAAAAGTAAATAAATGTTGCTTCAGTCTATCTCTGATTTAGCTTATATATTGAATCTTAGTTTCAAAACATTCAATCAGACTCTCTAGTTTAAACAGATCTTTGAGTAAATCTTAATCACATATCATTATTTCTTGAAGAATTTGTAGAAGTTGTATTTATTTTTCAATTAAAATCCAAAATCCAAAAACACATAGTCTAGGAAAGTTGGCTTTAGAAAGGATTCGACATACTAGGTCAAACCCCGACCCCAATCCACCACCAATATTTGAAAATCCAAATCTGATTCCCAGGATTCTTAGAAGACAAGGAAGTCAAGAAAGTTCTGAAAGAGGAAGTCAGGAGAGTACAGGAAGTTCTAGACCACTTTCTAGATCTGCATCTTGTCCTGTGAAAATTATATATATTGATGACATTCCTTTCAATGCACGATTTGAAACATCTTTGTTTGTGAATTTTTCTGAAACTGAATTATCTAGATTAGTTCCAGATCCATTGTTCTTTGAAGATTTGCAATACCGGTTTGTTTCACATCATCTTGACAGAGAATTGCATAACTCTATTCAGTCTGAACAAACCTTTGAAGAAAGTTCAAACATTTCTGTGATTACTGAAGCATCCTTAAGTCCAGTCACTTTTTCTCAAACTTTTCAAACGCCTGTTATCCCTTCTACTCCTCCATCTCCTCCTGCCAGATCATCAACTCCTATTATCTCACTTTATCTTCCAATGGCTAATCGATACGCCCCTCTACAGTTACCAGCCAACCCTCTAGCTTTAACTCAGGACTACCAGAGTAAGATCACACCTTTCGATGGATCAGGTACTTACACAGCTCAACAACACACCAAAAGAATGACTGATTACTTTGAGTTTTATGAGATTGATACTGATAATATCCGAATGAGAATTTTCGTTCAGAGCCTTACTGGAGAAGTTAGAACTTGGTTTAGAGCTCTTACTCCGAACAATATTGTTGATTTAGAAGCTTTGTATAGAGCATTTCTGAACAGATGGGAGAAAAAGAAGGATCCTCTTCAGATCCTTTCAGAATTTGAAAAATTAAGAAGAAGACCAAACGAAACCGTACAAGATTACATCATAAGATTCAATGAATCATATAATGCAGTTCCTCTAAACCTAAGACCCCCACCTAACAACGTGTTGGTTAAATTTCCAGATGGTTTTGACTCCGATATAGCTTATTCCCTTAGGGAAAGAGCTCCTCAAACACTAGAGGAAATGCAAAGCATTGTGGTGAGTGTAGAAGCAAATCTGATAGAAAAACGGGCCAGAGCTAGGGCAGAGAGAAGAATGCCTATGAATGAAGAACCTTCAGCTTTTGAAAAGAAGCTGGATGTAATCATTAAAGGTATGGAAAGATTAGGAGACAAAGTGGAAACCATTGAAATAAAGTCTTCTACTGACAATCAGAATGTTGCAAGAAACCCGAACTTTAGGAGGAATCTGAATCAGAATAGTGGAAAGAATGTTCCTGATCAGAACATTAGGCCACCCTTTCAAGAAAACTTTGTTGAAGGCTCAACTTCTGAAGAACCTATAGAAGATGTAGAAATAAACAATGTAACAGATGACAAAGATGAACCAGAGGTTTTCCTATCCCAGGATGATCAAGAAAATCACATCCTTGAAACATTCCAAACTCATTCAGGTGAGACTTTTGATTTCAAGGAAGGATATGACACAACAATCTATGAGATTCATAAACAATATAACTTGAGAAGTAGGCGGATTGAGGTGCCAGAGAATACCAAACAGAAAACAACAAAACAAAATGTAAAAGGTAAACAAAACATTCCCCCTGTACAAAACATTCCCCCTGTACAAAACATTTCCCCTATACAAAATATTCCCCAAGTACAAATTTTGTCTAGGATAACTCCCAATTCTTCAAATCCAATAATTGGAGATGTCTCTGACAACCAACCAAACAACAAACAACAGTCTAATACATCTCCTCTTGTAGGAAATGTAGAAGAAATAGTAGAAGTTAGTCCTGAAACACCTTCAAAACAAAACTTCATTCATGAAAAAGAGAAAAACATTGAAGACCCAAAAAACAGAGAAAACCCAACTGTGCAAAATACTAAAACTCAAACAGAAAAACCTTTTAATCTAGAGGCTGAAATAGGCAAACTCAAGATAGTTGTTCCTTTATCAGAATTGGCTAAACATGATGTCTATAGGATTCAGATTACCAAGTCCCTAAACATTAACATTACTGGATTGGATGATTCGGTAAACATTCTTGATGATCAACCCAAACTTCTTTTTGGCCCTGAGGTTAATGGCAAACCAGAAAGTGGAGGAACTCCTCCATTTTATGTAAGCCTGAATGTTCATGACAAGATACTCCATAATGCAATGCTTGACTCTCGAGCATCTCACAATTTGATGCCAAAAGCAGTAATGGAAAGATTGAATCTAGATATTACCAGACCGTACAAAGATTTGTTTTCATTTGATTCCAGTCAGGTAAAATGTTTAGGTTTGATTAAAGATCCGTGTGTCACTTTGGTACAATACCCTGCTAAGTCTGTTTTAATGGACATAGTAGTTGCTGATATTCCACCTAAATATGGTATGTTATTGTCTAGATCTTGGGGTGCTAAACTTGGAGGATCTATTCAACTAGACATGTCATATGCAACTATTTCAGTATTTGGTCAACCTAAAAGATTATATAGAGAAACTTTGATGAAGTACTTAGTGAGTAGCCATGAGAAGCCTGAAAACTTCCCTGTTTATTCTATACATTCTGATATGGATTCTTTTATTTTATACAATGCTGAGTTAGATCTTCCTACTGAAATAGAAGCTCCATAATTGGAAATCATAAACAAAACCACTGTTAAAATTGAAGAAATCTCTGAAAACAAAGAAACAACAGATGATCAAGAAATACCTGAAGAAACTAAACAACTAGCTCCTGTCAAGAAACACTTTAAAACAATTGATGAGGATTATGAACATGAAATTCTATGGCATTTAGAGTTTGATGGCTCAGTAAACAGACTAGGGGCAGGAGCTGGAATTTGGTTACATAATGTTGAGGATAATAATGCAGAGGGTCATGCTTATAGGTTGAATTTCAAATGCACTAACAACATGGCAGAGTATGAAGCTTTTTTATTAGGGCTTAAACATGTCAAGAAGTTAGGAGGTATTAGGGTATCAATTGTAGGAGACTCCGAACTAATCATTCAACAGATTAAAGGAGAATGTGCAACAAAAGACATGAGACTGAAACAATACAGAGAAACAGTTGTAGAGATTCTCAACACATTTTTACAAGCCCAACTTGCCAAGATTCCCAGGAAACAAAATTTGCATGCCCACAGTTTAGCAATGTTTGCTAGTACATGCAAGTTACCTTTCGACCCTAATCATCAGTTTTCAGCTGAAATTAGGCATAGGCCTGCTATACCAGACAATCTTTTGAATTGGCAAGTATTTGTGAATAACAATCAAATCAATAATTTTTTGACACTTCAAAATGAGTTTTCTAACTGTAATATAGATGAGGATATAGCTATTGATGAATCTGATCAAGGAAAAGAACAAAAAATAGAAATTTCAAGAGAAAATGCAATTCATATGCTACATCCCACCACATTCACTAAAAAGGACATGCAAAATTTGAAACAAATGGAATCTGATGAAATCATAGAAGATGAGACATAAGTCATCAACTTAAAAGATAATCATTTGCCCAAAGGATTAACTCCTTTGGAAGATCTGTTTGACTCAAATGATATTCCATTTAGACCTAAAATGGAACCTGTAAAGGCTGATATGGAAGAATGCAACTTAGGAACCCCAGAAAATCCCAAAATGGTCAAGTTGTCCAAGTCTCTTCCAAAAGATCAGAAGGTTAAATATGTTGAACTATTAAAAGAATTCCAGGATGTTTTTTCCTGGAGTTATGAAGACCTCAAATCTTATGATACATCCATCATTCAACACACTATACCTTTGAAACCAGACCAGAAACCTTTTAAACAAAAGCTTAGAAGAATAAATCATGTTTTATTACCCTCAATTGAAAAGGAAATCAAAAGGATGTTTGAAGCAAGGATTATAGCTCCTATCAGATTCTCAGAATGGGTTTCTAACCTGGTACCAACAAGAAAGAAGACAGGAGAAATTAGATTGTGTGTCGACTTAAGAAATTTGAATAAAGTTTCTTTAAAAGACAACTATCCTCTACCGAAAATGAACCACATTCTGCAAAGGGTGGTAGGATCTTCAAGAATATCACTACTAGATGGATTTTCAGGGTACAACCAGATTCTGGTTCATCCTGATGATCAGGATAAAACAGCATTCACTACACCATGGGGTACGTTTAAATATGTCAAAATGCCATTTGGGCTCAAGAATGCAGGAGCTACATTTCAAAGAGCAATGGATATTGCTTTTGCTAAAGAGATACATGATTTTCTGGTTATTTACCTAGATGATTTGACTGTTTTTTCTAAAACAGATCAAGAACATTTAGATCACCTAAGGCAAGTATTTATAAAATGCAGAAAATATGGAATTTCTTTAAACCCTAAGAAGTCATTGTTTGGTTTGGAAGAAGGAAAGCTTTTAGGGCATATCATTTCTAAAGATGGAATTAGGATTGATCCAGAAAGAATTCAAGCAATTTTGCAAATACCCCACCCCAGAAACATAAAAGAATTGCAAGCATTCATAGGAAAAATAAATTTCTTGAGAAGATTCATTTCTAGTCTAGCAGAGTTACTTAGATTATTAACTAACATGTTGAGGAAAGATTCAAGCATTGACTGGACTGTAGAAGCCAAACAATCATTCGAGGAAATTAAAATGGCTTTAACAAGAACACCAGTTCTGACCAGTCCTAAATTTGATAGAGACTTTATCATTTTTTCATTTGCTTCTGAACATACTGTTGCAGCTGTTTTACTTCAAAAAGATGACCAGGGGTGTGAAAAGCCAATAGCATTTTTTAGTAAAGCACTGAGGGATGCATCTCTAAAATACAATATTATGGAAAAACAGGCTTTTGCATTGGTAAAAGTAATCAAAGATTTCAGAGTTTACATATTATATTCTCATGTGATAGCATATGTGCCTAATGCAGTAGTTAAAGATATTTTGACTCAAGATGGCATAGAAGGTAAACGAGGTAAGTGGATAGCTACCATTTTGGAATATGATATTGAGATCAAGCCAACAAAACTTATAAAGGGCCAAGGTTTAGCACAACTTATGACAGAAACTAATTGCCAAGCCTTAGACCTCAATGAACTGGATAACGAGCAGGAGATGGCGACTCCTCAGATCAGTCAAGCTTTCTTAGATTCACCTTGGTACACTGATATAATTCATGTTTTATTAAACCTGCAAGCTCCTCCAGGGTTGTCCAGAACCAAAAGAATATTTTTAAAAATGACATCTTTGAAATATTGTATTTTAGATAGCACTCTATTTTGGAAAAATCATGAAGGAATTTTGTTGAATTGTCTCTTAAAAGATAAAGCTGATAAAGCGCTTAATGAATTTCATGCAGGGGATTGTGGAGGACATCTCTACTGGAAATCCACTGCAGACAAGATATTAAGGGCTGGATTTTACTGGCCAACTTTATTCTCTGATGTTAAGAAATTTGTAACAACTTGTCATAAATGTCAAATATTTGAGGGAAAAAGAAAGTTGTTACCTCTGCCTTTAAAACCAATTTCCACAGAAAGACCTTTTCAATAATGGGGGTTAGATTTTATTGGAGAAATTCATCCCCCTTCTTCAGGGCAACATAGATGGATTTTAACTGCTACAGACTATTTCACTAAATGGATTGAAGCTATCCCATGTAGACAGTCCAATGATTATGTGATTATTGGGTTTTTAGAAACCAACATACTTTCAAGATTTGGTTGTCCAGAAAAAATTATAACAGACAATGCTGCTGCATTTAAATCAAAGAAAATGATCAGTTTCTGTAGTAAATATCATATTACTCTAGGCCATTCAACAACCTATTACCCCCAGGGTAATGGACTAGCAGAATCCTCTAATAAAAGCCTTATCAATATCATCAAAAAAATTATTGGAAGAAAACAAAAAGAATTGGCACAAGAAACTGACCAATGCATTGTGGGCAGACAGACTTACAACTAAGAAATCTATTGGGACTAGTCCATATGAGTTAGTTTATGGCATTGAAGCCAGATTCCCATCATCTTTAGGAATTCATGTTATGAAATTACTTCAGGAGGCTCAAGTGGAGCCGAATGACATTCAAAGAAGAATTAATCAAACAATCCACCTGCAACAAACCAGGGAAGAGGTATACCAAAAATCACAAGTCTTGCAGGAAAAGCTAAAGAAAATGTTTGATAAAAGGACTAAATCAGAAGATTTTCAACTAGGTGATAAAGTCCTGAGATGGGATTCTAGAAGAGAAGAAAAAGGAAAACATGGAAAGTTTGATTTCTTGTGGAAAGGGCCTTATATCATTCATGCCTTGCAGGGAAACAACACTTACTTTTTGAAAGAATTGGACAATTCAGAAGTTGAAGAAGGACCAGTCAATGGTCGAATGCTCAAGCATTATTTTGATCCCATTTACTAGAGTGTTTCAATGTTTCTAACTTGTACATAATATATTGTTTTTTTGTTTTGTTTTTATTAATGCAGTTTGGATTGGATGGTGACTTCTGGAAGTTGAAGCCCGAAGTGAAGGCCCTAAGCTTCAAGAGTTTCACTATCATATGTAAAATAAAGCTACCAGAAAGGAGGAAGGTTTCATACTTTCAGTTTGAAGACATTTTGAGGCATCTGACCTGCTGTTCTTGACTTTTCACAAGGAAAAGCCATCCCCAAGTGGAGCTAGTGTTAGCCTCCTATACCAATAGGTTTCATATTTCATGATTGTCTTGATTGAAATTATGGAATATGTTCAAACCTTATTTCTTGAGAAAAGGTGTTCCATATTCTGGAAAGACCAAAAAATCGAAAAATTTAAAAAATGTAAAGAGGGTATACCCTAAAAAGAAAGATCAAAGGGTAAAAAGAATAAAATGGTCAAAAAAGAGAAAGAAATGAACCCCAAGCAAAAAATAGACCAAGGAAAGTGTGCAAATCCAAATGCCACTACTATTTCATTTTCTGTAATAAAGAAATTGTGTGCAGCTTGTCAAACCTTTGCCACAATTCATGAATAAGTCAAACTGTTTAAACTTGGCTTGCTCATATTTCAATTTCATGTTGTAGATTAGAGAATAAATATCTAGCCAAACAGTTTAATCTTGGCAGATAAGTAGATAGGTAGAGTTAATAAAAGGTGCTCAACAGCTTAATCTGAGCCCTTGGATGTAATAAGGGTAGAACTAGATAGATTTGCCTTGTAAAAAGAAAAGGTTGAAAAGGGTTTGCAAGTCTAAATGCACCCTAATAAAGAAGAGAAAATGGTAGTGTTAAGTAGATAGGGTAGGTAGATGGTGCTGCAAAGTGTTATCTGATGAATGATGCTGCTACATGTTTTTGATCCTTTACTTTCGTCACAAGTACTAAAGCAGGAAATACACTGGAAAATCACAGCAAGCAAAGTCAAACTCATTAACTTCCCTCATCACTTTCCCTCAAAAGTTTTACTAATTTCCCCCAAAGTACTAAGGTATTTGGAGATCAAAGGGGCTCAAGGCATTTCCTTGACTTCTGGAGGGACCGGACCCTCGGCCTAATGATCAAAAAGACCTAAGTACTTGAGATAATCCATCATTATAATCTTCCATCTTTAACTTTGTCCTAAGTAAAATCCTATTTTACTTAGGAAACTCATGCAAAATTCCATAAAAATCCCTCAAGATAACTTGCTATTCTAAGTTTAAGTGTTGGAGATCAGATATTGCAATTTACTTCAAAAGTTTTCACTTTCTTGGATGTGCAAAAATGTTTTGAGTTTCCCTGTCCCTTTGTCATATTAATGTTTAACTTTATTTACTAAATCCCTAGTCAAATACCCTATCCTAAGTATATAAATCCCTTTTTATAAATAACCCAAAAAACACCCCTATTATAAAGTTTAACCAAAGTATTTTATATCCCCGAGCATTTATAATAAAAACCCATTATATGCCCTTTGGTTAAAATTATCAATATATTATAATCCCGCCCTTATGGTAATTAAATAATATTTGTTTGTTACCATATAAATAAAATATATATAAAAAAACTTTAAACATGCGATATGTATGTTTAAAACGCAAAAATATGAATAAAACTTCGGAGAAGTCTTGCGCCACCGTGGATTGTCCACCTGGCATTCCACCTAACCAAACCCCGCCGCAACCCATTTCTTACACATTCGGGATTAATTAGTCATCAGGACTAATTAAATAACCTTTTATCCGCTTATTAAATATTCCCCGGAGCGATTAAACAACGTTAAAAAGTGTTTAAAGCCCGACGGGCCCACATCTGAAACCTCCACCTATTCCCCCATCGCTTCAGCCGTCGGATCAACCCTCCGCAGATCAATGGTCCACGTGAACCCCGCTAGCCATCCTTTGTGAGAATGTTAATCAGCGGGGAACGAGCGGTATTTGAAAAGTCAGACATCCACGTGGCAAACGTTCTGTGGAATCGCTTCCCCCGCGATCAATACCACCCTCGACCAAAAGCGGTGCGGGGACTTTCCGCTTACCGCTTCCCACCCGACCTTGCACACGTCACTCCCGTACGTCGATGACGTCATCCCTCGAAAAATAAAAAACTCTTTTTTAAAGCCATTTTTTCCATATTTTTCCTGTTATTTCGTTATTCTGAAAATGACAGAGCTCCCGCTGCGATTTTCAAATTTCCACTGCAATTGACCAATTCACTCCAAGATTCCACTGCGCCCGTGTTGAAGAATAGTCCTGCCATTACCTGTTACCTGTTAAAGAACCAGCTTCTGTCTAAAAGCAGGTATTTATCCTTTTCTGCCCCGACTGCAAATAAAACTCAGTGTTCTTTGTTTTTCGCTGAAATAGTGGTTAAAAATCATCACTGAGCCCTTTCCAGAAGTTTTAAGACTGTGCAATTGTTCCTTGAACCGGCGAGCTGTGCCAATTTCCTTCATTTTTAGAAATTCCGCCCGGCCTGTAAGGAAAACCAAAACCTCCATTTTGAATCCACAAGAACCAAAATGGAGGCCCCTGCAGCTCTGAATATCACTCCATTGAATGCTCCTCACCGGGAATTAGACTATTTACCTTTGATAGATGAAGATTTCGAAATTAAAGACTTGGTTTTTGATGAAAGTCCCCTATTGAGTTATTGTCGCTGCAGAGACGAATACTCAAAGGGGCAAGATCTTATAGGGTTATGGGAATCTAATCTCCCAAGGTATCTCATCCCTTCAGCTGTTCCATTCCCAGAAATCATCCATTATTGCCAGGCAAACTATGATCCCGCACGGAGGGCTGTAATAGCTCCTGATCAAAGTATTCTATTTCCCATCACTCCCCAGGCTATCAATGCCATGTTACACTTTGAGCCAGACCAATAATTAGCTCCATTTTCCATAGAAGGATTGATTGAGAAAACCAGGCAATTAACCCCAGAAAAGCTAAAATCCATGTGTCAGCATTTCATGTTACTTGAGCATCAGCCAAAAGGGTCTCCTCCCTATGGTTTTTACTTTTTTAATACATTGGGAAGGCTCATTGTAAATATTATATCTTTTGTCTTAGGATTCAACACCAGTGAATATGTGGATGAGATAACCTTGGCTTTGCTATCCATTTTTACTCCTAGGCAACCTCCTGAGATCAAATATGATTTTACTTCCTTCATAGCCAACAAGATCCATGATCAATTCATAAGGCTGGATACTGAAAAGGTTTTTTAGTACTCCTCAGTTATCTATCATCTCATGATCTACTATCAGTCAGAAAGATTCCCTTTCCCTGTTCAAAAACTTGATGCCAAGGGAAATCCCAGGTCAGTCATATTTTGGTCCCCCATCATTCATTCTTCCTCCGATTCTCCCTACTCCTACTCTGAATTCATTGATCAGTTTGTTTATCCTGCAACAACATTGTTAACAGGAATTCCTCCCCCAAGACTCACTAATGAAATTAGAAAGACCTTGCAACTGTCAAAGAGTTATAAGGTTGGGGATTGGTATTTGTATCAGAACCATACAGTCATCAGGATTTATGGATGTGAATTACATCCATTCAAGTTACCCAAATATGTACCAATGAGGATTTTTGCCTTAGAATATTTCAGACAAATGAACAATTCAGATGTGATCCATTTTTGTAATGTAAAGAAGAAAGCTCAGTTAAGGATCAAAAGCCAATTAGGTCCTTTCATCTGCAATTCTAGGGAGGCTGAGAGAGAAGCATAAAATCTATTACAGAGAAAGTTCCAAACATCTTTCCGTTGGGTTCCTTATGACCCCTTTGGTTTTATTTGTGAAAAGAGATTAAAGAATAAATCATCTCCTTATATACACCACAAGATTCCTGATCTAGAACAGTATGCAAATCAAGATGAATGGGTTGAAGGAACACTTGTTGAAGAAGAAAGTGAAGCAGACAAAATGAATAAAATTATGAAAGATGTTGAGAAGAACTTTGACCTAGAAACATGTGGTCAAATGCAGGTACCCTACATTGGCACATCTTCAGCAGCCACTCTACAGCAAGCATTACAGGAAAGCAGTCCATCAGTAGCAGCAGAACCCAAGGGTAAAGGAAAAGAACCTGTAGTTCAGGTCATTAAAACTTTGGTCATGGCGGAAAAACCACAGACTTCCAAAGCACCGAAACAATCACAGGTTTCTCCCACACAGGCAAAGCACATCCAAGTTCCAGAGTTGCAAACTCCATTAAATGAGGAAATAGGGAAAAAGAGGCAGGTTCCAGACACCACACCTCCAAAAGGAACCTCACAGGCACATCCAACTAAAAAACACAAGTCAGATCCTCTTCCAGATGTAGAAATTATAGATGAAGTATTTGATGATGGGAGGGAAGATAGTCAACTAACTGGCACAGTTAGTGAGACAAATACAGGACAGAAAGGAAAGGCTTTACAGAAGCAATTAAGTACTGAGGTATCCTCTTTCAGACCACCAAAGACAGACACATGGGATATTAAAAGAACCTTCATTAATATTAAAACAAAGAATGATCCATTGAAAATGAAGGTATATGATCAGTATATGAAGTTGGCTCTCCATAATCAAGAAAGGCTAATGTCAGCGTTTGACCTTTCACAAGGCAAAATGCTGATGAGCCACTTCAAAACAAAGGTGCCAAAGCCCACTTCAGCAGCAGATTACATCAGAACAAATTTTGAATTTTTGGCAAAGGATATCCATCCCCTGGACCAGATAGAGCTACACAGACAAACTGGGGAAATGGTCTATTCTACTCTCACCAACAAGGCCATGGCAGCTATAACGCTGCAAGATTCTTTGAATAACACTACTGCACAATTGAAAATTGAGAAGGCCTCCTCACAGGCCAAAGATAATAGAATAAAATCTTTAGAAGAGATAATCATTGGTTTGGGTCATAATCCCAAAGACATTAAAAGTATTGAGGCATTAATAAAAAAGAAAGATGATGACATAGCTGCACTCAGAAAGCAGCTAAAATTGCCAACCTCAAGGCACCCTCAGACCCAAGAAGTTATAAAAGGTAATTCACAGGAAGAAATAATGGAGTTACTTCTAAATATGACTGAGCGACTAAATGAAACAGAGAGGGAATTGGAAAAAGCATTGCAGGAACAGGAAACTATCAGGAAGACTTCAACAACAGGTACTACAACAACAGGGCAGCAGATACAGCCATCTCAAGTGAATACTTCTGGCTTGAGTTCTGAGGACTTAATAAAACAAATGGAGAGTTTGCAACTAAGGGTCACAGAACTCCAAGAAACAAAATTGCAATTAGTAAAATTGGAGGAAAAATATGACACATCTAAAAAGACAGCTGCTGATAACACCAGGGAGATAAAAAGATTGGAAAATTTGGTTCAGGCTTTGGAAAAAGATCTTTCATTGGAGAAGCCTTTAAATGAAATAAATGACATTCTTTGGGGTAACATCATTGAGTTAATAAAGGGTATTTGGCCCTCTATTCAAGCTATTTTTGAGCAAAATGAGTTAGTTAAAATAGCCCAAGAAGAAATAAACAGAACCAGAAATGAATTGAGAGGCAGGCCTGAGCAGGCCAATCAGCTCATTCAATTTTTGAATTCCAGAACAAAGCAACAGCTTGCGTTGTTAGGAATTGATGATAGGACAGGCACAGTTTTGGAAGCAAAGAGAGTTTTCACCAAGAGGACTTTCATGCAAAATTTAGAAAGGAAGTGCACAGACATTTTGGTTGATATCAACATTTTCAGAGAGAAATTTCAAGCTTTGTTGGATAGTGGGTTACCAAGTCCCATGCTCACAGAAGATCAAATAATAGACTTGGAAACCTATGTGAAGAGAATAAAGGCTCATGCTAAAAATACAGCTGCTTGTTCTACTAGCTCGTCAGAATCGACATTACCAACCGAGAAAAGTATCTATGATAAAGTGAGGAATTTATTTCATCTGGAACATGAAATAAAGTATCTATTTCCAAATGAGCCTACCTTTTATAAACTTACTGAAGCAGATGAAACTTTAAGAAAGCTTAGAAGAACTATGATACCTGATGATCCATGGTGGAGAGAAATGTTGGAAATTTTATGAAAATTATCTTCAACATGAGAATTTTATCTTTTACTATTATGTGAAAAGTAAAAAGGAAAACAGATGAAAGAGTATCAGGTGAAAAGGTTAAAAGAGTATCCGTAGGAACAAAGAGTGTCCAACAAGCCAAAGAAATACTGCAAGGGACAGCACAGAGCCCTATTCAGCACTTACCTCCAGCACATCCACGAAGAAAGGAACAGCACATCGGCAGTTACCCATTTTTCTATCCACGAGACCATTTCTCTCTTGTTTGTTTGTAAATTATGCTTAAGTCAGCCTAGATTATTGGCTAAGATAGTGTAATATTGTTTAAGATTATTTTGTGTATAAATAAACCCTCAAAGAGAGTGTTGAGGGTGGATTCTATTACTCTGTTGTAACATTGAGATTTTCGGAATAAAAGCTTTTGGAGAAATTTACTTGTGGCTTACTGGATGACGATTTAAAGCACTGGACTTGTTGCAGGATTCATGTGTTGGACTACAGTTCAATAAGTGTTTCTACCCTTTATCTGGAATTTTATATTAGTTTATAATACCATTTTATCCATTTCTGAATAATTTACATAAAGGATTGAAACAGAATTTGCTTAATTGTACTCTGTTTTCAAATGTGGTTATTCTTAATGTTTTCTTCTAAATTAGTTATAAGCATGAATTCTTAAATGCTCCTGCTTTGCTAATTTAAACACTGTTGATTACTATAATAAATAATTCTTCGTTGCTCTTTGTTTGTAGTCATCTCATTTCTTTCTTTTGGACATGGTGAAAGATTCTTAGCTGCCTTTCATCCCTTCAAAATCATCCCATCCACTTTTTCTTAAATGCTCTTGCTTTGCTAATTTAAACACTATTGATTACTATAATAAAGAATTCTTCATTGCTCTTTGTTTGTAGTCATCTCATTTCTCTCTTTTGAACATGGTGAAAGATTCTTAGTTGCCTTTCATCCCTTCAAGATCATCCCATCCACTTTAAATTTTAAGGATTGTTCTCTGTCTAGCTATCTTGCCCTGTAATACCATCTGGTATTTAGAATAGAAATCCAGTAAAGCCATCCTTTGAATCCATAGCCCAATGGACTGAAAGCTCTCAACCTTGCCCTTAGTTTGTGGATTCCACCATATTTCCCAAAACAAACTTTGAATCTATAACTAGCCTAAAACCTTCCAAGAACAAAGATAAATCATAAAGAGAGAGCCCTCTCTGGATGCAGATTGGCTAGATTCTGCATCTAAAAGGTTGGTTTGTGGTTACCTCGGGTATACTTTCCTCTTACACAACTTCTAGGAAAACCTGAGTGATAACACATTCCATTGAGCAATCCTATCAAGAGGATTCCTCTACTCGAGCATCTGGAAATGAACCTCGTACCATATTCTACCTAAAGGAGTAACAACGAAGGGCACAAGAAACACCCCCAGTCATGCCCGTTATACGTTGCACGCTATGCGATGAATGTGGTCACTTCCTTGAGGAGTGTGCAACCCAATAAATCATCCTCAGATGGTATCATATAAAAATGGTTTACTACGTTGGATCATGGGCAGTGCAATTCACATGTTTGTTATGCACCGACAACCACCTTTAAAAAAATTCTCTCTATATCGCCCGATTTTGGCTAGCGCTCTGCCATAGTCCACCTCTCCTAAGAATATGACATGGATGCAGAGTCCACGGTCAAGTCCACAACCCAGGAATATGTGATGATTAGATCCATCATGTTCTTGTCTATCGAAGAGCGACCAATTAGGGAACCCCTAGTTACCCCTAACCGCCCTCCATAGAGAAGACCAACATGCACATTATGCCAAACGCCAAATAATGTAGTAATCCATTGTCTTGATTTAGCAGCGTTACGACATTGGTTCCCCACCAGAACTCAAACTAAGCATGACGGAACCTTCATATCAAGGATATTTTTCCTTATATGTCAGGGAAATCATTATGAGCGGAATTGTACTTATGCCTCCAAACTTCATCCCACCATCGACATGATTCATACCACAGAGAACAGACAGGATGACCTCTAGGAATGGGATAAAAATTATGTTGTCGGGTCAATGTCCCCACCCCAAAAGTGGTGTACCAGGCGAGCTAAGACAACACACCAACCAAGCATGACTCCGACCAAGCCTAGGATAACATGAAGACTATGTGACCTGAACGACCATAGAGTCAACTAGTGTAAAGAACTGAAGCACCTTGAAAACAATTTTCGTATAGTCTCTTCTCTCCCTCAGAAACTTCTCTCTAACCAAGAGAATATCACGCGTACCTATTACCGGATTTGTTCACACTTTCACCATATGATTAAATGTGCACACCTCCCCAAGATAAGAGCGGCAAGAGGAGTGTTGAGTCAACACTCCCCCAAAGAGGTAGACACACTAAAGCCAACAATACGGAAATGGAAATAGAAGACAACCTCTTCTACAACAGACCCTTTCCAAGCATCCACATCAGGAACAATGAGTAGTGTAGAATCTCATGCAGCCTACTCTGTTGGCATAGTGATACCATGCACTATCTGCATGGGCCAAAATCACACACCATAGGTATGCCCGATAATGGAAACATTAAGGAACATTTACGGTAGGCACAATTTCCACCTACTAGAAATTGACCATACTAGAGGGGAACCCAACTTTGCACTCAAGGAGAATCCCATTACGAAGATTCTCCCCCCACTAAATGCTGATGACACGATCCACCATATATGATTTGTATCATCACATATTCAAGCCGCCCCCAGGTCCCAAGATTTCCACCCTATTCCTGCCACAAAATGTCAAGATACCTTGCGCTTTTGCATTGATTTCTGCAAGAGCCCAAATTTACGTGCCGTCATCTAACTACTTGAAGACACCCAGCCTCTAGAAAAATACATAGTACAAACAGAGCTTTTTGATGAAAGTCGACGACAATTGCTAGAACACAATGAGGCCCACAAGGAAAGGGTAAAAGCATCATTCAACTGCCACATCACCCCTCACTCATTTACCGAGGGAGAATTAGTCCTCCGTTATGATGTCACAAAAGAAGCCCTAGAGCCAGGAAAGTTAGAAACCTTGTGGAAGGACCCTACAACATTAAAAATTTCCTCTGAAAAGGGGCATACATCTTGAAAGAACGAAAGGGGACCTGCGTCAATAACCATGTCAACAAACTTTACCTCAATAAATTCTACCCACAAGGGCCAAAATAGCCCTTTCACTTGAGTGAATGTACACAACCCCAACCACCTTAAATTTTTGTCCAAAAGACTTATTTTAAAAGCGCTCAAAATTCCACCATGGATCACCAACCTGAACCCTATTTCAGATTTGCTGAAAAAGCATTAAGATGGTCTCAAAGTTTGGCCGCAGCTTCATGGGGCATTTACCACCCTAACCGATCACCACTCTTCTCAGATGGTGTGTACATCAGTTTAGAAACAAACAATCAGGTAGAATATGATGATGTCATCGGACATATGTGTGATGCCCTCCATCAGGGTATACACCATATGCATATCTACCTTGATTCCCTGTTAGTAGTGTCGCAGTTAAACGAAACATTTGAGACAAGAGATACACATATTTTTAGAAAATATTTACCTGCCAAAAGATTCAGTAGAAAAATTGACTATATCACATTTACACATGTACCAAGGAGTCAAAACCAAACAGCTGATTTCATAGCTAGCAATATCCTAAATTGGAATGGATCTCGAATAAACCATCATACATAAAAAAACCAAAAATATATATATCCATCAGCCTAACATCATACATAAACCGAAACATGTGACACATCATGTAGAGCCACAAAAAATGTCTTTCATATATATATATATATCACAATATGTATGTTTGAGTACAAAAAATCATGTCGCCAGCCCAACTTCCAGCCCAAAGATACAAAATTCATCAAAAATAAGGGAAGCATCCTCATAATGGGTTCTTTCCATGTGTACAAGTATACTCTAGGATGGTGCCCCATTCGGAGGGGCACTTGGACCCACCACTGGAACTGTTGTCACAACCGCGATCGCCACCCGACGTAGAACGGGCCCATAGTCCCTCTCAGAGGCCATCATAGTCTCCAACCAAACCTCCTCGAGGTCATCTATGAAACCTTGAGTAGGCATATCCTAGGTCAAGTGGTCAACTCGACCATGGAAATCATCAATAACTGACACCAGAGCTGTCAGTTCCACAATACGAGCATCTGTCGTATATGCGCGAGCCACTGCTGCATCAACATGAGATCGCTCAGCTGTTATCTCTCCAGCAGTCGAGCTGTTGCCCTCCCCTGAAGGGCCAATACCACCACCAAGTCTCCTAGAATAACCTCCTCACTGATCACCCCTAGGTTTTTGTAGAGGATCATGGCCAGCCAACTGAGCCACGAGGCGACCCACCTCACCAACATCTACAAGAGTAACCAAAATGATGTTAGTGTCACTAGAAAAACACATAAGTACATGTATACTCAAATAAACACAGAAAAAATACACAACATACCTATGGGACCCCAAGCGTAATCAAAAGGGAGACCCATGTCTGGATCCCCCGGGAAGTCCATCCCCGCATAGGGGTATGGTAGGAACATCTGTGGGTTGGCCTCAAACCAGGACTCTTTCGTGGCGTTCCAATAACGCCCCATCATGCCACCGCTACCTCGCGACATCACTGATTTGGATTTATGCAAGAATGCAACAGAATACACATATAAACATAAATACAAAGATGCAGTAGAAATAACACTTCATTTCATTAATGTCAAATAACTAAAATTTGCTTACAGACAGAATGTAAATAAACTAGCTAGGGTGCTGCTAGCGAATCTGTGAGAAGAGATGTGGTGGCTACAGACCTCTGAAATGTGTTACAATGAGGCTTGAGGGCCTATTTATTATTGAGAAATAATGGATAACTCTAAACGTCCAAAAACCTAACCCTAGGAGATGAAGCACCAAAAGTATGGGCCTTGTCTGGGTAAATTGGTGTTTCAACTTCCCGGGGATGTAACTTTGGCATACAATCTCTGTTTGATGCATATGATACATCGTTAGAAATATATTTCTGAGGAATAAAACTGTTCCAATGAATATAAATTACAAAATGGAATCATATTCATCAGACAAATGATGCCCAAAAAACGCCGTTTAGGGCCTCAAAAACTCTCCCGAAGTTTAGGACCTGAAAAAATACTAAAAATAGTAAGTTGTGCCGAAACTGAAAAACTGAAAGAGACAATGGTGGGGCCCCAAGTGGAATAGGTGGGTAGCCACCAATATCTACCTGGATCATTCCTCCCCCCTTAGGAATAAATGGTCCCATTGTGTTGAGTTCCTCCATGAGATGAGGAAACTTCTTCTGAACTTGGTCCCTAGTGAACCGCTTGCCTTGGTGCAGGAGTTGGCCAGCTTTGACAACCTGATATAGTTGGATCTTTCGTTGGCGAGTGTTTTTTATTTTCATGTCTACGATATAATATGTGGTGGCTTGTTCCATGTAGTCTGGGTTTAACTCTTTTGGCATGAGTTCTTCTGAAATGTCAGAGGTTTCCAGTAGAGGTGGAAAGTAGGGATGAAGACGGTCTACATTGAATACTAGGTGCAGACCAAGGAATGGTGGAATACTGAGCTTGAAGGCATTGTTCCCTACAACCTTAGTGATGGTGTATTGCCCATATCAGAGCAGGTGAAGCTTGCGGTGGGGTCCAGTGAGGCGCTCCTTCTGCAAATGTAGCCACACTCTGTCACCCACCTAGAAGTTGTGTGGAACTCGATGTTGATCATGTCATTGCCTGTACCTAGCATTGGATCTATCCAATATTTCATGAACCTGTTGGCGGATGTTTTTAATGCGCTCGATGAATTTGTTCTCTTTGTCAGCTTCATACTGGACATGAGCCGAATCAGCCGGAGTAGCCGCAAATGGCATGGCTACGTCAATGAGACATAGTGGCTAGAATCCTAAGCCTACTTGAAAGGGGTTGTGGCCAGTTGAGCTGTGGAGAGCCCAATTATAACTGTGTTGTACATAGGGGAGGCTCTCATCCCATGTTCGTGGATGCTTTGAATTTTACATGCGCAGAATGTGTACAATCATCTTGTTGACGACCTCTGTATGGCCATCAGTTTGGGGATGGAAAGCTATGGATTTGGTGATCTTGGTGTCCAGCATTGACCAGAGGTTGGACAAAAATGTGCTGAGGAACCTTCTGTCGCAATCTGATATGATAGACTGTTGGATCCCAAAGTGAACCCACACTCATTCAAATAAGAGCTTAGTAGTGGCTTCTATTGTGGTATTCTTCTTGTAGGCCGCCATAATGACCATCTTCAAGAATATGTCGATGACCACCAAAACACAATCATTTCCATGCTTAGTAGAAGGAAGGCCTGAAAATTAATGCATGGAGGTGGATTCCCAAGGTCGACTAGGGGTAGGTAGTGGAGTATATAGCCCTTGCTTCTTGATGGACGGTTTGGTAATGGTGCAAGCAGTGTATGATCTAATGTACTTCCCAACATCTTTTCGAAGGTTCGGCCAATAGAAATACTTCTGCAGTACTACCACTATCTTCTTGACCCCAAAATTCCCAGTGACTCAAATGTAGTGCGCTTCCCATATCATCCTGGCACGCTCACCTGAAGGAACACAAATGTGCGCCAAGTGACATAATAATTCATCTTGGAGGTGAAAATTTAGAACTTGTGTTCCCCCCAAGAGTGCCTTGTATGTGTGGCTAAATTCTAGATCGCTCTTGTAGAGAAGCAGACAATCAAAAGTCTCATGCCCACAAGATTTGAGAACTGTGGTTATGGCCACGATCGGTGGTGGGCTGAGACAGTCGGCAACATTATTGGTGCTACCCTTCTTGTAATTGATGTTCAAATGAAATTTTTGCAGATATGTGGACCACTTCTTATGGTGATCACTCTGCAACTTCCCTTGTGTCTGTATGAACTGCAGGGGTTAGTGGTCTGTGTAAATGATTGTTTCCTTCCCAAAAATGTAATTCTTCCATTGTCGAAAAGCTTGCACAATGGAACACATTTCTTTTTCATAAGTGGGATACTTGCGAACTGTGTCAGACAATGTCTCACTGTGATATGCCACTGGATGCCCTGTTGAGTAAGAATTGCCCCAATAGAATAGTTAGAGGTATCTATCTCGATCTCAAATGGTTATTGAAAGTCTAGTAATTTGAGCACTGGGGCAGAACAGAGGCGATCTTTCAATTATAAAAACGCCTTATATTGAGATTCCGACCAAAAGAATTTTTCTTTCGCTCCTCCCTTGGTGACTTAACTCAAGGGCCAAGTGATATGAGAGAACCCTAACATGAACCTGCGGTAGAAATTAGCAAGACCCAAAAAGCTGCAAATCTCTGTTAGAATGGTTGGGGTTGGCCAATCCTGAATGAATTAGATCTTGGCTGGATCCACATGCACCCCCATTTCATCAATAATGTATCCCAGATATTGAACCTGGGTCATGCCAAAAGTTCACTTCTCCAAATTGGCACACAACTTGTGTTGCCGTATAGTTTGGAGGAATTCTCAGATGTGGTGGAGGTGCTCTTCAAAAATTAGTTGGTGAATGGATGCAAGATGTCATCCATCATCCTCATGAAGTTTGCGGGAGCATTCCTCAACCTGAATGGCATGACCATCCATTCGAAAAGGCCCTTCATGGATTTGAAGGTAGGCTTCCACACATCAGATGGTTCAATTGGTACCTTGTGGTACCCATACTTCAAGTCGACCTTGCTGAAATATTTTTCCCCTTTGAGTTGGTCCAGAAGGTCATCAATCCGTGGGATTGGGTACCTATTCCGAATAGTGATCTTGTTCAACGCCCGATTGTCAATACAGAGTCTCCAAGTCCCATCCTTATTCCGTACCAACACGATCGGGCTCCCACAGGGTGATGAACTTGGCTGAATGTGACCTTTCTGCAGCAGCTCCTAAATATGCCTCTTGATTTCATAATTCTCCAGAACAGAGCACCTATAGATCAGTCCATTGGGTAGCGGTGCACCTGGGGTCAGGTCAACGGGGTGCTTGACCTGACAGTGTACAGGCACCCTCATGGGTGAGGGGAAGATGTCTCCGTACTCCTCCACAACCTTGTCCATTTTTTTTGTCATGCAGAGGAGCCAGGTCTGGAGGTCATGGCCAAAATATTCTTCTTTCCCTTTAGGTAGATCATTAGGAAAAAAAAATTTCTAGTTTGGGAAATGAGCTTACTACATTTTTTTTGTAGTAACCAAAGATATAGTGGCATGCAGTGGTGCCTATGGTATCATGTACATGTTATTTCCGAAAGTAACAATAATAGTGCGAGGCTAGGACTCATAAAAAACATGTCGCTTCCACAAGTATGGTTGGCCAAATAATACACCAGAAACATCAATATGAGAAATTTCACACAATACCTCATCCTTGAAGAG
Source organism: Pinus albicaulis (assembly GCA_034641835.2). Classification (NCBI taxonomy): domain Eukaryota; kingdom Viridiplantae; phylum Streptophyta; class Pinopsida; order Pinales; family Pinaceae; genus Pinus; species Pinus albicaulis. The sequence continues at coordinate 1,117,321,392 of CM076575.1, read as the reverse complement.
CTTGATGCTATAGGGAAGGCGACACTACTGGCTGACGCAGAGATCCCGTCCTTGATGAAGCCACCTGATGGTGTATGGTTGTGGGTGTGCTAGGGTCGGAAAGCCCAACTTCTTCATGAAATTGTTGAAATGAGGTTCTTTTGGCTCCCATTGTCAATAATGAACTGTAGCGGGGAACCCTTTACCCACATCTAGGAGTGGAAGAGATGCTCTGCCTCCTCTGGATCTTCTGGTTCCTCCTTCTAGATTTTTGTAGTGGAAACAGTGGCGTTGGGCTTCACATGAATAATATTCTTCCCTTTGTCATTCCCCTTGTCAGGTTTTGATTCAGAGTCAGAGCATGCATCTGATTCAGAAGACCTCACCTCAACCACCAGTGAATGTTTGGCCTGACACTCATTTGTCTTGTGAGTGGAGCTCTTATGGAACTCACACCACTTTCCCATGTTCTTCTTTGGTTTCGTGGTGTTTTTCTTTACTTGTGGCTTTGACGGTTTGTCTTGGGCCTCCATGCCTTGGCTTTGTCCTTCGGTTTGCGGTTTTGGGGCACCTTTCCCTTGCTTTTGATTCGCAGATCCAAAGTCTTGCTTCTTCTGTTTGAATTTCAACTCAATCTTGGCAGCATACCGGTATGCCATACCAAGTGAGGAGATGTCAAGGAACTCCATTTCCTCCTGAATGTATCTGTGCAGACAACCGCAATACTTTAACACCAAATGTTTCTCTGAATCTTTGATACCAAACTTTGTGTGGAGGGTATGGAACAGATTCGTTAGCTCATGCACATCTTGATTCCTTTGTTGTCGCAGTGTGGTCTATTGTATTTACTTCTCCTCATAGCTCCCCATGGGATAGTATTATTCCTTATGGAATCTAAAAAATAATTCCAAGTGGGTACGACTGTGAACAGAGAGGGCTCTGTCTCATTATTTTTCTCACAGAAGGTTTCCCACCAGTCCTTGACATGGGGGGTAGCTTTGAGGAGTGAAAAAATAATCTTCTCCCAGTCAGAGAAGTCATGAACTGAGAAATATCCTTATAATAGATTCAACCATCTGCCTATGACATCTGCATCTATTTGACCCTCAAATATGGGGATGTCAAATTTTTCTTGTACCTTAAAGGGAGTCGTGCCTCCAGAGTGGCTACTGGATGCAGATGCGCCACCAGTGGGCAGTCATTGAAGGATATGGGAAAAGTTATCCATCATCGTGTTTCGTTGTTTTTCAAGGGCCTCCTTGAGAAATATTTTGATAGGATCTCCTGCTCCCTCATCTTTCTTTTCATTTCCCATGGGCGTCCATTGGGGTTTGTGAGGTTGATCTTGCAAAGGTTCCACCAGATCGAGCCCTAACTCCTTATACCTCGACCTTGTTGGGGACATGCAGAGAAGGATCGAGAAAAAGAATAACGCTATGATACCACTAATTCAGATTTATGTAGGAATGCAACAGAATACACATATAATCATAAATACAAATATGCAATGGAAATAACACTTCATTTCATTAATGTCAAAGAACTAAAATTTGCTTACAGATAGAATGGAAATAAACTAGCTAGGGTGCTGGTAGCAAATATCTGAGAAGAGATGTGGAGGCTACAGACCTATAAACTGTGTTACAATGAGGATCGAGGGCATATTTGTTATTGAGAAACAATAAAGAACTCTAAACGTCAAAAAACCTAACCCTAGGAGATGAAGCGCCAAAACTATGGGCCTTGTTTGGGTAAATTGGTGTTTCAACTTCCTAGGGATCTAAATTTGGCATACGATTTCCATTTGATGTGTATGATACATCGTTAGAAATATCTATCTGAGGACTACAATTGTTTCTGTTACTATCAATTCCATAACGGAATCATATTCGTCACATAAACGATGCCCAAAAAACGTCATTTAGGGCCTCAAAACAGCTCCGGAAGTTCAGGACCCGAAAAACTCCTAAAAATAGTAAGTTGTGTCGAAACTAAAAAACTGAAAGAGACAATGGTGGGGCCCCAAGTGGAATAGGCGGAAGGCCACAAATATCCACCTGGATCAATCACTAGATCCCATCTCCTCATCTGAGGCTCCCATGGCCCCCCAAGAGGCACCACCACTACTGGCCTCAGCAGCACTACCCTCTCATACATAATTCTGCACAAGATAATAGCATATGAAAATGAATTAGATCCACATTGGTCCTTTTTGAGTTACAATTCCATCCCGTCAAAGCAGAAACGGGAAAAGTCGAAAAAATACCAGCACCACTCCAACCTGCGGGCCTGATGCCCGATGCGGAGCAACTAACCCTGCCAGTCGTAGAATGACCACCAGAGCACATCTCTCTGCCAGATATGTAACTTATGCAAAGCTGATGGATCCCTCTGTAAGTGGCGCCCCACCACAGTGACGTCTCCTAAATCTCTCTTATTCCACTTTCCCGCCAAGGATTATCTCAGCGCCTCCCCCTGAGGCAGTAACCCGGTCATAAACTAAACATCCATCTCAGGATGGATGATAGAGTGTGTCCCTCTTAACACAAACATTTATTTTCCTCCTTCACCAATGACTGATCATGTAACGTAGTATTCGGTCCTCCTACCGAAGAAGCTCGTTCTCCGTAGAGTTCAAGAGTCCCCATAGCACCAGTTGACAGTGCACCCCAGCATCAACAGCCAACTCAGTATGAATCTCAGGCTAGTCTTGCTCCCTCCACAATAACCTGTCATCAAAATAGGTACCCATCAGTACAGAAGAAACCCAAAATGCGCAAAAATCCAAAAATATTTTCTGCCTCAGCTTTGCGTGCCTATCCCTTAGATGCGTGCTTAGCGCGCGCCTATATTTTTCACACGCGCGCTTAATTCACACTAAAAAATATGAAATGAGCGCATTATCATGCTTATCCATAGAAAAAGTGCACAAGGGGTGCGCCTTTTCCTTGATCACCTGCGCAATCTAGGGAAAAAAACACCTAGAATCCATACAAACCCAGTCTCTATGGACCCCAACAACATCAAATTGAAACAATTCAAGTATAGGACCTCATGAAGGTTACTTGGGCATGATTTCATGAATCCCTGGTGCTCGGGCTCACCGCAACGGCAAGAAATGCTACACAGAGTCCTCTAACCTCTCAAAAACTCATCAAGTACAAATGAATTGAATTAGGGCCATATCCACCTATATAACACCCTTTTCAAAAAAATTTGTGGACCATAACGAGAGATTAGAAGATCTGTTCTCCAAACCGTAAGTTGCACCACAGTCAATAATCCATGATGAACAAAGGCGATGCCACACATTCGCACTACCGAAATTTTTCTTTTTCAGCGTCGACAGGTATGCCCACTCTCATCTTCTTTTTTAAAGCTCATGACCTTCAATAATATTTGATAAAGAATATGCTTTCACTTGAGGTATTTGTTTTTGTAGGAAAATCTTGCAAACCATCCACAACGTTATCCCCTAAAAGTTCCAGAGCAGGTGTCATTCTACCCCCAGCATGATAGAGTCCCATAAAAATCTACACATCCTGACATCATTTCTCCATCATAAATAAACCATAGGGTCCTCACATCTGAACGTGTTTATCATCACTCCACCTTTCACATTATAAACATCCTCTATGGTTAGTAGCCTCCCCTCCATGGTGCACATCAACCAAAGTAGACCATACATCACAACAAAAGTGACGCCATGGCCATATCACTTCAGTCTAGGAAGCACCTCATGTCCATCCATTCACCATGCATAAGGTCAAGTTTACCATACAAGCTAAAACCCCCTTACCGGATGACCAGGTTGTACAAGTAGATCAAAAGCGAACCACTGCGCCTTGCATTTGGCCCATCATACCTCCACCAGCATAATCCCATCTGCGATACTTTTTCATCCACTTCATTAACCTCGCACATGAGACCAACCAATGGGATCCCCACCCTCATCAAAACACCTTCCTCACACCATCAGTGAGCGAACAATTTCATGTTTTATGGTACCCGTCTCTGTGTTTTGTACAAACCAAAACCCATTATTTTATTCTTTTGGTAAGTCTACAAAGACCCCGAAGAGTGCACTACATCCTTCACCCTCTCATTTCATCTTTTCTCCCATGGAAACAGTCCCTGAACACCCTTGGTCAGAGTATTGTACCCCCATGCACAAGCCACCTTGAAATTCATAGCCAATTCATACCCACACTGGAAGTCCTACCGACTCCAGGGATTTCCCCATCAGAAATAGCTATGACTACTGCCAAGCTACTTTGTATCCTCCGACCTTGGGCCACTGAATCCCCATCATCAGTTTTTAGTCACCCATCGCTAACATGCCTATGTTAAACCCATCACTTCCAGTTCCCTGATCCCTCATATCAGTGACCCCTCATTCGATTGAAGCTTCCTTTTTGTCGACTTCGACACCTATTTTCAAGAAAAAATGTCATCTAGTCCTAAACAAAATTCACACATGTTATAATTAATGTGCACATGTTAATAAAAATAAAATACAAAACCATTAGTGCTTTATCTACCCTCCTTCCTCACCATCTCTCTATCTATTATTCTCTCTGTCTCGCCTTGTCTCTATTTCTATATATACCCCCTATTATCTCTCTCTATCTCTCTCTCTCTCCTTTCCCCTTCATCTACCTCCCACCCCCTATCCCTCTCTCTCTCTCTCTCTCTCTCTCTCTCTCTCTCTCTCTCTCTCTTTCGGTCTAGCTCTCACCCTCCCTCCCTCCCTCCCTCTCTCTCTCTCTCTCTCTCTCTCTCTCTCTCTCTCCTACTTTACTTCCATCCCTCTCTCTCTATCTCTCTCTCTCCACCTCTGTATCCACCTCACCCTCTCCCTCTCCCTTTCCCTCTCCCCTACTACAGTTCTCCCTCAGGCCCACATCTCTCTCTCTCTCTCTCTCTCTCTCTCTCTCTCTTGTTTTCTCTCCCCTGATTCCTCTCATTCTCTCCCCCCTCTCCCTCTCCCCCTCTCTCCCCCTCCCGTTATCTCTCTCTCTCTCTCTCTCTCTCTCTCTCTCTCTCTCTCTTTCTCTCTCTCTCTCTCTTTCCCTCCCTCTATCTTCCCCTCTTCATCTCTCTCCCCGTTCTCTCTCTGTTAGCATAAAATCTTTCGGAAAGTGTACCAAAAAGATCTTATTTAATCCATGAGTGATTTATGGCCCTAAAAATAGATATGGCCCTATAATTACTCATATTTTCAATAGAAATTTAGAAGAAACATACAGAATAATAGATTTTGCAGCAAAAGACATTAAACAACAGAATATTTAACTAATTTAGAACCCCATACGATAGAAAAATACATTTAAAAGAATTTATGTTACATTATGTTTATTGTATTATGCCTGGTGAAGGAGACTCATATGATGGCTACAGGTGCCCCTCAAATGAGATGGGTCCTTTGTATGTCCTCTATGATTCATTATTCTGAAACTTTCTCTCTCTTTGATGTGTGAAACCCAAAATATGTGTTGAATTCAGATGGGAATTCAATGGAAAAAAGAAGATAATAACGATGATGATAATGATCATGGTGAAAAATTGATGGAAAAAACTCTTATTTATAACAACATATTGGGTTATTCTTGAAAATGGAAAATAAAATATTATTAACCATAATCTAGATCTAACTGCTTGGAATATTTTATTATATGTTTCAGAGGGAAAATATATTTAAATTTCTTAAATATATTTATTTAGAAATAATAAACAAACAAGTTTATTTATTTATTATTTCAAGGAATTTGCTAAGGAATAATAAAAAATAATGAATTGTTTAATCATTCCTAACCTATTTAGTCAAATTTGACAACGAATGTTAACTAAATAATGATTTAATTAACTAGTCCTAGAGAAAAATCAGATAAAAAATGATTTATTTAACTATTTCTCATGAGAGGGTAAAATGTGACAAGGAATATTAACTAAATAGTGATTTAATTAATTATTAATAGAGGAAAAACAAATAAATAATGATTCATTTAATTATTCCTCATGGGGTTTATTATTTTAAATAAAAATAACTTAAGAAATTATGCTTGATCAAATTGTTTCCTGTAGTGAAAGAAATTTTGTTATGGTAAAATTGGTCTTACATGGTGTATTTAGGTCCACTTAGTTAGATATGGCTAAGTGATCACTTTTTGGTCATATGATATTGCCCCCCAATGTGCGAGTGTTAGGAGAAAATCGTGTGACACAAATACGTTGTAAGAACACAATTATTAGACATTAGAAGGGAGTTAGAGAAAGAAAGAGACATAACTGAAGCGAAGCAAGGAAAGAAAGAGGGGGTGAGACCTACTAAATGAAATAAGTATACTTTTGTTTGGGAGTCTGTGACCTCATTGAGGTGACGGAGGCATACCCGTACTCGTCGAGATAATTGTGTACAAATAATAATGATGAGCCCAAAAATGTGGGACCAAGATACAAAGTACATGATACATGATGTGCTGGCATCAATGGGCCATAAAATAATATAGTGGATCCCATATACATAATGCGCCTCGGAAAATAAAGGCTAGGAATAAATACAATAACATCTAAATAGATGCGATATAATGCCCCTCCATATGACATGGGGTGGGGGGACCACAACCAGAGAAGCCCTGGTAAATAGGAAGGGGCTCTAAAAATATGAATGGATCATCTAAATGAGATATGCATGTTGCGGGCACTACAATGGCTGAAACCAAACCCATGAAATCTACAGAACTGCATCTAAGGTTGGAGAATTATCTGAGGTCATAAAGGGATGTTGGGGGATGCCAGAAGGTCCAACTCCTCATGAGGTCTGAAACATCTCACACACACCAGAGAATCACTGGTACAATCTGTTGGATCACCGATCCATCAAGTGTATAATTCTAAAACATGCGATAATGAGTTGGGGTCTAGCACACAAGAAAAAATCAAGTCAAATGGAAATAATTATTCATTTTTCTTCATATGAGGTACCGAACAATGATGAAAGTTACAACCAAGGTACACCTACCTCTAGATTGTTCTTCTAGAATGAATGTGTTGAATACAATAGAATAGAGCATTCCCTAGCTGAGGAAGTAAGGAATTCTCAACTAAGGTGCAGGGGATCATAGTGGAGCGAATTATGGACTGGAACTAGGGATAATTATGGAAGGAGTGAAATTGAGTGGCGGACTGATGACCTCCCTTGTGAGAGAATAAAATGCATGATTGACTTGTCATCGACTGACTCGATTCTAGAGGGGATTATGACAAAAAATTTAGTTGAAGGCCAAAAATTTGCAACAAAGGATGAATGTGATGCAAAAATGGATGGAATATTGTAATATATAATGGGACTCAATACAGACTCTATGAATGTGAGGATGACTCAACTCGGATGCTCTGAATAAGGGTGACTCGATGATGTTTCCACATAGGATAGGCTGAGGGGGATAGTGAAAAAATGAGTAAATAATGGTTACTCTTGAATAAAAATCAACACACAAGGTGACAAGTGCCAAGGAAAAGTGGTACCAAAGTACAAGAGGCTTATATGAATAAATTCAGTTTAAATTTGTGGCAAAGTGAAACTTCACAGGAAAAAGGGCTTCTGGGTGAAGTGTCAAAATACCAGAAACAAAGAAATACCCATTATAGTACTCAATGAGAGCTTTCTAATGGTGTTAATGGTTCATCAAAACAAGTTATGGCTTGGTCACAATAAGCCACGAAAAAATATTTTTTTTTCAATAAAAAGGAAATTTTCCTCCAATTTTAATTCATTTTCTAAGTGAGTTGTGGTGAATTTTGATAGGAGGAGAAGGCCTTAAATCCTATAGAGATCATAGCAGACAAATTGACTATTGGAATTAGGATTTATTAGTTGGAGGTAGGTGGCCTAACCTTACTTTTCATTTCAATCGGATTACTTTTTCAGATTAGGGTCTCAACGCCCATCGACAGACTATTGGGAATCCTTATGGTCGACTCACACTTTTTAGGGCTTGTTCTGCACTCTAGATCATAGATAAGGGCTAAAAATGTGTGAGCTCGCAGTTTTTAGGGAAAAACATGCGCTCTAGACAGATACGATGGATTGGTGGTTGGCCTGGTGAGGGCCGAGAACAAGTTGGTTTGATGATGATCTTTATCTCTAAATTGACATACATGATGGTGCTTGCAGATACAATAGAGGAAAATATTGCTTGGCGTGAACTAGACTTGGATACTCTTCGGATTGAGATTCAAGGGAACTAGGCAGTGAGAGAGGTATTGGATTGTTATGGGGTTTTCAAGTTTTTGGAGAAACCACTGATGAGGGCAGGTGAGCCCCTACTATCGAGGATTTTGTCCTATTGGGATCCAGAACAGATGGAATTTATAGTGCAAGGGCATAGGATCTGTTTTCAATCCTAGAGACAGCCTTGAGTTGTGAAAGAGTAATTCCTAAGACATCTTATATAGCAAGGAGCAGTATGATATAACAAGGACAATTAGCGGAACGAGGCCCTCTTGCTATTTTAGTTTTAACAGGAAAAATAAATGTAGATGGAACCAAAATATTCACAAATTCAACATAATGAAAGGAACACTGTAGAGGCAAGGAGTGAATTCTCAATATAAATGTATCAGACAACTCAAATAAAGCTTGCTGTAAGGAGGGTTGGATTCTAAAAAGCTTTACAAAGATTGAAAATCAGACGACATTTGTTGTGTAAGAAATATAGAAGGAATACTAACTACTAATGAGATGAAATTCGATAAACATATCTGAACATGAGATGGGCTTAAGATAATAAGAATCCATACATGTCCATAGCTTTTTTAAAATAACATCCCATAGCACTTAATATAGAAGAATCATGGATGAATTTGAAAATGAAACAGCTTATCATGACTGAGCCATATTTAAAGCGCTAGACAGGTTTAGCATGAGTATCGATTATGATAAATTCATACCAGAACTAGTGAGCCACTCGCATTCCATAGCATGATATAAGAAAGATGGAAATAGTGAAATGAACAGCTAAACTATATCACATAAGAAATAATTACAAACTATAAAGCATCAAGACCAGAATCCTCATTAAAGGTAAAACTCCTTATCGTTGAGACCTAACGGGCTCTTCACATTTGTATTAAAACTTCAACAAACTGCATACAAGAAACTCTTTCACAGAAAATCTTCAGAAAATATGGAACCTGTTTTTCTCTTTAGTTCTTGCTTATAAAGAAGCCTCAGAAACATGAGTGAGAAGATATTTTTGGGAAAAATATCTTCTTCGCGTGCTGAAAATTAGTTTGAGGTCTCCATCAAAAATAACCAAAAGTCATGATGAGGAATTGGGGCATCTCATCATTGGCAGTTAGGCTCACGGTCATTTTAAACAAAAATATCAAATAACAGTTTCTGACAGAAGGTAAAATGCGGGAGTGGAATGTGAATTCCACTCGAAATTTAAAAGTAACAAACTAAAATTGAAGTAAAAGGCCACTAGAGCCGAATCATGAATTGACAATGTTCACTGATGAGGTGGAGTTGAGGTGGTCGCTATCACAGATGGCGGAATGTTGGCTAAGAGGAATCGATTTGCCTCTAATGTGGTGGTGGAGTATTTTATGCCTGTAGATCCTTATGATTTTCCTTAAATCTGATTTAATTTGGGCAATCAGGCTTTTGATAATCAATCTTAGCCGAAATCCCCAAATTGTCTTCAGTCTTTTGTTTCTGCCATGGCAGGTCTTCGACACTGATACTCTGACTGTTGCTACAATAACCTCCCGGTGTTCCGAATCATAGTGACCGTGATTGTGGAACCTAGAGTGAACTCATCACTCCATAAAAACCTTGCACAATATGATAAACTCATCAAGAAATACAGGGAGTGGCGGAAGGAATACTATGAAGGCCTGAAGGAATGGTGGGACCCAATTAATACATATGGCGATTTAATGTGAGCTATCGGATCTCAGGAGGAGATCGACGGTTGGGATCATCTGATGGAGTTAATAGGGACATACAATGAAGAGAAATGGAGAAATGCGTGATACATTGTGGGCTGTAGATCTGGATCAAACGGATGATCACGATTGGATCGGCAGATCGCAATCGGAAGGGACGGAGGGTAACACCTTTAGAACTTGTGATTGGCGATGTGGGACTGAGCTCCAGTCATCCGATATGGAACAAGATCAACGGTGGAGATTCAATAGGCGGGGAGATAGATTAGGGTAAAGGAGTGGAGCGGGAGAAATAAGGATCGTCGAATCAAAGGGAAAACGATGGTTGTGAATACAATCGGAGGATCGCAATTGGTGAGGGCAGTGGGCGACACATTTAAAAAGTTGCGATTGCGATCGATGCGGTGGTGCGATGGCCATCCGATCCATTGATAGATCGACAGTTGATATGCAATCGGAGGGGTGAAAGGATCGGGGTGATGGGCACGAGCGGGAAAATTGCTGGCCGTCAGATCTTAAAAGATCGACGGTGGAGATTGCTTCAAAGGGCTAATAGACTTAACACTATTGCATCAGGACTTTCATGGTTTACAAAGGAAAAAGACGTTTCTGCTCCGATTCTCCAATGCGATTAGTGCCCAGGGCTTAAGCACTTGTTCGCGGGTGCGGGGCATATGGGGAAGTGGTTAAGGGGGCTGGCCGAAAGGGGCAAGCCTCATATATGAAGGAAAGTGGGTTTTTGGCCTATTTTTAAAGAATTTTAAGGCCAGAGGAGGCATTCGATAAAGGGAATAAGGGGTTTTAAGCCAAACAAAAGTAATTTAAAAGGCTTAAAAGGGGATTTGGGATGATTTAAAGGATAAGTGGGGAATTTAGAAGGGGAAGAAGAACGATGAAAACGAAGGCTTAGAGGGAGTGAAATAAGAGGTAAAAGGCCTTTTTGGGCATTCTTCTTCATGAACAGAGAGGCTTCAAAACTAAGAATAGTGGTGGGGATTCCCCAAAGGAAAAAAGCACAAGGAGGCTTCGAGGATGATGTGTTTTTAGAGGGAATGCATTCCTTGAAATCTCAAAGATAGTTTGACCCCTTGTTTTCTTGTCCAAAATTAAATAGGGGGCTAACATGATCAACAGGATCAACCATAATATCTATGAAATCTATTTTTTAACCGAACTGCCCCCCTTGAGGGTGGTAGGGGATATACAACCATTTTTAACTCATGGGAGGCATATAGGAGAGTTTATGGAGTGCTATTTCTAGTCGGGTGGTCATGAAAAGGGCACGACATTTTGGATCGGTGACTTGCAGTGCTTAGAGACAAGGTTTTTTTCATAGTGGTCTTGTAGTTCTTGGGCAACTAGGAATTTCACCATTTGACCGGGGGGTAGATGATGTTGGTAGAGAATGTTTTGAGAGGGTCCTACTATGGGTGGGCCTAGATGATGATTTCATCATTAAAACAACAACTGTCACTATGCAAGCAATTGGTCAATGAGACTTGTTCATTTGGGATACTTTTATGATCCTTCTTCTTTGCGAATATCATGACCATCCATCCACATGTGAAAATATGAAATGGGGGCCCGCAAGAGCCCAGGATTTGATGTTAGGGGAAGCTACTATGGCGAGGTGGAGGAGGGGGAGACAGATGAGTGTTTCGACTAGAGTTTTTCACTCAATGGGTTTAAATGCCACTGTACATAGATGAATATCCATACAATGGTATGAAATTTCATGGTAAACTTGACTTGCCACTTCTTTTGGGACGAGCATGGGTTCCAGATGGTAAGTGGAAGTTGTTATTTTGGCTGCATTTAAAGTATTTATAATATGTATGTGGTACTTATTCTTAACTTATTTCATGGAGATACAGTACCAATAAAACCAGTAAGATACGTAGGACAAGCCATAGTGCCTAGGGCTATAGATCAGTGTGGATCAAAATCACATTAGAGACCAGACTATGAGGCTCTACTGGAGGACCTATGCCACAGGTTTTATGTACTAATAAATGGGGTGGCAGTGCATGGTTGGCATGAATTAGAGGATTGGTATACAAATGAGTATATTGGTCTTCCCTTAGATTGGTGAGGCATCACGTCGCGCATATCTATGGCCGTTCAAGCAATTTGAGAACTACAGGCTACCATTGGCTCGGGAGCCTCTAGATAGTGATTAGGGATAGGGACATGCGGGTCTCCTTTTTTTGTTATGTAACATACTATCGGGATATCAGATTTATTTAGAGTAGTGGAATCAAAACACTTATGTGATGATACATAATACGGATATGAATCTTTTTATAAGACAATTTTGGTTCTCCATTTGTTTATGGTTGTATTTTTTTATATGCATCTGATAAATTCCAATCTAGAATGTTATTTGAAATGGTATCTACATCATGATTTTGTTCTCTATGAACATGACTAAACATAATGGATTCAAATTCACATGCCAAAAGCTTAACTCATAGGTATTTTATAAATAGGACATGGTTATACACAAGATAAATGTCATTCAATTGCATACCTTGTGGCAAGGGATCTAAAAGAACATGAATATGAAGGATTCAATTATTAAGGGCATCAACTAAAAAACCTATCACCGCATCATATTCCTCCTCATTATTGGTGGCAGGTTCAATGCATATGTCGTTATAGTGAACTAACGAATACAAAGGGGTAAAAATGGCCCAAGTTGTAGAGGATAGATTCTTGGAGAAGAGACTCACACCATCGACATGGATGATATACTGTATGGAGGATGGGTCCCTCTAAAAGGAACCAAAATAAAATAAATGAGATGGTGGTGAATGCAAGCTACGGAAAAACAGAAAACGAAAAAATACAAACACTTCTATGGGAAATGTTATGGATAGAATCTCTTCGTGTAAAGTGTATTGTTAGGGTTAGGAAGGAGTTGACATTTAAAATCCTATAAAAGTTATTGTTTCGGGGAAATATCACCCTAGAGGTTGGTTGGGATACAACCTCCACAGAGCAGGGGCATGCTACTTAACAGAGACTCACACAACCATGCACGTTCAGAAAAACTAAATAGAGTGGAATGAGAGAATTACCCGTAGGTCCTACGGTTGAAGAAGATCCCGCAGGATTCAAACCCCCAGCAACCTTCCTTCCTTCTTAATCTGAAATACAAGAAGAAACAAGCACAAAGGACTGGTTGTACAGCATATATCTACTCTAAATGTTAGTGAGATTCATATAAAACATTAAATAAATCATAATGAATGCTTGTATAACAAATATTCTCATACATATAAGCATACACTAACACGTTTATTTCGGGAATAGCATGGTACTTCTGTATTATAAATAGCATGTACAAAAGTAACGAGTGGAGAGATCACCTGATCCTTCCAAGGCCTTCGCAGACCGTCGTCCGGATCCGTCCAGCCCTTGCCTCGCTAAGACTCCTTCCAAACTGGTGCACGAGAGATAACATATAAAGGGATGTGTATCTCAAGGAAACAAGGGTTTCCTACAATGAACTGGGAAAGTGCAGGAGGCACGGGGAATCAGACTTGGATAGGGAATACCAACAGAGTATAATATCAATAATTCTCTTTCTCCCTTAGGCCATACACATGAGGGCTTTTTATAGTCCCTCCAAGTAGTTTCAGCAGTTGGAAACAGTTGGCCACAGGCTGGGGTGGTTGAACTACCTGAGTAACCATCAACCCAGCGTGAAATTAGGGATTTTTTATATATTTTTTAATCATTTTAATGGCATACGCGGAAAAGTCTAGCTGGACTCGCGTATACACGTGGAAAAGTACGGGCATAGTCGCATATGGGGGATTTTACACTGTTTTTAAGTGAATTTGTCCAAGTCTGTAGGAATGGGTGCCCAAAAGCCATGAAGCAATCATGAATCATATCAAGGTGAGAAATGATGCTATAACAGATGCCCCCTAATATATGAGGTCAGAAGGGGTACATGATGGCCAAAATGTATTATGCACATAGAAAGAACTTCGCAAGGACAAGAGAGGACTTCAGCAGATTTTAGCCTGCCAAAAACCAATGAAAGAAACAGAGAGTCAACTCATGCTGAGGCGGGCATACCCATGCTCAGTCAAAAATACATCATATAGAAAGTAGTGAATAGATCCAACATGTATACAAGTATAGCTGAACTGAAAATACATAATGAATCATCTGAGCATGGCCCGGAAATACAAGTCTGAATCAATGTCCAAGTATCACATATAAAAGCTGATCAAAGATGGTGCAACTGGATGTCTGATCAAGTAACTGAATCTCCATGTACCGGATCATAAGAGGTGGATCAAACGGTACAATCATGCAACTCGGGAGCCAACATATAAGATGCTGCTGTACTGAATTGCAACATATAAGGGTGGACGGCATCACTGGCAGAAACTGAAAGGACTGTCAAAAGTGAACCGAAGAATGCTGATGCAACCCGAGGTCTTCACCGATCACTATGGCACAATTCTACACAATGGGAATAAATGAGCTGAAGTCGACCATGTGAGAAATCGTTGGATTACCGAGCAATGATGTATCCCGTTAACCAACGCGAGACAACCCACCGATAATGATAATGAGTGTCAAGGTGCCCTAGTACAATCTGAAAAGTGCGAATGAATGAGTTGAAGTCGAACACTTGAAAGAATCTACCAATCAGGAGGCAATGATGAATCCCCACTGTCGATAGCGAAGAGTCTGCCACTAATGACTGCAAACCCTAAGGTACTGACAAAAAGAATCTAGACCTTATTCCCAGAGCAATGAGTCGGAGTCGATGGGAAAAGATCTGCTGGAAGGAAGGCATTAAGGCATCCCACATTAGTCCAGCGCGAGTGTAACCCGCAGGCCAAGATTTGGAAGGAATCGGACGAAGTAGAGTGATGGAACCAAAACCGAAGTACGTTTCCGATGTGCACAAGATGAAGCTAGCGCACGGAAGAAACCCTCTGAACCAACCAATAATGAAAGCTGACACAGAGGCGAGAAATCCACCGATAGGGTCAAATGGAAATCAAGGTACTGCACGAATCCCAAGTGTGATAATGTGTGCTGACGTCGAACATAGGGGAAACCACTCAGTCAAAGACCCATGATGATGATCAAATGCTAAGCACGAGGTCACCTATCAATGATGGAAATAGGCCCAAGGTGCGGCTCTAGGTTTGCTCTCAGAGCAATGTGTCGTAGTCGATAAGAGACAAACCCGCTGGCAAGAAGTAAATGGGGACCTTCTCAAACCAGCACGAGCAGAAGACCAAAACATCTGATGTGATAGAACATGATACTGACAAGACCGGGAAGGCCGACTGAATAATGAGTCAAGAGACACCGCAGAATGGCCGACTCAGGCTAGACTTCCCTTGAAAAAAATCACGACTCGTGATGACCATGGCAGTAAAAGTGACACTGTATAAGTTTGTCATTCAGGAGGCAAAACAAACTCTCCATATGATTGGAAGAGGTAACCAATCGGGGGAGAACTGACAAGTGAAACATGGTAAAGGCTGAACCTAGGTCAAAACTAAAACCATCCCAAATGAAGGAGATATATAAGTATATGTGCTTTGTTAAAGGGTGACAAAACTGACTTTGTACTGCCATCAAAATAACGAAGATATATCCCGTTCCTGCTCTTTTTGTTATATTTGATTTTTTTGTCTTTTTCATATAATAAGCCTGAAAAAGAATAAAAGAATGCTATGGTACAATGGATAGAATGAGTATCAAGAAAGCAGATGCACTAGTTCCTGGGATTGGAACAATCATATGATCAATGCAAGGTGGCGAAAACTGGTCAGTGATACTCAGAGGAACGTTCCATCCACGGGTACAAAGGTGTCAAGTCGCGATAGCTAAGTGCATGCAATGGTTAACTTGTGCAGAAATTCAAGGTCAAAAGTTGGATTAAACATCGAGTCCAAATGAAGCCGGCTAAAGGCCAAGATAAACAAGTAGCCAAATGCAATGCAGTAATACAACTTAAACGACACCAAGGAGCCTCTAGGGCATAAGCCAGAAAAATGATAAGTGATGAAGAAGAAGAATGAAGCTTCAACACATAAGACATGGCGGGACTAAAGAGGACTCCCGAGCCTACATAAAAGCAACATGGGCAAAAAGTGATAGCGAGGAACTAACTAGGAAGCCCATGTAAAGGAAGGCTCTACCATCAAGTCATGATTAAATAATCGGCGAGTGAAATGGGTGTAATACTCATGACCTGATGGGATCGACCCTAAGGCAAGTGATCAGTATGGAGGCTAGAATGCAAGATGCAACGGAAAGTGATTTCCCTAACCTATATGCCAGTGAAGATCATATACCTGCCGTGAAGAGTCGGAAATGATGGATCAAAAATCGGGAAAAATCTCAACATCGTCAAAATGTACCTGAAAACATACCAAACTGGGCACTTCCAAGCAACCGAGTTATGCAGCTTAAGATAGATTGAAAAAATAAGCATAAGCAAATTTGGAAAAAGTGCTCTGGAGCAAAAAACTTCTTTCATCAAATCAGGAACAACCGACCGTCGGAACTCAGCGAAACTTTAGGCAGGCTCCTTAATCATCCTGTTTATTCATTTTGTTCGTTTGGAAATTAAAATTAAGTGATTTTTATCTTTAAAACCCTTGCTAAAAATTGCGTATCTGCACATACGCGGGTTTAATGAAGGAAAGTCGCGTATACACGCGACTGTGCACAGGAAAAGTCGCGTATGCGCAGGTCCGATTGCAAAAAAGCGTGGCTAATGCAAAATTTGATGAAATTTTTCAGGATGACCATCTCATGGAGGGAACGTGAGCATAGCGGAGTAGACCAAGAGGTCATGCAGGACCGCGCAGCGCAAAACATCCTCCGAAATTGTGGATTGTTGAAATTCTTTAAAATGCCCAATATGAAAAGTAATGTGCGGTTGCTTGAAATGCTCGTAAATTACTGGGAACCAGATCAGGATTGCTTCATAATTGATCAGATGCCACTACGCATTGAAGTGGAGGATATATATTTCATCACTGGACTCTCCAGGAGGGGAGAACCAATAGACCTGCATGGAAAACCCCTGGGAGGGTTAACCGTGGAAGATTATGTCCACGTATATTGCGTAGATAATTCCAAAAAGGTTGGAACGCAGATTGCAATTAGAGATATCAGGAATTTGCACATGAAGATCCTCCTTTTCACCATCAGCAGAGTGGCAGGATCTGCCTCACTACATCAGGCGTCCAGGATGCAAATGAGTATAGCTGTAGAGTGTTTGACTCATGTTTACGATTGGTGCACAGCCCTGCTACTGAACATGAAACAACAGCTGACCTCTATTCGCCAAGTCAAAACTAAACACTTTGGATATGGTACCATTTTGACAACATTCTTCTTTGAGAGGATTCCAGCTTTGAGACCCAGAGTGATCTCGACTATCAGCAGCCCGCGGGACCCAAGAATCGCCCGTTGGGCAGACATGATGAAGAGACTGGGGGGCAGCGAAGTACCCCGAACCACATGGGACGATGAGTTCTTCCTGTGGTGGGGAGAATAGATCATCGCAGTGGACGACTATCCCTATTCTGGGATGGATTTTCGAGGAGATCCAGATCTAGTACTTCCACCTGGCACAGCATGGGGAGCAGTCGGTAAGTTTTGCAAAAAATTTTGACTTATATGATTTTTTTTTTTGGATTTTTTCAAATATGTATGAAAAAATGAAAAACAAACATGTTTTTGATTGGATTCATAGTCGACAATTAAGGCGGATGTAACTGAAGTCTTGGACAGGTTCGTCACGAGGGCCTACGCGCCATAAGCGTCGCGAGGCGGGCGAGCCGGTGGATTCGACGGACTTTCCGGGCGATGGGGCTTTCCCAGGGAAGGATTCCGCCCACCAATCCCTATCGTTGTCGTGGAGGAATTGCCTAAAGCCCATCCCGAGACGGGTGGTCTGGAGTACCCGTGGGTTAGATTATTCCTTAGTGATGTGTGCTAAGTTATGTATAGGGCAACAACCAAAAGAGCGGGGTCCTCGAGTGAAAAGATTTTGTCTCTTCAGATAATTTGTATATTCTTTTGACTCTAGAACATGATGGGGCCTCAGCCCAAGTTTTACGAGATTATGGATCTGAACTGTAAAGTTTTGACACTCGATGATATATATACGAGGCGACATTTGATGTGATGTGATAAATGTATCAAATGTATGATGTTTTGATGATTAAAATTTATTGTATTGAATGATTAATATGCCAATCTAAAGCTTGATTAGCTAATGAGTCAGCAAACCAATTCTCAGCTCGAGGAATATGAATGAATGTTAAAAATTGAAATGACCTTTGTAACAAACGTACCCTCAAGAACAATCGTAATAAAAAAGGATCTCGTACCCGATAAGTGTTGTTCAACTGCGACACCACCAGCTGAGAGTCCAAGAAAACTACCAACGAATCAACACCCAAAGATATTGCCTCCGAGAGTAGATGAATGACTGCAGTGTATTCTGCTACATTATTGGAAGCAGGACCAATGCAGACCCCTCTTGATACCAACAGCTAACCGGTAGGATAATGAAGCACCCAAGCCGCGGAAGCTAAGTTCCGGGCGTGTCTACTAGCATCATCGGCGAAACCGAAATGACTCATGACATCCAACACAACCTGCCAAAGCAGATCAAAAACATCACCACCTCATCAAAAATCGAAAATCAATCAGATATGTACAAAGCAAAAACTACTATATACAAAAGCAAGATGCCAGGCCGAAGCCTAGGCATAATACTTCTTCAAATAGAGCCCATTTCGGGGCTCCGGCAACTCGTTCCCTTCGAAATCAACCAAGGTATACGCTGCTTTCTTAAGGACTTTTTTAACGATATAGGGGCCATACCACATCGATTTAAACTTTCCTGCCCCCAAGGCATCTTTTTCTTGGGCATAGACCAACACAAGGTCACCTTCCGAAAAGACCCTAGGCTTAACCGCCTTATCGTACTGAACCTTTACTCGGTTTTTATGTGCTTCATTCATCGTGGCGGCATCCCGACGCTGCTCATCGAGATGTTCCAGATGAAGAAGCCGTTCTGCCAGACTGGAAGTGTCAAACGAGCGATAACTTGGTTGAAAAGGAACAAAGTTGCAGTTTCACCATCGTTCCCAAAAGTAGGCATAGCCTCGACCCACTTCGTAAAGTAGTCTACCGCTACGATAATGTACTTGTGACCTTTTGCCGAAGGCGGGTTACAAGTAGTATAATCCATACCCCACTTTGTAAAGGGTCTGACAGTAACGACTGGAAAAAGCGGAGCTGGATGAGCGTGCATTTTTCGAGTATAAACCTGACAAGGATGACACTTTTTGACCGATTCAATACAATCTTTGAAAATCGAGGGCCAAAAGTATCCAGCACGCAAAATATTTTGGGCTGTAGCAAGCCCAGATAAGTGACCCCCACAAGCTCCACTGTGAGAATCATTGAGCACAGCCTCAGCTTCTTCGAGAGTTAAGCAGCGTCTTAGGATTGAATCAACCCCTCGACGGTACAAAGCATCACCAATAATCAAATAATTCTTGGCCAAGTGACGCAGTTTACGATGCTCATCTTTCGAAAAAGTAGAGGGAAACTTCGCAGTCTGGAGATACACAATGATATCCTCGTACCAAGGATCCTGTGGAGAGATAAGAAACAAGTGTTCGTCCGGAAAGGACTCATCATAGATCATCTCCTCTCCACAGGGCAACTCGGAGATCAATTCCGCAAAAACTAATGACTTCTTGGATTTGGCAGACATGAACTCGAGATCAAATTCTTGTAAAATCACAATCCATCTATTATATTTGCCCCCAATCACTCGCCTGCTAAGGACAAACTGAAATGGATTGGCAGCTGCCAAGACATAAGTTTTGCGAAGAATAATGTGATGTCGGAGTCGCTGCACAGCATGAACTGCTGCTAAGGCTAACTTTTCTATCGGGGTGTATCGAAGTTCAGGCCCTACCAGTCCTCGACTAAGGTAGTAAATAACATGCTCAGCAAGAGCATCATCCTCCTGAACCAGAACCATACCAATGGTAGATTCTGCTGTAGCCAGATACAAAAGAAAATCTCTGCTATAATCGGGTGGACTCAGCAAAGGAGCAGAGGTCAATGCCTTTTTCAAGGCATCGAATGAGCGTTGAGCGTAGTCGTCCCAAAGAAAAGGAACTCCTTTCTTCAACAGTCTCATATATCCCTTTGTAATCTCGGCATAGTTAACGATAAACCTCCGAAGAAAGTTAGACTTCCCTTGGAGACTTTGAAGCTGACGGATTGAAGACGGGGGAGGCAACCAAAGTATTGCCTCAACCTTGAAGGGATCTACCCTTATCCCTTCCCTAGACACGATAAATCCCAACAGCCGACCGGATGTAACCGCGAAAACGCACTTGTTCGGATTCAATTGAATTTTATAAAAACGACATCTTTCAAATATTTGCCGGAGGTGACCTGGATGATCCATCCTCTTTCGAGAATGAGCAGCTAAATCATCTAAGTATGCCTCAATAATCTTCTTGATGTCGTGGAAGGCGTAAGACATGGCCCGCTGAAAGGTAGCCCCAGCGTTTTTAAGACCAAAAGGCATTTTCTTATATGCAAACGTACCCCAGGGACAAATAAATGTGGTCTTATGTTGATCTTTAGGACGGATAGTAATTTGATTATAACCAGAGAAACCGTCCATGAAGGAGAAAATCTCGTTACCGGCACACTCGTCAATAATCTGATCGATGAAAGGTGTGGGGTAATTATCTTTAGGACATGCCTTATTCAGGTCTCTGAAATCGATGCACACTCGAATCGTTCCTTGCTTTTTATCTACCGGAATGGGGTTTGAAACCCATTCAGTCAGAGGAACTGGGAAAATGAATCCCGCCTTAAGCAGCTTTTCAACTTCAGCTTTGATAGCTGCTGCCTTCCTAGGATTAACCGGACGAAGTTTTTGCCTGACCGGCTTAGCGTTTTCATACGTCTTGATCTCATGTTGGACGATAGATGGGTCTATGCCAGGCATTTCCTCATAAGACCAAGCAAATACATCCCTATACTCTTTGAAGAGCTCGGTATAGATTTGAATCTCTTCACGGGAACATTCAGCTCCAATGAAGACATTCTTGACAATATTGGGATCCCTGGAAATGTTCACCGAGATAGTAGGAGAGATCACAGCCATGTTCCCTTCAGTATATACCTGTGCTGGTGCCAAAGGGTTCAAGACTGGGTGAACAGGACCAAGAGACTGAGGACTTGGAAAACTTGTTTTGACTTCGCTCAAGTCAGGTAGGAAGTAAGACCGATGATGCAAATCATCCCACGGTCTATCTATACCTGTCATCGCTTCCAGGATGGCCTCTTCAGATGGAAGAGTGGTATCAAGACACTCCTGGGCAGAAGAAGAAGTAAGCGTCCAAGCCGGAGCCACATCACCATCCAACTCTTCCGGTGAAAGAGGAGCTGGAACAGATTCTGCAGTGTCAACAATAGACTGATATGCAATCTCAGCTGCAGAAATTGGAAATGCCATTCCACCCACTTGACCTTCCGCTAATGTGGCGGTAGGGGAAGGTAAGGTCCAAGGGTCCAAAAAATAATGAGTTTGAAAGAACTCTCTTCGAAGGGGAGCCTTGGAGGATGAAATAGCATTAATATGAACCTTAGGAGGAGGAAGGTCGAAAGTACCCATCAGGGAAGAATACATTCCAACTCCTAGATTCTCAACAGGCGCCTTAGTATTATCCAACTTAGGAACAGATGAGTCAGAAGGCGCATTCAGGTCTACTTGAGGACAGTCCAGTTGATCCACTGTAACGATCCTCCCTTCGTGGGGGAAACATACAATTCGAAATAGTGAGGATGCAATGGCATCCATCTCATAAATCCAGTTCCTCCCCAACAGAAGGTTGTAGTCCAAGGCTACATCCACTACCTCAACCTCTATGTTAACGATTTTGCCCCCAACACAGATGGGCAAATCCGGGACAATACCATGGGGTCTGTGAGAATGACCATCGAACGCAGTAAGAACAGTGCTAGATGGAACAGCTTTGGGAGATCCAAGTGTCTTCCAACATGCGAGAGACATCACGCATGTAGAAGCACCCTCATCAACGACCGTTCGAAAGATATTGCACTTCCGATACGACGATTTAATATGAAATGCCATGTGATGAGGAAGTCTCTTCTTAAAATTAGTCATATCAAAAGTAATCAGAAGAGAATTTTTCGGATCAATAGCCCCAATGGCAGTGAGCAAAGCACTGCGCTGAGCCGGACAAGACTGGAGTACCTCTAAAGCTGACATAGCACAAGGACTCTGCGCCAGATCTTCTACAATCGAGTAGTTCTGGGCAGCCCTTGCGTTCGGATTAATTGTTGACCGCTTAGAAGATGCTTTTGGCATCCGAGGCATAGACTCAACAGTTGGCTTCGTGATGTGAAGCGGCTCAGTAGCATCAGGAACTTCCTTAGCTTTCGAAGATTCCTCTCCGCCATAATCACGGGATCTCGTAGCAACATCCACGTGAGCACTCATCATAAATATGTTCAATGGAATTTCCCCTTCCTGGGTACCTCCAGAGGAAGCCCTAGGATTTTGGTTCGCGCCAACAACTAATTGCTGCCCTTGGGGAAAAGGGTTTGTTAGCACAGCCTCGGAACTAGAAGAACCCTGCTGGGATAACAGGCGCTGAGCATCCTGAATTTTAGGGCAAAGGTGTGTGAGATGGTCTCCAGCACAAATCTTGCATGGAAACTTCACTTTCTTTTTCTCCTTTTGACCCTCACCAACACGCTCTTTGGTTTTATTTTCATTGCCCTTCCCGTTCTTGCCCTTCTTCTTGTTATTTCGTCCCTTCTTCTTCCCATCGGATTGTTGATTTCCTTTGGGATCAGAAGCTTGGACAGCATTTATGGACAAAGACTGGGAAGGTGATGAATCAGCAGGCACAACCTGACCAGAAGGAGCAGATTGTAAAGACAACTGCTGCAGTTGAGAAAGCAGGCTGGCTGCACTACTATTGACCGATCCGACAAGCTCGTCACCATGCGGACCAGGTTTAGGTTTCGACAAATCCAATTTGGAGCGAGGAGCATTGGGAAAATACTTATAAAGTACCCCAGACTGAGAATAGATCAGTTCTAACTGCTGGGCCCTAAAAATGGCCTGCTCCTCAGAAAATACCCCAGACAGGGATACATCCTTTGAAATATCTGACTGCAGTGATTTCAGAAACCACTCGAGAAGGAACTCACCTGGAATATGAGCTTTGATAAGCCTCTTCCTTCTCCTCCATTCCTGAATGTGATCAGAAATGTGAGTTGCCTCATCCTGCTTAAAATTAGCCGGGAGTTCGGTCCCAGCCTCATATCTGACAGGCAACTGAAAATGGTTTAGAAATGTGACGGCCAGTTCTCCAAATGTGGCGAAACTGCCCCCAGTGAGCTCGATATACCATTTGGCAGCATTCCCAGTTAGGGTGCATTGAAATAATCTCAACCTAATCGAGTCATCGATCGAGAAGGTTCGAAGAGCACCATAAGTGGAAAGTGGTGATGTGGTCCCGTCGGATCCCTCCCATTCTTGCAGCAAACTTTGGAATGTCGAAGGAAGTTTGGTCGGGGACGGAGGCCACCCCGGACTTATAACGAATCGGGTCATTCGATGGCGACGAATCGCGGTTGCGTTGCCGAAAAGGTAAGCGAGGGCGGAAACTGGTGTCAGCATCCTTGATGGGATGGATTCCCAACGATACGAAAAGAATAGCACGGATTTGATGAGGCACCGAAGTGCCGAGAAAGGACTCGTAGAAAACGGAGAAAGAACTCCTCCCCACTGGCCAGGTGCACCAAAACCCAAACCGGTTCCCCGGAGAGTATTGATTGAAGAGAGCCACGTGGTAGGGGTTCCAGCATTAGGCAGAGGAAAAAATGCGAGTAAGCACTCGATGAAGGGAAAGAAGCATTCCCTTGATGACCAGCGTAAAACTGATTCCCTGCCCCCGCTGTGGTAAACACAGGATTCCATCCCGTAAAAGTAGTCGAACTTTGCCCCCCAGACCAAGGGTTGAAACTCTGGGTCTGGGACGTAAACGGAAACGACCCTAAAGAAGGATTGGAGCTAGGAATATGCCCAGTCCCAAAGGGGAAACCCTGAAACGAAGCTGATCCACTAGCCATGTTAGACATGGGTGTAGATCCAGCTGCACCGGCGGAAAAGGAAAAAGAGGGATTTCCACTAATGGACATCCCTGAACAGAAGGGACCAGAATGAGAAGCATATGCTTGGGTGAACCTAGAGCCAAACATAGCAGCACTAGAAGCAATCGAAGATGAAGAAATAGTGCCCCCTGCCTCGACAGAAGCAGGGGTCTGAATGCCTGCAGCACTCACGGTAGAAGCCGCGTTCCCAGTCGTGGCCATCGAAAGATAAGAATGATACGGAAGATCCGGCGGTCTCTCAGACTCCGGTCCGATGTACTGAACAACAAACGGATAATCAGGAGGAAGAGGAGATGGACCTGTAGCAGGAGGCTCAGGTATATCTTCTATCTTAAAATCTTCTTCCTGAGGAAACAACACTCGCGAGGTGAGCGGAACGCTCCTCTCGGAACTGACACCGGAATCAGCTATGAAACCTTCAGACCTTGGTGGAGGATCTCTCTCCACAGTGTCAGACTCCACAGGGTGGTAACCACCTGCTAAATCGCTCCTACGCCTTCTCGAAGAAGGCTCTGCACTCTCGGGAGATAACCCTCGGATTCTCCTCGAACGTCGAGGCGCTTGATCAGCCACTTTTATAGATTTTATTAAATTAGACTCAAAAAAGTGAAAAGCTAGGCAAGCTAGGAGCAAAGAGCACTCACTAAAATAAAAATCCCTGAAAAACAGCAAGCAAACAGCCTCCAAGTATTTCCGCTCCGGGTGATGAGGACTGGACACCAAAATACAGGAAAGCGAAGTATAGTGCCTTCCGAAAGCAGTCTGGGATGATTAGGGCCCAGAACAACTAGCGAAGGTATCAGAAACAGTTACGCCGACCTCCTAACGACAGCCTTTGCCGGCTCAAGCACCCAAGCTTCGCAAGGGCACCCCCCAGAAGTACTGCTGAAAGTGATGCGACGTCTGCCTCAAGTACCACGGGTATTCCCCCCCGCAGTCACCTGTGTGGAACCTAGGAGAGGCAACTATGGACACCAATCCGTATCAGAAGCTGGGCGGAACGGTCTTGAGGTCAGATTCAGCTAATCGGAGGGGGGGTATCCCTCTTCTCAACCTTCACTTCCCCTCGCGCTTGACTCTCGGATGAGAGCTTTCCCAATCCACCTCACGGAGTTGGATTTCGCTCAATTAATCAACTTCTATGTTTGTTTGAGCGGCCTTGGAGAGTTAACTCTCCACTCACCTATTCCAAGGCCCTACAACCTAGCTAGTTGGTGATTGACACTTAGAAAAACTTGCTAGTTGATTTTAGATTAAATCGCTTATTTTAATGCCTGTTATTTTAAGTCACAAGGATATGGAGATGAAACCAATGGTGTTTTTGACGCAAAAGAAATTAATAAAAACTTAACTACATGCACATGCAGTTCTTTGTCTTTCGATGAAAAGTAATCTCTATACAGGTTCTACGAGACTAAAAATTTGTATTTTTCTTTTCAAATGGAAAACTCACACTCACAAAAACTAAGAAGCTAACTAAATGTTGAAATGCACCTAATGCAAATCACTACAAGCATGTAAATCCTAAGATGCAAATCTCTTAAAGCAGAGTGAAATTCCCAAAAAGTCCTTCAGTTTTAACTCATCTTTTCTTGTCCAGAAAGCTAATTCTTGAAATCAAGAACTCTTAAAATAAGGACACCAAAAACACTTAAAAACAAGAAGAAGAAATCAAACGAGAACTCCTCCTCAAAATCAAGCCAAAAACTAAAGCAAGAAACTTCACAAAAGCTTCAAAAGTTGTAGCAAACGAAAATGAAAATGCAACAACAAAAGCAAATAACAAGTGAAAATGTTTTTTAAGCCTTTGCAATGCAAAAACAAAAAGCAAAACAAATGTTTTTTGAGCTTTTTTTTTTGTTTTATAGGGAAAGAGCTCGAAAAGACCAAGCACAACTATTGAAATCCAAACCAAATAAGACCGAATTCCAAGCACAAACTTCAATAATGCTCCCAAACCTTATAAGGCTAACTTGTAGCAAGATCAATAAGAGCAAAAGAAGACCAAAAACTCAGCCACTCAGCCTAGACAAATAGTGCAAACTTGTTGCAAACAAAAACTCCAAAGAAGCAAGAAAAGTTCTTCGAAAATTGCAACAAAACCCTAGCCTATGGAACTCAAGAAAACCAATAAAAAACGAAGCAAAAATCGCAATGTGAAGCACAACACAAAGATAGGAGCGAGTCAGTGAGCAGAAGCTCTCTGTTCTGATAAAGCAGAACAGCCAAGAATGCTCAGAAAGCGATCTTGGAACTCAATCCAGAAGTGCCAGCACCAGAAACAACACTTTTCCAAAAAGACTAGTTTTCACTCAAACGAAAGAGAGAAAAGACATGAAACCACTTCCTTCACACTCCAGTAAGTACAGAGACTCTGTAGAAACAGGCCTCCACAACCAGAAAGGACCAAAAAGTCAAGAATCCCAAAAATTCAAAATCTGCCTAGGTATACGCTACTTCACAGCTATGCAACCAGCGTGCATACGCGTCTGTTCTAAGGGAAACTCGCGTATACGCGGTTTCCTTCAGACAAACTAGCGTGTATACGCGACTGTGTGCAAAAGAAGGTGCGTATGCAAAGGTAAATAATGAAAAAAAACAAAAAGAACAAGCCTGGAAAAGACACCAAGACTTCAGACTGACTGCAAGAAAATAAACTGGACTGCAAATGAAAGATAAAACTGTTGGCAACCTACCAAACAGCTGAAACAACCCAACAGGAGAATCACAAGAATGTGATCCCCAGTGGAGTCGCCAGTTCTGTTTCGGGGAAATATCACCCTAGAGGTTGGTTGGGGTACAACCTCCACAGAGCAGGGGCATGCTACTTAACAGAGACACACACAACCATGCACGTTCAGAAAAACTAAATAGAGTAGAATGAGAAAGTTACCCGTAGGTCCTACGGTTGAAGTAGATCCACGTGGGGTCCAAACCCCCAGCAACCGTCCTTCCTTCTTAACCTGAAAAACAAGAAGAAACCAGCACAAAGGACAGGTTGTATAGCATATATCTACTCTAAATGTTAGTGAGATTCATATAAAACATTAAATAAATCATAATGAATGCTTGTATAACAAATATTCTCATACATAAAAGCATACACTAACATGTTTATTTCGGTAACAGCATGATACTTTTGTATTATAAATAGCATGTACAAAAGTAACAAGTGGAGAGATCACCTGATCCTTCCAAGGCCTTCGCAGACCGTCATCCGGATCCATCCAGCCCTTGCCTCGCTAAGACTCCTTCCAAACTGGTGCATACGAGATAACATATAAAGGGATGTGTATCTCAAGGAAACTAGGGTTTCCTATAATGAACTGGGAAAGTGCAGGAGGCACGGGGAATCAGACTTGCATAGGGAATACCAACAGAGTATAATATCAATAATTCTCTCTCTCCCTTAGGCCATACACATGAGGTCTTTTTATAGTCCCTCCAAGTAGTTTCAGCAGTTGGAAACAGTTGGCCACGGGCTGGGGTGGTTGAACTACCTGAGTAACCATCAACCCAGCGCGAAATTAGGGATTTTTATATATTTTTTTAATCATTTTAATGGCATACGCGGAAAAGTCTAGCTGTACTCGCGTATACACGCGGAAAAACACGGGCATAGTCGCGTATGGGGGATTTTACACTGTTTTTAAGTGAATTTGTCCAAGTCTGTAGGAATGGGTGCCCAAAAGCCATGAAGCAATCATGAATCATGTCAAGGTGAGAAATGATGCTATAACGCCCACCTTGGCTTTTTCCTTTGTTCTGCGGTTTGGGGGTGCATTTCCCTTGCTTCGGATTTGCAGATCCAAAGTCCCAATTCTTCTATTTAAACTTATGCTCGATATTGATAACATAAAGATAGGCTGCACTAAGCGAGAATGTGTCCAGAAACTCCAATTAATCCTGGATGTACCTATGAAAATAGTCGTGATACTTGAGTACCAAATTCCACTCGGAATCCTTGATGCCCATCTTCGTACGAAGGGCATGAAAACCATTTGTGAACTCTGACACATCTTGGTCCCTACCCTACCCCAGTGTTGTCCGCTTTATGTATTTATCGTCATAGCTACCGACAAGGTAATATTGTTCCTTGATGGCATCTCAAAAATAATTCCAAGTGGGTGCAACTGAAAAAAATGAGGATTTCCCCTCGTTATTTTTCTCACAGTAGGTTTCCCACCACTCCTTGACATGGGGGGTGGATTTCACGAGTGCAAAAATAATCTTTTCTCGGTTGGAAAATTCATGAAATGAAAAATATACTTCCAACCAATTTAACCATTTATCTATGGTATCTTCATCTAGTTGGACTTCAAATATGGGAATTTCAAAGTTAAGTTGTACCTTAAAAGGAGTGGTGTCTCTAGAGAGGCTACAGGATGAACATGAGTTTCCTGTGGTAGTCATCTAAGGATCTAGGAAAAGTTATCCATCATCGTGTTACTCTGTTTCTCGAGGTCTTCCTCGAGCAATATTTTGAAAGTATATCCTGCTCCCTTGCATTTCTTTTCTTCTGCCATGGGAGGTCATCACGGTTTGCACGGCTGATCTTGCAAAGCTTCAACCAATATGATCCCTAACTCCTTATATGTTGACGTTGTTGGGTACATGCAAAGAAAAACTGAGAAAGAGCATACAACTTTGATACCATTAATCCAAAATTATGCAGGAATGCAATAGAATATAGATATAAACATAAACAAAGAAGTGTGGCCAAAATAAAAATTCATTTCTTTAATATCAAAGAACTAAAATATGCTTGCATACAGAAGGGAAATAAACTAGCTCAGGCAATGGTAGCTCATCCCTGAGAAGATATGTGGTGACTACATTCCTTTGAATTGTGTTACAATGAGGCTCAAGGGCCTTTTTATTATTGAAAAACAAGGGAAAACCCTAAATAATCAAAACCCTAACTTTAGGAGATGGAACGCCAAGAGTTTGTGGGCCCCATTGGGGTTAGTTGGGCAACCAACTTCCCAGGGTCGTAACTTGGTCATATTATCTCCGTTTGGCATGTATGATACCTTGTCGGAAATATCTCTCTGATTACTATAGGATTTTTCTTCAAACCCCTACCTTTAGCAATGGGCTTGCTGCAGACCTCAAAAAAACATCGTTTAGGGGGTCAAAATAGCTCCGAAAGTTCAGGACCCGAAAAACTCCTAAAAATAGTAAATGTTGCTATAAACAAGGAAACAGATGAAGCCAACTAGAGGTCTAGGTGGAATAGGTAGGTGGTCACCAATATCCACCTATATTAGTCCTCCCCCATTAGGAATAAATGGTCCCCATTTCATGTAGAGCCTCCATGAGGTGATGAAATTTTTCTTGAACTTGGTTCCTAGTGAACCACTTGCCCTAGTGAAGGAGTTGGCTTGATTTGAAAACTCAATATAGTTGGATCCTCTATTGGCAGGATTTCTTGATATGTGTTTCCATGATATGATCAGTTGTGGTTTGTTCCATGTAGTCTGGGTTTAACTCCGTGGGTGTGAGTTATTTTGCAATGTCAGATGTGTCCGGTAATGGTGGAAAGTATGGTCAGAGGCGGTCCACATTGAACACTGGGTGCAGAGCAAGGAATGGTGGAATGTTGAGCTCGAATGCATTGTCTCCTACAACCTTGGTGATGGTTTATGGCTTGTATCTTAGATGGTGAATCTTGTAGTGGGGTCCATGGAGGTGCTCCTTCTGCAAATGTAGCCAAACTTTGTCACCCACCTAAAACTTGTGTGGCACCCGATGTTGATCACGTCGCTACTTGTACTTAGAATTGGCTCTATACAATATATCATGGAGATGTTGGTGGATGTGTTGAATGTGCTCATTGAAGTTTTTTCGCCGTGTCAGCTTTAGATTGGACATGAGCCAAATCTGCCTAAGTAGCTGCAAATGGTATGACCACATCAATGGGACATAGTGGTTGGAATCCCAACCCCACCTAAAAGGGATTGTGTCCAATTGAGCTATGGAGAGCTCGGTTGTAGTTGTGCTTTACATAGGGGAGGATTTCATCCCATGTGTGACAATTCTTTGAGTTTTACATGTGCAGAATGTGTACGATAATCTTATTGATGGCCTCTGTTTTTCCATCATTTTGGGGGTGGAAATTCATGGACTTAGTGAGCTTGGTATCCAACATTGACAAGAGACTTGAAAAAAATGTACTGAAGAGCCTGTTGTCTTGATCTGAGATAATGGACTGTGGGATCCCAAAGTGTACCCACACTCATTCAAAGAAGATTTTAGCAATGGATTCTTCTGTGATACTCTTATCGCAGGCCACCATAAAGCCCATCTTAGAAAATTTGTCGACGACCACAAAAACACAATCACTTCCATGCTTGGTAGAAGGAAGTTCTAACATGTAATCCATGGAGATGGATTCCCAAGTTCGAGTAAGAGTAGGCAACAAATTCTAAAGGCCTTGCTTCTTGATGCTTCATTTGGAAATGGCACAGGAAGTGCAGAATTTTATGTACTTCCCAACATCTTATCGAAGGTTCCGCCAATTGAAATACTTATTTAGTATTGTCATTTTTTTTTTCCACCCTGAGATTTCCAGCGACCCGACTATAGTGTGCTTCCCAAATCATCTTGGCATGTTCACTTGAAGGAATAGATAGGTGTCTCAAGTGGCATAACAATGCATCTTGGAGGTGAAAATTTGGAAATTTCTTACCTTTTAGGAGTCTCTAGTATGTGTTTCCAAATTCTGGATTGCTTTTGTAAATATGCAACCACCCCGAAGTCTTATGCCCAAAAGAGTTTAACACAGTGGTCAGCGCCATTATCGACAGTCGGCTAAGGAAGTCTGCAACATTGTTAGTGTTTCCCTTAATGTACTTAATGTTCAAATGGAACTATTGTAGGTATGTGGACCATTTCTAATGGTGATCATTCTGCAACTTCCCTTATGTTCGTATGAACTGTAGGGGTCAGTGGTCTGTGTGGATGGCCATTTCCTTCCCCGGAATGTAATGCTTCCATTGTCAGCATGTCTGCACAATGTTATACATATATTTTTCATAGGTGGGATACTTTCTAACTGTTTATGAAAGTGTCTCACTATGATATGCCACTAGATGCCCCTATTAAGTAATAACTGCACCAAAAACATAATCGGAGGCATCTGTCTCAATCTCAAATGGTTGCTGCAAGTCTGGTAATTTGAGCACTGGTGTAGAGAAGAGTTGATGCTTCAAATCGACGAATGCCTTCTATTGGGATTCAGACTAAAACAAATTTTCTTTCACTCCTCCCTTAGTGACTTGAATCAAAGGCCAAGTGATATGATAGAAAACCAACATGAACCTACAGTAGAAGTTGGAAAGACCCAAAAAGTTGCGAAGCTCTATTACAGTGGTTAGATCTACCCAACCTCAAATGACCTATATCTTTTTTGGGTCCACATGCACACCCTGCTCATCAATTATGTACCCTAGATATTGAACCCGGTTCATGTAAAAAGTTCAATTCTCCAAATTGGCACACAACTTGTGTTTCCGCAGTGTTTTGAGAACTTGTCAAATGTAGTGAAGGTGCTCTTCCAAACTCTGGCTGAATATTAGGATGTCATCCAAATACACCACCAAAAATGAGTTGGTGAAGGGTCGCAATAACTCGTCCATCAGCCTCATGAAGGTTGGAGGGGAATTCGTCTACCCAAAAGGCATGACCAACCATTCAAAATGGCCCTCCTCGGGTTTGAAGGCATACATCCACAAATCAGAGGGTTTGATTGTTACCTGGTGATAACCAGACTTCAATTCAATCTTGCTGAAATATTTGGCCCCCTTGATTTGGTCTAGTAGGTCATCAATCCATTGGATTGGATACCTATTCTGGACAATGATCTCATTCAACATCCAATAGTCAATACAGAGTCTCCAGTCCCATCTTGCTTCTGTACCAACATGGTCGGGCTTCCACAGGGCGATGAACTTGGTCTAATGTGCCATTTTTGCAGCAACTCCTGAATCTTCCTCTTGATTTCATCGTTCTCCAGAATAGAGCGTCAATAGATCGATCCATTTGGTAGCGATGCACTCGAGCTCATATTGACAGAGTGCTTGACCTGATAGTGTAAAAGTATCCCTACGAGCGAGGTGAAGATGTCCTTGTACTCCTCCATGAAATTTTTCATATGTTGTTTCCATATGAATGAGCCCTATTTGGAGTTCGTGGCCACAATTTTCTTCTGGCCCTAAGGGTGAATCATAAATGTTGGGTATGTGTTATATTCTTTCCATGACTAATCACGTGCGGGGGGGTGATAGCCCCCCCTTTCCATTGGGTGCAATGGGGGGGTCACAGGGGGGGCGGTAGCCCCCCCTGTCGAGGTCTGGGGCAGCACCCTCACAAAAAAAATTTGGTCCTTAATTTCCGGTGGGCAGTCCACACCCATGGTTTTGTGCATGGTTTTGCACATGGTTTTGGGGTATGATGGTTTTCGGCCCCTAGTATTTTTGTAGATCCGGTCAAGGGAACTACGGTTATGTTCTAAACCAGGGTTAACGGATTAGGTTTTATGTATGCTTCGGCATGTATATATATGTGTTATAACACTAAAAGGAATATAATGAAAAATCAAGCTGGTCATCCCGATTTGGGATCCAGGGGAAAATCTCTATGTTTATCTGTTTTATGTTTTATGCTCTCGCTATTGTTTATTTTTTGTTATAAGATTCGAGTGTAGATAATTTCTGTTCAGGGTTAAAACCTACAATAAGGAAAAAAAATTCCCGATATGGGAGATGATCTTACTACATTGCTTTGCAGTGACTAGAGAGATGCTGGTAGGAGGTGCTACCTCTGGTATCCTATACAACTTATTCCCCAAAGTAATAATAAAAGCGTGAGGCCTAGATTCCTACACAACATGTTTCTTCCACAATTATGGTAGGCCTAATAATACATCACAAACTTTGAGAGGATCAACATCACACAATACCTCATTTGTGAAGATCTTGATGCTGTAGGGGAGGTGAGACTGTTGGCTGACATAGAGATCTCGTCCTTGGTGAAGCCACCTGATGTTGTACGACTATGGGTGTGTTGTGGTCAGTAGGCTTATAATTTTCCTGACCTCTACTGAAATGAGCTTATTTTGTCTCCTGTTATCGACATGAACTACAACGGAGAAAACGCCACCCATATCTGTGGGTGGAAAAGGCGCTCCCCCTACTCTGGATCTCCAGGCTCATCCTTTTGGATCTTAGTGGTGGAAATGGCAGCACTGGGCTCCACATCAATAATATGCTTCCCTTTTCCATTCCCCTTATTAGGTTCTGACTCAGAGTCGGTGCATGCTTCTGTTTCAGAAGCCTTCAACTTGTCCACCAGTGATTTCTTGGCTCAACACTCATTCATGTTATGAGTGGAGCTCTTATGGAACTCACATCACTTTCTTGTGTCCTTATTTGTCTTCGTGGTGTTTTTCTTTTCTTTTGGCTTCAATGGGTTGTCCTGGGTTGCCCTGCCTTGGATTTTTCCTTTGTTCTGCGGTTTAGGGCACCTTTCCCTTGCTTCGGATTCACAAATCCAAAGCCCGCTTCTTCTATTTAAATTGCTTCTCAATCTTGAAAGCATAACGATAGGCAACACCGAGCGAGGAAATGTCCAAGAACTCCATTTCATCCTAGATGTGCTTATGAAAAAAACCACTGTACTTGAGTACCAAATTTTGCTTAGAATCCTTGATACCCAACTTCATTCGAAGGGCATGAAAAAAATTGTGAACTCTGACACATCTTGTTCCCTACCCTATGGTAGTGTGGTCCACTTTTTGTATTTATATTCATAGCTACCGATAGGGTAATGTTCTTCCTTGATGGCATCTCATAAAGAATTCCAAGTGGGTTCGACTGAAAATAGTGAGGATTCCACCTCATCCTTTTGCTCATAGCAGGTTTCCCACCAGTCCTTGACATGAGGGGTAGCTTTCAGGAGTACAAAAGCAATATTTTCCTGATTTGAAAATTCATGAACTGAAAAATATCCTTCCAACAGATTTAAACATTTATCTATGGTGTCCGCATCTATTTGGCCTTCAAATATGGAAATGTGAAACTTAACTTGTACCTTAAAAGGAGTGGTACCTCCATAGTGGTTTCCATATGAATATGTGTCGCCTGTGGGTAGTCATCGAAGGATCTGGGCAAAGTTATCCATAATTATGCTTCTATGTTTCTTGAGGGCTTCCTTGAGCAATATTTTGAAAGGATCTCATGCTTCGTCGTCTTTCTTTTCTTCTGCCATGGGAGGTCATCAAGGTTTGTGAGTCTGATCTTGCAAAGGTTCAAGTAGATCGAGCCCTAACTCCTTATACCTTGACCTCGTTGGGGACATGCAAAGAAAAACCGAGAAAGAGCAGACTGCTCTGATACCACTAATCCGAACTTATGCAGGAATGCAATAGAATACATATATAAACATAAACATAGAAGTGCAACAGAAATAAAACTTCATTTCCTTAATATCAAAGAACTAAAATATGCTTACATACATAATGGAAAAAAACTATCTCGGGCGATGGTAGCTTATATCTAAGAAGAGATGTGGCGGCTACATGCCTATGAACTATGTTACAATGAGGCTCAAGGGCCTTTTTATTATTTAACAACAAGGAAAAACCCGAAACAACCAAAACCCTAGCCCAAGAGATGGAACGCCAAGAATTTGTGGGCCCCGTTGGGGTTAGTTGGGCAACCAACTTCCCGAGGTCATAAATTGGTCATATTATCTCCATTTGGCACGTACGATACCTTATCGAAAATGTCTCTCCAACTACTACAATATTTTTCGTAGGTCCTTGCCTACGGATATGGGCCTGCTTCGAACCTGAAAACAACGTTGTTTAGGGGGTCAAAACTGTTATGGAAGTTCATGACTCGAAAAAATGCTAAAAATATTAAATGCTACTACAAACAAGGAAACTAATGAAACCGACTGGAGGTCTAGGTGGAATAGGTGTGTGGCCACCAATATCCACATGGTTCATTCCTCCCCCCTTAGGAAGTAATGGTCCCCATTGCGTGCAGAGCCTCCATGAGGTGAGGAAATTTATGTTGAAATTGGTCCCTAGTGAAGGAGTTGGCCTACTTTGACAACTGAATATAGTTGGATCCTCTGTTGGTGGGTGTTCTCAATCTATGTGTCCATGCGGTTAGGGTTTAAATCTATGAGATTGAATATTTTTGCAATGTTGGATGTGTCTAGTAATGGTGGAAAGTATGGTTGGAGGCAGTCCACATTGAACACTAGGTGCAGACCAAGGAATGGTGGAATGCTTATCTCAAAGGAATTGACTCCTATAGCCTTGGTGATGGTGTATGACCCGTATCTGGGCGGGAAAAGCTTGTTGTGGGGTCCAATGAGGTGCTCCTTCTGCAAATGTATCCAAAATTTTTTGCTACCTGGAACTTGTGTGGCACCCGATGTTGATCATGTCGCTGCTTGTACTTAGCATTGGTTCTATCAACCCAGTCCTTCTTCAATATTTCATGGCAGTATATTTTTTCATGTGATTCCCTACCTCATACTACCATAATCACATAACCATCAGTGCATAAATAAATAAAACAATATACCATTTAGCTTACCTTGTTGTGTTAACATTCTAACTTGTAACTGAACACGTACACATATAATCTCTCAAGGGATTTTAATTCTCTTGACCAATCCATCCATAATTGGAAACCAAATATTATACCTATCAAGTACATGTTCATGAGTATATCATATATCCACATAATTTCAAATAAAATCAAGGTTAAAAATATTTCCTGTATGCAAAGCACTCATTCGTTTGGAATTGTAGTTTTCAAATGTAACCAAAGGAATTCTCACCCAATTCCTAAATTTTAATTTTTCCTTGCTGCAATTGAGTCTTACTATATACTATCACATCAACGAGTTGTTATTTATACAAACAAATCAATTGTTACCTTGTCATGCTAATACCTGACATGTTTCCCCACAATTGTTCACACATGTCAGTCACATGTTCCAAAAATCAAGACAACATATCTATTAATTTGAAATCAACCTTTACAAAGAATAACAACCATGTCATAAAAAAAATAACATTCATTAGTGATACTACTACAACTAGCACCCATTTACACTCAAATTCATATATGTTGTCTCAACACATAATGTGTTAGTAAAACCATCCTAAAAAAATATCATTTATTCATGCAATCTTATATACACACACTCATATCATGCAATTACTAAAACATTCAAACATCATGTAAACATACCATCTTAGATAAACAAAATAGATGACATAATCAACTCATACCTCAATGTATCTCAGGGGAAGCTATCACATATGCACAAGTCAGTCAAAATTAATACGACACAATATCACAAACATATCAACTCATACATGAATACCATAACCATGACCATTTATAAATTCCAATCTAGATCAACACGATACATATAACATCAAGATCTTAGATAAAATTACCATAACCATCATGTGTATGACAAAAATCCATATAACAACAAGTTATAATCATACATGACTATCAGACGCATGTGCATATGAGTGCACTAAACAACTAGCATATATCATGCATGTAACCACAACAACAATAGAATGAAAAGCATACATATAACCATAATGCATATAATCAACCATTAACCAAAATACCTACATGTACAACATACAAACCTTTATGTCGATATGTTCTTACCTCGAGGTCAAGAGTTGCAACCTCGCTCTAATAATTTGCATCTCTTGCTCTATCTCAACCAACACATTGGCATCATAATATACCAACAAAATCACGATGACAGAAAATGAAACAATGACTATCCCAATGCATGCATAAATATCACATACACAACTAACATGTATATGTGGCAAACACATTCTGTCCATCCAATCCAAGGGTTGAACCATGTTTTTATACCAATTTGTAATGCCCTCCTCCCACATTTACCCAATTTTATCGATCCATCAAGGTAAATATTGACGAAGAGTTAATATGATATGATTCAACCTCCTAGATCACCTTAAGGAAGTGGAATTGAGAAAAAAAAACATTATTGACCTTCCTTAGGTGCTACAAGACCCCCAAGGGCTAAACCACCCTTACAGGTGCACAATCCTACATCCATGTGATTGTAGGCCTCCAGTAGCATGCATAACCAATGCAAGGGTGCGATTGGAGTAATTTTTAGCCAGTTTTGTGCTTGAGACCACGAAATATGTGCCACATTTACAGGGCTAGACTCCAAGTCTGTTATGAAACTATCTCACAAAATAGAAGAAAAGATAGATCAACGACTTAGAAATCAGCCTCTTTGAGGGGGCAACCTCCTTTACATTAATAAATGATGGATGATACAAATGAAAAAACCTCCTTTCTATATATAGGAGTCCATGGGGTCACAATATAATCCTAGTCGACCTAACAATAATAATGTAAGGGCACAACAATAACAATAGTGGGCTTTTATGGGGCACAATAATAATAATATGGGGACTACAGGGGTACAACATTAACAATAAAGGGGATACACTAACAACAATAAGGGACTTCACTAGTAATATAGGGACATAACATGCCCCTCTCCTTCAAAAAAGTGTTGTCCTCAACACTTTAGTAGTTATGGATGCTTCTATATAAAATTATCATCCTCCCATGTGGAATCTTCAATGGGTAAGTTCTTCCACTTTATGAGATACTCTGAAATTGATCGATTTCGTAGCTATCAATTTCTTGTTTCCGTGACTGCTTCATGTTCAAATATGATTTTTCCTTCCTCATCAAGCTCTGGAAATATTGTTTGGACTAGAAAATTTTCACCTATAACCTTCATTAAGCATGAAACATGGAAAACTGGGTGCACTCGGGAAGATGCAGGAAGCTCCAATTTGCATGCCATAGTATGAATCTTTTGCAACACCTTGTAAGGACCATAGTACTTTGGAGATAATTTATTATCCTTCTTAGCTTTCTTTAGGGGCATTTTTTTGTATGGTTGTAGCCATAAAAATACCTAGTCGCCTACATAAAAAATTCTCTCGTTATGATGTTGATCTTCCTATTGTTTCATTTGATTTTGTGCCAAATTTAGGTTATCCTTTAAGAGTTAAAGAACTTGTTGTTGATGTTCTATGTGATCTTCCACTGCTTAAACCTTATAATTTTCTATTAAAGATGATGTGATGGATGCTCGATGATATCCATAAAGTGCCATAAATGGGGTCACTTTGCTGCAGTGTGGAAGGAAGTGTTATACCACCATTCAGCCAGAGGTAACCACTTGACCCATTGTGTTTATTTATCAGATACAAAGCAACGAAGATATCCGTCCAAAAAAAATTTCACTATCTCAGTTTTCCCATCAGATTGAGGATGATAAGATGAGCTATGAGCTAGTTGAGTACCCAAAAAATAAAATCATTCCGTCCAAAAATTTCCAGTGAAAATGGGATCTTTGTCACTTACAATAATCTTTGGGTTTCCATGTAGCTTTTGAATTGTTTCCATAAATGCAGTAGCAACTGTACTCGCTTTAAATGGATGAGATAATGCACAAAAGTGTGCATACTTGGTAAGTCTATCAACTACCACCATAATGACACTCTTTCCTTCAGACTTAGGTAAACTTGTGATAAAATCCATTGAAACCTCCTCCCAACATCGACTTGGAATGGATAAAGGTTGTAGCAGACTCGGGGTCTTAATTGTCTCAACTTTATTTTCCTCACAAACCAAACATTTTTCCATAAAATTTTGAACATCAGATTTAAGGTCATCCCAAAAAAATTCTTTCTTCACCTTGTGATAAGTTTTTTAAAATCCTAAGTGTCCTCCTAAGGGAGAGGTGTGCAATTCCAAAATAATCTTTTGTTTTAGTTGCTAATTCTTACAAATATATAAGTGATATTTCTACCATAAGGAATCATTTTTCCAACTAAATGTATCATATGTACTGGGATATTGCTGCAACTTTTGAATGAGTGTCCACACTTCTTAATCATTCTTCAATTCCTCCCTTGCTTTGGTTATCCAATCTGGTTGGATAATAGAAATGGCACAAAGCAATGCTTCCATATCCTCATCCTTTATTGAGAGTGCATCTGCAACAACATTTAACTTCCCTTTTTTGTAGATGATTTCAAATTCATAACCCAACATCTTTGTGACCCATTGTTGCTGCTCTTTTGAAGATATTATTTGTTCCAAAAATTATTTAAGACTATCATGATCAATTTTTACCTTGAAGTGTCTTCCCATTAGGTAAGGTCGCCATTTCTTTAGTGCATGTAGTATTGCCAACATTTCCTTCTCATAAACAACTTTCTGTAAATACTTTCCTTTTATTGGATGGATTTCAAATGCAACGAGTCTTCCTTCTTGCATTAAAACAACACCAATTCCATTTCCTGAGGCCTCACATTCCAAAATAAAGGTTTTTGTGAAGTCTGGTGTAGCTAAGACCAGTGCTTGGCACATTGCCTCTTTAAGATGTTCAAAGACCTTAGTTGCTTTAGGAGTCCATGAATATGCATATTTCTTCAATAATGTTGTTATATGTGCTGCTATTCTCCCATAATTCTTAATAAACTTGTGATAATACCATGTTAACCAGAGAAATCCTCACAATTTCTTTATGGTTGTGGGGACTTTCCATTCCTTAATGGATTTAATTTTGTTAGGTTCTACCTTAACACCCTCCTCATATACAATATGACCTAGATATTCCACCTCTTGTACTCCAAAGAAACATTTGGAGGTTTTTTCATATAACTGTTTCTCCTCCAATAGTTTGATCACCCTATCAACATGTTGAACATGATCCTTCCAAGACCTGTTGTAGATTAGTATATCATAAAAAAATACTAACACATATTTTCTAAGGAATGGTTTGAAAATGCAATTCATCAACCCTTGAAATGTAGAAGGTGCATTGGTAAGGCCAAAAGGCATGAACAAAAATTCATAATGACCCTTAGGAGTTCTAAATGTTGTACTCTGAATGTCTTCAGTATTCATTCTAATTTGATGATATCCTGAACGGAGATCCAACTTGGTGAAATAAATTTCTCCATGTAATTCATCCAATAATTCATCAATTGCAGGAATGGGAAATTGATTTTTAATAGTGAGCTTATTGATCTCCCTATAATTCGGACACATGCAACATGATCCATCTTTCTTTTGCACCAATACTACTGGAGCAAAGAAATAACTTTGACTAGGTTGAATTATACCAACCTCTAGCATTTTTGCAATCATACATTCAATTTCGCTCTTTTGGACATAAGGATATATGTAAGGCTTGATTTTTGGAGGAACACTTCCTGGAATCAAATGAATAGCATGATCATGTTAATGAATATGTGGGAGTCCTTTGGGAGTTTCAAACACCTTGGAATGATTTTCCAATACTTTTTGGAGATCTGGAGAAATAGATTATTTTGATATTGGTACTTCTAGTGAGCATAATTATGCAATTATGCCTCATTTTTCTTTCTTCAGAAGCTTTGTCATGACATTAGAGCTTATTGCCTTTCCTGGCTTCCCCGCGATACCTCGTAATTTAACACCCTTTCCTTATGAAAAAAATCAAGAAAAGTTCTTGAAAATTAAAACCTACGGTCCCCAAATATTGTAACCATTGTACTCCTAGTACAACATCATCACCACCCATTGGAATGGAGATTATTGGAATATTCAATATATATTCTCCCATGGTTAGCTTGATATTATGGCACTTTCCAAAG
Source organism: Pinus albicaulis (assembly GCA_034641835.2). Taxonomy (NCBI): domain Eukaryota; kingdom Viridiplantae; phylum Streptophyta; class Pinopsida; order Pinales; family Pinaceae; genus Pinus; species Pinus albicaulis. Next base: position 1,117,280,441 of record CM076575.1, on the reverse strand, counting down.
CAATTTGTAGTTCCTCCATTTGCAACCATCACTTGACACTCTAGTGCTAGTTATAAGAAGCAATTCAATTCATTGGCTACTAACACTGTTACCGATGAAACGAGAACTATTACCTCAAAACGGGAACTCTAGCCCAAAAAGACTCAAAAAACATGAAAAAACGCCCCAAAAACAAAAAGTGTGTATTCTAGAACGCATTTGGGTTTTTCTCAAGGTCAAATTTCAACATTTTATAAAATTATGCTAAAAATGAAATTTTTTCTTGAAAAAAGGATTGAAAAAACACCCTTAAAAGAAAACAAGTTGATGCTGGAATAACAAAAAAGACATTGTCACATTTTTGACACATTGTAACAATGGAATTAAAGACAACATATTAGGACATTGAAAAATCGTAAAATTCTAATTTTTGACAGATGATGTTAAATATAAACAAAATCATGTCTGAAGGGCTTATCATTTCAAACAATTTTTATCCATGTTGTTAAACATAAAATATCTTGACTCTAAACAACTCTAAAATTGTAATTATTTTCAACCATGACGTTAAAGAGAAAATCTCATGGCGCATAAAAACATTAATGACAAGTTGTAAATCTCAAGTTTTTAAATCTTAAGTTTTCAAGATACTTGAACCATGAAATTATAGAGAAATTATATTACTTAAACAATTTTTTAAAATGAACAAGTAAATGAAAAAATTATTATTACAACAGTAATTTTAATTTTAAAGGAGAAAAATATATCTCTTTTCAAATCTTAGCATAAGACAAATTTAAATCTAATTGCAACCAAAACCTAAAAATCAAGCATCAAAACAAAGTGTCCCCTCTCAATGAGGCATGTAATTTTTAAAAAATTTAAAAGTATCTTATACCAAATGGTTACAATACATAATATCATGGTAATATCACTGCATAATCTAAAAATTCAACATTAATTTCTATTTTCTTTTTTACTTTTAATCAAAATATCAACATTGGTACATTTAATATAACATAAATTATTTTTGTAATTCATTGTTGCATTGTGGATATTCTAAAGAGATGAATTCTTCATAATTAAAACATATAATCCAACAAACATAGAAATGCCTCATAACTTCATGAAAAATCAAATGGAAGTCAAAATTTTGATTTCAATCTACCATGCAAACATCAATTACATAAAAGTGTCTTAGACAATTATTCAAAATCAACCATAGGTTCTGGCACACCATCAAAACCTACATCTTCAGATGAATGACTCGATGCAGATGAAGATGATCCATATTCTTCTCTTTCATCAACTAGTGGTCCATCTGAGCCAACATGCATGCCCACCATTTCAAAGTTCAAATGTCTTGTATATCTATGACTAATTTCTGCAGAGTCCCATCTCAACAGTAATTGTTCTGGTAGCAATTTCTTCAAATTATTTACGGTCTTCAACCGAAGAGTTCCACTCTTTGTCAAATTGAAGTCATACACAAGTATGTCAACGTCCTCCAATTTTAAGACATCTGTGTGGCGACGATTTATATTCGTGCCCTTTCTTTTTCTCTTTCTGCAATTTTTTTTTTCAACTACCATCTCTAGCTTGTACACACAATTGAAAGGGTGGGTACTTGTGGCATACCAATGTACATCAATAGTTTTAATATCTTAATTTTCATTAATGACATTTATATCCTTCGCAATCCAGAATGGATAGCCAAGTGGATCTTAATCTGCTAACACTGCTATCATGCAACCCTCCTTAACATCCTGCATAGAACCCCTGTAAAGGTCTTCCATGGCTTCACGTTGTGCACATGATCTTCTAGAACCAATATATATTTCTCTTTCCTCTACCTGTGGAGAATTAATAATAGCTTGAGACTGTTGTTATTCAACAATGTGTGTTTCATGATGTTCATTTGGCATATTTTGTGACAAAAAAAAAGGAGTCTTCAAAAGCATATCCACATTTATTGATCTTGAAACCATATCACTTTGATTACTGAAAAAAGACTCCCACCAAACTGAATCAGCAACATCGAAGTACTCATATGTATCTATAATACATCATTTAATTTCCTCCAGACATTTAGAATAATTTATGTCTCTCTTATGCCTTCATTCATTATGGAGTTCAGCAACTGACTATAATAACAATATCTTTGTTGAAAATATTGAACGCTCTGGAATGAACTTCAAAAATGTTAAACCTGATGATGGCCCCCATTCTGCAACAGTTGAATACTTCTTGCCCCATATAAGTATTATCCCATTAATTTTTTTGATACGAAATTGATATTGGAAACTAATGTCGTTAAGTTGTTCAATGCATTTCTCCTCACCATGCAATCCCAAAATAAACCTTCGCATGTCAATAGTTTCTTCCAACACATGAAAAATAGGCTCTAGAATGTATGATTTCTTAATACATTCAATTAATGATGTCAGGCTCCCAACACCTTTCCTCCTCAATGTTACTGAAAAATAATTGAACATTTGATCAATATGATCATGAGTATGCCCAACAAGAAAGAAACCAACCTTTATCTTTTAAAAAATTCCTAATTCAACGAGCATGTTTAGATACCCAAAAAGAACTTGATTTTTGTTTTCACGACTTGTGTTGTCTAATTGTAAATACAAAACTACAAGAAGAATACCAGAGTAATGATTAACCACATCATGGATTATAGTTATGGTCAAATTTGCATGATTGTGAATATTTGGAGTTGTGAAGAAAACTCTTGGAAACATCTTCTCATTAAATACCATACAACCAACCAAGTGAAACTGAATGAAAATTTCCTTCTGTAATTTTTTTGGCGTGCGGACAAAATGTGGAAGAAGTGTTTTCTTTTGTTCCATACCATCAATTATCAAACCTAGATATTTATTTGGATGATCATAACACTTCTTTCGATGTTTATACAACTTTTGTCTTTCACTTGTTTGCTGATTGTGATGCTCTTGAATGTTCTTTGACAATGGAATCTGTACATAAAATAAAAGAAACACATGAATTAATATATTTTCATAGTTGATAACTATCTAATTTAAAAAAAACAATGTTTTGAACACATACCTCTTTCTGCCCCTTGACATTTATCTCTTTTTCCTTCTATTCTGTCCATTTAAAGACGATTTTGGGGAAAATCTATTTTTCTATGGTTTTTGTATTCAAAAACTATTTTTTTAAGGTTTTTAGATTCGAAAACCATAATTTTTTAAATATTTTTTTAGTGAATAAAATGGAAAAAAAAAACTCAAATGGTTAAGGTTTTAGGAAAAAATTTAGAAATTTTTTCCATTTTTAGGGCTCAAATTTAGAATTTTAAAACATGAAAAATTATTTTTAGAAATATGACTAGATATTTTATTCACTTTTATTTAAAGGAGAATAGATAGTTTTAGTTTATATTAAACCTATTCATTTTTATTTTTTTTAAATATATTGGTGGTTTCATTATTTAAATTGTTTTTTTTTATTTGACAATTTTTTTATTATATATATAGTGAAGGGCGAGAATGGTAACATAACATGTATCCAGGCTCTACCACAACAACATGAAATTGATTCTCCAGTGCCAAGGTTGTTGCCATTCACAGGTGCGTTTGTGCTTTAAAGTTGGAGGATGAGGAGCGGCTGTTGTAATTTTCGTTACAGCAGTTGATGCACAGGTAACTGAGAGTCTGCGCGGTGTACAATTGGAGACTGAAGCCTGTGGATCCGGATGAAATGTTGGTGCCGTGGCACTTTTGCTTACCTGAATTGAAGCTTTTAAAGGAGCCGTATGTTGAAAGTGGTAGCAGCGGCATTGAGGCAAACAACCGAGCATTTTCTAGAAGTTCAACAGTTTCTTACTCCGTGATAGCATCATCTCCAAGAGCGTATGACCTAGACAGTGTAGAGCCTTCGGCCATCTTTACAAGGGAAAGCAGTGACAAGATAATTCTACGAACAAACTTGAATGGTCAGAATGCAATTTGGCTGAAAATACTTACTGGTGGTCGCAGGAGGGATGAGCTTCGGGTTGTAGCTCTTGTTCGGTAGTATAGCTCAAGTTTTGGAGCAATGGCTCTCACCTCAGGTCCTCGACTCGCAGACGATTGATCCGAGGATCTCTATAGCTGCAACTTCTGATCTGGGCTCTGGTTTAAGATTGTGCCGAGTTCCTTATCCGAGGGGGGCTCTGAATGACTTGCTATGGCTTAGGATAGGTAAGCTCTTAGCTGGTACCCATTTTGCACAATACTCTGTTGCTATTGGTGGCTATTGAAGAATATGTAAGCTGGAACCCATGGAGGACAAACTAATGTTGCTCTTGGTGGCTATTGATGATTATTTTTTATGCTGGTACCCAATGTGAACATTATATTGTGGCTATTGGTGGCTGGGGCTTGTATTTGATCTTATAGTAGGGAGATTATGGCTGGAGAGGCAGAACCTATGATTTCGACGCTGCTCAAGTGCACATCTGCAATCCATGTGGGCGGCCATGTCTGTTTCGGATAGTACCGAGCGCTGAGAGACCTGGTAAAGAAGGGGGGGCTCTGTGAGACCTGCTATGGTTTCTGCTAGTTCTTTTATCAGGGAGGTAATGGTTTCCAGGTTCAGGGGTCTGGTTTACAGTGCTAAAGTAGGTTCTGAAGAGGTAAGATGATCGCCTGTTCTTGTCGAGCTGGAACCCATGAGATCATATGGTTGGTCTGATATTGGTGGCGGTTGATGCATGTTTCGAGGCTGGTACCCAATGTCGACTTTTGTGCAAATTTTTGGTGGTTAATGAAGCAGATCATTAGCTGGTACCCAATGTGAACATTTGTTGATCGCTTTTGGTGGCTATCGATTTTGCATTTCGCTGGAACCCAATGAGAACAAGTATATGTTGCTTATGGTGGTTGTGGATGAACCCAGGCTGTTGCGTTTTATCCCTTTTAATCCGTGGTCGCGTCTGTTGCTGAGATTTTATCAGGGATGGTATTGGGTTTTCACATCTGTGGCATCGGATGTTGAACACATCAGTACATTAAGGTGAGGCGATTCCGAGTGGTGATATCGGGATAAGCATTTGATTTTGGATGCAAGTGTGTCGGGATAGTCGGTGCTCCGGCTGGTTCTTGATTTGGGGTTTTTTCTGATCGGTCTTTTGATGCCCTCGTTTGTGGTGGCTGTGTGTTTGAATCGTTTGGGTCGCCCGAGTGTGTTTGCTCTCTATGCCAATGCGTGGCCTGTGTGAATGACATCTTCGATCTCTGCCATTCCCATATTGGCCTGCAGGCGTGCCTTTGGATGAGATCGGGCCGAGTTTTGCTTTGGATAAGATCGGGTTGATATTTGCTACCCAGGATTGTGGTAGCGGTATGTGGTATGTGGTCTTTCTGGGCATACCACCATTCAAGATCTTGAAGCATCAGCTGGACCAAGGCATGTAGGGTCTCTAATCGAGCAGTGGGGGGTCTTTGCGGGTGATGGTGGTCGCCCTGTTTTGAGTTTCTTCTGCAATTGCTGTGGGGTCTATGGTATTCCGGCTAGCCTGTCGTTTCTCCGGCTAATTCAAACTGTTTTTCAGGGGAGCGGGCTTTTCAAATTTCCCTCCTTTCGCCTGACATAACCGGCGATCTGACTTATTGGCTCGTTGGTGGACGGTTGTCCCATTTAATGATATATCAGTTTCACCAACTCATCCTTTAATGACTCATTCTCTATTCTTCTCATCTCTGACCGGTCGCCCATCAACAGTGACCGTTCACCTACTGATTTAATCAGCTCATCAGTGCTCCGGGCTGAGTCAATACTTCGGCGCCTAGCACACCTACTCGCCAGTGCCCGTTCACCTTCCGTGTCCCCATCTCTTCAGTGGGCGATTAATTTCTGGGAGTTTTTCTTTTGAATCAGATCCGGACGCCTCATATTATGCGCTGCGGCTTACCTCAGCAGTTAATCCTTATCGGATCCTGACTATCCTCCCCGACATCATCTGTACTGGCGATGGACACCGGTGCTTATCAGTTTCTTTATTTTTCGTATGATGCTGTTTCGGGTATTTTCAAGGCCCGGTTGTCCGATGTGCTCACTTTCCGCTTGGATATATCATATCCATACGACCCTGGATCTGTAGGGCTGGCCGGTCTCGGCTGGTTGCAATAAGGCGTTGGTTTCCCGGGTCGAGTTGGGGAGTCGGATCTTCCCCCAATCTTGGGAACCAAGCTCATCATGTTTTGGGTGCTATTTTGTTTATTCAGGACAGTTCATCCTTCAACAAGCGAGCCTGTTTCGGTGTGCAGGGTTTTTTTTGTTTTGTCCTGGGCTGCAAGCCGCTCTCCATATGTTGTGTGCAAAGCTGGCTTCCATATGTTGTGCGCAAAGATGTATTACAAGCGAGCCTGATGTCGTTTTTGCCTTGCGAGGAGGCCTTTTATCTGCCATATAGACACTTTGGAACTTTCTCTTTTTGCCTTCTTTCATTTTAGTTATCTTTTTTTCCTTATTATTATGAAGATGATGTTGTTGTATTCTCTCTGCTGGGCTTTTGAAATGTTTACAGGAATGATCTTGTGGGTATGTTTTATACTACCCGTTATGTTGTGGCCATGGACATCGAATTACTTCTCTTCAGAAGTGATTTCTGGATGTATTGGTATATGGGGTTTTTCTCGCTGTTTTATAACAGCTTGAGAATGTATTGATGATCATGTACTGTTATATTTTTAATATATACAACGTTTTTTTCCTTCTGAAAAAAAAAATATATATATATATATATATATATATATATATATATATATATATATATATATATATATATATATATATATATAACCTTATTTTTAATTGTAATTTATAATTTGTTTTTGTTTTTGTTTATATTTGAAAACATATATTTTGTTTTGTTTTTTTGTTTTTTTTAAATTATTTTTTTAAATTTTAAATTCTATAGTATTATATTTTATATTAAACAAAAATTATTTTTTTTAATATAATGGTTAACAATTTTACTATAATGGTTATAGTTTTAAAAAAATAAAAAATAAAATTAACATTTTCATATATTTGTTTTTTTATATTTTAAAATATATTTTTTTATTTTTTTTTATTGTTTTTCTATATTTTAATTATAATTGTTTTAGTTTTAAAAAAATTAAAAATTAAAATTAAAATATTTATATATGTTTGTTTATATTTTAAAACATATTTAAAAAAAAATTGTTTTTTACATTTTAAATAATAATTATTTTAATTTTTAAAAAAAATTTGATTTTTTTAATGTTTGTTTGTTTATTTTTTAAAACATATTTTTTAATTTGTTTTTATTGTTTTTTTATATTTTAAAATTTTAATTGAATAGGTTTTTTATATTAAACAATACATTTTTTTATTATAATAGTTTTTGTTTAAAATAAAAATAAAAATTATATAGTTTGCGTGTGAAAAATATAAAATATAAAATAATAATAATTTGCCGCTCGCCGAGGGCCGGAGGCAGGCTGGGCAGCCCTCAATGGCGTCACTCGACCTGTCCCCGGGGAGGCCCACCAGGCAGCGCCGTCAAGGGTTGCCCAGCTTGCCTCCGGCCCCGGGCTGGGCAGAGGGTGATTCTCGAAATCGCCCCACCCCGCCCACCCCCCCTCCCCCCCAACCAGGGGCCAGAGGGCGATTTTCAAAATCGCCCTTCGCCTAGCTGAGAATCGCCCTCCACCCAGTCAGGGGTCGGGGACCCGCCGGGCAGCGCCGTCGAGGGTTGCGCAGCCTGCCTCCGGCCCCGGGCTGGGCGGAGGACAATTCTCGGAATTGCCCTCCCCCCAACCGGGGGCCAGAGGGAAATTTTCAAAATCGCCCTCTGCCCAGCCGAAGGCAAGCTGGGCAGCCCTCGACAGTGCCACTCAGCGCCGCCCGGCCTGCCTTCGAGCCCCGACTAGGGACCGGCCGAGCGGCACCATCGAGGGCTGCCCAACCTACCTCTGGCCCCGGGCGGGTGGCAAATTAATTTTTATATTAATGTTTTTTTTTTTAATTTTAATATAAATTTTTTAAAAAATATATAATGTTTTATAAGAAAGTTTTTTTTTTTTTTTTAAATATATAATTTTAAGATTGTTATAATATAAAGTTTTAATGTTGAATATTGGACAAAAGAGGTTAGCTATAAGTGTATTCTTATGAATCGAGTAGATGGGAAGAGTCATAGTCAAGTATTGGTTCATGATGCAGTTGTAAGAAAACTAACATATAAGGATAAAGATGCAAAAGGAGATATAGTTAACATTTATCAAAAACTGCAAGCATTGATTAACTATATTATAGATGTATGTTCAAATGAAGGAGATTGGGTTTTGGATTTATTCTCAGGTTCAAGTAAGTTTTATTATACAAATTTAAATTTAAATATTTTATGTCTTTATACTAATTTTCTTACTTATTTCTTTTGTGCTTGATAATTAGGTACAACACTAGCATGTTGTCTACCAAAATGAAGAAATTGCATTGCCATTGAGAAAGACCCAGTGTAATGCAAATTTATTCAATAAAGAATTAATGCTCTTGAATTCATTTCAGATGCGAAGCAAGAAGTTGGTTTGAGGAAAGAGGATTTTAATGAATCACGTGTGGCAAAAAAAGCAAAGGAACCTCAACCACCATTATATGGAATGATTGGAAAGGGACACTTTGGAAGATTTGCAAACATGAAAGATCCATTAGGAGATGATAATGACCAAAATGAAGCAGAAAATGTTGCGGAAGAAGCCATCAATGATGTTCTAGATGATGTTGAACATGTGTTAGTTGATGTTGTTGATGATCTTTAAGTTATGCTTGCAAACAAAGCTCATTTTTGAGATCTATTAATCAATTTTACTTGTAATGTTTAGACTTTGATATTTTATGAGAAGAATCCTTATTTTTTGAAGAAAACATGTGATTACTATTATTTTTTGACACATATTCAATAAAAATGTTATTTTTTTAAGTTTTTTTGTTAAGATTTTCCCAAAAAATTAGTTTATTTAACATGTTTTTTTTAACAAAAAGTCTCTAAAAGTGTATTTTTTGCATTCTATTTATATTGAAAATTTGTATTTTTTTGTCATATCGTTCAAAATATTGGTTTTTTAGCGACAATTATTTGATGTGCATTAAAAAATTAATTAGCAATATATAAACTTGTAGAAAATATAAACTTTATAATATTGACCATTTTTTATCTTTTTATCTATGTGAAAAAATAAAGATATCATTACAAATTTATATTTAAAAAATATATATATATTCTTTTTAAAACACAAGTACATAAATGCACTTAAAAATAAACATCTCACGGAAGAAGAAGACATTAGAAAATTTATAGTGTCAAAATCAATCCTCTAAAAAATTGTTGGTGATGATATGCCACCACTATTCAAATTCGACATAAAAAGCATCACAAAAAAATAAATAAATAAATAAAATTAAAGTGCCAAAAACATGCTAAAAAAAAAAAATTGATTCTGCATCACCACTTTTCAAAATCGGGTATTTTTCTTGCTACGTCAAAAAGTAGGTACTAGTGCAGTTACCTATTTCATCAGTAATAGTATTAAATTATGGGTACTACCAGAATAAATTATCACTATTACATTTTTCTTCTTGATATGTCCTTTTATCTTGAGTTTGAGGAGTGGTAACTCCCGCCAATGCATTACAAGATATGGTTGGATTCATTTCTTCTTTCTCTAGGGTTGGTTCCTGGCGTATATCCTCTTCTTTTGAAGTTTCTTGTTCCTTTTCATCCTCCTTTTCACAATCCATGTGAAATAATTTCTTCTCAGCACACTTTTGACCTTTAGTTTATTTTCCATCACAACTACAGTAAAGCCCTTTTGCTCTTCTTTCTTCCAATTTTTATGGTGTCAACCTTGTAGGTTATGGTATTCTAGGAGTAGCAACACTTCCATATTTATAGTGTGAGTGGTAGGCTTCCTTGTCACCATAATTTTTCTTCCAATTTTTCTTTCCAACCTGAATTCCTTCTCCAATGAATCAATTTCCCAAAGGAGAACCTCATGTTGGATGTTATCCTTTAAAGTCCCTATGAAGACATCAATCATGTGCTCCTCTGGAATATCCTTTACCCTTATGTTCAATTTTTGGAAGTCCTCAATGTGCTCCACCATTTAGCCCTTTTGTTTGAGATTTATCAATTGGCTAAAGAGTGTGTTTCTCTTTGTATCCTCATAATTTTCTATCATTTCCTTCGTAAAAATTGACCAAGTGACAATTTGTTTATGAGATAAAAGCCATCGATACCTGTTGGAGAGGTAAATCCCCTCTGCGGACAGAGGCAATCCCTACTAGCCCAGTTCGGGTCTAGCAACAACCGAGTCACGCTAAGACGCAAGTTCCTAATTGCAAAAGACCAAGATACGACAAGAGGCCTACCTTAAGTCCTACGCTGCTGTCATTTGTGGAGGAGATGGCACTTCCGTCCCTTGCTCTGGCAGATCAAAATTCTCTCGCTCGATGCGATCGAACACCTACATGTATAAGAAGAAACAACAAACAAACAAGCGTAAAACCAAATACATGCAATTATGTATCAGTCAGAGAAGATACAACTCATAACATGAAACATGAACATCTGAGTGGAACCATAATCGAAGTCGTTTATTATTAATCAGAACAAAGAAAGATACAACCTGAGCTCTGACGCTGGATCTTCCTTCGGCAGGTCGACAACGGAGTACGTCTCGATAAAGCTCGTCGGGAAAAGGACAAGTCTCTCTCTCTTCGGTTGTCTGACGATAATCTCCTTACAATTAATTCAGCTCTATTCAGGCTACCAAGACTACTAAGGCTCAACCATTCAACCCCTTAATCAATGGAAGATGGCTATATTTATAGAGGAGAGGAGGACGTTGGGATCCCTACAATAGTGGAAGGGAGGTCTTATCCCTTGGGAGGTTCCCCATAAGGTGGAAACAAGAGGCCAAAGGAGGAAGGCCGTGGTTATTCAGTCAAAACCACTCCTCATGACTCATCCACGAAGTTGTTGTAATCGAAACTTCGCCTTTTTTTTTTTAAATTTCCATAAGCAGATTGGCATGGGTTCTTAACTAGGACAGAGCGCCAACTGGCGTGGGCTCAGTGTTAATTTTCCTCATTGGCGCGAGGACATAACGGGCTACCAGCGCCAAGGAAAAAACATGTGTTTTTAGGGGTCTGCTCAGGAAATGATCAACAGAAGGAATGGTGTCCTCATGGAAAGGGATGAAATGATGGTACTTGCAAGGAATGACAATGCTTATTAGTCACAAAAATGACCCTCCAATGGGCGAGATGGGGATTGCAGGGACGGTGACAAATTACTGTGTAACAGATGCCCCCTAAAGCATGAGGCCCGAGAGAGAGAGGGGTGAAATGCTTTACGAGAACACGCCCAACTGAAAACACTGCCGTTGGAAAACCTACGTAGACAAGTACAACTGACATCTCAAATACATGATATATGTGGTATAGGCGCAGCCATCCATAATAGAGTATACAATAATCAGGATCCAAGGCGTGGACGCAGCCACCCAGTAAGGATCGATAAATAGACTCAGGTATGGTCGCATCCATCCTATCAATGAGTCATGTAACCAATCATAATAATCCACAAAATGCATAGCCTGGATTCCAACAGACAAAATCCAGGGTCTTGCTCTCCATCTCGACCCGAACAGAGTACAAGTTCAAGCATGTGAATATGTGAGCTGAATTCGAACATGCAAGAACATCGTCTGATTACTAGCCAATGATGAAAGTCGTTAACAAATGCGAGAGGTACCACCAATGATGAAAATGGCCCTCAAGGTACTATAGGTACAATCCACGGAATGTGAACAGTGAGCTGGCGTCGAACACCCGTAGAATCATCTGATCGAAGGTCAATAATGAAAACCTTACGTCGAATGCCAAGAACTTGCCATTGAGGCATGCAGGCTCCAAGGTACCGAAAGGGAGTCTCTAGATCAACCTCTTGGATAATGATCTGAATTCGACAGGAAGTGACCTTGATCGAAGGTGGGCCATAGTGTTTCCCACAACATCGACGTGAGACAGAGGAACATAATTTTGTGAATCAGGATCAGATGAGAATCAAAGGAAGGTTGAAATTTGCAGAGGTCAACTTCTCTTGAACATATCGGCGGCACGACAGTGGATTTGGCAGTATTTGAAATCAAAAGATCAGAGGTCATGATGACGAGGCAAAGAGTAGATGAGAGGTCAAAAGGGATTACCCAAACCCACGGAGGCAAACAGATAATGAGATGAGATGTCCCCAACCCGACACGAATGCAAACAAGTGCCATGTTCAAGAGCGGCGTATTGTTGACACGATGACGATACTGGTTCCATTTTTCCCCACCATTTCTGGCGAGTACCCCAATTATTTTTGAAGACAAACTTGAAGGGGATAACATATGCTTGTATTATCAGTTTGTCCTTCGGACGAATCCAACCTAGTACGTTTAACGAGCCCTAGGAAGGAGGAACTCAAATATCGTCATTATGACTGAATCTGATGTCATCAGGGTTTAACGAGTCTAACAAAGGAATAACTCGGCATCTTTTCATGTTTAGAGAGTTTGAAAAAACAACAGAAAATTAAACTCCGATGGTCCCTTTTCGTAAATAGTTTCTCAGATCCGAAAAGGTAGAAAACTATGTCTGAGAAAGCCTCCTAGTCGCGATAGGCTAGGGTATTCTTTTTTTGCAAATAATCTATCCCAGCCCGAAAAATGGGTAAACCTAACTGGGTAGATGTCGTTTCGCAGCCACTTTAACGAGATCAAAACGACAAGGGACTCGACAATCTTTTCATGTTTAGAGAGTCAGAAAAGAGCTGAAAGATGACTCCTCCTAGAGGAATGAGTGGTATAAAGGGTAGCAACTGGTTCTGCTAATGGTGAAACTGATCAAAACAAGATAAAGGTCAAGAGGCTGGCTAACACGACCACTCATCGCAGTGGTTCCTCAGGAATGGGTGAAACAACCAAGTGAAGGCGTATGATCAGCCAAGCAGATGGAGACGATGGAATGAGAAAACCAAGGCTCATCTGACAAAAACAAGCTGATAAAATGGCAATCACAAGAGGTAAAATGGGAAAGGTTTCATTTTTACACAAGCTTGAAATCAGGAAACTCTGCTTGAAGTTGGTTTCATTTTTACACAAGCTTGAAACAAAGATAAACTATGCTTAAAATTGGTTTCATTTTTACGCAAGCTTGAAATGGAAACAAAATATGCTTGAAAAAGTAAGCATGCCCCCAGCATGGTGACTCAATTCGAGATACATGCTCCCAAGCTTCAGTCCATATGAAAGGCAGATGGAGTGAAGGTTCAAATTACGAGATCAAGAGAAAGACTCGACTAGGATTTTACGAGAACTTAAACAAAGACTCGAATTGAAGAGGAAAGTGTTTCATTGTTTTAACGAGGTTGACACATTAAAAGAACTATCCTCATGACACCTTGTTTCATGGTTTAAGGAGCTTGGCACAAGACAAGGAACTCTGCTCCGACAACCTTGTTTCATTTTTTAAGGAGCTTGACATAATACAAGGAACTCTGCTCCGGCAACCTTGTTTCATTTTTTAAGGAGCTTGACACAGGAAAATGAACTCTGCTCTGACCAGACCCGGTTTCATTTTTTAAGGAGCTTGACATAGGAAAAGAACTATGCTCCGACAACCTCATCATAATGAATAAGAAGTCATGGCTTCCAAGAGTTTCCAGTCCGATGGAAGGAAAACATCTTGGAAGTCTGGACCCAATGCCCCCAGCACACTATGCATGACGGCATCATCACTAAGTATAGGCATGGGGTAGGTAGCGACATAGTTGACCTGCGGTGGGGCAGATACAACGGGTGGATAAAAACCAGGAAGGGATGATGGCAGGCCAGCTGCCATATCAGGACCAAAGAACGAAATCTAATCAATGGTCACGATTTGTCTTTCATGTGGAAAACAGACCACACAGAAAAGGGAGGAGACAAGCGCTCCCATGGCATAGGTGTAATCGTGCCCCAAGAGAATATTGAAATCCAAGGGGCCTAGAACAACCATCATGTCCATATGGACGGTTTTGCCTCCCAAAGTAACAGGCAACCTTGGAAGGATCCCTAACGGTTGACTAGTTCTTCTGTTAAAAGCTAACAAATTGTGCATAACAGGCACAAGCGGCGGCGAACCGAAAGCTTTCCAAGTAGTTGAGGATAAAATACTAATAGACGCACCTTCATCTATAATGGTGTTGGGTACGACCAGACCAAAGGCCTGTACCGTTATCTCGGAAGGCACATAAGATGGAATGCGGAATCCCAGAAATTGATTCCAATCAAAGGAAGCAACCAAACTACTCGGAGGGGCTACCATCGAACCAAGATGGTCTTCCCCTGGTGTTACGAAAGAAGAAGGATCATCCTCCACAACCTCCATCTCGACGGTGGGAGGGGTATCCTCCGGGACCTCCATAACGAGAGGCGAAAGAGCAACTTCTCGAGGTATAGAGACAGGAGAATCTTTCTCCAAGTCCGAGGAATTTGAAGAAACAAGAAGGACCTGAGGGATGTGAGATCCACTCTCAACGGAAAAGACCTGGTGCACCATAGACGGGGCTAGCTCAACCGATCCCACGACTAATGGTTGGTCAAGAATGGATTCATGAATTTCAATTTCCAGGGGAGTGGGATTGACCAAGGATGACTCTTGACCAATCGTAGGATCAGCTGGTGGAGGACTCAAAGAAATTTGTTTGTAACCAGCCGGAAGGCACGGCGCAGAAACAGCTAAGTTGTCCAAAACTCGCTTGGCTTCATCCATATTTGAACAAAGGTGAATAGCATGGTGCCCTTCACACAACTTACAGGGATGAGCAAGCTTACCCTACTTCTTAAGAGTTTTACCAGCACTAGCTGAAGATGTGCCCCCAACCTGACTCCTGGAAGCCAAAGGCAACAACGGAAGACCATTGGACCATACTTCGAGCACCTTGGGAATGCCAGGGCAATCTCGAAGAAAATGGTTTCTCATGCACAACATGCAAGGGAACTTGACTTTCCGCAGAGGGTTGGAAGTTTTATCAATGGAAGGCTTCTTAGGCAAAATAGCCGCAGAGGTAGCCTCTCCTTTATCTGACTTCTTCTTCTTCTTAGCCACCTGGTTACTCAAATCCAGACTTTCACCAGGCGAAGTAGAAGAGGAGGACGTAGAAACAGACAAAGAAGGGGAGAGGTCCACCTTGGAATCAGCATGATGTTGTTCAGGCGGAGGAACTGATTGAATAGTAGGCGGGACCTTCAAGACCACAGAGGTTGAAAACAACCAAACGACCAACCTAACAGTTAACCCAAGAAGGGACAACGTTTCCATATAAGGAGCACCAACATTTCCAAAAGGAGGAAAAAGACTAGGATTCCCTTCAGAGGGGATTCCTTGGTTGGTGAACTCCGAGAAAGTTGCCATCGAGAACGATCTTCAAAACAACACCCTAAGGAAACTAACTTTAACCAGGAATATTTCGTGGGCAGTTAATTTTTTTTTAAACATTGAAACAAAACTCCACCGTTTCATCTTTTAAGAGTCGAGAAGTAGGCAAAAGGTGACTCTATCACTTTCAGATTGGAAACAAGTGTGAAAGGACAAGTGCTTGATGATCCTTTCAAATTTAATGAGTCAGAAAAGATCGAAATGAATGCTCTGGAACTCTAGGCAAAGGGTGTACCAGATATCTGTGAACTGCAATATACACCTTGGTTTCAAAATGAAAGAGAAATCAACCAAGGACTTGATGTATGTGCAGGCAATCTCCCCGAATGTTGTGTCCGGTGTATCACGGGTATAAGGCGGCAGACTCGGCTTCCTATGGATAAAAGATAGCAACCTAGTGGGGTCTCCCTTTATATACGCGACGGTACGAGGAGCACAAGTCTGTACTAGTGTTGTCTAAAGCCAAGAGGCGAACGATAGCTACTAAGTTTAACGACGCCGGAACACGTCACTAGCCTAGACCTCTAAATAGTTCGTTAATGTTTCAATGCTGCCTTAAGGTAAATTGAATAAATTTTAAGGTTGATCTTCAATTATATCTCGGTTTCAAGGCCTTACCGTATGTCATCTGACAATCTCCTATATGCAACTATATGAGGAAAGAAAACTTTCAATTCGATGAATGCTATCTAGTTAAGGGAAGAGCTTCAAACAATGATGCAACAAACAACAAAACTGCAAATGAAATTCTTCCAAACTAAATGACTTTCACTATCCAAAAGTAATCTAAAACATTCAATGATGTGAATTATGCAATGTAATCTATGCAAAATCCCCTTTTTCGAAAACTATGCAATTGTAATCTATGCACAATTTCCTTTTTTTTTTTTTATAAATGATAAGAATGCACTCAATGCATTTTTCGATGAAATGAGAATCTACCTAATTGATGCTTTTAATGAAAGAGAATGCACTCAAAGTGATTTTTGGCTTTCAATCATTAAACAATGTGATCTAAGTTCAATGATAAATCTCAAAAATACTTTTCAATGCAATGTGATCTAATGCATTTTAATAAAAAGAACACTTTGAGACGAAAACTAAATAAACGCAAATCTTCTTAATGAAGGATGAATGCAAAAGAGATTTAAGCAAACACTAATAATGCAATCGTTGTTTCAAAACACTTTGTAACAAAACTCCTCAAAAGGCTACAAGACATATGAGGTCAAGCACAAAAAGGACTTCCAAAGCATGAGATCAAAACAAGGCATTCATTCCCTTTTACATCAAGCAATCAAGAAAGAAGACTTTTCAAACAATGAAAAATGTAATATATGCTCATACAGTGAAAATACTGGAAGGGAAAGACACACTGGTGAAGGATTTAGGGAAAAAATCTCAATTTTCACACACCCTGAAATTGGCACGACTTTTGTAGGTGAAACTAGCGCCAACTGGCGCGACTTGCTCACTGACAACTAGCGCCAATGGCCAATTGGCTCGAGTTGCTAACTGAAAACAAGCGCCAACGCTTGAAAATGAAAAAACAAAGAATTTCTCCTGACCAAGACCAAACTCACCACTTCAAGCAGAATCTAAAACAAACCCAGAAGCAAAGTATTGACCAAAAGAAACTTCCGAACAAGGGAAAACCCTAGCACCTACAGGAGATGGCGCGACTGTCTAGCTGTAATCTGCGCCAGACATGGGATGGCGCGAGTGATGAACTGGCAACCTGCGCCAATGGGCGCGACTGTCTGGGTGGAAACCGCGCCAATGAAGCCAACCATGAAAAGATGAAAATTTTGAAAAAGCAGAGGTCAGATCTGATCCCCTAGGGTTGAACAAAGGTTTTACATTAGAAAAAAGCGAACCAAAAGAGTTGATCAAGTAGACAAAGACCAAAATCAACCGAAAAGACAAGACAAACTCCAATCAATGTCTCCCCAGCGGAGTCGCCAGTTTGTTTGAGAAGGTAAATCCCCTCTGCGGACAGAGGTGATCCCTACTAGCCCAGATCGGGTCTAGCAACAACCGAGTCACGCTAAGACGCAAGTTCCTAATTGCAAAAGACCAAGATACGACAAGAGGCCTACCTTAAGTCCTACGCTGTTGTATTTTGTGGAGGAGATGGCGCTTTCGTCCCTTGCTCTAGTAGATCACAATTCTCCCGCTTGATGTGATCGAACACCTGCACGTACAAGAAGAAACAACAAACAAACAAGCGTAAAACCTAATACATGCAATTATGTATCAGTCAGAGAAGATACAACTCATAACATGAAACATGAACATCTGAGTGGAACCATAATCGAAGTCGTTTATTATTAATCAGAACAAAGAAAGATACAACCTGAGCTCTGACGCTGGATCTTCCTTCGGTAGGTTGACAGCGGAGTACGTCTCGGTAAAGCTCGTCGGGAAAAGGACAAGTCTCTCTCTCTTTGGCTGTCTGACGATAATCTCCTTACAATTTATTCAGCTCTATTCAGGCTACCAAGACTACTAAGGCTCAACCATTCAGCCCCTTTATCAATGGAAGCTGGCTATATTTATAGAGGAGAGGAGGAGGTTGGGATCCCTACAATAGTGGAAGGGAGGCCTTATCCCTTGGGAGGTTCCCCATAAGGTGGAAACAAGAGGCCAAAGGAGGAAGGCCGTGGTTATCGAAACCACTCCTCATGACTCATCCACGAAGTTGTTGTAATCGAAAGTTCGCCTCTTTTTTTTTTTTAAATTCCATAAGCAGATTGGCGTGAGTGCTTAACTGGGACAGAGCGCCAACTGGCGCGAGCTCAGTGTTAATTTTCCTCATTGGCGTGAGGACATAACGGGCTACCAGCGCCAAGGCAAAAATAGGTGTTTTTAGGGGTCTGCTCAGGAAATGATCAACAAAAGGAATGTTGTCCTCATGGAAAGGGATGCAATGA
This sequence comes from Pinus albicaulis, assembly GCA_034641835.2. Taxonomy (NCBI): domain Eukaryota; kingdom Viridiplantae; phylum Streptophyta; class Pinopsida; order Pinales; family Pinaceae; genus Pinus; species Pinus albicaulis. The sequence continues at coordinate 1,117,262,022 of CM076575.1, read as the reverse complement.
TGGTACTTGCAAGGCATGACACTGCTTATTGGTCACAAAAAAGACCCTCCAATGGGCGAGATGGGGATTGCAGGGACGGTGACAAATTACTGTGTAACAATACCATACAAATGTATTTGTTTCTAAATATAAAGTTGCAAGAGTACATTTTGCATGTTTTTCACATTATGGAGATCAAAGTATTTATCCATCTGTAGTATCTATGTTACGGGATCACTGCCATCAAAATTCTTCATATCGAACTTTGGAATATGGTGGGTCTTCAATCCAACATTAGAGTTTATGAAATCATGATTAACATTTATTTTTTTCTCATCATGAGTTTCCTCTACTACCTTTTCTCTATTAGGAAGCTTTTCTTATTGCAACTTTGCCAAACCTTCCTTCAAACCTTCCATGTCTTTCTTCAAATATTCCATGTTGCCTTCTATACCATCCATCTCAGCTTCCATGATATTCTTCAAACAATCCATCTTATCTTCCATTCTATTCTTCAAGCCATCCATCTTAGCTTCCACGCCTCTCTTCAAGCCATCCATCTTAGTTTCCATTTAATTTTTGGTTAGTTTTTGCGATAGAGAAATTTGTTGCACTTGGTATTATAATTTTGATATATCATGTTGCACTTCTTCCTCTTCATGCATCATAGTAAAGATTTATGAGGGCTTAACGGGTGTGGAATTATTTTTGGGAGGAATTATAGAAGCCAACACTACTATCTATGCTTCAATATGCCCCTGGAATCACTTCAAACTGATTTTTCAAACAAAATTTATGCAATTAAAAAAACACACACACACAATTTTATTGCTTTTGAGAAGCTCGATATTGATACTAATGTATCTCTGTGATTTCATATCCCCAGTATTTGATATTCGGTCTTGTAGTAGCCCTATGAGTCTTATTTCCAATTCCATGGGTCAAACCTGATTTGGATTCTTCAAGGCAAAATTATGTCCAATATCCCACAATGACCTAATTATGGATTAGTTCAGTAGAGTGAACTTGTACGGTGTGCCATGTGTCATTGTTTCGTCCTTCAACTCTAAAATCGATTCAACAAAAACTAAAGTCTGTGCAATTTCAGCCACTTTTTTCAAAATTCCAATCCGATGTCTGAAACAAAATTTATGATGATTTTCCCTCGACCACCTCTTTGAGATGAAAATATGGAGCATACAAAATCCCTAACTCCCTCAGATCATATCTTCGAAAATATAGTGAGCCAGATCTAAAATTTTTACACGACCTTTCTCAAGATTTTGGCTCAAATGGTTTTTTTTTTGTATATTTTGAAACGTTGTATAAAAAAAGTTATAGCGAAAATTCCACGATGACCTTTATGCAGCAGCGAAACCCTAGAATCCAAAGCTCTGATACCAAATGTTATGAAACCAACTCACAAAAGAGAAGAAAAGATAGATCAACGACTTAGAAATCAGCCTCTTCGAGGGGGAAACCTCCTTTACATTACATAAATGAATAATTCTTGGATGCTACAAATGACAAAACCTACTTTCTATATATAGCAGTCCATTTGGTCACAATATAATCCTAGTTGTCCTAACAATAATAATGTAAGGGAACAACAATAACAATAGTGGGCTTTTATGGGGCACAATAATAACACTATGGGGACTATAGGGGTACAATAATAAAAATAAGGGGGCTACACTAACAACAGTAAGGGACTACACTAGTAATATAGGGACCTAACAAATTCATTGCCCAAAACTTGATGAAACTTTCGAAAACCATAAATGACACAAAGACAAATCTTCTAACAAAAAACTTTATCAAGGACTTTGCCTAACCAAGCCTAACCATGAAACAATTCCATCGAACACATTGTGAACATGTAATCTAGAGGCTATAAATGTATATTTGAACATAAGGGTATGATACTTATTTGAAAATCACCAAGAAGGTATAATGCCTTCTCATAATAGCTGCAATAACATATATTAGGTTATGCATTCAATAGCCATTCATTTACCAATGAAAAAATGTTAAGAGCCATAACTAAATTATGTCATGAAACTATGCTTATAACCAACATATAATCAATAGATCAACAATGATAGAACAACCATTATAATCACATAATAACAGGCACATTTACACATAATACACAAGAGGAAAAGAGATATCATTAACATATTCAAAATGAAACCAAGTTAGGGACTTCCACGTACCACCCGACTATAGATTTCTTTCAGTCAATCACCCCTATTCTTATTCCAAACATGAATGTGGGACTCACAACAAAATAAACCAAGGCTTCCTTAGGCTTTATCGTGTATGTTGCCATTACCAGTTAAGGGATTCCTAGTCCTGAAACCCTTATTTGTACATCCTAGCTTTACCAAGTATCTCTCCAAGGGATTCCCAAGTCAAAAAATAAACATACTCTATGGGATTTACTACAATCCTGCCATATACTGGTCAAGGGATAACTAGGCCCTAAACAAGAATGGATGCCTCTATATCTCTCCACCTAAACCGTGAGAAAATTGTTTGTCTCCACCCTCTAGTATTTACTATGTATCCCACCATTACCGGTCAATGGATTCCTAGGCCCAACGAGGGTATCCAAAACCAAGCTTTACCGTGTATCCTGCCATTACCGGTCAAGAGATTCCTAAGCCTTGAGACCACCCCACTTAGTTTTGAAACCATCCGACAATCCATCTCAACCAAGTAAAAGAACCCCATCACACCATGGCTATCCAGAAATGGCAAGGCAAGGTTGAAAATCATTGTCACACATGACAAAACCCGTGCCAATGACAACAAGATATCCGAATACACACATGCATGCACCATGCATGCCAAAACTAGTAAGGAAATCATACATGTAAATCAATATCTGCAAGTAATCCCGCTGTAAAAACTTGATCCAACTCTTCCTTGCTTGATCTATGATTCCCTTTTCCTTCCTTGTTCCAATGCTATAGTGCTCCAACAATGGTCTAATTGTGCAAGAGTATGAGAGAGTAGAGAGAATAAAGCGAGATCTCCAAAAATGAACTAATAAAAATTTACCAAATGATCCTCATAAGCCTTTTTATCAATGAGGCCTCTAATTTCTTCAATTTTCCATTAGTTTCCTTCATTTTCCTCCTCATATGCAACATGTGACCTTTCACCTTTCCTTTCTCCTAATTTCCATTATTTTCATAATTAAATGCCAAATAATTCCTCTTGCCTTTTCAATTTCCCTTTCCTTTTCTAATTTCCATTAGCCATAATAAACCAAATGAGCATTCACAAGGATTTTTTTCCCAACTTTCAAGTTGGAATACATGTCCCATGACCTTGGACTTGTTTTTTTCTTTATTAACTTTATTACACATATTTTTAACTTGGGGTTGTTACACTTAATCAAATTCAATCCAACCTTGTTTGTATCATTTTAGGATCCATATATTTTGGCCTATAGGGAGGCCTTCACTTTTTTAATTTTTAGTTCTAAAACTCTCCCATATTATCAAAGTACATGCTTAGGTTAATCAAGTTATATTTCATCAAACATGAGCTCAATTTACAAAAAAAATAATGTTGACCCCTTTTATTAGCCATAGGAAATTTTCATGTAAGTTAGATATTGCATAAAATTTAAATAAATTATGAGTAGGTTATAAAAAAAGAGTGGCTTCAACATATAATGCTTAGATAATATTTCCAATGAGCTCTCATTTTCCCAATTTTTAGTTCATCTACAAATTTTGTAAGTTATGCATCTCTTAGGAGCCAAGATTCACTTTTGTGACTACAATGATAAAATAGGAAGAATATTTAGTGTCTAAATTTCATAGATGGGCTAATTTTCCCAGCTTTTTGAAAAAAAAGAAAAAAAAATCCAATTACCATTTTTTTTCCTAAAAATGATTCTCTAATGTTTTATAGAATAAAACTATATTACCTTAAAAATTGCCAAAATTTTATAGAGGCTATATAAAATTATTATTAATTTGAATGTTTTTACAAAAAATATCATCAAATGTTTTCTAGTTTGCATATTAGGTACTAGTAAGTTTCTCTAAGGTTTTTACACAATAAGATAAATTTCCACCCTTAAAATTTTCCTTGGATCAAATTATATTCTAATCCAAGCCTAGAGCGAAATTTGGGCATGGTGATGATGTAATATTATTTGACTCCCTTCGAACAAAATATCATATTCATGCTTTTAACCCCCACTTATTGAGAACAACCTTTCACAACATCAAGACTCATTTTAAGGTACTAGATTGGTGTTATAGGAGTAAGTTAGAGTTACTAGGTTGTAGCTTACCTCAAGAGATTTCCAACATCACATCATTTTCCTCATTTCAATCTTGAATGACTCACTTAACCCCTTCACAATTCTCCAAACCTATTATGATGGTGTTTTTTGGGAACTTTCCTAGTAGAGTTTCTAAATAATAAATTAATTCTTGGAAGAATGGAATGAAATTTTGGGTTGATGGCATCAAAGTACATAGTTTATACCTTTTTTATGATGTTTTCTTTGTTCCATTATGGCATTGTATGACTTGTATGAATGATGGAAAGCTTTTAAAAATTAGGTCACTTGTGGGCCCTTGCGATATGATAATGTTTAGCAGCATAAGTTCTTGGTTAGTGTTATATTATAGTTCAAGTGGTAGAATAGTGATAATCAAGACCTTTTAACTAACATTCTTCATATCCCATTCCAAATTTATTTGTTCTTGGTCTAATATCAAGGTCCTCTAGACACATTCCATGGAAAATGGTCCAAAGTGCATTTAATACTAATTTGACACACATTTCAAAAATAAAAATAAAAGAATAAAAGGAAAATGGAAGAGAAGCACAAATAATCCATGCATGACCAAACATGAAAAAAAAAGGAAATAAAGAGAAAAAAGTGAAAGTATAAAAAATCATCACCTCCATCAAAGTCTCATTTCCTTCCTTTGTCAATTTGGGTTCGAGGTTTGGTTCAAGGGTAACCATGGAGGAATTTAGGCCAAGTAGGCCTCCAATGGAGGAATGAGTATATACCTATATAATTGCATTTGTTTCTAGTCTAAAATATTTGTTGCTTCATGAATATGTTGTTGGTTGCATGGTTATCATGAAGGGGGTATTACTTTTGAGTTTTTAGCCTTAAATTGGTTGTATGGTTTTAATGGAGAAATAAGCACCAATTTTGTCATTTTAGTCGCTAATAGTGTGGCTTTAATGGTGTTATCCTTGGTCATTGGGTAAAATTTATGTAAAAGGGATGGGAATCAAATCCCCTTGTATGTCAGGCCCAACCATCCTTGGATTTGTTGATACAAGTTATAATCGTTTCCACCTCAACCCATCACTTTCCCACTCTCTTCTCACCCTCTTAGCTCATACTTGCATAGTCCACTCCCTCATACTTGTGTCCCTTTTCTCACATGGACATCACCCTTCCTGCTTTCCCTCTTCCTCCCATGAATCCTTCCCACCCATCTCCCTTAGACCTTTTCTACATAACCATCCTTCCAATTGCTTCCCCCTCTCCATCACCCCCTCCTATCCCCTTCACCCCATACCTCAACACTCCACTACCCTTCATCCACCATAGCCCTTACATCCCATTACCTAAGTTGTTTCCAAACCTTACATCCCACTTCCCTATCCATAACTCTACTGCTTTCAACTCCTAGCTACACACTACCTTATCCACAATCCTCACCTCCTTACTTCCATAAGTGCTTCTACCATGTTATGAGCATTCCTCCCCTAAAATGGTGTCTAAATTGATACCTCTCCCACCCTCTTCACTACAAACCACCCCTCCAACTACTCCCATCCCCTGTTTAAATAACAAACTCCCCCTAGGTTATCCAACCATTACCCAAATTGACTTGATTTATTATCATCACCCCAATTACCATTGACCCATATTATTATTAAATAATGATAATAATATTAATAATAAATCATATTAAATAAATAAATAAAAATAATTATTTTATTAATAAAAATAAGTATAAACTTAAAATGAAAAAATAAATTTTAAAACTCAGAAAGAAAAATATCTTTCACTTTTTTTATTATTTTTGTTAATTTCTTATCATAATCAATAATTATGTTAAGAAGGGAAAATTCAAAATTTTCTAACAAAATTATTGAAAATCAATTCCATAATATAATTTTAAAAATAAAATTGAGACAACGGCAAACAGCTCGTCCCATATTTTAGCTACCCAAAGAACGATCTTAACATTGAAGAAACACAAATGATCAGAGTTGAAAGGGATTTTTATACTAACAAAACCCATTAATAATTCTACCCCATTTTCAATTTCCTCTTTTAACTTGCAGATTTGGAATTCAATGCCTCATTTTCCAAATTAGCACTTAATCTCAACAATTTGTTGCAGCCTTTCCTGTGTTAGACATCGTTCAATCTAAGCCTAATTTGCGTTAAACTAAAAGGTGATGTGATGCTAGTGTTTAGCAAGTCACTCATGGATCATGTGAGTCCAAATACAATGTTGTTTTTCAGTTTGGGAGACAACCAACCATCATTTTGGAACCAGAAGTCTTTTATCAAATGAAAGCTCAAATTAAGCTTTATTTGAAAACACTAATTTCCACTTGTTTGGGCAACATTATATGCAATGAGGGGAGGTTATATGTAGGTCTAAGGTGTTTTTCAAATAGTGACAATCCTCTAAGTCATTTTACCTGGTTTTATGATCCTTGTCCTTCTCGAGGAAGATTGGGATCTGCCCTATTATGGGCTTCATTTCTAGCCATTATGGTGGTCATGGATGGTTAATTTTATGGTTAATATTGGTATTAGAATTTGTTTTTAATGAATAATGTTTTTTTTAACGAAAATACTTGAAATTTTTTAGTATTTTCTCACATTTTGTGGATGGTAAATTTGGTAAATCATTTAACTGATTACCAGTTTTGGTATTAGAAATTTTTTTTAATGGATAATGTTTTTTTTTTAATGAAAGCATGTGAAATTTTTTAGTATTTTTTCACATTTTGAGGATGGTAAACTTCGTAAATCATTTAACTGATTACCAGGCCTAGCTTCAAGGGAATCAAAGAGAATCAACCCCATGATAAGCAACAACTAGCAACAATAACAAAGAACTTAACATCTGGCTCTAAATCACTTGAACTAACTCTAGATCACTTGAACTAACCCTTGAGGCTTAATAGGTAATGATTATTTGTTAATAGTCGTCTATCATTTCAATAAGATTATTTAATTATTCTTAAAATAATATGAAATTTTAAAAGTATTTCTAATAAGTATTAGGAAAATTAGTTTTGGACAAATATTATAGGATTTAAGCTAGATGTTATCATGAGGCTTCACTTCATTGGCTAATATTTATAAAGTATTATTGGATAAAAATAGTTATTTAGCAAACTTTTGATCTGTTTTAATTGGGGCAATGCAATGAAATGAGTTAACTTAAAAAAACATTGAAATATTCAAACTTTACAAATTAAACAACTTAAACTTGTGAGTTTTAAAAAACTCTACAAGATTTTGAGAAAAATTGATTGTCTATTAGTTAGGCTAGGCCAAAGGGTTTTGAGAAGTACTTATCAATATTTAGTAAAGTATTCTTTAATATCCCATGAATACATATGCTATGTGTCTTGTTCACTAAGTGAAGACCTCATGAATGCTACTATAAAGCACTTAACTCCACTCCATGTAACTTTGGCACTTACCACAAGAGATATTGACTTTCTTACACATACTATTTATGAGAAAATTGACTTTTGGTCTTGGAGTAAGACTTACAAGTGCTTTTGAAAAACTCCCCCTCCCTAAATATAAAAAAACTTGTTAATAGACCAAAAACCTAAAACATATAACAATAATGACTTAATCCACATTTACTATTAATAAGTAATGACTATCCTCATTAATTAATTAACGTTTAAATTATAATAAAATTTACCACTTTTCCAAAAAAAAAATTTAAAAATAATAAACACAATAATTTAAATTATAATAAAATTTACCATTTTTTCCAAAGAAAATTTTGAAAAATAATAAACAATACTTTGAAAAAAAATAATAAACAAAAAATCAAAATGTTGGAGCATTTGAATTGTTTTTTTATGGTGGAAATGGATCTAGCGCTATCAAGAACAGTGGGGCACCGAAAATCTTGAAATTTAACAACTTATTTTTTTTTATGGAGTTGTTTTTAGTAGGACTTTTTGGAGTTTCAGCTGCCGAAATCCGGTAAAAAAAATTGAGATAAAATCTTGCGGGAATCCGGTGAAAAAAATTGAGATAAAATCTTGATTTCTGTTATTTAAATGGTTTTTTGAGTGTATATGTAGATTCAACACCCTAAAAAACCCCTAAGGTACTTCGATTGTGCAAAGTTGCCCATCAAACTTCTATTTTCAATAAATTCCTATCCAAATTTAGAGAAATTGAACTGGAAAAAACTTCAAAAAATGGCACTGTAAACTACTCTTTTTTAATGGTGAAAATGGATGTAGCGCTATCAAAAACAATGAGGCACCAAAAATCTTGAAATTTGACAACTTCACTGGGATTTCCAAAATCTTGAAATTTGACAAGTTTCACCCAGATTTTCAAAAACTTTGGCCAGATCTTATCATAATTTTGTCAAAATTGTCCTGATTTTCAAAATTAATTAGTGATTTTTTTGGGCTACCTTGAAAAAAAGATATGTATGTGCTTCATTTGACTATTGAAGATGTCTAATCATAAAATGTGAAAAGAATGAGATGTCAACCTCCGAAATATGTAAAGCAATTATAATTACACATTTCCATATAATGCTAAACAATTCAAAGTATGAAGTGTTGCCTAGATTTGCGTGAAAGGATTCATGGGCGATTTAAACAGTAACCATTAATAGATCCCTAGATTCTAAACTGATACCAGATCTGTTTCGATATAACATGAGAAGTTCTGAAATTCACGGATTTCACGGGGTTAGTAATGTGGAAGGAAGGGATGACGAAATAAAATGTGTGGGTAATTGATTAGGTAGATGCGGTCACATGACGAACAGTCGCCGACTTGGAAAAACAGGGCGGTCGGACGAGTGTTTGGCTCCGGAGGGAGGTGTCGTCAGCGTCGCCAGTCCAGCGAAGCTCCTGACACGACATACGTCAGTCGCGAGGCTCGAGGAATGTCGGAATTGTAGCAGAATCAGGGCGGAGGCCAGTTTTTATACTAAATGCGTCGTCTGTGAACCTTTAATCATTCATTCAATTTTCTTGGGTTCCGGTCGCTTCTGTCAGTTACAGCAGCATGCGCCGACTTGATGGGATTCCGCTGCCCGGACACACAAAGCACTTGGGAAAATGCGAGCTTCTCTGTAACTCCACATGTCAACAGGAATCATATGACGTCTGCAGCATTATTGCGTAAGCCGTGGAATCCCCAAACTACTACCACTGTGCTCTCTTTTGTTATTGCTGCGAGCCAAGATTTTAGGCGTCAGCGTGCACATTTGCCCAGACAGCTGGCCGGAATTCGGACGGAAAAAAAGAAATTCGAATCACATTTTTAATGGTGGAAATGGATTTCGTATTATCAAAATTTTTTAGGGTACTCTAAATTTTGAAGTTTGACAGTTGTAACTTAGGTTTACAAAACTTTTGTTAGAATTTTTATAATTTTCAGAAATTTTTGAAGGTTGGGTAGACTATGGCAAGATTTTAGGTATTGTCTACTGCAGCATCAATTTAGCCCAAAAGATTTTAGGCATTGTATGCCAATTTTGTCTAGAAACCTAAAAATTGCTTGAATTTAACAGATTATTTTTCAAAATATTTGACAGTATGGGTGTTTGTTTTTTATGGTGGAAATAGATTCAAAACCATTAAAGATCCTTGCAGCACTCAAAATCTTGAAACTGAAAATTATAACCTGGATTTCCAAAATTTTCCGCCTAATTTTATCAAAAGTTAAAGAATTTTTCTATTTTTCTGAGTAAAAAAAAGTTTAGTTAAACTAAAGCAATCATTTATAAATCCAAAAATTTCACCTATTCTACTGGAATTTCTATTTTTCCCGTGTAAAAGAAAGTTTAGTTAGACCAGGGCAATCATTTATGGAAAATCCCTGCCATTGAAGTATAAGAGTCCTTCAACGAACTGAGCAAAGGGGCAATTGATGAATAAACAAGCAATAGATTAAGAGGCTTCCAGACAAGGGGGCATCTGCTCTGACTATGGATCGATCTTTTATGAAGAATGCTTTAGGTTAGACCTTTATTTCAAGAAATAAGGAGCCACATGAATAGTTTTGTTTTTGGGAGATATTTAATTTCTTTAACTTTCCTCATCAGTTTTGTTTTTGGGAGATATTTAATTTCTTTAACTTTCCCCTACCATGGCCAGACATGGAGACTTTAGAGGACGAGAGTTTGTGCTTGAAATATATAACAAAAATTTTGGGGAGTAAGTTCCAACAGTATTAGGAGACTAGATGAAAAGATGTTCACTCAAATAAATGTTTACTAAATTGTTTTAGTAATCTAGATTAATATTCACATTCATCAAAAAGATCATTTTGCAAATTTAACACAGCTAAAGAGAGCCACTCCTAGTCTTCTGAAATAGCTTTTGTTAGAAGCTTAAGAGATTTGATTTAAAGTAAAGTACTTTCCTCATTAAGTTTATGAATCGAGATAAAATAATAAATTGTTATTCAAATAATTGTTCAAGCTTCCCATCCAAGAATCTTTTCCATTAAAAAGGTTAGAACCATTATCTACTTAGACCATTTCCAGTGAGTGGGAAAGCAACAACATCATCTTCCAAATTTAACATAGCTAAAGAGAGCCACTCTTGTTGCATTCTAAATAGCCTTTGATAGCAACTTGATTAAAAGACTTGATTTAAAGGAAAGTAACTTCCACATTGAGTTTATGAATATGGAGGTTTGATAATAAATAGTTCCCTATCCAATGATCTTTTCTATTAAAAATGTTTTACCATCATAGGCTTTCCCTTTGAGACCATTTCCAATGAGTGGAAAAGCCTGTACCATTCCTTTCAGCCATTTTTTGAAAATTTGATTGTGGTTTTACCTAAATTAAGGATTGAGAGGGAGAAATACACTTTGTGAAGCATAACATGATACGAAAGGCCAGAGCCTTGAATAAGCTTCCATACACTTTTAGCTGCTAGCACGGTTAAAAACCAAAATGTGATAATAAATAATTCAATATGTATAATATTTATTATGTAATGTGTATTAAACACGAAAACATTGGATTTGTTAAGAGTGCTAGTCCATGCACAATTATTAAAAGATGTAGTTGTCCACACAATTATTAAAAGATGCAGTTGTCCAAGGAATATCTATCATTGATTATGCAGTTTTTTCTTTCTTTTTTCTTTTTTCAATTGAGGTAGAAATAATATTTGTATATGTAATAAGTCTAATATAAATATTTTTTTAATAAATATTTTTATTAATTTTATTTAAAATAAAATAAAAAATTATTGGAATTGTATATTTGAGTTATTGAATTTGTATTTTTTTTTTAACATAATCTGTTGTTATTTTATATTTCAAAAAAGAGGCGAAAGAGCTCCATGTTTACATACTAGACTGCTTGCAGTGTAATATAGGAAGTAGCTACAACATAATGCTACATTTTCCTTGTTTCTAGTTTTCGAGAAAAGTTGAAATACAGACAATGCATATATGTGGACAAACTGAGATAGAAGAAAGACAAATTTAAAAAACGTGCTTAATAGAAGAGAAGAGGTTAATTAAAGTTGATATGGATGATATGGCACGTTGTTGAGACATTAGGATTGTCTTCATTTCCAACATCCCTCATGTTGTTGGAGCTGGAGCTTGGAGCTGTGCGCTTCTCCAACATGTATTTGAGTATTTGAACTGATTCTTCAGCATGTGTACACCGATTGGAGAGTGTATTAAACTGATTTTGAAGAGAGGTGACCCTATGGAGGAAGACATTAACATCTGCTTCGTGTTTTTCATCCAAGATTTTGACCTCTGTTTGCAGCTTTGCATCAAGGATTTTTTGGTGAGCTCTGATTTGTTCTAGCTCAGCTTGAAGATCTGCCCAGTGGAGGCAAACTTCACTGCGAGCCATGCTGGAGGCAAATGCTAATCTGAGGCAGGGCGCAGTATCCGCAGAAGGCAGAGTAGTGCAAGGACTACAAGGTCGCAGCTTCGGTAGGGAGGTGAGAAGAGCAGCAGTAGCAAGAGTGGAAGGATGAGGAGCTAGCAGCAGATGCAAAGGTGGAAGGGTAACGCTAGAGTAAGGCTAAGGAGTTAGCGCCGGAATAGCTGAGTGCAACGTCGTCATGCAGGTGAGAAGGGTCGGGATGAGAAAGTCCAAAGAATTAATCAGAGGAGCATAGCAAGGGGGGAAAATACCATGCAGACAAGGAGCAAGGGAATGACAGTATGAGTAGGGAGCAGAAGAATAAATAGAGCAGCGGAAATAGAGGGACGCATCTCGGGGGGAGACCCAAAGTGATAAGGTCACGGGAAGGCGTATGGTGAGAGTACAATTAAGGCATGGCAGCACAGTGAGGCCTGAGTGAGAGGTCACATAAGATCTATAGATAGACTGAAGCAAGATCATGGCAGTGGGATGATATTTAGGACATCATTACAAAAGAATTGCCTTGGATTTCGAGCACAGGCTCTGTTGGCAAGAAGATCGACGTCCTTGTTATTTTTACAGAGGATGTGATAGAAGGATGTGTCTTTCATACCTTCTAAAAGGTTGCGGCATATGTTGATTGTCTGGTGGAGGGCTATGTTTTTTGTTGGACGATTATGATTCATCAAGTTGATAACGATAGAGGAATCGCCAAAAACCATAGCATTTGAAATGTTGAGCTTCTTTAGTTGATACAAACCTTGGAGAAGGGCAAAGGCCTCCACTCTGTTATTGGAGAGGGTGCCAAGACCCCATTCAAAATTTGTGATAATGGAACCATTCGAACTCCTAATGATGCCTCCTGCTCCTGCAATGCCCGGAAACATTTTTGAATCACCATCAAAGAAAAGAGAAGGTTTGGCGTTGTTATTTATCCACTCAGTGAAGTTCACTTCTTTGAGCTGAATCTTCCAGCTTGTGTCTGTTCTGGAGGGCTGATTTGAAGGAGGCTTAATGTTGTTAGCTCTGTCCCAAAGATCGCCAAGGAAACTCCTTTCCTCAACACAGAGTTCACTCTAGTCAATTATGTTGTTGCACTTGGTAGATATTGTTTCAAGGGCGAGGCTCCATGACTTGCTACAAACTTTCCTAAAAGAAGGCTCTTTGTTTCTGAATATCTTCATGTTCCTAGTAAGCCAAATGTTCCATAAAACTACATATGGCAGGGTATCCAAGACCCTCTTCGAAATTTTTCTCTTCTTTTTCTCCCAAGGGTAGATGCTTTTCCAGGAATGGAGAACCTCTGCAATGGAGCCATAGTGTGCCCAAAAAGGATGGTAGGAAGGGATGAGCTCAGTCCAGCAGCGTGCAACAAAGGGACACCCAATGAAGAGATGGAGAGCTGTCTCTTCAGCACTTTGAAAATTTGGGTACATTGTTGGCCCGAGCACACCTCTTTTCTTGAGATTTTCTGAAGTTAAAATTTTTTCTTTCAATAGAGTCCATATGAAGATCTTAATCTTGGGGACTGCTTCCGATTTCCATACTACTTTCCAATTGGGCCAGATAAGAGCAGGATAATAGTCATTGCAGAGTTGTTGGTAGGCAGCTTTGATGGTAAATGCTGAGCCAGAGGGGTCCCATCGAAATCCATCAATGTTGTCTTTTTTTATAGGATCTAAGCCATAGAGGAGAGATTGGAGGTTGCCAAGATCAGCTTCAAGATGGGCTGGGACTTTGGGAAAATGCCAACCAGTCCAGATTTCAGATTGATCATCCCATTTGGAAAATTGACTTAAGAGGCTGAGGCCCATATTATTAAAGTGAGAGATGATGCACTGGGTGCCAGGCCTGTCTATGATGGGAGTCTGCTCCATAATTCGATCCTTTCCAACGTTGATGGTGTTGCCCCCCATGGGAACTTTGGAGAGGATTTGGGCTAAAAAAGGAATGGATTTTTTGTAGAGAGCCCATATTTTAGAGCAAGGTCTATTAGGAATGTCATGGTCAAAAAGATGCTGCCGGGTAGAGTTAAGGTACTTTACCTCCATGACTTTTTTCCACCAAGCCTGATTCCCACTGATTAGCCACCAAACAATCTTCCCTCCAAAGGCTTTGTTCAGGAGCTTGGGAGAGTGAACTCCAATTCCTCCATGTTCCTGTTCTTGGATTACTTGTCTCCACTTGACAAGATTGCATATTTTTTTTCATTCTTTCCTCCTTGCCATAGAAAGTGCCTAATGATAGCTTCGAATTTGAGATGGATGATAGCAGGGGCTTGAAGGAGAGTGAAGTGATACAAGGGTAGAGATGAAAGAACAAATTTAAGGAGGACAAGACACCCTGCTAGATTGAGCCATGATGAGCCCCATTGCTGAAATTTTCTCTTCATTTTTTTAATAGTGATATTCCATACTTCAGCCTTTAAGGGGCTAGCACTCACAGGCATGCCCAGGTAAGTGAAGTGGTCCCAATTTAGTTTGCAAGGGACACCAAAGATGTTAGCAATGATGTGTATGGTTTGGTTAGTGGCATTCCAACCATAAATGCAACTTTTTTGATAATTGATCAAGCCTCCGAAGTAGAGTATGAATTTGTCCAAGACAATTTTAAACCATTGTGCAATTATTTTGGATGCTCCTCCCATTAGAAGAGTATCATCTACAAATTGAGAATGATTCATATTTTTAACACCGTTACCGAATTTGATTCCCGTAATGAGGCCATCTCGCCTCATATGATCCAAGGCCTTACTAAAGGATTCTGCCATGAGGATGAAGAGGTAAGGGGAAAGAGGGCATCCCTGCCTTAGGCCTCGAGAGGATTGAAAGGAAGGAGCTAGTCTAGCATTGATGAGAGGAGATATCCAAGGCCCAGAGATGTAGGAGTTGATGAGGGCAAGGAAGTTTAGATTGAAACCCATTTTTTGGAGCACAGCCAGGAGAAAAGAGTGCTTGACCCTGTCGAAGGCGTTGGCAAGATCAAGCTTTAAAATAAATCCTTTTTCTTTGTGTGAGATGCTTGAGTGAATGGCTTCTTGAACAAGGAGGATGGCGTCAATAATTTGCCTCTGGGATATGAAGCCTCCTTGATTTTCCAAAATGAGGCTATGAAGGTGAGGTTTGAGGTGCATGGAAAGAATTTTGGTGATGAGCTTATAGGAGGAATTGCAAAGAGAGATGGGCCTAAATCTAGAGAAGGAAGAGGGGCAGTTTTCTTTGGGGATAAGGGCAAGGAAAGTAGAATTGGTGTATCCCCCAATTTTCTTCTTCCTTTGGTTCCATTGTATCATTTTGACAGGATCCTTTTTTATTAGATTCCAATAAGTCCTGTAGAAACTGATAGAAAACCCATCAGGCCCAGGTCCTTTATCGGATGCAAGGCCCATATCGCATTTTTGACCTCTTCTTTGTCAATTTCGTTGTTGAGCGCGTTGTTCATATCCTCAGTAATCGTGGTCAGAAGGTGCTACAATAGATCAGAATAATCTTCCGACATTTTTGTCTCTGTTAGGAGGTCTTTGAAATGCATAGTGGTAGCGCTTTTAATTACTTCATGATCTGTTTGCATGTGGCCAACTGCATTGATGATGGCAACGATATTGTTCTTGGCTTTTAGAACTATGGCTTGCTTGTGAAAAAAGGCAGTATTTTTATCACCTGCTTGAAGCCATAGATTCCTTGATTTGACTCACCATTTCTCCTCCTCTTTTCTGTTGGCTTTATAGAGCTGCCAATAGAGATGTTTTTCCTGGTTGAGGCGATCTTGGTTGAGGCCATGAGTTTTGATACTTTTTTGGACATCATCCAATTTGGACTTAAGTTTAGTCTTGGCCTTTTCCGGCTCTTTGTAATGATTTTTGGCCCAGTCCTTCAAGGCCAAATTAGTTTTTTTTAAATTGGTTTCCCATATAAAGGAGGGAGAACCTTCAATGTGTTGCATCCAAGTATTATGCACCAGCTGGTTTTCTTCCGGGATGTCATTCCAGAGCGGATTGTATTTAAAGGGAATGGGGCCAAGAGAGCGGTGATCTCCAAAAGTGAGGGTGATGGGATAGTGATCAGAGGTTGAAAAGGGGAGAATGATGGCAGTGGTAATGGAGTAATATGAGAGGAGAGTGACAGCAACCAGGATTTTGTCAAGTCTTTCCATTACATTTCCTCTCCCAATTCTTCTTTTGCTCCAAGTGTATCTGCGATATTTTGGGGCAATGTCGACCAACTCGTGGTTTTGCATCATGTCTTCAAGCTGATCTCGAGAAGGGTCCGGATTGAAACAACCTCCTCTTTTCTAATTTGCATGAAGGATTAAGTTGAAATCTCCTCCCATTATAATTTTGTTGCTGCCCTCATTGTCTATGTCTTCTTTAATGGAACTCCAACAAAGTTCTTTGTCTCTGTAATGATTGGGACCATAAACATTGTAAACAATGACTGCTTTCTGATCTCTGCAATTTTCTAGAGTCACTTTGATCCAATTTTGGTTTGCTGTAGTGTCTTTATGATTCCATATGATGTGATTCCAAAGGATGGCTAATCCACCAGAGGCTCCCCTTGATTCAGATAGGGTGCCACAATAATGCTTCATTTTGTCCATTATTGCCTTCATTTCCAGATCTCCCTGTTTTGTTTTCTGCAGGAGAATAATTTCCGGTTTCTCTTGATTTATTGAGTCTCTTAGGGCTGTTGTTTTGGAGGGATGCCCTAGACCCCTGCTGTTCCATGACAGGACTTTCATCATTACAAAAAGGTTGTTCAGAGAGCTGCTTTCCCTCCTTGTTCATTTTGTCCTGTATCCTTGCTATTCTGTCCCAATATATAAGTTTCGATGGGGTTATGAGTTCTCAATGCTATATCCTTTTGAGCATTTTTGTCACGGTGCTGTTTTGAAGATTTCCTTCCAGGGCCATGCTTTTTAGTGTTTTCTAGTGTTTCTCCATGCTCCTTCACAGAGTTTCTTGTGATTCAAACAGAAGAAGGATCTTGGGAGGAGGAAGGAGGGTCGGGAACAGAGGGGGAGGGACAAGAAGAATCAGGTTGGGAGGGAGAGGTAAGAAGAGGGGGATCCTCATCAACGGGAGAGATGGAGGAAAATGGATTGGAGAGATCTAGCGTGGATTTGGGGAGGGCAGGGCAGGAAGGTGCAGAAGCTTGATGGATTGGATCCGGGATCTTGAGTGAAGAGGTGGATGTAGGGTTTGATTTAGGAGGAGGAGCTGTAGGCGTGTTATTCTTAGGGTTAGAGTTAGAGGAGGTCTTCTTTCTCTTCACAGTTTCCCATTGTGAATCAGTTTCCAGGGTTTCAACATCAATAATTTTTTAGCAACGATTAGCAAATTGACCATACTCATGACATACCTTGCATTTAAACGAGATCTGCTCATAGTCGAGTTGCTGAATATGTGTCCACTCATCTACTTTTAGCTTGATAGCCTCGAGAAGGCCTTTTCCCAGATCCACCTCGACACAGATCCTAGCACAGGCTTGCATGCTATCCTTGGGCTCACTGCGGTCAATGAATTTTCCAACTGCGTTCCCGATGGCTCGGACAGAATCATCCCCCCAGCAGTGTAAAGGGAGGTGCGAGAGGCGCACCCAGACAGGAACAACATTTGGAATGTCAAGTTCAGGATCAAAATCCAGCATTCATTTGTTGAGGTATAGGCCCCTGGTGTCCATAAAATAGGGTCCATTTCTGAAGATTAGGTCTTTATCTTCTTTCGTCTCAAAGTGGAAGGTGAAATATCCCCTTCCATAGAAGCGAATGGAAATTTTTTCGTTGATCTTGTCAGACCAGTTGCACTCAACCCATCTTTACAAAGTCTTCGGTGAGGCCAGAGTCCGGTGAATTGATCGATGAGGCCCTTCTCAGCAAGAGAAAGGGCAGCCATGCGAGGTAGATAAGGTGGAAGAACAACCTCCTGCAGTCCGTCAAGCTTCTTAAAAAAATTAGAGATCGTCGGCCTAGGGCGAGGAGGGGCCAAAGAGTTGACAAGAGCAGAGAAGGCTTGGGCCTAGATCAGAGAAGCAACCACCTCTGGGGAGGACTACGGAAGGGACATGCTCGAGAAAAAGGTAGCAACCAGCTACTAGGGAGTAGTAGCGCGGCTCAAGCAGAGCACAGAAACGCGGACTCAGGCATAATTCTATTTTTATTGAATTTGTACATTTAAAGTGTTGCAATAGTTTTTAATACATTGAACCTATTTATATTAAAAAATATAATTTAAATAATGAAAAGTTACAAATTAGCTTAGAATATCAAAAGATAAAATGTCTAAATGGTTGGAATTGCATATTTGAGTTTTTGAATACATATAATATGAGTGTCCTAATTTCTCAAGATATTAAATATATTATACATTCAAAAATATAATTTAAATAACTAAAATTACAATCTCACTAAAATTATATCCTCAAAATAAATAAATAAATAAAATATTTAGACTTTGTATATATAATATGTGATGGGTTGTGTTGCATCTCAAGAAACAATCCCTTGGATGTGGTAAGGAATCAATGCTTAAGACATTTTGTAAATGTATGTCATAATTATAAAATCAAATAGCCTCTGCTTAACACCTTTGGAATCTAATTATTGAATACACTCAATAATTTGATATAATGAAAGCCTTCCAAATGCCATAAACTTTTGATATCTGAATGAAATGAAAAGAAGAACTGTAAAGGAAACTTGAAGTGATATGTTGAGAAACATAACCTATCACTTTTAAGTTTCAGAGTAAATTCATGGAGAGAGAGGAAACTCGAAATAATATGCTGCAAACACAGAATCTGTTACTTTAAAGCTTCATCAGGATTTTGTGAAGAAAGAAGAGATTAGGCGAAGGAGCACAAATTAAGGTTGTTTAACTCTTACTCACAGATGTAATTAAGAGGCTAGATGCTACATTACTTCACTTCATTCAAAGAGGAATAAACACAGAGCGAAACTGGAAAGGCATATCAACATCAACAGCTACAGGAAACTTGATCTTCTTTCATTTATTTCTCAGAAAATTCAGTACCAATTTAACAATCCTCCAGAGTTACAAAACTCGAAACCTCTTTTCTTTATTTCTATCTACTTAAATACATCACAGTGGTTCGTAATTCCTGAACTTCTTGAAACTATTCGACTACCTAAACTATTAAGATTACTTCTGCAATCATACTTGAGAAAACGAATTAAAACTAGAAATATTTTTCATTTTGTTGAATCTAATGTTGCTAATGCGTCCTCCAGAAGTGCCGAGGTGTCCTTTCTGGTTATGATGCAGTGATTGCACAGCTCTGTAACGACGCCTCAGTGCCCGACTCTGCCTATGCCCCTGTGCTTCAAATGCTGTCAATCATATCACCTTCTACCCTACTCTACCTCTTCTCCTTTGATCTACGTCGGGTCACTTACTCGAGTTTTTCTGTCGTGTTCTGCCTATTTCTTCATAAAATGGTGCATAACCGCATAAGCCCACACTTGAAATCCTTTAGATTTCATCTTGGAACCACAACGTTTCCTTGCCAACATCGCATTTCGTCATATTTAACTTGTCATTAGTGTTTATATTTTAAAACATGTGATGTGTGTTATGCGATCGGGTCCCACCTGGCATCGCACATCGCACTTTGGAAACCTTATCACTTACCTCCCTCGGTGATCCTTTAAAAATTGTGATTTGCGATCGGGCCCCACCACATCGCACATCGAACTTCGGCTATTATAACACTTACCCTTCGCCCTTAACTTTTAAAACTTGCGTTGTGCGGTATGCGGGTTAGGGCCACGCTGTCTGCCACGTCAGATTGCCACGTCGTACTTTGCATTTCACTGACTTAAACCTTTTCCTTAACACTTATCTTTTAAACCATGTGATGTGCACTATGCGATCGGGTCCCACCTAGCATTGCATGTCGCACTTTAGCGACTTTATCACTTACCTCCCGCACCTATCCTTTGAAACTTGCGATTTACAGTTTTCAATTTAATCTCCGTCGTCTATCTCTCCACTCCAGTTTTTCGCTTTGATCCCCGACCATCCATTTTTCCGCCTTCTCCAAAAATCTTAAATGTTTAAGGGAAATGCGCCCTTTCTCCGTCTTTGGGAAATTAGTTTGTTTTCTCCACAGTGTAACCCTCTTAAGCTTATCTGGTGTTTAGCTACACTGGTCCCTCCTGAGCTTGCGAATGAGCCTGACTCGACCCTATTTGGCATGCAATGTTCTGAACATGCCCATCAGTCTGGCTCTTGAACTGGTCTGCATGTGAATGAGCCCGACTTGACCCACCTTCACATCTCATCATGTAATGTTAATGTACCAATATATAAATCAAATTTTTTCTCTGACACACAAAATTTTACATTTTCTATCACATATGATTTTTTGGTGTTTTGAAAAATATTTCAAAGGTAAATGCAAATGAGCCACAACATCGTGCTCCACCTGGGGATAGTGATTTTTTCCACGGAAGCGCTAAGAGCCACAGATTAGTGCCCTATCCATTGGGCATGGAGTCAAATATTTCTTGGTGACATATGAACAATGAGATCCGATATTTACAATGGTGGAGTGCCGACTTTTAATGCTGGAAATAATGCTTTAGATACTGCCCGTTCACAGGCAGCTGTACTGTCTCTCCATATAGTTCTTCCAAAATGAATGTGTTATTTGACCTTGCCTCAGAGATCTTGTATGGACCATACCAGAGAGGGTCAAATTTACCATGCTTCCCCTTTTCTTCTCGTCTGGTGTCCCATATTAGTACCAAATCTCCTGCTTGAAAGAGAACTTTTGCTTTTCTATCAAATATAGACTTCATATTTTACTGATAAGTAATCAAGTTATCCCTGACTTTGTTTCTATTTTCACTTGATTCATTTATTTTGTTCAATATTATTACTAGAGAATTCGGTTCTTCCTAAGCTTCTTGAAGGAAAGAAATCAATGGTTTGGCCAGCTGAGTAGGAAATACTGCTTGAGTTCCATAAACCAATTCATAGGGAGACTTCCTAGTAGATCTCTTGGTAGTGACTCGAACTGCCCAAAGGGGAAACTTCAACTTCATATCCTAATCCTTTTGATTCTCGGTGATTGTTTTCTTTAATATTTTGACCAATGTATTATTTTAAGACTCTGCCAATCCATTCCCTTGGGGATGATACACTGTGGAATGTGATAAATTCGCATTATATGTTTGACAAAAATTAATGAAACGAGCAGAGTTGAATACCTGAGCATTATTAGTCACAATTTTGACTGGACATTCGAATCTACTGAAAATGTTTTCCTCCAGAAACTTCATCACCACTTGGTCATTCGCCTTCTTAGTGGGTATTTCTTCAACCCATTTTGTAAAATAATCAGTGGCAATAAGAATCCACTTGAATTTTCCGCTTTATGGTGGATTGATCTCTCCAATAAAATCCAATCCCCATTCCCTAAAAGGTTCTTCAATAAATACTGGGATGAGAGGTAATGGAGCAAGTTTTTTCTTTTCAGTTAACAGCTAACACTTCTGACAACTATTAACCAGTCTATAAACATCTAGAAACAAGGTTGGCCAATAGAAGCCTGACTTAAGAATTTTACGAGCAGTGACCTTCCAATTATAATGTCCTTCACACAGAATTTCATGATATTGTTTGGTGACTTCAATAGATTCTCCTTCGGTCAAACATAACAACAAAATACCTGCAGGATCTTTAGAGTATAACTTTGCTTCTACGATAACATATGGTTGAGACTTGAGCTTGAGAGCTCTGTATTTTGTTCTATTCAGTGAAGTTGGATAGGAAAAGAAACTCAGGTAATGCACAATATCTTTATACTAATCAGAGCACAAAAATTTCTATTGGATACATGTTTTGAACTTGCTTTGACCCTCTTCATTTACATCTCCATCCATTGGTGCCAACAGATTAAATTTCCAAGGCTTGAAAATTTGTCTTTGTCAACAACTTCGCTAACCCCTATCCCTTGACCAGCTTGGTGGGTTTGATGTCAAAATCATACTCTTGGATTTTTGCTATCCACTTCCCCCTTTTTCCTTCAACATCACTTTGGACCAACATGTCCCTCACAACAGAATTACGAGAAACACATAAGTCTTGAAGGCTTTCAGTGCTTTGACCAAAGTATATACTTATTTCTCCATAATATTGTATCTGAGATCAACATCTCTAAGAAATTTGCTGAAAAATGCAACTGGCTGCTCCTTATTGTCTTCATTTTTCTGCAACAACACAGCAGCAATAGTAGTGGGGGATGCAAATGAGAATACCTGAAAGGTTTTTTGATAGTCTGGGCTAATAAAAAATGGGGTATCCTGCAGTGCTTCCTTTATTCTAGCAAATGCATCTCTTGCTTCCTTATCCCATTTCACTTCTGAATTTTTCTTTAACATATCTGTTATACTTCTCACGATCTCAGCATAATTGGGCACAAACCTCCTCAAAAAGTTTATTTTTCCCAAGGATCTCTGGATATCCTTCTTGCTTCTAGGTAAAGGAATAGTTTGAATGGCTTCCACCCTTATTGGGTCAATCTTTACTCCTTGTTTAGAAACTATGTGACCCAATAATTTACCTACTTCTAAGGAAAATAAATATTTCTTGGGATTTAATGATAGACCAAACTTTTTGCACTTTTGAAAAGTTTTTTGCAAATGCTCCAAGTGTTCGTCATCTGACCCTGAGAAAACAGTTACATCATCCAGATATATAACTACAAACTTGTCACCAATGAAGGCTATGTCCATGACCCTCTTAAATGTTGCACCTGCGTTCATAAGGCCAAATGGCATCCTTGCGTACATGAAGGTGCCCCAGGGCGTAGTGAAAGCAGTCTTCTTCTAATCTTATTTTTCTACTTCTACTTGATTATACATAGAAAATCCGTCAACCATAGACAACCTGTGAGCTCTTGTCACCTTTTGTAATACATAATCCATTTTCGGAAAAGGATAATTATCTTTTAGAGATGCTCGGTTCAAGTTCCTGAAGTCTACACATAGTCTTATCTCTCCATTCTTCTTTCTTATAGGGACCAAATTAGAAACCCATTCTAAATATCTGAGAGGGACTATAATTTTTGATTGCAACAGTTTCTTCACTTCTTTTTCGATTGGAGCTAACAACAATGGATTGATCTGTCTATGTGGTTTGAGCTCTTCCTTCAATGGAATATTATGTTGAATAATGCTTTTTCATATGTTTTCAAGTCTTCATACGACCAGACAAACACATCCATATATTTCTTAAAAATATCGATGTATCTTTCTTTGTAGTTTTTGAGAACACCTTTGAACAATTTCACTATTTTGGGTTACTATTGAGTTCCAAAATTACAATCTTCCATCTCTTCTTCTTGATGTGTTTTCTTTTAATCAACAGACATAATTAGCATCGAATAATCTTTCAAGGCGAACCAACCCTTTGGGGAGCAATTATCCTTCAATTGGATAATCTTTTGTTCACCTATTGACTGCTTAAGGTTTCTTATTTCTGCTTTCTTATCTGTTTGTTCTTCCTCTTGGTCTATCTCAGCATCTTCAAAGTTTCCAATCATGGTTAGGAAATGACTTATTTGTTCATCATCGTCAAACACCTTCCAATGTTTCACATTATCAGGGATAGAAGGTCTATGTCTAATTTCAATCTCATACCTTAACCTTGGATTTATTGGAGGTTTGAAGGTGTTGGCTGCAACTGATAAAGAATTAGCCATTCTATTCTCCTCCCTCGGAACATACTGAAGATTGAATGCTTAAAAATATTTTTCTACTAGATCCCACACTTCATTCATATCTGATCTCAATCTCGGATGCTTGGTTTGACAATGATTTTTAATCTGCCTTATTATCAATTTAGAGTCACAAAAAATTGAAATACAATGAACTCCCATCTGTTTAGAAGCTTATAGGCTTGAGATTAAGGCCTCATACTTAACCACATTATCTGTTGAATCAAATTCTAGTTTAAAAGAGAAAGGCATGAGGTTACCTTATGGTGATATCAGCAAGAATCCAACACCTGTGCCCTCCTTGGAGTAGGCACCATCAAAGTAGCACTTCCAAATCTTCCTTTAGTGCAGCTCATTATTTACAACTATTGAAGAGAGCTGCTTCCCTGTGTCTTCAGAAAATTTTGCATCTTCATGCAGCATGAAACAAGAAAGGTCTTCTGTTTCTTGACTATAGTTGGGGGAATTTCATGCATCTTTCTTGGAGGTAGTCTTCACAAACCTTGTTTCCCTGTAAAACCTCCTTTCTTCCCCATTAAAAACCAGAATGATAGCATAAGTGAAATCTAATTTTAGTACACCTCCCAACTTTTCTCCCGAAGATCTTGACATGAGCATTCCAAACTTGGTTGGGATGTCAGCAACCACTACATCCATGACTACGTTCTTTGTTGGTATTTGTGCCAACGAAACTACTACATATTTAATTAACCCAACACATTTCACCCTTTTGGAATCAAATGAAAATATATCCCTATAAGGTTTGTTAATATGCAAGTTAAGTTCCTTCATAACAGACAATGGCATGAGATTATGGGACGCTCCTGAGTCCAGCATGCAATTATGTAGAGTATAATCATGAAGCAACAGAGAAATATAGAAGGGTGGAATAGAGGGATCTATTTCTTCTAAATGAGGACCAAAGGTGACAACTGGATTTTATTCTTGTAAGTTCACTGTGTCACTTATGTCTTCCACTTGTGTGAGATTAATAAATTCTAAAATTTCTTTCTTGTAAGCTGGTATTTTGGCTAATTCTAGAAGAGGCACCTGAATTTGACCTTCTCCAACTCTTTTGTCAAATTGAAATCATGAGCTTTCTTAACATTATTTTCAGGTTCTTCTTCACTCTTTCTAGAATTTGTTGCTTGTTCGGGTACATGAAAAACTCTCTCCAAGATATTAGTGTCAACTGATTTGTTCTGGCAAGATTCACCTTGCTGCACATTTGTTCTATTAAGTGAATTTACAGGTTGTTTCTTATTATTGATTTTTTTCGTAGGGTCCTTTTGTAGTGGAGTCACCATTGGAGGAGGAATGGAACCTTGTTGTTCACCTTCATTATCCTGCACTCTAGATCTCTTTATAGACCTCAAATCATACTTTTTATGTAACTTGGCTTGCATGAAGTCTGTGAATTACCTACATTATTCATCCATTTCATCTTGATCAAAAGAGACTTCAGCTTTAGCATATTCTCCCTCACAATCTTCCTCTTCATCCTCTTCTATTGCATACATAGCAGATACCTGATCCTCGGCCTCCCTTCGGTCATCTTCTGCTGGCTCTCCAGGTGATGCTTCTATATACAATGGATCTTGAACCTGGTCTCGATCTCTTCTTTCCCTCTACAAGATTTGCAGGGGATGTCTTCTGAATTGAGTGTTAAACCCCCCTCGGTTTTGTTGTACCTGTCTTTGTGAGTTTTTATTTTCCAATTCCATCTTAGCTAGCTTATTTGTCAGATTTTTTTATCACTTTTGTCATATCTTCAATTCTTAGATCTTGTGATGATTCTTCTTTTGCCTTCCCCTTCTCTTGGACTAACTGTTTCCCTTTCGACTTTCTAGCTGCATTCATATTAGCTTCAATCTCTAAAGCATATGTCTGTATCTGCTCAAGAGTAGGGGCTCTTCTCTCTCTCAATGTAAAGCTGAAATCAGCTTCAAAAGCTCCAAAAAAAACTACCTTTGCTCCTATAGGGGGGGCTTCATCTCTATAGGTAAACTATTGTACAATTTGTTGAATCTTTTTACAAACTTAGAAATTTTTTCATTAAGCTTTCTTTTAATTGCATTAAACTCTATCAATGAGTAACCATGATCTCTCTTCTCTCCCCATCTCTGAGTGAATTGAGTTTCTAACTCTTCCCAGTCATTTATGGAATCATTTTGTAAACATTTGAACCATTTCCTAGCCTCTCCACTTAGATACTTCACAAATATTCTCATCACAACATCAAGATGTTCTACATTTAAATTCTCAGAAAAAGTGCAAAACAAGGGTAAATTTTGTTATGTAGTTACTTCATCTTCTATAGTGAAACGAGGAAGTAATTTGAGGTATTCTTGGGGCATGGCATTCATTTGCTGCGGAAGATTTAGTGGTGCATATCTATCCATTAAGAAAGCTGGTGCTGCCATGTTAACAACTTGGTTAACTGTTCCTTGGGTGGTTGAGGTTGATGAACCTGTTGTGAAAGTTAATGAAAGTGGAGGCAAAACTGATATGGGGGTGGGTTGATGGACAATAGCAGAGGGACCAAAAACTATATTTGGTTGAGCTTGAGTGGAGGTAAAAGAAACAAACTCAAAATAATGTTCTTCTAATTGAGGTTCTTGAAAATAAATGGGTGTGGAAGGAGTATCTTGTTCCAAGAAAGGGAGTTCCTGGGAAATATCTTCAAGCAAAGGGTTATGAGAACTACTGCCAGGAGTACGCAATGCAGGATCAGGTATTGAAGGAGTTTCGAGTTTCTGAGCCTTTTTAGAAACCAATATTTTTGGATTTGGCAAAGCAGGGACTATCTCCTGTGAGGTATTCGACCTCCTGTAAGGCCTTTTGAAAGTCAAAATTTTGAAAATAACAAACACAATCGAATATTTCCTCCTTACTAAACAACCAGAGGAAATAATGTGAAAAACCCAGGGAAAATAAACTTCGTTTCTTTGTCCCCAGCAACAGTGCCAGAAAAATTTGTATCTCAAGAAACAATCCCTTAGCTATGGTAAGGAATCATTGCTTAAGATATTTTGTAAATGTATGTCACAATTATAATATCAAATGGCCTCTGCTTAACACCTTTGGAATCTAATTATTTAATAAACTCAATAATCTGATATAATGAAAGCCTTCACAATGCCATAAACTTCTGATATCCGAATGAAATGAAAGGAAACTTGAAGTGATATGCTGAGAAATAGAATCTATTAGTTTTAAGTTTCAGAGGAAATTCATGGAGAGAGACGAAATTCAAAATAATATGCTGCAAACATAAAATCTATTACTTTAAAGTTTCATCAGGATTTTGTGAAGAAAGAAGAGATGAGGTGAAGGAGCGAAAATTAAGGTTGTTTAACTCTTACTCATAGATGTAATTAAGAGATTGGCTACTACATTACTTCACTTCATTCAAAGAGGAATAAACACAGAGCGAAATTGAAAAGACATATCAAAATCAACAGCTGCAGGAAACTTGATCTTCTTTCATTTATTTATCAAAAAATTCAGTACCAAATTAACAATCCTCCAGAGGTCCAAAACTCGGAACCTATTTTCTTTATTTCTATCTACTTAAATACATCATAGTGGTTCATAACTCCTAAACTTCTTGATACTATTCGACTACCTAAACTGTTAAGATTAATTTTGCAATCATACTTGAGAAAACAAATTAAAATTGGAAATATTGTTCGTTTCACTGAATCTGATGTTGCTGATGTGTCCTCCCGAAGTGTAGAGGTGTCATTTCTAGTTATGATGCTACGACTGCATAGCTCTGTAATGACGCCTCAGTTGACGACTTTGCCTATTCCCCTGTGCTTCAAATGCTGTCAATCATATCACCTGCTACCCGACTTTGCCTCTTCTCCTTTGATTTGTGTTAGGTCACTTAGCCGAATTTTTCTGCTGCGTTATGCCTATTTCTTCATAAAATGGTGCATAACCGCATAAGATCGGACTTGAAATCCTTTAGATTTCATCTTGGAACCACATCGCGTCTGTGCTAACATCACACTTCACATTTCACCGTCTTTAACTTTTCCTTAGCATTTTTCTTTTAAAACTTGCGATGTGCGCTATGCGATTGGGTCCCACCTATCATCGCATATTGCACTTTGGCGACCTTATCACTTATCCCCCACAGTGATCCTTTAAAACTTTGAATTCGCGATTTGCGATCAGGCCCCACCGCATCGCACATTGCACTTTGGTGATTATAACACTTACCCTTCACCCTTAACTTTTAAAACTTGCGCTATGCAGTATGCGGGCCAGGGCCACGTCGTCTATCACGTCAGCTTGCAACGTCGCACTTCGTACTTCGTTGAATTTAACCTTTTCCTTAACACTTATATTTTAAAACTTGCAATGTGCGATATGTGATCGGGTCCCACCTGGCATCGCACGTCGCACTTCAGTGAATTTATCACTTACCTCCTGTGCCTATCCTTTGAAACTTGCAATTTACGGTTTGTGATTTATTCTCCGTCGTCTATCTCTCCACTCCAGTTCTATGCTTTGATCCCTGACCATCCATTTTTCCCTTTGCGCCTCCTCCAAAACTCTCAAGTGTTTAAGGGAAATGCACCCTTTCTCCGCCTTTGGGAAATTAGTTTGTTTGCTCCGCAGTGTAACCCTCCTGAGCTTATTTGGTGTTCTGCCACGCTGGTCCCTCCTGAGCTTGTGAATGAACCCGACTCGACCCTGTTCGGCATGCAATGTTATGAACGTGCCCATCGTTTCGACTCTTGAACTGTTCTGCACGTGAATGAGCTCGACTCGACCCACCTTCACATCTCATCACGTAATGTTAATGTACCAATATATAAATCAAAATTCTTCTATGATACACAAAATTTTACATTTTCTATCATATATGATTTTTTGGTGTTTTGAAAAATATTTCAAAGGTAAATGCAAATGAGCCACAACAGGTGGGATGTGGGGAAAGCTTTTGTCCCTGGATTGAATTGGTAATGTTTTTAAAAGACAATGGCAAGGTTACCTTGAATCAAGTGGGGAATGATACTTGATCCACAATATGGGTTGATGGTAATTAACTTAACCTTCTAGTTGCTTTCATGAGAATTTGGCTAAATTACACTACTTCCTTAAATTTGCCACATGTCAGAATACGAGACCAGGGGAATTCATTGTGTTGGGTGCATTATCGGTTTGGGGAATATATACCCAAAACAAGTTACTTGCACCTAATCCTTACAGATAGATCGTATGACCAAGCCTGGTAGCAGAAGAGTTTGTGGAAATTAAAGTGCCCAATGATGGTTTGAATATTCATTCAGTGCCTTCTTGAAAAAAAATCCCACTTGGAATAATATTCAGAAGAGGTAGAAAGAAGGGTCCAATTGGTGTACTTTGTACAAAAATGTTGAAGAATCAGTAGCACGCATGTTCCTATCTTGCCCTTTTACATTGAAAATATGGGTTGTTTGCAAACAATTGATTGGCATAACAACTGTATGGACTGGAGAATATTTTATGGAGGCATGGTTGTCTTGGTGGGAGAGAATAATTAAAAAGAAGAACATAAACATTTCTCTGCTCATTTTCTAGGGTGTGTGGCTTACAAGAAACAAACACAATTTCTAGGATAAGCCTTCATCAACAGACATGGTGGTGGCACAAGTCATAGCCACGTTCTCTTTGTTTCCTATGTCAGACTCAGGACATGCCCCTCACATTATCATCGTAGACACCTCATCTCCATGGGCATATTTTGATGGGGCTTCCTTTGAAAATGGAATGCGCATTGGTGGGGTTGTTTTGTTCTTACAAGAGCATCACTTTTCCAAAATGCAACTTGGTTTTGGCAGAGGATCAAATAACTATGCTGAATTATTTGCCTTAAAATTTCTCTTATTGTTTGCCATTGAAAAGAATGCCATAAACTTCATATTTTTAGAGACTTTTTGATCATTATAAATTGGTTTAATGAAACACAAAGACGCAATTATCACACATTGCTTCCTATCCTTGAAGAGACTCTTTATTTAAAACACTCTTTTGCTCATATTTCATGTTCTCACATATACAGGGAACGACACCAACAAACCAAGTATTTAAATAAAGTGCTCAACAAGTTTTGGGCTGGCGGAAAATCTCCAACATCTAAGAGAGAACACATAAGAATACCTCCATAGGCCATTCACGAACATCACTCCTCAAGCTTAATGGTTTGTTTGGGATTAGAGATCCTCTGATATCAGTTTTTGTCTTATGTATATTTATATGCATTCTCATGAAAGATTTTAATGTCTATTTATATTTCTAATCTTTATGATATATATATATATATAATGTTGATGTAATATGTATCGAAGACTTATTCTTTGGTGACAGTGGACAAACAGATGTGCCTATTTTGTAGTCTTGTTTAATTAGTCACTTTTTTGAATTAAATATATTTTTGATGCATTTACATAATGTAATCTAATCATTACTAATGAAAAATGAATGAAAAGATATAAAAATATAATAAATTAAATAATATATGGTAACATTTTTCAAGTAAATGCAAAGATAAAAAAATGAAAGTCTTTAAAGACAAGTGGAAATTTACACCGATGTTGGAAATAAGAATGATTATATTTTTTTTAATGTTTAATAGATTTAATTTTGTAAGCACGACCTATATATAGATATAATAAAACAAAAATATAAATTATACTTCACATGGTAAAAGGTTAAATCTTGACATCAAACAAAATATATAGTAAATATTATTAAACATATGAAGTTTGTATATGTAATATATTATAGTATATAATAAATCAAACTTTGAAACTAGATGGGTTAATGTTATCACATTTTTTTCTATTAATAATGACAAATAAAAATTAATCTTAGTTATAATTTACTAAATAACAATTTTAATTAATTTAGTTATTTGGTTAAAATAATTAAATATTATAATACTTTTTTATTATAAATATGATAAATATTTATAAAAAATAATAATAAATCATTATATTGTATTTAAATAATAATATTAAAAAATTAAAACAAAAAATTATTCATATAAAATGAAATGAATTGCAAAATAATATAAATCTAAAATAAAATGTGAAATTTTGCAAAAACATAGATGTTATTAAGCTGATATAACTTAAATAAAAGGGAAAAATTCAATTGCAAAAGAACTCAACCTAGAATAAAACCAAACATAACTAATCATCATATAAAATGATCCTCACACCACGTTGCACAATCTCATTAATGGTACTAAATCTAGGCAAATAACTTATGCAACAATATATTAATGCTCAAAGACCGCCATACAATTCCATGACATCATAATGGGAAGTTATGTACATGATATCTCCTCCACAAAGACATGCAATCATGCCTTAAGAGTGATCATTTGGGAAATCTTAATGGAGATGGAAGGGACAATACCGTTAGAGGAAATGAACACCATGTATTGTATCTTTCACTCGGATTTTCATGTACAGGGATTCCATAATGATTTAAGCACCCTTATACATTAACATCTCAACATTTTCCTTTGCCTCGTTATATGTTTATGGAGTCTCTTTACCTTTTTATTTCCTTATCAAGTTATATTTTCTCTTTTTTATTGGCTAATTCTTTGCTAAGGAGGAGCATATTTAAAAAATTAAAAATATTCATTTATTAAGGAAATTTTTAAGGATAGACATTTATTTTAAAGTTTAGAAATTTTGGCGAATCTTACTAGTCCTTAATATGAAAATTGTAAAATGCTTAGTAAAACTTATGTATAAATATTCAAATATATAATGATTTTATATAGTATGTACAAAATTTTGGTGATTTATAAGGTAAAAGAATTTTGTACCATAA
The DNA here is from genome assembly GCA_034641835.2 of Pinus albicaulis. Taxonomy (NCBI): domain Eukaryota; kingdom Viridiplantae; phylum Streptophyta; class Pinopsida; order Pinales; family Pinaceae; genus Pinus; species Pinus albicaulis. The sequence continues at coordinate 1,117,230,308 of CM076575.1, read as the reverse complement.
ATTATGGGTGAATCATTTTTAGAAAAACTGGAGATTGGCGAATCTTTTTTGTGGAAAAAACATGCAAAATTAGCCAACTTGAGAATATTAGCTCCTAAAATTTTCCTTGACATTTACATGTTAAATCTAGGTTTGGTCTATATGAGTCATTGATAATTAGCACTGTCATATTACGTTTTCTCTTTCTTATCTTATTTACAAAAAAATTGCTCACAAAATAGTTGGGTGAAAAGAAAATGTACTTCCTTGCTTGAATATCCAGAACATCTAGACTGAGAGTGGGTAAACTTCGTAGTAAAAGAGTTAAGATGATATTACTAAATGAACCCATGGGGTAAAGCTTCCAATTTATCTCACGTTGGTTGAGTCATGTTGTAGAATCCTCTCGTTATCAATCGAGCCTACTTGTGCGTCTTCTCGCCATGGTCGAGTGACTTCGTTCCTCTCCTGTTAGTCAAGTGATTTTCATTCCTATCCTTATCAATCGAGCCTGCTAGTACACCTATTATTTTGAAGCCAAGGAGTATAGGGAGTTATTATTTTTATTGGAGTATGGTGTTATAAAAAAATTATGAATTTTTTTTAATCTATAATTTTTTCACATGTGATTATGTTAATTTGCTAATGTAAAAGTTATTATTATTTTAAATGTAGATTAGACTTATCTGACAATGTTAAGTTTATTTTCTCTTCTTATGTTCTATCTCAAACAAAATATTGTTTCATATTATCATGTATTTTGGTTGTCTAATTACTTCAGGAATGCATTAATGTTATTTTCAAATTTTTTGTACATATAAACAAATAATTCAAAATAGAAGTCTCCTACAATTACATGCCATAAAACATATAGGATTTACCTTGGAAACCCAAACAAGAAAACTGAGATTGAAGAGGAGGCTTGTTCAACTCCAAATAATATCAAGATATGATAAGTTATGATTTAAGGTAGGCTATAGATCTATTATTCCTATGCTCATGACTTAAGGAAAATGGATAGGGTACCACCTTTAATCTACTCTTGATACATACAACTAGGAAAACACTAATGTATAACAAGGAATCTTATTTTCTTTGGATTATGACGAAGTAATTATAGTGATGGTTTTCGCTAATTTGGAGGAAATACTTATGATCCAAGCTATAGGTGACTTACTATAGTAGACATAGTAAGAATTTTATCCTTTTCTACTTTAGAATCTTGTCTCTTGCAAAAATTACAAAGGTTGGTATGAATTCTCCACACCTTCAATGCTACAATGTGGAAAAAAATCCTAAATTAGGAGTCAATGCCTAAACTAACCAATTGTATATGATTCTGAAATGTTAAATTATCACATTTGAACATGGCTCTTTTGATAATCTTATTGAGTTCTTGAGCTTCCCCTTATTTCACGAGCTCTATATAACCATTCAATATTCAACATGCATTGGCCTTTGCAACCTTCAATTTGTGTGGAGTGTGGATCATGGAGAAAAAAAGTCCCCTATGACTTCACCGATAGCTCTGTTCTTATTCAAAATCTCTACACAATTTCCTTTACCTTTGCCAATATTTCAAGTATGTCATATATTTATGTAAAATGAAATTCACATTCATTTGCCTTAGCCATTTATTTCAAAGGCATAAATGGGATTCTTTGAAGGCATAAACATAGATTTCAATAAATGCTTTAAAATCAATCTTTAAGCATGGATATACACAAGATTTCTTAAGCTCAAAACAACTAAGTGTTTGAGGATCGATTCAAATCACACCTCCCTAGTGGAAGGATTTTGATCCATCAAATTTTATAGTCTTATTGATATGATATATATATATATATACTCTGAATTTGTTGAGTTGGGGAGATTGGATTCACATCATGCTAAAACAATGAAGTGAATTTGGAGGTATTCATTCCAAAAAGGGGTTACCTCATTTAAGCTTGTATCATCATACCTTAGTTCAAGAAGGAAGACACAATGAAAATAATGATTTTCCATTTTCGCTAAGAGGTGCATTTTCTCAATTTTCATCTTGTTGAAAATCCCACAAAAAAATTGATGGTGAAACAAAATACTTGAGTGAGCCCATATAATGAATAAATTATAGCTTTATTCACTTAGTAAACTATATTATATTGCACATATTTGGAATAATGTCACTTGTTGTCTTCCTTCTTCATGTCGCATTAAGCATTAAGGAAAATACAAAGACAATTATATGGTTGTCTTGACGCCTTCTTCTTGGAGTTACTTAAGGAACTAAAGAATGTATAATGGTTCATCCTTCCATCATGGTAGGAGGACATTTTTTCATCTACCAATATGATACCTTCTTCCTAAGTTTATACCATGTATAGTGAACATTAGCATTCAAAACCTTGCTCTGCTTTTCTGCCCTAATTTGCACATCTTAAGAAATAGTCTTGCATAGAAAACTATGAATCTCCAAACAACAATTAGAAAAAGCAAAGAAAAAATAACAACAAAAAAAATATGAAGAAAGTTTCTTAGTTCTCTTACTAATGTGATCATTTATTCTTATTGTCGGGATCATTAAACCTTAAAAGTCCCGTCCAATCTAGTTTATTCACCATACCAAAAGGGTTTTCCATGGATAAATTACTTCCAACTTAGAGGATAGAAAACTTAAAGAGGATTCTCTTAATGAACATGTTTCATTAATAACCTCTTCCCTAGTGCGTGTTATAACATTATTTTTTCAACACTGACCATTAATGACTTCTTTGGCAAGATATATCTAGTTTAGTGTCCTTTCTCCACTCAAATTACCTTTAAATGAATTTCAGTGAGGATATGTGCTTTTATTTAAGGAAACATACATGTTTTGCCTCTATGCAATGTGCACACACATTTTTAAAATTGAAAAAAATATAAATGCACATTAATTGCATGCCCATGATTGAAAAGTACAAGTCTCTTCATTGGAAAATATGAGTTTCATATACCTAAACAACCCTAATTTCCATTTCCAATGAGCTTGACTAAATTCTAAGAGTATCAACATAGTTCATATGTTGGAGGGTGGAAAATAACCATTCAATATTTCTTATAATAGAGAATTTATGAGTTATCTTCCTTATATTTTTATGACCTTTTCCATTATTTAGGATTCTCCTTGTTCTGAATTTTATTTATTTGTTTGGTTTGGAATGTAATTCTCTATGATTTTACCATTCTCATATGGAAAGAAACTAAGACATAGTTGCAGTATTTAATTGGTCCATTCTAGAAGAACACAGATTTTGGGGACGAAGGTGATTGAAGCAAATCATGTATTTCTTTGTAATTTCTATTTTATTTTTGGTAAATATATGAACCACTCCACTCCCCTACTCCCCAATCAAAAGAATATAGATGTCATTATCTATTTAATTATTGATTAGATGATTTAGGGGAGATATTAATTACTTGATATTAATTAAGATTAATTAGTTAAAAAAATTCATGATTTATTGTCATTTATACCTTATGTTTTAAATGGTTTGAGGAGGGTTATGCATTGCTTGTGTGCATATCATTGAATAAGTTTTGGAACATTGATACATTTAAAAATATTTCAAGACTAATCACAAATAATAAAAAAATGAGATAGCCAACTGACCATAAGTATTCTTCCTATTCTATTTCTTATATATTTGACATAATAATTGAATTTGGAAAATTGAGTAGTTTATCTTCTATATGCTATAACATTGATTTTACCCTAGTTAGTGGGGTATTATTACCTATCATGGTGTGAGTGTCACTTTTCACTACTACTATCTCTTGGAATGAAAATGTAAGCATGCATTCTTCTCCTTTGACCCTTTTTATCCACCTTCTCTATGGTTTGGTTTTTCAATTCTTGGAATGAAGCTTGGGATGTAACCCACAACATGTGTAATTCCAATGTCTAGTCAACTTGAACTGGCTATAATAGTTCTTTCTACTTTTATAGTTGCTTCATACTCTCTTCTTGTTTCCTCCTTTGAAGACTTTTTATTGATTGAAGGAAGTTCCTATGATATTATTTCTTCTAGAACAATTTTTTCTTTTTTATAATGCTTGTTCTTCTAGCATGAAGCCAAATTAATGCAGGAGAATTAGAGCTTCCAACCCATCAATATTTTTTAAGAAAACATCCAAAAGGGGTTTCAATATTATAAAGGAATTATAGTTCCTTAACTGTAAATATTCTTAGTTTCATTTAATTATTATAGAATAGTTTTAGAAAGGCTATGGATAGGAGAGATTTTTTACATAAGGAAAAAAGAAAAGTTGCCTTGAAAAGCATGATAGATTTATGGAATAAATAATGAGAGCTTTAGGGAATAAATCAGGGAGTGATTTAGACCTCTAGGAAAATATATTTTTCTTCTAAAATTGTATTTAGTCAATGTAAACCTAAGGGAAAAGATAATGGCCAAATGAATGTGAGATAAGGCTAAGAGAGGAATTAATACTTTTGTAATTGTATGGACATGATTTTATTAATGAAAGGAATTTTCGTTATGTTCACAAATTTCCTGTTGTATCTATGTGATTGATAATAGTTCTAATTTGTGCATGTTCTAGAATTCATTGTATGTGAAGTAGGATTTTTATATGAAATAATTTTGTAGAAAAAATTAAGGGCTCGATGATGAAGTGATTTTTTGTGTGATCTAGAGAAGGTGAATTTCCATGAAAAGTCTAATTTTCTAGCATCAAGTGGTATCAGAGTAAGGATATGCTCTTTGGGAAACATAGATATGAGTGAGAATATTTTTTTGCATGAATATAACACATAGGAGCTTATGCAAAGGATGGTAGAGTAGATCTATCGAGATGTGACATGTTATTGGTCTTGTGTTTTGTTTGGCAATTAATTAACGTGTAGATAACAACCATTACAACAAGTGTAGTCGTAATAGAGGAAGAGGGAGCATGTTGAGCTCTCAAGGAAAGGAATTGTGGCAGAACCCAACAACAAGATGAATTGGTGAAGAGGAAGAGGAAAATATTTCAGTAAGTGAGTAAGGTACATGCAACAGCTAAGAGAGAAAGGAGTGATCAGAAACAAGGTTCAAGTGAAGTGAACCATTGGCCAAGTTTAGAGGAGATAGCATGGTGAGGTGTTAGCTAGATTGCAACTCACAAGTAGACAAGGAGAGTTCATGAAAGAAGGAAATGATAATGACTACTAATAGTCATGTCAAGGGTTCAGTGAGAAGTCACAATCAAATAAAAGAAAACGCTAAAGCAATTGGCATGAGGAAGATGATGGATGACGAATTTGAGAAAGAGATGAATGAGATGAAGGCATGATTGAATGTGCTTATGGAGTTTCTACAACAGGATGTTGAAGACTAGATATGTGGATGGGTTCTGCGGAAAAAGGTGAAGTGGAACAGGTTGTAGGTAAAGTTTAAAAATAGATTGAGTGTAGTGAATAACTCAAGGAAACCATGATGAAACTGTGCATTTTTTAACCAGAGAAGGGACCATTTCTTAGTGAGGATAATGATGAGGATGATGAGAAGAGATCTACAAAATATATTTTGAACTATGTGGAAAGTTCGAAGCAATATGAGAAACTGATCATTGAGTCATAAAAAGAGACCGTAGAGTATTATGAAGTTTAAAACTAATGATTTTTGTATGGTTTCAGGTGTTGATGAAGCTGGACAATTATTTAAAACCTTCATACAAATTGGAGATGTGGTTTCCAAAGGCATAAGAGAAGAACAAAAACAATTTTTATTATGAAAGAAGATAAGACAATAGTTTTTCGTGCATGTCTTCAGAGTGGAAATTATACACAATGGATAAATGTAGTTGACAGTACACAACTGCAAGAACCTGTTAGTGTAGTGAGTAAGAAAAAATTGGCTTATGTAGAGATCCAAAAGAAGGATCAAGTAGATGGTTAGGAGCAACATTCAAATTCAATGCTTATGAAATTTGAGGAGGAAATCAAATTGTTGGAAAGATGGTTGAAAGAACCTGAGATTAAAACCATAGATGTAAAGCGAGATGATGAAAAAGAACAATTGATTCAGACAAAAGAAGATAAGATGATGGAATTTGGGACAAGTTTGTCTCATAAAAATGAAATTTTATTTCAATTTTAAAAAGAAGATATAAAGCAGAGAATTTTCTTTGAAGACAGTAATAAAGATGAAGTCAAAATTAATAATTTTTAAGAAGACAATAGTCTATTAGTTTTGGACCAACAAGCAAAAATACATTAAAGTGTCTTAAAAATCTTGGAAAGTATGCATGAAGATGAAAAATGTGGGTAGAGAAGTTATGAAAACAATGGAATGACCACTGAAGTCATACAAATTTTAAATTCAGAGATTCAATTACAAGTGAAGGGTGATAGTAACATGTACCAACAAGAGGAAAATTTGGACATGGAAATTAACAAGATGAGAATACTAATGATGAAAGTGCATGAGAAATTTCACACTCATGTAAGAAGAGGAGTCAAATGTAGGAGGAAAATGACTATACAAGAGTGCATCATAAAAGAGAGTGGAAAGCTACAACATAAAATTTGGAAACATGGAAGGTTAAAGAAGACAACGATAAAAAAAATAGAGCATCAACATGAAGAAGTAAGTTATCAGTTACAATACAAAGTTTGGAATCCAAGAGGAATCATGCATTACTAACACATGACCATGAGGTCATGATTTTTTTTAACCTTGGGAGTCTGAGCATTAGAGCTTCCAAGCCATCAAGATTTTGAAGAAAAGCTCCAAAATGGGTTTCAATACTGTAAAGGAATTATAATTCCTTAAATGTAAATATTCATAGTTTCATTTAATTATTATAGAATAATTTTAGAAAATATATGGATAGGAGAGATTTTTTCCATAAGGAAAAAGCAAAGTTTCCTTGAAAAGCATGAGAGATTTAGGGAATAAATAAGTGATTTAGGGATATAGGAAAATATATTTTTCTTCTAAAGTTATATTTAGTCAATGTAAGACTAAGGGAAAAGATAATGGGAAAATGGATGTGAGATCAGACCAAGAGATGAATGAATACTTTTGTAATTGTATGGACATGATTTTATTAATTAAAGTAATTTTAATTATGTTCACAAATTGTCTTGTGTACCTATGTGATTGATAATAGTTCTAATTTGCGCATGCTCTAGAATTCACTGTAAGTGAAGTAGGATTTTTATATGATTTACTTTTGTAGAAAAAATTAAGGGCTTAATGATGAAGTGATTTGTTGTGTGATCTAGAGAAGCTGAATTTCAAGGAAAATTCTAATTTTCTTGCATCACAAATGATGGTATCTCAATCAACAAAATAAACACACAATGAGAATACCAACAATCCAAATTCTTATGACCTTTATTCTTATAATATAAGAAAATATAATAGGATTTTCTTTGTACACACCTCTTTGGTTTTCTCTTGTGCATGTGGGCTTTATTTCTTGGTCTCCTAAGTGACGGTGTAGTTTGCGATGTTGGGGTTATATTATTGTAGTAATTGATTATTTATACTCCATTTGTTTTCTTCCTTTATTCACATTGAGGTGGAAATTGCTTCATTTTCCTTTTACTAGACAAAGGTGATACTCATAGTCTAGTTCTCTTAAAGCCAAAAAATTTAGATATGGGTTGAATTCATTTTCCTACACATACTCAAAATATTTACAAATTGTGGTATTTGTTAGATTCAAAATTATATTGAGAGGGGAAGGGAGTGTTGAATCAATATAACGACAATTGTTTTCTAAACATTCAAACATCATAAAACATCAAACTCATAAACTAAGCAAGGAACACAATATATATGTGGAAACCCTCAGGGAAGAAAACCATAAAACTTATTTATATGAAAGATATTATAGGAATAAACCTATTATTACATCAATTTGTAGGCACTAACCCATAGGAGACACCTATCCCCTCCACTGCTTTGTAGGAACCAACATGCATGAGACACCAATCCCCTTTGCTACTTTGTAGGCACCAACATCTAGGAGATACCAATACCATATATTACTTATTTTTTCACCAATTTTTATCATTAGTTATTCCTTCATTAAGCCTATTAGTTCTTATACCTTCATCAAGTATACTTGTTGCTTCTTCCTTCACCATGTCTACTTCTCCCAAAACTTGTTGCATTTGGCCTCTTCCCAAGAACAAACTTGCATAACATGCCACATATTCAATTTTTCAAATCTAGTTATAAAATTTATACCATAAGTACCTTGACACCTCTAATATGTATCATTTATATTTTAGAGTCTGAATTTCTTAGAAAGGAAGTTAAAACAAAAATGCAAAACAACATTATCTAAATCATGTTTCAAGAGAATTCAAGAGCACTAACTGTCTCAAATAATATCTTTGAAATTATAGCGAAACAATGTATGAAATTTCTATCACAGATACCTTGAGATCTCATCTTTTTCTTCTTTAAATTTCACATTCTAAAATATCACAAAAATTTATAGAAAAAATATCAGGACAACATGCTTGAAACATGTTTTAGGAGCATTCAAGAACATTTTCTTAGATCATAACTCCAAAATTATAGCAAAACAAGTTTTGGTATTTTTATCATACGTACCTTGAGATCTATTCTTTGTATCCTCCAGATTTCATAGTCTTAAATATTACAAAAGTAAATTTATAGAGACAATACCAAGCTAACCTATTTGAAGCATTTTTTAGGAGCATTCAAGAACATTAAATTCCTCATATCATATCTCCAAAATTATAGAGAAAAGAGTAATGAAATTTATACCATTGGTACCTCGATATCCCTTCTATTTTTCCTCCATATTTCCTAGTATAAAACATCTCATAAAGAAAGTTATAGAAAAAAAACCAAGTTGACCTATTTGAAGCAATTTTAGAAGCATTTGAGAAGCCTAAATTCCTTAGATGATATCTCTAATATTATAGCAAAACAAGGTTTAAATTTTTTATCACTCATACGATATACCTTACTCATATGATATACCTTGGGATATATTCTTTGTCTCCTCTATATTTCACTATTTAAAATATCACAAGAAGAAAGTGATAGTGAAAATACCAAGCTGACCTATTGGAAGCATGTTTCAAGAGCATTAAAAAAAATAAGGTTCTCATATCATACCTCTGAATTTATAGTGAAACAAGGTCTAAAATTTCTACCATTAATACCTTGAGATATATTATTTTTTTCCAATCCATATTTCATAGTCTAAAACATATCAAAAATAATTTTATAGAAAAAATACCAATCTAACTTTTTTGAAGCAGATGTCATGAACATTTTAGAAGCCTAAATTCCTTACATCATATCTCTGATATTATAGAGAAACAAAGCCTAAAATTTCTACCACTAGTGCCTTGAGAAGTATTTTATATCTCCTCCATGTTTCATGGTTGAAACGTCACAAAATAAAAGATATAGCAAGCATTTCAATATTACCTATTTAAATTGTATTTTAGGAGCATTCACAAACCCTAAATTCCTTAGAGAATATCTCCACAATGATTGAAAACCAAGGTATAAAATTTTAACCATCGATACATGAATATCTTCTATCAATATCCTCCAAATTTTATGGTATTAAATATCCCTAAAGAAAATCTATAGGAAAAATGCCAAGATGGTCTATTTGAAGTAGATTTTAGGAGCATTCAAGAAACCTAACTTCCTCAGAGCACATATTTGAAATTATAGTGAACCAAAGTATGAAATTTTAACCATAAATACATGAATATTTTCTCTCTAGCTCCTTCAAGTTTCACGATTTGAAACATCATAGAAGAAAAGATATAGCGAAAATTCCATGATGACTCATTCATCCCATAAATCACATTTTTCTTCCACCTTTAAAACTCCAAGAATCACCCAAAAAATATTCCTCAACACCTCTTGTGAAACTTGGATATATGATTTCTTGAATACATTTCAATTAAACTAATTTTTCCTTTATTTATAGTGTTTTTAGATTCACTTATGGGGCCAACTAGTAAAATTGGTTGGGTTGGCCTGCTTGTAATTTAGTTGGGTCATCTTATTGAAAATTTTCATGTCTCCTCATTCCTATGGAATTAGAGGGAGAGTCATATTCCATTGGAAATGTATCATAATAATATTTCCAACCATATATCCCATGCTAAAATTTTATCAAGGATATTCGAGTAAAAATTCCTTCAAATATAGGTATCCAAACTAGGCATCACAATCCCAAAAATATATTTCCAACAATATTCATTTTTGGTTCTCCATCTACCTTTGGCATCAATGGAAACAATATCCTCCTATATTTGACATCAATGAAAACAATATTTCAATCAATCTCCTCCTTTGCCATTGATGGAAACCCTTATTCAATGGGGCCAACTTGTAAAAATAATCAGATCAGATTGCTTCTACTTTTTGAGCCCTAAAATTGTCTTCTCTTTTTCCAAAATCCACTTCATTTTATCATTCCTTTATCATTTTATAGACCTAAAGATCAATAAGAATGATTAAAATCACTTAAGGAATACATGCAATGACTAACTACTTGTACTTTTGTGATTTTGTTGTCTTAATGATTTCTGAGCAGTTTTAGCTACATAATGCAGTCATTCTGTAGCCAGTCAAAGGTTCCATATCCATTTTGGTGTTTGAACATGTTACATGTGTCATCTGGAGAAAAGGCGTATATGGTTAGATTCCAAATCTTTCCTACATCATTTCTTGTCATCCACGAAGGCTGAGTCAATAACTAAAGATGCTTATGCATGTGGTCAAAACAAAAGTCCAAGAAGTTGATTTCTATAAGGATAAGGACTCTTGATTTTCTTTCAGCAAATCACGAGTCCTAAAAAGGAGTTTTAGTTTGATTTTGACTTTAAAAATACACATGTGCCTACTTTCATTCAATATCAGTTATGTAATTGCCTATAAATTTAGCTCGGTGAGACCGAGAGAGATAGTTGATATTTATTTTACCAATACTGTGATACTCTATTTTCAAGTATTTTTGATAATAAAAAGGAGCATAACTCTGATGCTGTTCTGAACACAACCATGAGGAGTTAAATATTTTTATGCCAAATTGATAGCAGAGGGCCCCTGCTATCCGAGGAGGCTTCTACATACTTTCTAGATAAGTAGCTTTCAATTCTGTTTTGTTATATTTCTTACTTAGACAGTTTTCTGAGTTCATATCTTTTAGTATCATGTTTCACATTATTTTTTTAGATAAAATATTCTCATGATGTTACAGTTAGTCTTTTCTCAAGCTTTTCCAATATATCTGTATTCAATGAATGGATTTAAATGTAATAGTCTGAGTTATTAGCACTTTAATTTTTTTGTCATCTAGATTAAGAAGATCCTCATTATCCTACAACCATTCTCTTTCTCAAGCTTTTCCAACATATCACTATTACATGAATGAGATTTGGTTGTACTATGTTGAGTTATTAGCATTTCCTGTTTCGCAATTAGATAGAAGATCCTCATATTATTAAAAATAGTCTTCTTCTCAAGCTGTTCCAATAAATCTCTAAATCACAGAAAAGACTTAGTTGTAATACTGTGGGTTACTGCTTGATTGTTGTTTAGAAGATCCTTATCACATTATGTCTAATATTCTTCAATAAACTCTTCCAATAAATCTCTAACTGATGAACAAGATCTAGTTGTAATGTCATAAGTTGTTTCGAATATTCCATAGGATATCCTTATTACATTATAGCAATATTGTTCTCAAGCTATTCCAAAACACTTCTATCACATGAATTAGATTTCACTGTAATGTTCTAAGTTGCTGTTTGTTTTAAGAAGATCCTCATCACATTGGAGTTTAATCTCTTTCAAAAACTATTCCAACAAACCTCTAACTAAATGGATCAGGTTGAATTATAGTGTTTTGAGTTACCTTTCATGTTCATTTTCAAGCTATAAAATCCATGGATTAGGATACTCTATTTTTCACCATTTTCCTAATTAGAGACAGAATTTGCAACTAAACTCTGTTTTAAGTCTAAGATTTCATTTTCTTTTCTTTTTGACATAGATTTAACTTCATCTCCTGAGCATAGAGTAGCATACTAAAACTCAAACATAACAAAACTCAAAAACATCAATAAAATATTGAAAACAACGAAATAAGAAAAATGATATTTAGGCACATATAGTGCAAGTACACCTCATCTGTTTACTAGCCCTGGTCGATAATTTATGCTATCAATTCAGGACACTGAATTGACTAAACAATACTTTGGCTTGGTCATCCTAGAAAAATATTTAATTCCTCCTCATTCTAATGGGGCAACACTTATGGGACCAACTTGTAAGGTTGTTTGGATTGACTTTCTTATACTTTGGTTTGGTCATCCTAATGAAATATTTCATGTCTCCTCAATTATATGGAGTTAGAGTGTAATATCCCAATTAGCAGACAACTAATTGGAATATTCATTTTTGGTTAATTTTTTATTTTCTAAAGTTTAGCCGGAAATAAAGGGGTGAGGGGACTCATGAATAAAACATTAGAATAAAAACACTTTCCTAAATTCACTGGGCAGAATAATGAAAAGGTAAAGCGAGGCCCATGAGGCCAAGTGGCAACGCAAGAGAGGAGGCATCTAGGACAACGTAGCGACAACGTGGGGCCAGGCAACACAATGGTAGCATGGGAGAGGCATCACAACACAATAAAGGACAATGTGGCAAGAGGGACATCACGACATTGGTGGGCCCAAGGGAATGTAGGGGTTCACAAGCATAAAAATGGATGGAGGCAACATTTCTTATTCATTATTACATCTTCTAATTTTCTATTTGTTAAGACTAGAGCACGCTTAAGCTGTTTAGCTGAGTCTGCAGTGTTGTTTAGCACAAGGGTGTGTCCAAGCAGAGATCCAAACCTCGTCCTCAGGGGACTTCGAGTTCCCACTCAGGAGAGGAGCCATTCCACCAGTTTTTTAGAGAAACTTCATTGTTTCAGCCACAAGGTTACGCAATCACCTCCAGAGCAGCGCAGTCCCTCAAGGGGTTACACAATCATTGAGGAGAGCAGCTCTGGGAGAGGAGGAACTTTGTGAGATTCCAGTCCAGATGTTTGTGAGGCAATCAACCCTTACATAGTTGATTTACTTGGATAGTTGGAGGCCATTCTTTCAACATTTTCATCACAGAGGCTAGCGTACCCAACAGGAGAGCGTAATCATCCCAAGAGGGTGAATTTATGGGGTCAGCCTTTCCGGAATTCCTTCACGGGTTATTCTGGGGTTTTGGAGGAGAGAGTGTCTGAGTTTTAGAAATTTTCAAGCAACAGAGCAACCCCATATTGCAATCCATTTCCAGCCAGCAACACCATTTCTAGCAGGACTGCGTAGAGGAGGAGCAGTGCAGAGCAAAGATTTTCTTAGAGGAGGGAGAGATCATTTCAGCCTACTTGAGCGGGCCAAGGTGCTATCATTCCACTAGTAAACAATTATGAAATTAATGCACCATCCCCTTCCATATCTGTGTCACTCTCTCCTTCTCTTACCCTCCTCTACCTCTCTCACTCCTCTCCTCTCTCTCTCTCTCCATTCCTTCTCTCCCCTCTCCTTCTGTTTATATCCATCTCTCCCTAATGACTCCCCCTATCTCTCCACCTCTATCACTCTATGTCTTTGTTCTTCCTTCTCATATATATCTAGAGTTAATATATATCATCATATATTAATATGTATTATAATATAACAAATTTAATATTGTATTAATCCAAATTTATCAAATTTAATAATATTAATATCATAATACATTAACATGAATATTAGAATTAATAATAATAATAATGTTAATATTTTAATATTGATATCAGGGTTAATAATATTTTTTTTTCATGGTATTAATAATAATTTGGCCTATGGTATTTGGTTCATAGGGTTCACTTAAATAAAACCTCTTTTTTGAGTGTTCGTAAATATAAAGAGGATTACTATTTGTAATACTGTGGGTTACTATTTGATTGTTGTTTAGAAGATCCTTATCACATTATGTCTAATATTCTTCAATAAACTCTTCCAATAAATATCTAACTGATGAAAAATATCTAGTTGTAATGTCATAAGTTGTTTCAAATATTCCATAGGAGATCCTTATTACATTATAGCAATATTTTTGTCAAGCTATTCCAAAACACCTCTATCAAATGAATCAGATTTCACTATAATGTTCTAAGTTGTTGTTTGTTTTAAGAAGACCCTCATCACTTTGGAGTTTAATCTCTTTCACAAACTATTCCAACAAACCTTTAACTAAATGGATCAGGTTTAATTATAGTGTTTTGAGTTACCTTTTATGTTCATTTGCAAGCTATAAAATCCATGGATTAGGATACTTTGTTTTTCACCATTTTCCTAATTAGAGACAGAATTTGCAACTAAACTCTGTTTTAAGTCTAAGGTTTCATTTTATTTTCTTTTTGAAATAGATTTAACTTCTTCTCCTGAGCATAGAGTAGCATACTAAAACTCAAACATAACAAAACTCAAAAACATCAATAAAATACTGAAAAAAACAAAATAAGAAAAATGATATTTAGGCACATATAGTGCAAGTACATCTAATCAGTTTACTAGCCCTGGTCGATGATTTATGCTATCAATTCAGGACACTGAATTAACTAAACATTTTGGCACCGTTTTCGGGGAGGTGTAACTAGGTAGCCTTATTTCCTATTTCCAAAAAACAATGATATGCGTAGAGAAAGAGATTCTAGGGGTAGATTTGTAAGAGGAAGAAGCTTAATTCTCACAACTCCACTCACTCCACCAAGACCAAGAAGCAACACACCTCCAACTCAAACTCACATTCCATACTATACTGGTCATAGGCTTCCAGAAGTCTCAAGATTAGATATCCCATTAGGAAGATCCCCCACTTCATCCACTAAAGAAATTCTAGAGGAAGAAGATCCAAGGACTCCTATAGAAGGGATAGCCTTTTTCACTTCCACAGGGGAATATATTCCAGCAAAAGAATTACAAATCCCTAGTGAAGAGGATGAAGAGGACTATTTCTTTAATATACCCTTGATAGAAGAACCAGTAGAACAACTAGCACTTCCAACTGAACCTTATATCAGTTCAAAAGAGTCTATCATGGCAGAAGAAGGGGAAGGAGAAGTCTTTAATGGAGAACATACACTATTTGGAGGAATTAGAGGAAGAGGAGGAGATAGAGGAAGAGGTAGAGGTACAAAAGAAGGTAGAGGAAGAGGAAATGCAAAAGGAGGAAGAGGTAGAAGGGGAACTGGAAGTCCTTTTGGATTCCCTATAATAGATGAAGAGACTAATGCAACTATGAAAAATATCTCACCTTCTGTTCTTCCAAACTTTCATGGAATAAAAAGTGAGGATCTTGAGACCTTCTTATTTGAATTTGAAGTTCTATGTAGAACCTATGATTATCTGCAAGATGCTCAGAAACTTAAACTGTTCCCTTCAAAATTGAAAGGAGCAGCATTAAAATGGTTTATGAGTTTAATCACTAGGTATATTAGGACATGGGATGAAATGAGAAAAGAATTTCTAGATAGATACTTGGATTACTGTATACCAGTCAATCATAAGGAAGAAGTGTTCAAGATGATGCAAAAAGAGGATGAAAATATGGAAGATTTGTTGGAGAGATTCAATTATAACATCAAGAGGGAAAAAATGGAAAACCTAGTTCAAGATACTTTGAAAGCTCTCTTGTTGAAAACAATTAGGGATGAATGGATAGATATCCTCAATATGATGGGAAAAGAGGATATATCTCAGCTTTCATTACCTGATATAGCTGAATTATGTATCAATCTTTCAAGAAAAAAATCTAAAATTCTAAAAGGACCAAGAGACCCTGCTATAGCAAGAGCAAGTAAGTCTGCATCTGGAACAGTAAGTAGGGCAGAAATAGGTAATATGCTTGATGAATTCAAATCTGACATTCTAGGGAGTCTTAGTGAACAAATAGACACCCTTAAGTTACAAAACAAGCAAAAAGTTGAAACTGATGCCTTAGCAATCTTTTGTCCCAAATGTAAGAAGAAGCATGCCTTGAGAGAGTGTCCTTTAGATAAAAAAGTAATAGAGACTTGTGTAATATGTTCAGAAAAACATGAGACCAAGAGTTGTCCTTCACTCCCTGGTCTTAAGGCTGTCTTTCAAGAAGAAACACCCACAAATTCCACAGAATCTCTTAAATTTGTCTCTGGAAGACCTTGGCAGGGACCTCAGACACAAGGGTTTAATAATCAAATGTATAATCAACCCCCACCAAATTGGAACTCTTGGCAGCAACCTTGGCCCCAATTTCAAAATTAATCTCAACCTTGGGCACAAGGAGCACAAAATCCTTATGGAAGGTTCTCCCAGTATTATCAATATCCACCTTCTTATTTCTCATATCCAACATATTCAAACTTTCCCCCTCAACAAAATCCTCAACAGAATCCACAACATCAAAACCAAAATCAAAATCCATCACTTCCATTACCATTTCCTCAAAAAGAAAATCAATTGCCTGCCCAGCCAATACCAAACCCCAACAATAAAAACCCTTAGAATACATATATGATAGAAGGTCAAAAATTCCCAACCTATTTGATTACTCCTTTAGACCTTAGTGATGTTCAACTTAGGTCTGGAAGAATACTTGAAAAGAAGAAACCTTCTGTAATTATACAAGAGCAAAACAATTCTGAGGAAGATTCTCTATAGCTAAATAAAATTCTTGAGGAAAGCACATATTTTCAAGACCAAAATATTGAAAAATAAAAACAGAAAGAACCAATAATTTCAACTCCTATATTAGAGCAGCCATCAACATCTACTTCTACACCTCCTTTTCCAGAAAGATTACAAATTGATAGGGGTGTAGAAAAAAAAATTATGGTGCCTAACTATGATTTCTTAGATGAGTTAAGAAATGTTTGTATTAAGATTCCATTATTACAAGCTATCAAGGAAATCCCAATCTTAGCAAAAACAATAAAGGAGTTGAGGATGAAAAAAACAGGAAAAAGAATAAAAGAGATAAAGAAAATACAACTGGTAGGAAAAATAGCAGATATAATGATGGGTAAGATTGCCATTCCAAAGTATCTAGACCCAGGAAATCCAGTTGTTAAAATACACACCAATGGAATTGAAATCCAAAACACACTTATTGATTTAGGAGCAGCAATCAATATCATGAGTAGGCAAATCATGGAAAAATTAAAACTTCCTGATCTTCTTTTTACACCCACACTTCTACAATTAGTAGATAGATCTATGATCAAACCATATGGGGTAATAGAAGACATTCCAGTGTCCTTATATTCTTGGGAGTATCCTATGGATTTCATGATCCTAACTCCTAAAAATGATCTAGGAGGACATCCTATTATATTAGGAAGACCTTGGTTAGCTACAACTGATGCTTTCATTAGCTGTATATCTAGTGATATGTCAATCTCTGATGGAAGTTCAACCAAGAAATTCACCTTGTATCCTCCAATAAGAACAATCACAGAATTAGATGATACTCAGTGGATTGATGATGAAGAAGATATACAACCTCTCTACACTATTTCAGAAATTAGTGAAGATAGTCAGATTCTGAATACTTTGGAAAATTATGAATCTTCTTCAGAATTTAAACATGAAAAATTTCAAGAAGAATCTAACATTGAGTTCTTATCATCAAGACAGGTGTCTCTTTACTTTATGGAAGAATTTGGTAGATCTGCAATTGAAATATTCCCAAGAAAAACCTTAAACATAAACAAAAACCTAGAGAAATTTCAACAATAAAAGCTAGTCAAAATATTACCGAGACACTCTTCTGCATATGCATGGGAGTACACTGACATGAAAGGGATCAACCCTAAGACTTGCACTCATCACATCTATATAGAGGAAAATTTTAAACCAATCAGACAACCTCAGAGAAGAACAAATCCAAATATTAGGGAGATTGTTAAAGAAGAATTGCAGAAATTGTTAAATGTCAACTTTATTTATCTCATTTCAGATAGTCAGTGGGTCTCTCCTTTGGTGATTATACCCAAGAAGAATGGAAAATGGAGGGTATTCATTGAATATTGAGAATTAAACAAAGCTACTCTTAAAGACCATTTTCCATTACCTTTCATAGATCAGGTGTTAGACACATTAGTAGGAAAAAAGTACTTTTCATTTTTGGATGGGTTCAGTGGTTATAATCAAATTCAAGTAGCACTTGAGGATCAAGAAAAAACCACATTTACCTATCCCTGGGGTACCTATGCCTACTGAGTATTGCCATTTGGATTATGAAATGCACCTGCAACATTCCAAAGGGCAGTATTAGGAATCTTTTTAGATCTAATACATGACTGTGTGGAGGTATACATGGATGACTTCACAGTCTATGAAACACATTTGAAGAAGCCTTAGAAAATTTGGAAAAATGTCTAAAGAGATGTAGAGAAGAAAACCTTTCATTAAGTCATGAAAAGTGTTTTATGATGTTTACTGAAGGGATTGTCCTAGGAAATCACATTTCAGGAGATGGGATCAGAGTTGATGAGTCAAAAGTTGAATTCATCTCCAGACTACTAGTTCCAAGTTGTCAGAAATATGTTAGGAGTTTTCTAGGATTTACAGGGTATTATAGAATATTTATAGAAAAATTCACCAAGATAGCATCTCCACTTTTCAAATTACTTACTAAGGACTGTGAATTCAATTGGAATCCTGACTGCTAGTTAGCCTTTGAAACCCAAAAAAAAAAAATCTCTGAAGCACCTATTTAAGGAGACCTAACTGGAAATTGCCTTTTCATATTTCAACAAATGCCTCAGACACAACTTTAGGAGCTTTATTGGGACAAAAAGACCTGATGCCTTATGCCATCTACTATACAAGTAAAAATTTGACTCCTTCAGAGTTAAATTATACTGTAACTGAAAAAGCGTTCTTATTCGTTGTTCATTCTATAAATAAATTCAGACACTATATAACAGGCTATGAAACTTTTTTTCACACAGATCACTATGCAATTAGGTATTTAATGAACAAATCAATTACTAATGGCAAAGTCATAAGATGGTTATTGATTTTACAAGAATTTAACATCACCATTCTAGATAGGCCTGGAAAACAAAATACAATAGCTGATTTCTTATCTAGACTCCAAAACATTCAAGACAATACTGCAGTTGAAGATAAATTCCCTGATGAATATCTCTTTGCAATTACCACTCAAACTCGGTTTGCTGATATTGCTAATTATCTAGTTTCAAGGAAATTTCCTTCAATTATGAATACAAGAGATAAAAGAAAGATCATTTATGACAATGCAAAATATTCATGGATTGCTAATGAGTTATACAAAACAGGTCTAGAATTTATTATCAGGAGGTGTGTTCGAGAAGATGAGATGCCTGAGATTCTCAAGGCATGTCATGATGAACCTTGTGGTGGACACTTTGCTGATAAGAGGACAACTTATAAGATCCTTCATTTAGGATATTATTGGCCATCCCTCTTTAAGGATGTTAAAGAGTATGTTAAAAGGTGTGACAGTTTCCAAAGGGTAGGGAAACCTTCTCCTTCAGGTGAGATGCCATTGCAACCTTAGGTACACATTGAACCCTTTAAGAAATGGGCCTTGGATTTTGTAGGACCTATTAATCCTCCATCAAGACAAAATAAATATATATTAGTTTTCACTGATTATGTTACCAAATGGGTAGAGGCCAAACCATTACTTTCTGCTACTGAAGCATATATAGTTAATTTTTTTTTTGAGGATATTTTTACTCATTTTGGTGTCCCAAGAGAAATTGTTACAGATCAAGGAGCTCAATTCACATCGAAGCTGGTGGATAAAATGGTAGAAAAGTACAAAATCAGACACATAAAATCTACTCCCTACCATCCACAAGCAAATGGCCAAGTGGAATCTACCAATAAGGTCATTGAAGGGATCCTAACAAAGACTGTTCATTTACATAGAAGAGATTGGGCAGAAAGGCTTCCTGAAGCCTTGTGGGCCTACAGAACTACATGGAGAAACACAACAGGTCACACTCCTTATGAACTTATTTATGGAAAACAAGTCTTGTTTCCCATAGAGTATCAGATTCAAACTTTCAAAATGGCAGTCCAACTAGGAGTTGATCTAACAGAAGCACAGACTGGAGCAGATTAATGAATTTGATGAGATTAGACAAGATGCAATCCAGAGAACAAGCATAGTCCAACAACAAGGACTAGATGGCATGATAAGTACATCAAATAAAAGAAATTTAAATAAGGGGACTAGGCCCTCTTATTTGATTCAAAGTTCAAGGATTTTCAAGGTAAATTTCAAACTCATTGGCTTGGGCCATATGAGATTGTGAAAATCTTTGAAAATGGAGCAATAAAAATCAGGACAATAAATGAAGGAAAGGTAGCTTTTCTTGTAAATGGACACAGACTGAAATTGTATCATAAGCCACTTTCAAGAGAAGAATTTTTCAAGAAATTTCAAGATAACATTGATACGAAGTTAGTGAAGAAGAATCCTTCTTCTTCACTTACTTAATCATATCTTTTTTTAATCATTTTGAATTAAAAAAAAAATTAAAAATTAAAAAATAAATAAAATAATAAAAAATAAAAAATAAAAAAATAAAAGGTATAAGCATGAAAACCAATCATTGATTGGCATGTTTATACAGAAAATCTAAGGTGAAAATCAGAATTTTTCTGACACTTTAGATTTTCAAAATTGTTCTTTTTCCGCAATTAAGTATCATAAAATCATAAGTTGCAGATTCACTTTTCATACTTCATGATCCATCTCATTCATTCCATTCATATCTCACTTTATCCATATTTCATTTCACTCCATATTCATAATCCATCTTATTCCATTCCATACTTCACTCCATCCATATTTCATTCCATTCCATATCTCAAAGTTTTTCTTTATAGGTACATTCTGCAACTACCTGTTCTGCAGCCAAACCTATTCTGCAGCCAATTGATTCTGCAAACCTACTTCAGTAAAAAAGATGATGAGTCAAAGAAGATTATGGAGCCTAAAAGATCAATATTTTTCAGATGAAAGACAAAGCACAACAAAGCAGAAAAAAATAAAAAAGGCTAAGGTAAAACTGTGTGAAATTATTTTTGATAGCAAATCATGAAAGATATAATATGGTTAAGTCATATTTTTCCTAAAGTTATTTTATTATTCGAATTGATCAAAGCCTATCATAAAAATTCCTCGACCAAATCCCTTCCATCTCGCTCCATAACAAATCATCATTAATTAAAAATTAACGGTCAGAACCTAGAAGTGACCTAATAGGTCACGTCATCAGACCATAGCATTCATTGATGATTTTTGAAAATCTTCGTAAGATTTCTTTGCGGTCCTTCATCTCATATCAAACTCTTAAACCCGATTATCCTCATGATTTACCACTTCCCTATTTCATTTGTTCACATCCACTCACTGTCATTATATTCCATAGCCAATTCTCATCCACAGAGAAGTCATTTTTAGGGTAAGACAACCTTCCACAGTTACTCTTGCTTCAGGAAGAAGAGCGGAAACAGAGCAGAGAATTGAAGCCAAAGAAAGGAAGAAATTTTTATCAAGAAGAAATGGGGCTTATTGTAAGGTCAAAGCCAATTAGAACTAAATACTTAGAAGGATACCCTCAGACTAAGGGGCTATTACAGTAGGTTGGATGGCTGAGCTTTATAGAGAAGTTCAATGGATTCCACAAAGAAATCACAAAGTCATTTGCCAGGTCATTCGATGGATCAGAGGTAGAAATTGGGGATATAAAGTTTACCATAATAGATTCATTCATAGCAGAAGCAACAGAGTTGCCAAGACAGGGTGAATGCTAGTTCAAAAACAAAGGGTTCCATAATGAAACTTGGAGAAAAATGCTAAAAAACCCAGGTATGGACATTTCAGTGTTTAGAAAAGGTATTCCTAGTTCTGATTTGAAAAATAAATGGAGGAATATGCTGCTGATTTTAAAAAAGTTCATAACCTGTGAAGGTATATTTGGCACTTTGTATGTCTATCATATTAGACTCATGATGAATTTCCTAGATGATGAAATAAATCTACCCTTTTTCCTGCTTAATAGTTTTAAGAGGATGGCCTCGAATGTCCAGAAAAGGCTTCAGTTCTTAGAAACTACCTTACATCATCATGGCTTAATTAAAATATTAATTGAGTTTCATTTGAAGAATGTAGGAGATAGTTGGGATGAATTCCTCCTAAGAAACCATTTTGAAGAACCAAAAGAAACATTGTCTAAAGAAAAACCTGTGAAAATAAGTAGGAGAGGAAAAGTTGTTAAATCTGTTGAAATCAAAACTTATATATCAAAAAAGGAATACAGTGAGGAAATAATCTTTGAAAAGTTGGTAAAAATCAGGAAACAACTCAGGAATAAAAGGAAGGAAAAATTAACAAGCGAGTGTTCTGAAGAAAAAGATGAGAATCCATTTAAACTGAGAAGAAGCTCTAGGCTTAAAGGTATGATGAAAAAGACAAGGATTAAGAAAACATGAGTCATAACCATTGAAGAAGAAGAAACTCCAATCCAGACACCAGTTAACAGTTCTCCTGTATACCAGTATGAAGAAGACCCTGATAGAGGAATCCCAAATATAGATCTAGCCCAACAACAGATTTATGACTACGTGGAATCATTAGAGAAAAGGGCCTCGGAAAATAGAGAAAGATCTCCCAGTCCACAAGAACCTCCAATAGAAATTTTGAAAAGAGACAATTATGAATTGGAGATACTGAATAACCATATCAAGAATGAAAATGAAATCCTAAGAGAGCAGGTCAAATTGAAAGGCAGCATTAACAACACTCTCTCTCAGAAAATGGAAGCACTATATAAAGTAAACAAGAAGTTGAAGAAAAGAAATAGGAAATTGAACAAGGCACTCATTAATCTGAAGTTCAAAACACTCAGGAGGAAACCCAAGATGGCATTAACTACCAGAAGAAGCAGAAAAAGGAGGTTAGATGTTCTTGCAGAAGTATCAGTGCAAATGGAATAAAGTTTTGATGAAATTGCACGAGGACATGCAAGAGTTTTGCAGTGGGGGTATGTTGAGCCCTAAAATTGTCTTCTCTTTTGCCAAAATCCACTTCATTTCATCATTCCTTTATCATTTTATAGACCTAAAGATCAATAAGAATGATTAAAATCACTTAAGAAATACATGCAATGACTAACTTGTTGTACTTTTGTGATTGTGTTGTCTTAATGATTTCTGAGCAGTTTTGGCTACATAATGCAGTCATTCTGTAGCCAATCAAACGTTCCATAGCCATTTTGGTGTTTGAATATGTTATAGGTGTCACTGGAGAAAAGGTGTATATGGTTAGATTCCAAATCTTTCCTACATCATTTCTTGTCATCCACGAAGGCTGAGTCAATAACTAAAGATGCTTATGCATGTGGTCAAAACAAAAGTCCAAGAAGTTGATTTCTATAAGGATAAGGAATCTTGATTTTCTTTCAGCAAATCACGAGTCCTAAAAAGGAGTTTTAGTTTGATTTTGACTTTAAAAATACACATGTGCCTACTTTCATTCAATATCAGTTATGTAATTGCCTATAAATTTAGCTCGGTGAGACCGAGAGAGATAGTTGATATTTATTTTACCAATACTGTGATACTCTATTTTCAAGTATTTTTGATAATAAAAAGGAGCATAACTCTGATGCTGTTCTGAACACAACCATGAGGAGTTAAATATTTTTATGCCAAATTGATAGCAGAGGGCCCCTGCTATCCGAGGAGGCTTCTACATACTTTCTAGATAAGTAGCTTTCAATTCTGTTTTGTTATATTTCTTACTTAGACAGTTTTCTGAGTTCATATCTTTTAGTATCATGTTTCACATTATTTTTTTAGATAAAAGATCCTCATGATGTTACAGTTAGTCTTTTCTCAAGCTTTTCCAATATATCTGTATTCAATGAATGGATTTAAATGTAATAGTCTGAGTTATTAGCACTTTAATTTTTTTGTCATCTAGATTAAGAAGATCCTCATTATCCTACAACCATTCTCTTTCTCAAGCTTTTACAACATATCACTATTACATGAATGAGATTTGGTTGTACTATGTTGAGTTATTAGCATTTCCTGTTTCGCAATTAGATAGAAGATCCTCATATTATTAAAAATAGTCTTCTTCTCAAGCTGTTCCAATAAATCTCTAAATCACAGAAAAGACTTAGTTGTAATACTGTGGGTTACTGCTTGATTGTTGTTTAGAAGATCCTTATCACATTATGTCTAATATTCTTCAATAAACTCTTCCAATAAATCTCTAACTGATGAACAAGATCTAGTTGTAATGTCATAAGTTGTTTCGAATATTCCATAGGATATCCTTATTACATTATAGCAATATTGTTCTCAAGCTATTCCAAAACACTTCTATCACATGAATTAGATTTCACTGTAATGTTCTAAGTTGCTGTTTGTTTTAAGAAGATCCTCATCACATTGGAGTTTAATCTCTTTCAAAAACTATTCCAACAAACCTCTAACTAAATGGATCAGGTTGAATTATAGTGTTTTGAGTTACCTTTCATGTTCATTTTCAAGCTATAAAATCCATGGATTAGGATACTCTATTTTTCACCATTTTCCTAATTAGAGACAGAATTTGCAACTAAACTTTGTTTTAAGTCTAAGATTTCATTTTCTTTTCTTTTTGACATAGATTTAACTTCATCTCCTGAGCATAGAGTAGCATACTAAAACTCAAACATAACAAAACTCAAAAACATCAATAAAATATTGAAAACAACGAAATAAGAAAAATGATATTTAGGCACATATAGTGCAAGTACACCTCATCTGTTTACTAGCCCTGGTCGATAATTTATGCAATCAATTCAGGACACTGAATTGACTAAACAATACTTTGGCTTGGTAATCCTAGAAAAATATTTAATTCCTCCTCATTCTAATGGGGCAACACTTATGGGACCAACTTGTAAGGTTGTTTGGATTGACTTTCTTATACTTTGGTTTGGTCATCCTAATGAAATATTTCATGTCTCCTCAATTATATGGAGTTAGAGTGTAATATCCCAATTAGCAGACAACTAATTGGAATATTCATTTTTGGTTAATTTTTTATTTTCTAAAGTTTAGCCGGAAATAAAGGGGTGAGGGGACTCATGAATAAAACATTAGAATAAAAACAATTTCCTAAATTCACTGGGCAGAATAATGAAAAGGTAAAGCGAGGCCCATGAGGCCAAGTGGCAACGCAAGAGAGGAGGCATCTAGGACAACGTAGCGACAACGTGGGGCCAGGCAACACAATGGTAGCATGGGAGAGGCATCACAACACAATAAAGGACAATGTGGCAAGAGGGACATCACGACATTGGTGGGCCCAAGGGAATGTAGGGGTTCACAAGCATAAAAATGGATGGAGGCAACATTTCTTATTCATTATTACATCTTCTAATTTTCTATTTGTTAAGACTAGAGCACGCTTAAGCTGTTTAGCTGAGTCTGCAGTGTTGTTTAGCACAAGGGTGTGTCCAAGCAGAGATCCAAACCTCGTCCTCAGGGGACTTCGAGTTCCCACTCAGGAGAGGAGCCATTCCACCAGTTTTTTAGAGAAACTTCATTGTTTCAGCCACAAGGTTACGCAATCACCTCCAGAGCAGCGCAGTCCCTCAAGGGGTTACACAATCATTGAGGAGAGCAGCTCTGGGAGAGGAGGAACTTTGTGAGATTCCAGTCCAGATGTTTGTGAGGCAATCAACCCTTACATATTTGATTTACTTGGATAGTTGGAGGCAATTCTTTCAACATTTTCATCACAGAGGCTAGCGTACCCAACAGGAGAGCGTAATCATCCCAAGAGGGTGAATTTATGGGGTCAGCCTTTCCGGAATTCCTTCACGGGTTATTCTGGGGTTTTGGAGGAGAGAGTGTCTGAGTTTTAGAAATTTTCAAGCAACAGAGCAACCCCATATTGCAATCCATTTCCAGCCAGCAACACCATTTCTAGCAGGACTGCGTAGAGGAGGAGCAGTGCAGAGCAAAGATTTTCTTAGAGGAGGGAGAGATCATTTCAGCCTACTTGAGCAGGCCAAGGTGCTATCATTCCACTAGTAAACAATTATGAAATTAATGCACCATCCCCTTCCATATCTGTGTCACTCTCTCCTTCTCTTACCCTCCTCTACCTCTCTCACTCCTCTCCTCTCTCTCTCTCTCCATTCCTTCTCTCCCCTCTCCTTCTGTTTATATCCATCTCTCCCTAATGACTCCCCCTATCTCTCCACCTCTATCACTCTATGTCTTTGTTCTTCCTTCTCATATATATCTAGAGTTAATATATATCATCATATATTAATATGTATTATAATATAACAAATTTAATATTGTATTAATCCAAATTTATCAAATTTAATAATATTAATATCATAATACATTAACATGAATATTAGAATTAATAATAATAATAATGTTAATATTTTAATATTGATATCAGGGTTAATAATATTTTTTTTTCATGGTATTAATAATAATTTGGCCTATGGTATTTGGTTCATAGGGTTCACTTAAATAAAACCTCTTTTTTGAGTGTTCGTAAATATAAAGAGGATTATGGAGTAAATATAAAAAGATGTTTGATTTATTTACCATGGTTTATTTATATTTTATTTATTTACCATACCTCTATTATTTACCATGGTATTTGGCCCATAAGTTTGGTATATAACTAGATGTTGATTTCTAATCCTATTTGATATATTTTTATTTATTTACCATACTTATTTATACCTCTTTTATATTTATTTATTTACCATACTTCTTTATACCTCTTTTATATTTATTTATTTACCATACATCTTTTATAAATATGGTATTTAGCCCATGGTATTAGAATGATATTTTTCCCATAGGCTTCACCTAAATAAAACCTCTTTTTGAGTTTCCTTGAATATAAAGATGTTTATGGAGTAAATATAAAAATATGTTTTATTTACTTACCATACCTTTAGTTTATTTATATTTTTATTTATTTTCCATACTTTTGCAGTAAGTATTAAAATAGGTTTTATTTATTTACCATACCTTAGTTTATTTATATTAGCTGTCTTTATATTTTAAATTTATAGTGTGTTTATACATAACAATAATTAGATTGATTTTTAAATAGGGCCACATTAGATTAAAAATGTTAAATATTTACGTGTTTAAGTTTTTACTTGATATCTACCCCATACTGGACTAGAAACTCATAATCATGTCTGTTTATAAGTATGAGGGGTTTCCGCACTCCATTATATTAGATATCATTTTTGGGATTCAATTGCATTAAGTAAGTCATTCATCTATGAACATGCCTGTATAGTGAAATGTTTAATGCAAAACCTTACACATTTTATGAATGTACTTCCAATTTTAATATCCTTATTTTTTATTATTTAAAAATTTGATAAAATCCTTATTTTTTATTATTTAAAAAATTGATAGATAGTGTTTTTTCATTGACATTGAATTTATTTATGAATTCTAGATCTAGTTTCACATTAAGATAGTTTTGCTCCCTCACGAGCTCAACATAATCAACGTTTTCTTAGGTTTCTCCATATACATGTAATATTATTTTGGTATATTTATGTATATGAACTTCTATTTTAAGTTGTCTCTACTTCAAACCCCCAATATTTTACGTAGAACATAAGATGATAATTCATTTCTTTGGATTTCAAAAAGAGAATTCTCAGGAGGACACCATGATGTTTTATTGTTGTATTTTTTGAAATGACAGAGATTAAATTATTGATTTTAAGTAGAAAACTTGAAAGAAAGGATACATCGAGGCTGCTACAATGGCGAGGGGAGATTTTGATCCAGATAACCTTTTGCAAGTTGATATACCCACTGAGGTTCTATGCACAAAACCTACATCTCTTATTGCAAATTGATATCCCCACTGAGGTTCCCTGCACAAACCCTACATCTTGGATTTTTTTTCTTGGAGATAATTTTATTACTTAATTGCTGTAAAATAATTATTTTGTGGTCAATAAAAAAACCTTTTTTTACTGATCCTTCAGTAAAACCTAATTATGCTTGGTTGCCATGAATACAAATTCGATTTTTTTGTGTTCAAACCCTACATCTTGGATTTTTTTACTTAAAGATAATTTTATTACATAATTTCTGTAAAATAATTATTTTGTGGTAAAAAAACCCTAATTTATTTTTGCCTCAGTTTGTCCTCATTGAAATATTAATTGTGCTTGGTTTCCTTCACTGAAACCTAATATGCTTGGTTTCCATGAATACATATTTGATTTGGTTTTGTCCTTGTGAATGTTAGTTGCCAGTTAAAGTGAATAGCCAGTTAAAGTGAAGCATCAATTTTGATGCATTTTACAAATATGTTTAACCAAATTCTTGAGCAGCCTAATTTTTTTAGAAATTATACAGACATATGTATATCAATGGATTCAATCTGATCAAGCAATGTACTAAAGCTAGATAATGGATCCTTATACAAATCAATTGCAAATATTGGATCCTTCTACAAATCAATTGCGGAAAATAAACACGATCGCCAATCACAAGAAGTAAAGAAAGAAGCAAATCAAACCAAAACACAGATATTTTCTGGAGGAAATCTTACTCCTCAAAACCCTTCTATATTCTATCGTATATTCACCATGGAATCATGAAACAATTACAATGCACTCTTCTCACAAGAGTCTCTTGCACTCTCACAACTGTCTCACACTGACCCGGACAAAACCGACCAACACTTAGGAAATTCTCAGCCTCTAATCAGCCTGCCTTGCTTGCGCAATTCATGTGGAATGAAATCCATATTGTTTAGTAATTCCAGCCTTCTAAAAATACGCAAGGATCATGGGAAATACAATGGATGTCTGGATCATGGGAAATACGATGGATGTTTGGATAATGGGAAATACAATGGATGTCTGGTTGCATGTGGACAACCTACTAATCACACAACTGATAGTTAACATCCATTTAACCTTTGTCTCAACTCGGTCTCCACTAGAAATGACATGCATGTAGATATTAATAGTAAATAATAAATTGCATGGCAGATCATTGAATTCACTTGGTCTCTCACTAGTGAAACAAACAATTATAACTAGTTCAACTCACTTTAACTCACCTAACTGAGTTAACTGATTACTCATGCATAACTGATTACTCATGCATAAACTAATGCACCAATTGCAATTTGAACTCCATAACTAATAGAATCACTCTGCATGCCTCACTGGATACCCTCAACTTGAAATGCATGAGCTAACTGAGTTTATCACACTCAGTTAAATATTACAAGTGACTATGATATGAGATTATATTTTATTGTGCAATTTAATTAAGAAAACTTAGACACTGCACCAGTTTATTTAATTAAATTGGCCTTCACACTAATGTATCGCTAGGACCTATGGTCCCACACTAGTGTGTGTGCTGCAATTTCTTATTGACCTTCAACACTCCCTCTCAACAAGAAAGGGGTTATCTGCCACCCCGATCCTGCCTCTATGGTATTCAAATTTTATCCTGGCGAGCACCTTCGTCAAAATATATACATCTTGATCTTCTGTGGGAATGTACTAAGGTAACATAATGTGCCTCTAAACACAATCTCTGAGATGGTGGTACTGAATGTCTATGTGCTTGGAACTATCATGGAATACCAGATTAATCGAGAGTTTAATGCAACTTTGGTTATAACAGTGTATCACTGTCAGATCTATCTGAGAACCAAACAAACCAGCCAGGATATTTCTCATCCATATGGCCTCACATGCAGCTTGACTTGCTGCCATGTACTCTGCCTCGGCTAAACTGAGTGCTACAAATTGTTGCTTCCTGTTGTACCAAGAAACTGTTGTCGATCCTATGTTGAAGATCCCTCCTGATGTGCTCTTTCTGCTTGATGGACTGCCTGCCCAATCTGCACCCATGAAGCCTTGAAGCTTCACTCCCTCTGCCCATCTATACCATAATCTATACTCTGTAGTGACCATGAGATATCTCAAAACATTCTTCCCCGCCTTCCAAAAGATCTTGGCCATCTTAACCATAGCTTGAATTAGCTAGTTAACTACATAGAAAATGTCTAGTCTAGTGTTCATCAGGTAAATCGGTGAACCCACTAGCTGCCTGTAGACAGTAGTGCCCACTACTTCTCCTGAAGTAGCATCCTCTTTCCTCCAACTTCCTAGAAGAGGAGTATCCATGGGTTTACAACTCTCCATGTGAAACTTACCTAGAATCTACTTTTGGTGAAGCCCAACCTGGTGAAATAGCTGTCAATCCGAGTGTACCAAGCACGAGGCATTCGCCCAGTTGCGGAACGAGGGAGGGTTGGAGGAGCCCAGGCGGCCGGAATCCGGGGCGCAGAACGTCGCAGATACTGTGGTCGAGGATTGGCTCCGGCTATTCCTCAGGATTGTTGATAACGCTGTGCTGCGGCAGCAGCTCAAGCATGCTTTGGACGGAGCGCTGCAGGGGCGCGCAGAACCTAGAAATCCGGCAGACGCTAGCCCTCAATACGTGCAACGTGTCAAGCGGAACAAGCAACGAACAGGCAAAGAATTCCGGCTTAACACGCAGGTCGCAGGGTTCCAAATCAGCGACACCATGTTGGACTTGGGGTCCGACGTCAACATACTGCCACGAAAGACATGGGAGGCTCTTGGAAGGCCGCGGTTAGCCTACTCACCCATCCAACTCAGGATGGTGAATCAGTACTGCATTTTGCCAATCGTTCGGCTCGAGGGAGTCAAGGTCGACGTTGCGGGGGTGAAGACATACACCGATTTTGAAGTTATTGATATCATGGGTGACAAGGATCCCTATCCGGCCTTACTCGGCATTGATTGGGCTTTTGAGAATTACGCCATCATCGACCTCAAGAAGGAGCTGATGATCTTTGAGGATGGGGAGGTACGGGTCACCCAGCCTCTCGACCCGTATCAGGGCCCACAATATACAGAAACAGTGGACAATCGGGAGGATGCTCATGACTGTGGGGAAGCGGGACGATTATATTAACCCGACCGCAACTGGCTCTGTCAGTTGGCAGAGTGTATAGAGCTCGGAGCTCGGATTCGAACTCGCTTGGGAAGACTGGCAGTAAGGGGGATATGAGACCACCACGCGGAGATGTGCCTCCATCGCTCAGGTCCGGTGGGTAGGGACTGAGATCCGCGGATATCCCACATTATCAAACATGCAAGCAGTCAATACTTTTATTGCCAAAGTGGAAGATCGGGTCCCAGCTGAAAGCCGGATGGCCCTTTTGGATGTGGCCTTGCAGTCAACGTCGGCTCGATAGTGGAAAAATCACCGCAACACTCTTTTGCGATGGGAGTGTGTGGTGGAGGCTCTGCGGGCACGCTTTAAAGAGGATGAAGGACCCTCCAGTACGCTTAAGTATCATGGAAATTCAGACCCGCGACACCATTTGCGGGCCTGCGAAGAACAGTGGCGGAGCTCACGGTACCCTGTGGAGCTGTGGGTCCACAATTTTGTCCACTCCCTAGGCACCATTCCCCAGGCTTGGTACCTGGAGGAAGAGCGGAAACGGGAAACCCGCTCTTGGCAGGCAGTTGCGGACAAGTTCGTTTTGAGATTCTCGTTCGAAGGGGAGACGGCGCAGGAGTCTCAGGCCCTACAGGCAATCAAGGAGGTCTTGTTTTTCCGCCAGCCTAAGCCCGATAAGGGCCCGGCTGTGTCTCGATCTGAGGTCAGGCGCGAGTTGGTTTGTCACCGGATTGATGGCGATCCGGAGGACGATAGTTTGGAGGACCTGATGCATCTCTATTTTGATGAAAAAGAAGGAGAGCGGAGCATGAGTGAAGGGCCGACGACTGAAGGAGTCCATTTACAGCCGCTAAAGACAAAGAAACTGAACATTGGAACGGAGGAGAAACCTAAGCTGGCAACGGTGGGAGATTACTGGGATGAGGAGACAACAAAAGAAATCTTCAGCCTCCTCCGGGAATACGAGGACTTGTTCCCGTCATCAGTTGCGGACCTGAAGGGGATCAAGGGGGATCTGGGCGAGATGCGCATCACACTGAAACTGGGGGCCAGGCCGGTGAAGCACCGACCCTACCGGTTGAATCCACGTATCAAAGAGAAGGTCAAGATGGAGATTGACAAGATGCTGGCTGCAGGTCTCATCTTTCCAGTAGAAGAAGCGGAATGGGTAAGCCCGATTGTCATCCAGAACAAAAAGGACAAAGCGGAGATCCGGGTCTGTGTAGACTACCGGAGCTTGAATAATGCTTGTATCCACGACCCGTTTCCCACTCCCTTCAGCGATGAAGTTCTAGATCATGTCGCGGGAAAAGAAGCTTATTCCTTCACTGATGGGTTTTCGGGCTACCATCAGGTGCGCATCGCCGAGGAAGACAAAGCAAAGACGACATTCAGCACTGAGTGGGGATCATTCGCATACCATGTTATGCCGTTTGGTTTGAAGAACGCACCGGCTGTGTTTTCCCGAATTGTCATTGCTGCTTTCCGGGAGTACATTCACAAGTTCCTGGAGGTCTACATGGATGACTGGACTGTCTACAGTCTGTTGAAGAAACACGCCTCTCTGTTGCGGGTTATGTTTGACCGGTGTCGCCAGTTGCAGATTTCCTTGAACTTGAAGAAATGTATTTTTGCAGTTCCATTCGGCACACTCTTGGGCCACGTGGTATGCAAGCAAGGGGTCTGCGTTGATCCTGCCAAGGTCGCGGTCATCGTCCACATGGAGGCCCCCGAGACTGTGAAGCAGTTGCGGGCACTGCTCGGGCACACAGGATACTACAGGCGGTTTATCCGCAATTATGCCAAAATCACTGCCCCTTTGGAGAAACTGTTGCGGAAGTCAGAAGCATTTGAGTGGACGGCGGAGTGCAGGAAGGCACTCGACACATTGAAGGAGAAGTTGGCGACGACACCCATACTTGTTCATCCCGACTGGGATAAGCAGTTCCATGTGCACATTGATGCGTCCGGAATTGCACTTGGAGCTGTATTGGCGCAACCCGGGGAAACGACAGTTGACCACCCCGTATACTTCGCCAGCCGACGGTTATCGAATGCGGAGAAGAACTACACCACGACCGAGCGGGAGGCGTTGGCGATGGTGTACTCTCTCCAGAAGTTCCGCCACTATCTTCTGGGTGGCAAATTTACATTTTTCACCGACCATTCTGCATTGAAATATCTGGTAAATAAGCCTGTGTTGGAAGGAAGAATCTGTCGATGGCTTCTACTTTTTCAGGAGTTCACGTTTGAGGTGATTGTCAAGCCTGGCAGGTTGAATGTTGGTCCCGATCACTTATCCAGGTTGGAGACGAGAGAGAATGAAGGCCCGTTGGACGATCAGCTTCTGGATGCTGACCTCTTCCGAGTTGAAGCAGTACTAGATTACCTGGCTGACATTGCCACGTATCTGACCACGGGACAGTGCCCTGAGGATTACACCCCGCTTCAGAAATGCCACCTGGTTGTCCGGGCGGCCGACTACCAATTGATCGCGGGGCAGCTGTACAAACTGGGGCTTGATGAGGTGTTGCGCAGGTGTGTTCTCGACCATGAACGGGAAGCAGTGATGTGGGAATGTCACAGTGGTGTTGCGGGGGGGCATGTGGGTGCGAAACCTACCGCAAGGAAGGTGCTTCAAGCTGGCCTGTGGTGGCCGACGGTACATGCAGACTGTAAGGCCTATGTGAAACGTTGCGATGTTTGCCAGAGGACGGGAAGGCCTTCGCACCGGGACGAGCTTCCGCTACACCCAGTGCATGTGTTGCGGCCGTTTGAAAAGTGGGCTGTTGATTTCGTAGGCCCCATCGCACCAATCGCTCGACATTCCAAAGCCCGGTACATCATCACGACAACGGATTACCTCACACGGTGGGCTGAGGCAGCAGCGGTACGCGACTGCTCGGCAGAGACCGCTGCCCGGTTCATCTTTGAACACATCATCAGCCGCTTTGGCTGCCCACGAAGCTTAACTAGCGATCAGGGTACGCATTTCATTAATGCCACGGTCAAGTCACTACTGGACACATTTATGATTCAGCATCATAAAAGCAGCCCATACCACCCACAGGCCAATGGTACGGTGGAAGCCTTCAATAAGATTCTTGAAAAGGGCTTGACTAAAATTTTCAATGCTCAGCGGGACGACTGGGACGAGCGGCTACCAGCGGCATTATGGGCTTACCGGACCACGGTAAAACGTTTGACCAACCAGACGCCATTCCAGTTGGTGTATGGCCGGGAAGCTGTGATTCCCGCCGAGTTCACCGTACCCAGTCTTTTGATCGCAACGTCCCTTCAATTCTCAGAAGAGGAGTCACTTCGGGAACGCCTCCAGGAGCTGCAGGAACTCGATGAGGCCCGATTCCTGGCGGAATTCCACCAGAAGGTTCAGAAGGCCAGACAGAAAGCGTGGCACGACTGCCACATCAAAACCAAAGCCTTCCAAGTTGGCGGCAAAGTTCTCTTATATGACAGCCGGTTCCAGAAGTTTCCAGGCAAGCTCCAGATGCACTGGTTGGGACCCTACTTTGTCATCGAAATCCGTGACTCAGGAGCCGTTCGGTTGGCACAGCTAGACGGTACAGTTCTTCCTGGGTGGGTGAATGGCGCACGCCTGAAACCCTACCAGGAGTAGGTACCTTCTCACTTTTCATCAATAACTCTCGCAACCGAGAGAACCCGTAGAGTAGTGTAGTTGAATAACTCTCCCGCAACCGGGATGAGCATAGAGAGTCTTTTCCGTTCATAGGCAGTCTGTCAAATAATTGGTCAGTTGCGGGTACATCACCGCAACCGACTGTGGTCGGGGCAGACCAGTCCAGCGTGTCGCCGCGCCAGTCCAGCGTGTTGTTCGCGTAGGATCCATCCCCGTGCTAGTGTCAGTCCAGGTCATGTCCGTCAGTCCTTTTGTCAGTCCGTAGGATCACTCAGATTTGTTCATAAATTACCATAATAGACAGTAATCGTACCGTAATCATTTTCCATCAC
The DNA here is from genome assembly GCA_034641835.2 of Pinus albicaulis. Taxonomy (NCBI): domain Eukaryota; kingdom Viridiplantae; phylum Streptophyta; class Pinopsida; order Pinales; family Pinaceae; genus Pinus; species Pinus albicaulis. The sequence continues at coordinate 1,117,195,240 of CM076575.1, read as the reverse complement.
CTGCAGTTCCCTCAGCCGTCGAGTCCGCCCATCTTCCCATGACGCCGTCAGCAACTTTCAGATTACATACAGGCACGCGGTTGATCGCACGATTATCGCAGCCTTGAAGGATAGCAAGAATTAATTTCCGTTATGGAGTCTCATCAACTCCGCGCGTGCCAGCGGATGCCATAATTTGCATGAAGATCAACAGCACGAGAATGACGGACCAGTTCAATTTGGAAGTTGCAGTGTCTCCAGAGAATTTGCAGCATCGAAGCGCACCGCATTCAGCAGAGAACTCCAGAAGAACACTCCAAGTTTACCAACGTCGCGCCAGGATGCCGAGGGCTATCGTATCTGTCCCTGAACCAACGTTAGACAGCAGAATTCACCGCGTAGAGTCACTGGTCGGCAAGTATGACAATGCAACATGTATGGACGCCAACTTGTCTGACCCGGCTGAGTTTCCTTACCCCCAGAGCAGACCACGCAGCAAGACCGGCCAGAGTCCGAGATGGCCACTTCAGTGCAGCAGCAGACGCCGGTCCATCCTCCAGAAACTTCCAGCCGACCAGCGGCCAGCAACCAACCTTCGCAGGAGAGGGTGCTGGAGCAGGGCACACCCAGCACGACCCATGCAGAACAATGGAGTCCAGCACAGCTGTACCTTCTCATTCAGTGGGCGGCCCTCAAGGCCGAGCAGATTCACACAGAGCTACAGTGGCGGTGCACCGAGCAGCGGAATCAGATCACGACGCTTACTGAACAGCGCAATCAGCTGCTGCGGGAGAAGACCAACCTCCAGGAGCAGGCCACCATTGCTATTCAGGCGCTCTCCAGCGTATGGCCTGCTGCAAGGGCTCACTATGCCCCACTTCCTGCCAGTATAGAGGAGGACAGTATAGCACTACAGGCTCACCACCTCAGGGAAGTTTTCACTATTGTTTGCAGGGAGAACCAGGAACTCCAAGCGGCGTTAGCCGCACGGCCTACCCTTCCAGATCCACGAAGTGTCCATTCAGAACAGGTAACTGCCAAGCAGACGCAGGCAGTTAGCATGCACGCAACTCTCCATTCCACTGCAGCTTCAGCTTCCACCCTTCTGCGCAGTTTGCAGGAGTGCTCACTCGCGTTAACTGTCAAGACGCAGCCTATTGCTGCCCAGCTACAACAAATCTCCCGCGACATTTAGGCGACCACGGACCCAGCAAGGTTAGATCAGCTCTACGCCCAGTCGGACGAGCTGGAACTTCACATGCAACAGACTGAGGCCGAATCGGCAGCGGCCAAACACGTCATCCGGGAGATTCGTCCGCCCCTTCGCGCCAATGCTAACTCCATGCAACAACTGGATGCCAAGACCGAAGTCCAGCTTGCCACGCTGTTCAGGGCTGACACGACGAGGATAGACGAAGCCGCCGCTACCCGGATCTCTCAAGAAGCCGACTTGCTTATGCAGGAATGGCGGCAAGCGGTGGCGGCCTTCACAGAGCTTAGAGATACAATGCTCCGCCGGGTCCCGGAGTTGGGGCCCTTGTTTTCACAACCAAATGGCGGAGCACAGCAGGAAAGGGCGCAGGGTGAAGGCACAACAGAGCAGAGTACGGGTGCCAGCGGGGAAATGGAAGTAGAAACTGTTATTTGTGATTGACTCGCGGACGAGTCAAGGAACTGTGGTTGGGGCCTGTTGGGGCCCTTGTTTTTGTTTAATTATGAAGTCTTGGCCAAGACATTTTGAGTTTTGACCCTTTTTGAGTTGCGGAATAAATACACATGGCAACCGCGACCGCACCGCAACCACCAGGAGTTGCGGAGCTACCAAGGCGGCGCGAAAGCACTCGATAGCTGGAGATAGAATAGAGACAAGTGCAGATGAAGGAAACACAGCAGAAGACAGAAAGTGGAACACGCAGATATCAGGAGAGAAGCTGAGAGAAGCCAAAGAGAAGACACAGAGGAGCCGATAGTCGCGAGAGCGGGTGAATAAATAACAGTCACCCGGCTGAAAAGGTTGTTGAATGCGTACTGAAGAAGTCGCGAGGCTAGAGACAAGGAAGGACGCGCAAAGAAGCTGCGGAGGATTCATGCATGTTCTTCATATGGTTTCTTATCTTCTCTATTCTACCTTTCTGTTCTGAGATTCATCTGTATCAGCTTTGTGAGCTAACAAGAAGATTGCCATGTAATCATGTATTGGGCCAAGAGATTAATACAATGGAAGGTTGTTGTCTCGATAAGATGTTCATGTGCATGTAATGCGTTTATGCTGGTTTAAAATTTTATTTATGAATGTCTGAATGCTTATTACGTGATCTTGTGCATATAACTTTGTATATGAATGGATGCACCGTCTTTCTTTAGTTGCGGGTTTGTTCCTTGCCATTGATCTCATCCCCTTTGCATGTGGTTGCGGCACGCCTCGGGTGAGACGCACTGCTCTCCAGAGCAGGGTGAAAATGCCGGCGTGTTCCTAGACTACACCGGACCCCTTTGTTGGCCACAAATCTTGAACCTGGGTCTTGTCCGCGAGACCTGACTTCTCGCCAACATGTTCATGCTTGTGACAATGAAAAAACTTCACTCTGGACATGTCGTGCTTCTTGCCATATTTTTTGGACTCAGATTTGGAATGGAATTTCTTTCCTTTCCCCTTCTTTGCCTTGGTGGCCAAAGCACAATTTCCTTCATCACTTGCCTTAGATGAAGATCCATCCCTGGTATTCCACCTGAATTCTTCTTGCACCAAATCCGACCAAAGTTGTTCCCAATCTGGTAGCTTCTCCCCTCCCATTGACAGAGTCCTGATAACTATGCTAACTATTAGGAAGTCCTAGAAGTGCCAGGCTCACCAATTCATCATCCGTGGTAGTAATTTCGATGCTCCCAAGTTCATCCCAACATTGGACAAAATTTGTTAAATATTTCGGAATGGTGTTGCCTTTCTCCATTTTGATTTTACTGAGCTTGTCCTTCAGTGCTAATTTTCTATGATCACTGCTGCTCTGAAGCAGATCTATCAAACCACATTGCATATGGAGTCACTTTTCCATGTATACTTGAGACAATGTGGTCTCGTACTCCCTCCGGTAATATCCTCCTCGCCTTTGCAACCTTCTTTTGCCAAGCATCAATATTTGCGGCATTTGCTGCAGCGGGTTTGGGAATGTCATTATCAATGAATTATTTCAACCCATTGTCCTCGAGTACTGCCTCCATTCTTTATTTCCATGCAATATAATTGGAACTTCCCTCGAGTGCATACTCCAATCTCAAGCCATTGAAAGCCATTTTAATCCTGATTTGCTTGTCGTACCAAGAATAATTTTGAAAATTCGAATTTTATTCAGTCACATACTCAACTTCTCCTCCACTATAGTGATTTCCTGTGCTTTGATACCATGTAGAACTTATACAAGCATGTGTATATCAATGGATTCAATCTGATCAAGCAATGTACTAAATATAGATACTAAATCCTTCTACAAATCAATTGCATAAAATAAACACGATCACCAATCACAACAAATAAAGAAAGAAGAAAATCAAACCACAACACAGATATTTTCCCAGGGAAATATTACTGCTCAAAACCCCTCTATATTATATTGTATATTCACCAGGGAATCATGAAACAATTACAATGCACTCTTCTCATAAGAGTCTTCTACACTCTCACAACTGTCTCACACTAACCCAGACAAAATCGACTAACACTTAGCCAATTCTCAGCCTCTAATCAGCTATCCTTGCTTGTGTAATTCATGTGGAATGCAATCCCTATTGTTTAGGAATTCAAGCCTTCCAAAACTGCGCAAGGATCATGGGAAATCCAATGGATGTCTGGTTGCATGCGGGCAACCTACTAATCACACAACTGATAGTTAACATCCCTTTAACCTTTGTCTCAACTGGGTCTCCACTGGAACTGACATGCATGTAGCTATTAATAGTAAATCATCAGTTGCATGGTAGATCACTAATTGTGAATTAAATATGATTTAATTGACTTGATCTCCCACTAGTGCAACAAATAGTTACAACTAGCTCAACTGACTTTAACTCACCTAATTGAGTTAACTGATTACTCATGCATTAAACCATGCCTCACCAACCACCATAACTAATAGAATCACTTTGTATGCCTCACCAACCACCCTCAACTCGAAATACAAGAGCTAACTGAGTTTATCACACTCAGCTAACTATTACAAGTGATTATGAGATAAGATTACATTTTTTTGTCCAATTTCATTAAGGGAAAATTAAATTTGACACTGCACCAATTTATTTTATTGAATTCACCTTGACACTAATTTATCGCTAGGACCTGTTGTCCCACACTAGTGTGTGTGCTGCAATTTCTTGTTTACCTTCAAAATTTTTTGAGGGAAAGAAAAATATTCACACACATACAATATTTTTTTGACATTCTACAAGAAGGAAATTTTCCTTGTTGAAGATATCATCATTTTAACATTAAGTTGTTTAAATGAGTATGGTTGATTTCTCACCCCAGATCCATAGAACATAATAATGGTTTATAAGGTTGTCTCAGAAACTATTAAGAAATCACTGCATGCAGCCAACATATTGTAAGCATTTGATCACATTTGGAGATAGCTCACTTTAATGATGCATTTATGGCTCATGGTTTGTTGAGTATTTTTCCATGAGCATTAAACCATGAATGTATTTTTTTTTTTTTTTTTTTTGTGGGTTCACTTCTTAGGAGTATAATACCATAATTTACAATTTGTCTTCTTTATGTATTCTTCTTAAATACACAGAGTATACTGAGATTCCAGGATTTAAAAATATTTCATTTCTTTCAACTGAATATATAGAGATATTTGTGGCTTATAACCTTTTTGTACTTTGGTTTTTAAGAACTTTTGTACTTTTCCTTTTGTGGAGACATAGAAGCTTGTTATTTTAAGCAATGGAATTTATTTTCCTACAACATGACGTGTATGATTGAGGAGTGCTCTTCACTTGGATAAGCTAACAAGTATATTATTGTTCTTGAACCTTGAGACTATAAACCATGCCACAATTATTCACTCATGATATGGAAGCCCAAATCAAATACCTTTATCCACTGAAAGACTTGTTTCTCTACATTTGTAGGAAACATGGGAGCATCTCTAAATTTTCAGTGATGGCAATATTCTATGAATGCATTGTTAAAAATTAGAAGAACATCTGCTAAATTATAGATAAAATACTACTAAATTTGTTGTTCACCCATCTAATAGAATGGGTAACATCTATATTTTTGAAATTTACTTCAAAGAATTATATAGTTAAAATGCTTGAAACTATCGTTTTTGGTATTGCTTGACTAGTGGGTTTCTAGAAACAAATAATGAGGGGAACATATATAAGATGTTGCAAAGATTTAGTAGAAATTCCAAAACAATGGTGTCCCTACATATCCCTTGTTTTGTAGTAAAGTAAAATTGAAAGAAATATTGTAGTATATTTTCTAGAAGTTGTTCAACATGTTTGCTCAACACATAATATATAATATCTCAAGGGTTTCTTAAAGATTCATTCAAGTTAAATTCAATATACAAAATTATAAGTTAGAACCACAGATATGTGGCACATAGTTGTTTATGTTTTTCTTATGCTTTAGTTTTTCTATGTGACTGGGTGGGGGATGGGGGCGATGTTGCGGATGTGGAGTACTCTCGAATTCTTTATTTTAAGCTTAGTTTTCTTTGTCTAATAAACTCATCATACTAATAGATCTATTTAGGAGGTAGATGCATGCTAGTAGGTGCAGATCTGTAATAGACAACAAGAATTGGGATTACTTGAAAAAAAGAGGTCAATATTCCCTAAGCCTTGAAGGAATTATTTTCTTCTAGAAAGTTGCCAATAAAAGATCCAGTTCGGTCTTCTATGAACCCTCTAAAACAATCCTGTATCAGCTTGGATAAGCCATCAAGTCTCCCTAGGAAAATCTATGACCTTAGTTTGTTAATCATGTTGGAGGTCTTGGTTGAGGAGATATTATTTACATGTATGCACATGCAAGAGAATTAATTGGAAAGTTCAATGGAGTGGCCTTTCCACGTTATGTGATGGAATGATGAGATGCATATATACCTCAAAAAAGAGTTGTAAAGGGAATATTTCTCTTTCAACATAAAGGGAAACACATTTTAAGATTGGAATTTCAACTAGAGGAGTATCATAAATGAGTACAATGGGGTTTCCATGGTTCTTCAATAATAATGGTTGTTTTATGCAGCATTTTTTTCCCCTTTATACCCCCAATGAGGTAGGTTCTTAAAAAAATTCTTATCTGATCATATTGGCTTATTTTCTTGATGATTTTAAGGTGCAAGAACTATTGGCAAAGATACGTGGGTTGGATGAAGGAAATTCTTTAGGTTACTGGATGATCTATTTAATATAATTAAATAAAAAACAATTGTGTACCCTCAATTGGTTGGTTGTTTCCTAAAATATTTAGCTAAGTGCAAGTGACCCAACACATGAAATAACCCATATCTAAATGGTACTCTCTAATGGTTAAGTTTTTTAGTATAGGCTTGGTTTCCTCAAGGATTAAATTTTTTCTAACCAACTACATATATCCTTGAATTATTTTTTCCAACCAACTATAGTTAGTGTATTAACACCATTTTCTGAAAAAGGTTTATAAATTCATCGTTGCAGGTGATATGATTTTTTTTGTCCTTGATGATAAGTATCTTGACATTTTCTTTCATGTTTCTATCATTTCAATTGTTGGTACATTGTACGTAAGTTTTGATTTCTTGTTTTTCTCCGTTAAGGTATATTGGGCGTCTAGACTTTATGCTCACTTTTCTGTCTGTGTTTTGCAGTTATGCACTAGAACTATGCATGGTTGTCAGTTAAAGACAATGGTTATCAAGAAACAATGTGAGATTTAAACATGCTGCTCCATTAATGAGAAAATATCCTATCACGATTCATTAGATTTGTAGCACTATGGATAGTTGAAAATTGACCAATCCAAAGATTGACCAATGTCACTTTAATGTAATATGGTGCCATCTTTGTTTAATGTACTTTAAACATGTTCAAATTATTATATTTTCGTTGTTGGTTATTTTTTTCTTATCATATTTATTTTTTCCACTCTAATCCTATTCTCTATGGATCTTTTTTTTGTTCCCCTAGATCTATTCTATAAAGGTAGAGGGGGGATGAAGTGTGTTTTTGTAATATGTAGCATTTTTTTCTTTGAGGTGCTTGTCTTCGCACCCCTTTGCTAGTTGAAGTACTTATGGGAGGACATAGTTATCATTGAGAGGTAGAGAGTGCTTTGCTAGTATCCATACAATTACATCTTTGGATACTCATGCTTGGTGTGGATTTGGAAGTGTCTAAATGCCCCTTTAATATTTTTTTGGTGTAACATATATTAGCAAAACTTTGTACTTACAATTTTTAACATCTGTTTAGTGGTTACGTTTCAGGATCATTATTATGGATTGTTGTGTTTTGACATATTTAATTAATTAATAACAAGAACCACTCCCAATTAGTTTTCTAGACCCCATAGCTAGTAGGATTCAAGCATGTAGCTTATTATTTATAATTACATCATATATACTCATTGTTATTGGCTTTTTGGCATGGAAATCAATATTTTAGAGGCAGATTTTTATGCCGTCACAACATATTTGCATGATTCACAAGGTGAGAAATCAATCTTTAGTGTAATTGCATATTTCAGATATGATAATTGTAGGTCATTTATATGCTATCAATTTATATAAATTTTCACTTATAATTGAGTATTTAATTGAAAATATTGAGTATCTTATACATGACTATTTCCCCCCCACCCACTTTTCATAAATTCCGTAACCATTAGGTACAAACTTCGATCCTATTTTGCTTGTTTAGTAAAATATTTTCCAAGACTTTACAAAGTTTCATAATTTATTGAAAGTTGTATAATTTAAAATTTATAAGGTTTCAAGATCTATTTTTTTAAAGTCTAATTCTTTAAAGGGTGTTAGCTCAATGGAACAACACCTGCTTTACAAGAAGAAGGTTGGCGATTTGATTCCATCATGCCCAGATATTTATATGGAATGGAGACGATCAAATTTAGTCACAAAGACTCTTTTTACCATCCCCAATGAGCTGATGGTGACATTTTTCGACCCTCACCAAAATATGAAATGGTGGCGATAAATGAATGCCACCATATATATGCATCAAAAATGATGACCATGAAAGGTCCATCATCATAAATCGATGTTGTTCATATGAAATGGTGACAGTTAATATCTATCATTATAATCATTATTTGAAATGGATCTTGAATGTCACCACAATGCTTATACTTTTGGAGACACCACATTTGGTGACGTTCACTTTTTTGGCGATGGAGGTTAAGTTCTATCACCATTTCTCATATGAAATTGTGATGGTAACTATTTGTCATTATAAACCATTACTGATGACAACCTTGAATTTCACCATAACAACACCTATAATTTTGGTGACGCCACCTTTTGTGACGTTAAATTTTTGGTGACGAAGGCTCTTTTGACCATCACCAATGAGCTTATGGTAACATTTTTCGACCCTCACCAATGTCCTTTTTTCTTGTAGTGTAATTGAGGATAAAAAATTGGTGGTATTGTTGTAATATGTTAAATTATTGTTTGTATTGAATCAAATATTTTCTATAAAAGATCAATAAATGTGTTATATATTGGAAATTACGAGTATGTTAAATATGGGAAAACTATTGGTGCTTTGCATGTAAATCTACAAAACATATCAAAACTACTCTTACTGTATCTTTTCATTATAATGATCACTGATGCTTTGAGTTTGAGTTATTGAGGATGGCCATAGGTGTTCCCTCAAATTGGAAGTTTGGCGTTGGAATTCAATGTAGATTTTCCATTCAATAATCATATAGCAACTGGAATCTGAAAGTTACATTACAAAATAAATATTTTTGGGGGATTACTAGTGGTGATTGCTACATATTTCGATGTTTTATATTTGCTCCAAATCATAACTAATATATTGTACCACAGGTGAGGAACACAATGAGAAGGGAATTGTCTTTTCAATTTATCTACTTATATTGTAGTGATCCATAAATATAAGAAAAACATTAATAATCTAATATAGACTAGTTGGCGTATTCATATGTGATAATGGACCCAAATAGTAGTTCTTATCTAAATAAATGCTCATCATAATTGGACATTATTGACATCATCGACCTCTAGCCCTAGACTTATTCACTTAGAATTCTACATTATCCAGTTATATACATGTATACGAGGCTATCCTATTATTGTATACATTTTACTTCATTTCATTTTATTCTAGACTTAGCTTTGGAATTTTCTAGGATTTTTGTTTGCACTCCCACATTGTATAAGTAATCTACAACTTGATATTTTTAGCATGTAACTTAGTTGGCATGATTGTGTCTAATATTTACTTGAAAGTTGAATACTAATTTTACTAAGGTGTTATTTTATATGGGGACATTTTATTTTCTTTTTTTATACAGGTCATTTGGCCACATAGAATCCATTATTTCCCAACTGAAGAAAACTAGTTCGAGTTTTTTTCTTTTATGTGGGAAAATGGCATTGACAATATTGTTGATGTTGAAGTATATATCGTATAAATCCTTTATAGTCTAATTTAGTTTATATTCCAGTGTTCATCATATTTCATGTCTTATACTCTGCGTTGTATTTTTTTCTTTTTTAGAAAAGTAACTTAGTATTGATGGTAAGAAGCAGGAATTGAAGAAAGAGGAGAACAATAACACTGAAGCAACAAAATGCAAATTAAAAAGAGAGAGAAGATAATTGGTCTAGTGGTACCTGTAGAGTCAATATACCGCATAAGAGACACACATAGAGATTGATGGTCAAGTTTTCAGAGTTGGTGAATTCACCTGCAATGCCTTAGCAACACAATGATAATGTTTTGAAGTGATGAAACAATATTTCATGTGTAAATTGTACTCCAACCAATATTAAGTTGGAAAATAATATTGTAATACTTGATATTTTATATAATACAATTTATATGGCTAAAATTATTTATATTTTCACTTGATATTATTTAGTATTGTAATTAACATATGTAACTTTGCGTTTTCATATTAGATGAACATGTACATCGTATGCCAATTTATTTTAATTTAGTTGCAAAATCATACTAATTAATTTATGTTTATTTATAATGAACAAATAAAATCAATCTAAAAATACTAAATTAGTAGTTTATGTTTATTAATGAACACAAATAAAATGAATATACAACCAAATTAGCTGCTTATAATATTTGTTAATGAAAGTAAATGAAATGAATATAAAATAATAAAGTAGTTATTAACATAATGAATATGAAACTACCAAAAAAAGATAAATGACTACTAAAAATGATAAAATTTTTATTACAAATGATGACTAAATTTTGCATATATATGACTATTGGTAACTAATTTACAGTATCTTATAACATGACCAAAATTTAGTCATATTTCTTTGGTCATTAATCGGTTTCAAACGATGACTAAAATTTTCATATATATGTCTATTAGTATCGAATTTGCAGTATCTTATAATATGACCAAAATTTTGGTCATATTTCTTTGGTCATTAATTGGTTTTCTAGGGTGATCATTTAGTAATTTATTTTGTTGTATATTTGGTCATTAATTGTGACAATTAATGACTAAATCAATGACTAAATTAATGACCAAATTAATGACTAAATATACTACTAGAGATAAAGTTGAGACAACTAATTAATGACTAAGCTAAAAACGACTAAAAGTTGGTCGCATTATAAGATACTGTATATTAGCTACTATTGGTCACCAACCAAAAAATAGTCGTTTATATGCAAATTTAAGTCATTTTTTTAGTAACTAATTAACCACTTTGTACTAGTGTTCTGAGCACACTTTGTACTTTGTCATGGTTTATTTGCAATGTTTTCTGTGTATGAATCTATTTGATGTAGTTTTTGTTTATGTTTCTTAGTATTGTTGCTTATTTCCCATTTGGGATATTACAGTGGTATCAGAGCTCATAGAATTGGCTCAACCTATGGAGTAATAAGTCTATGACACCTGACGACAGAGAGTTCATCACTTCCCGGAAACATTCCCGTTATGGCAGACAAAGGGAATGCACCAATGGCAGATGAGATAGATGACAGGAAGGAGTTTGGTAACCTCCTCTAGACATATGTACAGGAGTTTTCCATAAATATAGAGGAAATGGGGCAGAAGATTGCCGAAGAGAACATACAGCGTGAGATTCCAAGGGATTTTCACAATGGAGAAGGGTTTGGTTCTTTTCACCATGTTTTGGAGCAGAAAATTGCATAGAAGGTGGTGCTACAAACTCCCCCACTGTTAGGTCCCTATATTAATAGTATAGTCCCTTATTGTTGTTAGTGTAAACCCCTTATTGTTATTATTGTACCCCTGTAACCCTCATATTGTTATTATTGTGCCCTTAAATTATTATTGTTAGGTCAGCTAGGATTACATTGTGGCCCCACTAGGATTACTTTATGGCCCCATGGACTCTTATATATAGAAAGGAGGTTTTGTAATTTGTATCATCTAAGAATTTTTCATTAATGTAATGTATTGGAGGTTTCCCCCTCGAAGAGGCTTATTTATAAGGCATTGATATCTCTTTTCTTCTATTTTTGGAGCTGGTTACACAACATTTGGTATCAAAGCTTTGGATTCCAAGGTTTCGCTGCTCTAAACAGGTCATCGTGGCATTTTTTCTATAATTATTTTTCTACAAAGTTTCAGAAGCTGCAACTTTTAGGGTGTGAAGCTGAAATCCTGAGGAACATCTTCAAAAAATTTCAAAGCTTAGTTCGCAATATTTTCGGAGATATGATCTGTGGAAGTTAGGTCTTTTTTCAGGCTCCTCAATTTAATCTAAACAGGTAATCGTGGAATTTGCGCTATAACTTATTTTCTATGAAGGTTTAGAATCTAAAATTTTTAGGGCGCGAAGTTGAATTCCTGAGGAAACTCATCAAAAAATTTCAGATCTTGGTTCACAACATTTTCAGAGATATGATCTGTGGAAGGTAGTGCTTTTTCAGGCTCCCGAATTTCATCTCAAATAGGTGATCGTGGGAAAATATTCATAACTCTCTCTCTGAGCATCGGATTGGAGTGCCATAAAAAGAGTTCGCAATTACACAGACTTTAGTTTCTTTGCTATCAATTTTAGAGCTAAAGTATGAAACAGTGACACATGGCAAGTCGTACAATTTCGCTCTACTAAACCAGTCCATAATTAGGTCATTGTGGGAGATTGGACATAACTTTGCTTTGGAGAATCAAAATCAAGTCAGACTTGTGGCATTAGAAAGATAATTCAGAAGGCTACCTCAGTGCCCAATTTCAGATATTGAAGAGCCGCAATCACAGAGATAATCCAATTTCAATATTGAGCTCCTCAAAAGCAAGAAAAAGGTGTGCATTTTTTTTCTTAATTGCATAAGTCTTGTTTGAAGAATCAATTTGAATTGTTTACAAGGGTGTATTGTAGAATAGATATCAGTATTGGGTTCTAAAAATGCCCCGTAAAAATAATTCAACACCCGTTAAGCCTTCAGAAGGCTCTCCTATGACTCATGAAGATAAAGAATTGCAATATGATGTATCAAAATTACAAGAGCAAGTGCACCAAATTTCGCTCTCGCAAAGAGCAACAAAAAATGAAATGGAAGTTTTGAAGAAAGGCGTGGAAGCGAAGATGGATGGTTTGAAGAAAGGCGTGGAATCTAAGATAGATGGCATGGAAGCTGGCATGGAATCTAAGATGGATGACATGGAAGCTAAAATGGAAAACATGAATAATGATCTAAAAGCAGACATGGAAGGTTTGACAAAGTTGATACAAGAAATGTTTCCTAATGGTGAAAAGATAGTAGAGGAAACTCATGATGAGAAAAAAATAAATGTTAATCGTGATTTCATAAACTCTAATGTTGGCGGGAAGAACCACCATTTCCAAAAATGGATATGAGGAAGTTTGATGGAAATGATCCTATAACATGGATACTACAGATGGAGCAATATTTTGATCTCCATAATGTGCAAAACACACAAAAGGTACGCATTGCAACTTTCCATTTAGAACAAAATACATTTGTATGGTATTGATGGCTTTGCTCTCGTAAAAATATTGTCACTTGGTCAATTTTTACAGAGGAAATGATAGCACATTATGAGGATACAAAGAGCAACAAATTCTTTAGCCAATTGATAAATCTAAAAAAAAAGGGCTTAGTGGGGGAGCACATTGAGGACTTCCAAAAATTGAATATAAGGGTAACTGATATTCCAGAGGAACACAGGATTGATCTCTTCCTAGGTAATTTAAAGGATAACATCCAACATGAAGTTCGTGTTTTGGAACCTGATTCATTGGAGAAGGCATTCGGGTTGGAAAGAAAAATTGAATATAAAATTATGGCGACAAGGAAGCCTACCACTCACTTCTATAAAGAAGGAAGTGTTGCTATGCCTAGATTTCCACAACCTACAAGGTTGACACGACAAAAATTGGAAGAAAAAAGAGCAAAAGGGCTTTGCTACAGTTGTGATAGAAAATAAACTAAAGGTCATAAGTATGCTGAGAAGATTTTACATAGATTGTGAAGAGGAAGAAGAAAATGAACAAGAAGAGGATATACACCAGGAACCAGCCCTAGAAGAGGAAGAAATGAGTCTGACCATATCATGTAATGCATTGGAAGGAATTACCACTCCTCAAACTCTCAATATAGAAGGACATATCAAGAAGAAAAAGGTAATAGTGTTAATTGATTCAGGAGCACCCATAATTTTATTCATTGTAAGGTAGCCAAGGAATTGAATTGTTTCCTATACCCAACACCAGAATGTCAAGTGATGGTTGCAAATGGAGGAACTATAAATTGCTCTGGAAAATGCCATAATATCAAGCTAACCATGGGGGAATATGTATTGACTAGTCCAATGCTTTCCATTCCGATGGGAGGTGCTGATGTTGTACTAGGAGTACAATGGTTACAATCTTTGGGGACGGTAGCTTTTAATTTTCAAGAACTTTTCTTGAAATTTTTTTCAGAAGGAAAGAAAGTCGAATTACGGGGTATCGCAGGGAAGCCAGGAAGGATAATAAGCTCTAATGTCATGACAAAGCTTCTAAAGAAAGAACAGCGAGGCGTAATTGCACAATTATGCTCACTAGAAGTTCCAACATCAAAATCATCTATTTCTGCAGATCTCCAACAAGTCTTTGACAATCATTCCAAGGTGTTTGAAACTCCCAAAGGACTCCCACCTATTCGTGATCATGATCATGCTATTCATTTGATTCCAGGAAGTGTTCCTCCAAACATCAGGCCTTATAGATATCCTTATGTCCAAAAGAGCGAAATTGAACGTATGATTACATAAATGTTAGAGGCGGGTATAATTCAACCTAGTCAAAGTTCTTTCTCTACTCCTGTAGTATTGGTACACAAGAAGGATGGATCATGGCGCATGTGTCCGGATTATAGGGAGATCAATAAGCTCACCATTAAAGATAAATTTCCCATTCCTGTGATTGATGAATTATTGGATGAATTACATGGAGCAATTTATTTTACCAAGTTGGATCTTCATTCAGGATATCATCAAATTAGAATGAAGACTGAAGATACTCCAAAAACAACATTTCTAACTCATGAGGGTCATTATGAATTTTTGGTCATGCCCTTTGGCCTTACCAATGCACCTTCTACATTTCAAGGGTTGATGAATTCCATTTTCAAACCCTTCCTTAGAAAATTTGTGCTAGTATTTTTTGATGATATACTAATCTACAGCAGGTCTTGGAAGGATCATGTTGAACATGTCGACAGGGTGCTCAAACTATTGCAGGAGAAACAATTATATGCAAAAAAGTCCAAATGTTTCTTTGGAGTACAAGAGGTGGAATATCTGGGTCATATTGTATCTCACGAGGGGGTTAAAGTGGACCCTAACAAAATTAAAGCCATTAAGGAATGGAAAGTCCCCAAAACCATAAAGCATTTGCGAGGATTTTTCGGGTTAACAGGGTATTATCACAAGTTTGTTAAGAATTATGGGAGAATAGTAGCACCTATAACAACATTATTGAAGAAAGATGCATTTTCATGGACTCCTGAAGCAACTAAGGCCTTTGAACGTCTTAAAGAGGCAATGTGCCTAGCACCGGTCTTAGCTACGCCAGACTTCACAAAAACCTTTATTGTGGAATGTGATGCCTTAGAAAATGGAATTGGTGCGGTTTTAATGCAGGAAGGAAGACCCATTGCTTTTGAAAGTCGTCCAATCAAAGGAAAGTATTTACAGAAACCTATTTATGAGAAGGAAATGTTAGCAATACTGCATGCACTAAAGAAATGGCGAATTTACCTAATGGGAAGACACTTCAAGGTAAAAAATGATCATGATAGTCTTAAACACTTTTTGGAACAAAGACTATCGTCAGAAGAACAGCAAAAATGGGTCACAAAGATGTTGGGTTACGACTTTGAAATAATCTACAAAAAAGGAAAGCTGAATGTTGTTGCAGATGCATTCTCAAGAAAGAATGAAGAGGTGGAAGCATTGCTTTGTGCCATTTCTATTATCCAACCAGATTGGATAACTGAAGCAAGAGATGAATGGAAGAAGGACAAAGATGTATGGACACTCATTCAAAAGTTGCAAGAAGATCCTAGTACATCTGATACATTTAGTTGGAAAAATGATTCCTTATGGTACAAAGATCGCTTATATCTTTGTAAGAATTCCCAACTAAAACAAAATATTCTTTTGGAATTGCACACTTCTCCTTTAGGAGGACACTCAGGATTTTTAAAAACTTACCATAGGGTGAAGTGTAGGTTTTAACACTGAACATAAATTATATACACACGAATCTTATAACAAAAAATAAACAATAGCGAGAGCATAAAACATAAAATAGATAAACACAGAGATTTTCCCCTGGATCCCAAATCGGGACGACCATCTTGATTTTTCATTATATTAATTTTAGTGTTACAACACATATATATACATGCAGAAGCATACATAAACCCCAATCCATTAACCCTGGATTAGAACACAACCGTAGTTCCCTTGACTGGATCTACAAAATACCAGGGGCCGAAAAACATCGTACCCCAAAACCATGTCTAAACTCATGCACAAAACATGGGTGGGTCCGCCTATGAGTGGGTCCACACACCAATTTTTTTTTTTTTTTTTTCGGGGCACTGGCCCGGACCCCAATAGTGGGGGCTGCATCCCCCCTGCTGTGCCCGATGCAACATGTCGTGGAAAGAATATAACACATACCCAACATTCTCCCACTTGTTGTTTTCTTTCCACAAGGGGCCACAGGAGAGCTTAGTCATTGGGCCAATTCTTCAACACCCATTGTTTCTCTACACCAAGAGAACTTCTGAGTGCTCACAGACTTTGTCAATGCATCTGCAACATTCTTCAAAGTGTCCACCTTTACTAGCAACACCATTTTAGCCTCAAACATATCTCTAACAAAGTGATATTGAACATCAATGTGCTTTTTCTTTGAATGGTAAGCAGGGTTCTAAGCCAATAAAATTGCACTTTGGTTATCACAGTCTATCCTTATAGTTTGCTGTACCAACCCCATACTTGAACACAATCTCTGCAACCAAAATGCTTCCTTTCTTGCATGAGTGGCTGCTATGTATTCTTCCTTTGTAGTTGAAAGAGCCACTACAGACTGTCTTTTACTCATCCAACTAATTGCGCCTCCAAATAGGATAAACACATACCCACTTGTAGATCTTCTTTTGTCCAGATCTCCAGCCGAATTTGCATCAACAAAACCACGAATTTCCAACATTTTTTCCAATCCTGGTCTTCCCTGGTAGCACAAGCCATAATCACTAGTGCCACGTAAATATCTGAAAACCCGCTTCACTGCTGTCCAATGCTCCTTCCTTGGGTTTGACATAAACCTGCTCAATACTCTCACTGCATGTGCAATGTCTGGTCTAGTACAGACCATTGCATACATCAGGCTACCCACTGCACTTGCATATGGAACACGAGACATATCCTCCGCTTCTTCGTGTGTCTTGGGACACTGTTCATCAGATAGCTTTACACCTACTGGAATAGGAACATTCACCGGTCTACTATCCTGCATATTGAACCTCTGCAATATAGTCTCGACATACTTCCTCTGGTTTAACCAAAGCTTCCTCTTTGCCCGATCTCTCTTAATTTCCATGCCCAAAATATAGTTTGCAGCACCAAGATCCTTCATGTCGAATTTGGAGAACAGCTGGGTCTTCAAATCTTGGATAATTTCTTTGTCATTTCCAATCAACAGCATATCATCCACATACAAGACCAAAAAATAACATGGTCACCAATTAATTTAAAATAAACACAGTGATCCTCCTTGATTCTGGTGAAGCCAAGTCCCCATATATAGGTATCAAATTTCTGATACCACATCCTTGGTGACTGTTTTAACCCATACGGAGACTTCTTTAACCTACACACTAGTTCTTTCTTACCCTTCACCATAAAGCCTTCAGGTTGCTTCATGTAGATCTCCTCTTCTAGATCCCTGTGAAGAAATGTTGTCTTCACATCCATACGGCCCATATCTCAAAATCAAATGCGGCAACAAACGAATAAAAGTAATCTAATTTATTCATGTTATTGCTCGCATGAGGAGAAAAATACCACCAAAATCAATTCCCGACGTTAGGAATAACCTTTTGCTACCAGCAGGAGCTGTATTTCTCCACCTTGCCTTCTACATTCATCTTCTTCTTAAACACCCATTTTCTCCCAATGGGCTTCCTTCCATCCGGCAACTCCACCAGATCCCATGCATCGTTTTTGTGCAAGGATGCCATTTCATCAACCATGGTCTCCTTCCAGAGTTTTCCATCCTCTGAATCTACTGCCTCCCTGACAGTTCTGGGTTCATCATCAGTTATAGTTAAGGCAAAACCTGAACAAAAAGCATATGGACTATACCTTTCTGGTTGCCTTCTTTCCCGAACTGATCTTCTCAAAGCTGGAGTTTGTGGCTCTTCATCTTCTGAGTCTTCTTCTATTGTAGAGTCTGATTCATCCTCCTTTAGCTCAAACTCTATCTTCTCAAGTTCCTTTGGTAGGACTTCATGTTTAACAACATCTTTCACTTCTCTAAACACCACATCTCGGCTGTACACAACCTTCCTTGTTTGTGGGTTCCAAAGCTTGTAACCCTTTAAACCATCCTTATACCCAATAAAGATGCACCTTTAAGATTTATTATCCAACTTGGTCCTTTTCTCCTTTGGAACATGTACATATGCATCACATCCAAATACCCTTAGATGTGAAAGAGAGGGTTTCTTACCAGTCCATACCTCATGTGGAGTCTTATCCTCCAATGCTGATGAAGGTGATCTGTTAACCAGATAAGATGCAGTCGCCACTGCCTCTACCCAGAATTCTTGTCCTAACCCGGTACCACTGAGCATGCTTCATGCCTTTTCCATCAGTGTTCTGTTCATTCTTTCCGCAACGCCATTTTTCTGAGGTGTGTATGGAGTAGTCTTCTACCATGCTATACCACACTTCTTACAGAACTCTTCAAATTCCTTCTTGCAGAGCTCCCCACCATTATCTGTCCTCAGTGCCTTTATCTTCTTCTCTATCTGGTTTTCCACCAGAGCCTTGAATTATTTAAATTTGTCAAAGACTTCATATTTCTTCCTCAAGAAATATATACATGTATTCCTTGAGAAGTCATCTATGAATGAAACATAGTACACAGACTTTCCCAGTGAAGGAACTGACACAGGTACAAACACATCACTGTGCACAAGTTCTAATATCTTGTTCGCCCTCTTAGCACCAGAAGGAAAACTCACCCGATTCTGCTTCCCATATACACAATGTTCATAGAAATAAAAATCCAGAGAGCAATTAAACATACCTTCTACCATACCATTTCTATGTAGTATTCGAAGGCCCTTCTCTCCAATATGTCCAAGCCTTTGATGCCATAACATGGTCTTTTATCTAGAGACAGCTAGGCTTTCCGCTCCACTTTCAGGAACCACAAAACTGTTACACCCATCAATAATACTGCTACCTTGTAGCTTGTATAGAGTTCTAATATGAACTCCCCGCATTAATACCAGTGCTCCCCGAACCATCTTGCATGCATCTTTCTCGAACACTGTTTTTACACCTGCATCATCCATTTTTCTTACAAAAATCAGATTTCTGGCCAATGCAGGAATATGAAGAACACCAGGAAGTGTTCTAATCCTTCCACCTTGCAGCTTCAGATTGACCTTTCCACGTCCGACGATTCTAGCCTTCCTATCATCCCCTAGGAAGACATCACCACCATCATATTTCTCATACTCGTAGAACCACTCCCTATGGGGAGTGAAGTGAAAATATGCACCTGAGTAAATCAGCCATGAATCATGATCTACATGTGTACTTGAAGAAGAAGCCAAATACACATCCCCACCTTCATATGAGGTGGTTTTTGCCTCTATAGAAGGAGCATCATCAGATCCCTTTGCTTTCTCAAGAGCTTTAGATCTGCACTCCTTTTTGTAGTGCCCTTCCTTTCCGCATTTCCAGCATACCTTTAAAAAATTTCTAGGAGATTTAGATCTCCCTCTAGATTTAGATCTCCCACTCGAAACCTTATTCTTGTTTCTGTTTTGGGACCTTCCTCGTACAGATAAGGCATCTCCATTTTGACCCTCCATATTTCTCCGTCTCATTTCCTCCGATAGCAAGGCTGAGACAATGTCATCAAAATTCAAGGTAGTTGTATTTCTACCTATTACAATAACCAGACTATCCCACGAGTCTGGTGGAGAACACAACAAACTGATACTCATCTGATATTTTAATATCAACAGATGACAACTGACTTACCACAGTATTGAAGGCGTTCAGATGCTCTGTCATCGAATCTCCATCCTTCATCCTCAGGTTATACAGCTTTTTCTGCAGGAACAAATTATTCACCAGGGACTTAGATTGGTACAAAGTCCCAAGTTTTTCCCACAAATTCTTCGCTGTAGCTTCCCCAGATACATTCAACAATACTGAATCTGAGACACACAACCGTATTGTGCTCTTAGCTTTTCGATCGAGTTTCTTCCAGTCTTCATCTGACATTGTCGTTGGTTTAGTACCTGGATCTACCGCGATCCACTGATCTTTATCCACCAGCAGATCCTCCATCTTGAGCTTCCATAACTCAAAGCTCTGACCATTAAATTTCTCGATCTCTATCTTCCCACCGCTCGCCATCTTCTTTCACCGCAAGAATCGATCCCGCAGATCTCCCACTGAACAGGGTCTACCTTAGGCCCGAGCAAAAAACCCTCAGCAGCAAAGGCGTCCCCTTGAAGCCAAAACTGCTCTGATACCAAATGTAGGTTTTAACCCTGAACATAAATTATCTACACATGAATCTTATAACAAAAAATAAACAATAGCGAGAGCATAAAACATAAAACAGATAAACACAGAGATTTTCCCCTGGATCCCAAATTGGGACGACCAGCTTGATTTTCCATTATATTCCTTTTAGTGTTACAACACATATATATACATGCCGAAGCATACATAAACCCCAATCCATTAACCCTGGATTAGAACATAACCGTAGTTCCCTTGACCGGATCTACAAAATACCAGGGGCCGAAAACCATCGTACCCCAAAACCATGTGCAAAATCATGCAAAAAACATGGGTGGGTCTGCCTATGAGTGGGTCCGAACACCAAACAAATTTTGACCGGGGCGCTTCCACGGACCCCAACAGTGGGGGCTGCCTCCCCCCTTGTGACCCCCCTGCTGCGCCCAGCGCAACGTGCAATGCGTGCGGCTAGTCATGGAAAGAATATAACACATACCCAACATGAAGAAATAATTTTTTAGGGATGGCCTTAAATCTGATATTCAAAATTTTGTGGCGGAATGTTTGGTTTGCCAGCAGAATAAATTTGAGACAATTAAGACCCCGGAACTTGTACAACCTTTATCCATTCCAAGTCAACGTTGGGAGGAGATTTCAATGGATTTTATCACAGGTTTACCTAAGTCTGAAGGAAAGAATGTCATCATGGTGGTAATTGATAGACTTACCAAGTATGCACACTTTTGTGCATTATCTCATCCATTTAAAGCAAGTACAGTTGCTACTACATTTATGGACACAATTCAAAAACTACATGGAAACCAAAGGGTTATTGTGAGCGACAGAGATCCCATTTTTACTGGAAATTTTTGGACGGAGTTATTTTCTTGTTTGGGTACTCAATTAGGTCATAGCTCATCTTATCATCCTCAATCTGATGGTCAAACTGAGATAGTAAATAAATTTTTGGAAGGATATCTTCGTTGTTTTGTATCTGATAAACAAACACAATGGGTCAAGTGGTTACCTCTCGCTGAATGGTGGAATAACACTTCCTTCCATACTGCAACAAAAATGACCCCATTTATGGCACTTTATGGATATCATCCACCATCCATCACATCATCTTTAAGAGAAAATTAGAAGGTTCAAGCAGTGGAAGATCACATCGAGCATCAGCAAGAAGTTCTCCAACTCTTAAAGGATAACCTGAATTTGGCACAAAATCGAATGAAACAACAGGCAGATCAACATCGCAGCGAGAGAAGTTTTGATGTAGGAGATTGGGTATTTTACGGCTACAACCATACAAACAAATGTCCCTCAAGCAAGCTAAGAAGGATAATAAATTATCGCCAAAGTACTATGGTCCTTACAAGGTGTTGCAAAATATTGGTACTATGGCATACAAATTGGAGCTTCCTGCTTCTTCGCGAGTACATCCAGTTTTCGATGTTTCATGCTTAAAGAAGGTTATAGGTGAAAATATTCCAGTTCAAACAATATTGCCAGAACTTGATGAGGAAGGAAAAATCATATTGGAACCTGAAGCAGTCACAGAAACAAGAACTCGACAGCTACGGAATCGATCAATTTCAGAGTATCTCATCAAGTGGAAGAACTTACCCACTGAAGATTCTACATGAGAGGATGAGAATTTTTTACAGAAGCACCTAGAGCTACTCAAGCGTTGAGGACAACACTTTTTTGAAGGAGAGGGGCATGTTAGGTCCCTATATTACTGGTATAATCCCTTATGGTTGTTAGTGTAAATCCCTTATTGTTATTATTGTACCCCTGTAACCCCCATATTGTTATTATTGTGCCCTTAAATTATTATTGTTAGGTCAGCTAGGATTACATTGTGGCCCCACTAGGATTACATTATGGCCCCATGGACTCCTATATATAGAAAGGAGGTTTTGTAATTTGTATCACCCAATAATTGTTCATTAATGTAATGTATTGGAGGTTGCCCCCTCGAAGTGGCTTATTTCTAAGGCGTTGATATCTCTTTTCTTCTATTTTTGGAGCTGGTTACACAACACCCACATTCCACCATGCCTACTTTCTTGACTATAGGAGAAGAAACGGTAGGACCCCAGGAGGTAGAGGTGGCTCATTACGGGGAATATTTTATAGAGTATTAGTCGTATGGGAGGGAGTTTGGAGAAGCCCTTTCCTTTAATGAGTTTTTCCAGCTGAAGAACAATAGCATACTCCACATCCATAATAGAGGAGGATGCTGCACTCAAGGGAATGACCTGAAAAGTATCATGGTCAATTTTTTCTTGCCTACCTTTGATGGATCATCAAAGTGTTTGGCTAAGGCTTGGGTGGAGAATTTGGACATCTATTTTTAGCTGAACCATATGGAGGAGGTAGAGGTTATCAAGGTGGCAGCGCTACACCTTGAGGGGGAATCCCACGACTGGTGGTTCCATGGGATGTCCACACTGGGTCACGCAGGGGTGAAAATGTATGCAGAGTTCACTCAGAGGTTAGTGGAGAGATTTGAATAGAAGGACCTAGAGGAACACTTCGTTGATATGTTTAATCTCAAGCAGTGAAGAAGCCCTGAGACTTACATTTAAAAATTCTTGAAACTTTCAGTGACGGTGCTAGACATATAAGTGGCCAGGAGGGTATATATGTTTGTTGACGGGTTGGCAGAACGATTGTAGGGGCTAGTAAAATCCACTAGGCCCTCTACGTTGTAGGATGCAGTAGGGAGGACTAGGGACTTGCAGGATTCCCTGCCAAGGATGATAGCTCCTTTTCCCCACAAACCAATATTCCAATAGAAGGGGAATGACATGAGAGCTCCACCCCCGAGGGAGAACCAAGGCCGAGGGCCATTGGATGATGATACCCAGAGAGAATTGAGTCAGAGGAAGTTATGATTCACTTGCCGAAGGCCATATGAATTGGGTCATCGTTGTGCCACAGGGAAGGCACACTACATTGAGGTCTTCTCTGATAGTGAGAGAGAATAAGAGACCTATGAGGAGTTTGAGGGAGATGCTAGCACTGGTGCACCAGGAGGAGATCATCCACCACCAATTCCATAGAAACCGTAGGATCAACATTTGCACCCACTGGAGGAGTCCTTGCATCTTTACGGGGAGTTCTTAAGTATTTGACACTAAGATGCTGAGGCATGGTCCAGGGACAGTGTGTCTTCGTGTTGGTGGAAAACAGGGAAACACATAACTTTATTGATGCCCAAATAGTACAATGGAGAGGCATACTAAAAAAAGAGTTTTGATGGGTTCTCCGTGTTGGTTCTAGGTGCCAGGACCATGCAGTGTATGCGGTATGTCACAACATTAGCAGTAACCATGGGGACGTACACCATGATGGATAATTTATTTGTGGTCGACATCCTAGATACCAATGTGGTATTGGGTTTGCAATGGCTTATCATGATTGGTAAGGTGATGCAAGGGCATTAGGCTAAAAAAAAATCCTTGTATTTTAATACACTTAGGGGTTTTGTATTTTCAAGGGAGTTGGTTTCTTATGTAATGATTTGAGTGATTTTAATGAGAATTAATTAAATATTGTGAGGAATTTTGTAAATGTTCTCAAATGTTGGAGAACATGAGAGAATTAGATTAGTTGAGAGTGTATAGGGATTGAGAGATTTAGGAATTAATTATAAATCCTAAATTAGAATTGGTTCATGATTTTGTGATGAAAGAGGATCCTTAGGGGTTAGTTGAGGAAAATAAGGAGTTGGAGGATATTTAGGATTTTGTTGAGGAGAAGGAGGAACTAAAACCAAAAATAGTTTCAGAACCTTTTGTATAAAATGTAAGCCTCAAAGGCATAAAAAGCAGTAGATAGAGATTGAAGATAGAATAGAGAGAGGTAGGGTTTGTATTGCAAGCCTACGGGTTGTAGGAAAAAGGCCACTGATTGAATATCAGGCCAGAGAGAAAGGATTCCTTTGTAATTATTTGAGTTTTATATGTACAGAGAAATTGGAAATAATAGAAGATAGTATTTCTGTCACGAGTTACAAGAATTATGAATTTATGAGACTGTGTGGTTAATATTGAATCTGTGTGATTTGTAATTATTGAGAAAATTAGCATCGATCATAGAATGGATCGATGCTATTAAAGGAATTACTTGGATTTCAAATTGAGGTAATAAATTGTTTGGATGTATTTTGAAATGGGATTGACATCGTATGAAGCAATTCAAGCAGAGATTATTACAAATTCTGTTGTGTAAATACAAGGCAGTGAAATTCAGGATTGAAGTCACAATTGAGGGTTATTGGATGGATAAGAACCACAAAAATTGAGAAATAGAAGTTCAGTCATGCGTGGAAAGAATTCCGTGAGGGTTTGAAGACTGGTCGATATCGTGAAAACAGAACGATGGAGTAATGGCACAACGAAACAAATCGATGAATTGTTAAATGCGGAGGTGCCGTATTGAAGAAAAGATGAAATTGGCACTGTGAGCAACAACACAGTGGAACTTCGAAGGTGCAGAGAAACATGGAAAAACTGTGCAATTGGAACAGTAAAGGCAGATTCGGAAAACCATAAATGGTTTTCGCGCGACCTTCAAATGGTAAGCGGTAATCATCTATTTGAACGCAATAGTGGTCAACGAGTGACACGTAACAATGGGTGGAATTCTAATACAACCTATTTCGCGTTGAGTTGGAGTGATAAGTCACCAGAGGAAAATGAACGCGATAGCCATTCGATGATAGCCATTGGAGATCTGACGACGTTCGCATCGTCAAGTTGTGTGGAGGTTAGCGGAGGTATGTTTTAATGTTTTGGGGCTCGAACATTAATGTATGCTGGTGCTTTGGTTTTAACCAAAGTTGAAGTTTGATATGAAATGAAAAATTATGTTGATATGTTGGGTTTTAAACCAAGGTATGGAGTAATTAACATGGCCCGAATATGTATTAATGAAATGTGAGCCCGAATATACATTAATGTATGTGTTGGCCGAAGATTTATATTTTGGGTTTTATTCCAAAGTTCGAATTCTTCATGAGATGGGTTTTAGCACCATAGGTATCAAAGGGGGTTTAAACCTTAATTAAGAGTCGAGAATGGTATTAAAAGGAAAATTTCCACATATGAAGTTTGTATTGTTGGGTTTTATAACCATGGTTTAAAAAGTGAAGAAATCTTCTTTGAAGATTAAATAATAAGCTTCCGCATTAGAATTTTCCAAGTTTGAGAATTATGTTGGACCATGCATTTTTATATGCATTTGAAGTTGAGAATGTGGGTTTTGCAGCCTTTGGTTGCATCAAGTGGTATCAGAGCTGGAAAAGCTCTGTTGAAAGTTAAAGATTTTTTTTAATTAAATTAGAATTGCATGTGTGATGGGAAAAATAAGAAGAGATCAGATTCAAAATCTGACAAGCATCAGATACACAAAATTGAAGTGAATAGACATTTGCAGAAATGAATGAAGACAATCCAATCAATGTAAAAATTAATGAAGAGAACAAGATCATGCAGAGATCTTGAAGGTGAGATAATTTTAATCTGGTTTGGAAAATTGTGATTGCATAATTATGGTTGTAGATAAGATGAAGAAAAAGTTTTTGATGATGATGGCAGTGAACCTAATATTCCAGTTAAAGGTTGGATAGGGAGAACAACTGAAGTGTTCTCAAGAGAAGGTGAGTTGAGGATATAAGCCTAGAGAGAGCAGAAGAGAGTGCTCAATAGGTTCTAGAGATAGTGAATCAGTGCTTGCCAAAAGACTAAGTCCAGAGAGAGGATTGGTGAGGTAAGTGGCAGCAGGGAGGACTTGCTGTTGCAGAGGCTTAGTGCAAGTCATAGTGAGTGAGAAGCTCATGAAGAAGATGATCATGGAGGATCAAAGAAGAGGTTCTAAAGAATTCCACAGAGATAAGATGGAGGATAGATAAAGAGATATTGCAGTGATGAAAGTACAACTGGAGGTACTATAGGAATGGTTACAAGAAGAGGAAAACCAGAGAGGAGGATGGATCTTTCCACTGAAGGGAAAGAACGTAATTTGGAAACCATTAAAAATGAAGTGGAGGTAGAAGGAGATTGCCTTATGGAAGGAAGAACTCAGATTTTTTGAGTCAAAGATAGAATTTGAGGATTCTACATGAAAATCTGTTCAAGGAGAAATGCTCGAAGAAGAAAACGAGACTGAAAAGTCTTGTGTTTTTAAAACTAACGAATTGTGTATGATTGCAGGTACATCACAAGATGATGAAAAAACTTTGAAGTTTGTTAATGGAAAGGAGTTGAATTTGAAATCTGCTAAAATCAATGTTGAGATAGCAAGATCTCAGAAACAAAAAGAGACAGAGGGGTCTCAAGGAAATATTTAGCAGAATATTGAAACAGAGGAAGAAGGACCATCTGATGATTGGTCAATAGCAAATGAAGGTATGGAAAGTTTTGTCAAGTTTCCAAGTTCTAATCCAATTGAAATTGTTGAGTTATATAGAAAGTTAGATCTTCAAAGAAGAGAGTTGGAAAAGCAGAGGATCTATACTCAGGATAAATTGTTGAATGTGAAAGACAAAGAAATTGTCATGAGTGAGTCAGAAAATAGAGGATAAGGTTGTAAGAGTTCAACAAAGTGAAATTGCAGAGAAAGAAGTTCATTGTTGTGAACCAGAGCAGAGAGACATTTTTGAAACAGATGATAAGAAGGAGAGACTAGCTGACAGTCTCACGGAGAATTTAAATCAGCATACTGATGTGCTGAAAAAATAAAACTCGAAGCAGCATACTAAAATGTTGACATAGGAGGAAGAGGTATTCAAATATTGTATTTTTAATACTGATAATTCATGTGTTAATTATGCAGGCAAAGAAGGACAAAAAATGAAAAATGTTAGAGAAACTAATGAAAAGGAAACTATGTTAGCTGAAAACATAGTGGAGGATCATCATTCTATCATGGTGATTGGAACAATGGAGTTGACTTTAGAAGCTGGGAGGAAAGAAAATGAAGATTTTTTGAGTCTTGAAAGAGACTAGGAACTGCAAGAAGAATATTTGGTGATTGGTTCATCAAATGAGATTATTGAGTCTTGTAATTTTGAAATTGACAATTTGACTGTGTTTATAGGTGTTGCAGAACACAATCCATCTCTTGGAATTGTCTTGAATGAAGATGAACTATTGCAGAAGAAGGAACTTGTAAATTCCAAGGAAGGTGAGACAATCATGTCTCATATGAAGGAACTTGTTACTGATGATGACAAGAAGGAGTTGGCTTGTTTGATTAGCCAAGAAAAGACTGTAGGACAGACTTTTAGAACTGCCACAGTGATGGAGAATCAGAATTCTATTATGATAAAAGATGAAGATGAAATGTTTGAAGAATTTGAATTGATTGATAGACTCAATCAAGGAGGTGATGGAAAATTACTGAAGATTGTCAAAGAAGAAGAAGAAGGTTATGCTGAAACTAAATTACAACATATTGATGATGTGAAACAAGTTCAAAAGAAAAGGCTGAAATGCTTGCTGGAAACAATTGTACCAAAAAAAGGAATTATAGACACTGAAGTGGAAATGTCTAGAGCTGTGAAAGAAATAGGAGCAGATACTAGTTTCCTGAAATTAATTATGCTTACTAGTATACAAAGAAGAATAAATGAGTATGTTACTACAGTTAAAGAATCAAATGATAATTCATTTTTTAAAAGTGAATTTGCAGGTGGTGAGCAGAAGAAGAACGTTGCAGAGGGAGATATCTTAAGATATAATCAGGAAGTTTGGGAGGTAGCAACAATATTGGAAACATCTACAATAGCAACAATAAAGGCAATAGTATTGGCAACAACATCTACAACAACAAAAGTAGCAACATATGCAGCGACAGAAATTGAAAGCAACAACAAAAGGTAGAGTAATTTCCAGACAGAAGATAAACTGGACATAGAGATTGAAAATATAAGGAGGTTGATGATAAAGGTGTCTCAGAAAAAGACAATAGCAATAAAGCAAAGAAATTATGGCAAGGAGAAGACAAGAATAGACTATGAAGGCATAGCTAGTGGAAAGATGCAGTGTAAGGTATGGAAGCCTGGAGAAGTACAACAGAGGAATGATACAACTTATGGACATCAGCAAAACAGAGTATGGGATCCAGGAGGTAAAGATTAAAAGCACATTATCAGGAGATCATGATTATTTTTGACCTTGGGAGTCTGATGCAGGGGCATTAGGATCAAGAAAATTCCTTGTCTTTTAATAGACTTAGGGGTTTTGTATTTTCAAGGGAGTTGGTTTCTTATGTAATGATTTGAGTGATTTTAATGAGAATTTATTAAATATTGTGAGGAATTTTGTAAATGTTCTCGAATGTTGGAGAACATGAGAGAATTAGACTAGTTGAGAGTGTATAAGGATTGAGCGATTTAGGAATTAATTATAAATCCTAAATTAGAATTGGTTCATGATTTTTTGATTAAAGAGGATCCTTAGGGGTTAGTTGAGGCAAATAAGGAGTTGGATAATATTTAGGATTTTTTTGAGGAGATGGAGGAACTGAAACCAAAAATAGTTTCAGAACCTTTTGTATAAAATGTAAGCCTCGAAGGCATAAAAAGCAATAGATAGTGATTGAAGATAGAACAAAGAGAGGTAGGGTTTGAATTGCAAGCCTATGGGCTGTAGGAAAAAAGGCCACTGATTGAATATTAGGCCAGAGAGAAAGGATTCCTTTGTAATTATTTGAGTTTTATATGTACAGAGAAATTGGAAATAACAGAAGATAGTATTTCTGTCACGAGTTACAGGAATTATGAATGTATGAGACCATGTGGTTAATATTGAACTCTGTGTGATTTGTAATTATTGAGCAAATTAGCATCGATCACAAAATGGATCGATGCTATTAAAGGAATTACTTGGATTTCAAATTGAGGTAATAAATTGTTTGGATGTATTTTGAAATGGGATTGACATCGTATGAAGCAATTCAAGTAGAGATTATTACACATTCTATTGTGTAAATACAGGGCAGTGAAATATGTGATCGAAGTCACAATTAAGGATTATTGGATGGATAAGAACCACAGAAATTGAGAAATAGAAGTTGTTCATGCGTGGAAAGAATGCTGTGAGGGTTTGAAGACTGGTTGATATCGTGAAAAAAAAATGATGGAGTAATGGCATAACAAAACGAATTGATGAATTGTTAAGTGCGAAGGTGCCATATTGAAGAAAAGATGAAAGTGGGACTATGAGCGACAACATAGTAGAACTTCGAAGGCACAGAGAAACGTGGAAAAACTGTGCAATTGGAACAGTAAAGGCAGATTCGAAAAACCATAAATGGTTTTCACGTGGCCTTCAAATGGTAAGCGGTAATCATTTGTTTGAATGTGATCGTGGTGAACGAGTGACATGTAGCAATGGGCAGAATTCTAATATAGCCTATTTCCCGTTGAGTTGGAGCGATAAGTTACCGGAGGAAAATGAACACGATAGCCGTTCAATGATAGCCATCGGAGATCTGACAACATTCGCATCGTCAAGTTGCGTGGATGTTAGCAAAGGTATGTTTTACATGTTGTGGGGCCCGAACATTAATGTATGTTGGTGCTTTGGTTTTAACCAAAGTCGGAGTTTGATATGAAATGAAATATTATGTTGATATGTCAGGTTTTAAACCAAGGTATGAAGTAATTAACATGGCCCAAATATGTATTAATGAAATCTGAGCCCGAATAAACATTAATGTATGTGTTGGCCGAAGATTTATATTTTGGGTTTTATTCCAAAGTTCGAATGTTGATTCGAATTCTTCATGAGATGGGTTTTAGCACCATAGGTATAAAACGGGGTTTAAACCTTGATTAAGAGTCGAGAATGGTATTAAAGGAAAATTTCCACATATGAAGTTTGTGTTGTTGGGTTTTACAATCATGGTTTAAAAGGTGAAGAAATATTCTTTGAAGATTAAATAATAAGCTTCCGCATTAGAATTTTCCAAGTTTGATAATTATGTTGGACCATGCATTTTTATATGCATTTGAAGGTGAGAATGTGGGTTTTGCAGCCTTTGGCTGCATCATAAGGTCACTACAGTGGGAGACATTGGATATGGAGTGGACGGATAAGAAGAGTGGGAAGCATGTGATGATCAGAGGCATGCACACATACCCTCCCCAGATAGTCTCGGCACACCGGATGGAGGCAGATTTCCAGTAGGGAGATGTAGAGTGGGTAGTGGAGCTGCATATTTCAGAGGCAGGAGCTACAGGGTAGCTGGTGCATCTCGATGTACAATATATATTGGACCGATATTCCCTGATTTTTTGGGACATACCACCGGATAGGGGATTTGAGCATACTATTGAGTTGGAGTAGGGGATCCAGGTAGTGATAACCACCTCCTATAGGCACCCCAAAGCCTACAGGGATGAGATTTACTGGGCCATACATGAGCTCTTGGAGTTGGGGCATGTTAGGTCCAATACTAGTCCCTTTGCTTCTTCCATGGTCTTGGTGAAGAAGAGGGATGGAAAATTAGAAATGTGCATCGACTATAGGGCGCTCAACAAGAGAACCATGAAGAACCATTACCCCATCCCTTGGATTGATGAGTTGAGGGGAGTGAAGTTATTCTCAAAGATAGATCTGAGGTCGGGGTACCATTAGATCAAGGTGAGGGACCAGGATGTCCCAAATACTGTGTTCATATGCCACTATGGCAACTTTGAGTTTTTGGTGATGCCCTTCAGGCTGACCAATTCTCCCGCCACATTCCAGTCTTGTATGAACCACATCTTCCATGTTCAGCTGAGGAATCTTGTGCTGGTATTTTTTGATGACATTCTCATCTATAGCCGCACATGGGAGAAGCACTTGTAGCATATTGAGGTTGTAATTCGTATTTTGGAGGAGCAACATTTCTATGCTAAGTTATCCAAGTGCGAGTTTGGGCTTACATATATGCTCTACTTGGGGCATATCATTGGAGTGGATGTGGTAAGAGTCCATGAGGATAAGGTCCGGGCGATCCGGGATTGGCCAACATCGAGGAATGTAATAGAACTTCGGGGGTTTGTAGGCATATACATCTACTACCAGAAGTTTGTTAAGGGATTTTCACAACTTGCAACATGCCTCATAGACCTCACTAAGAAAGGGGATCTTGGATGGACTGATGCTGTGCAGAGGGCCTTTGACAATCTCAGGGAGGTGATGAGAAACTGTCTAGTTTTGGCATTGTTAGGTTTCACACAGCCCTTTGTGCTGGAGTGTGATGCTTCAGGAGAGGGGGTAGGCGCAGTTTTTAGAGACCATCCTATCGCTTTCGAGAGTCGAAAGCTAATGTCGCCTGAGAGACTATACCTGACATATGATAAAGAGATGTTGGACATCATGCATGCGTTGGCAAAGTTTTGACAGTACTTGGTGGGTAACACATTTCATGTGAGGATTGACCACAATAGTCTTCGATTTTTCCTTGAGCATAAAATGTTGTAGGAGAGACAAAAAAAGTGGGTCAAAAAAATCTAGGCCTATGACTTTGACATTGAATATGTCAAGGAGAAGAACAATGTGGTGGTAGATGCCTTGTCACGGAGGCTAGCAGCATTTTCCTTGATGAGCCTTGACACATATTGGAGATCCCAGCTGTTGGTGGAGTATTCCAAGGACCGTTTTTCTTGTGAGGTGCTAGATGGACAGGTGACAAATGATAGGTATCGGTTGATAGATGAGGTCATATATTACCATGACATGATTTTTTTGACAGGTAACTCCCAGCTTAGGTATAAGATCTTGCGTGCAACCCATGACTCACCGCTTTCAGGTCATCAGGGGTTCACCAAGACTTACAGGGCCATACAGTAGAGGTTCTCATGGAGGGGCCTCAAGGAGGACGTACTCCGACATGTCAGGGAGTGAAAGGTTTTCCAGAAGAACAAAGGAGAGTTGAGTCATCCTGTGGGTTTGCTACATCTGCTTCCCATTTCAGAGGAGAAATTAGAGAGCATCTCCATGGATTTCATCACAGGTTTTCCCATGGTGCAGGGCAAGGATTGCATCTTTGTAGTTGTGGATCAACTGGCAAAGTATGCACAATTTTTCACCATCTCTGCATGATACACTGCTTCACAGGTGTACGACTAGTTGTTCTTGAGGGATGTTTTTGGACTCCATGGTTTCCCAAAGGCCATAGTTAGTGGTCGGGACAACTGGTTCATGAGTGAATTTTGACAGAAGCTATTCTGTTTGGTGGGTACTGAGTTCACACCCAGTACCAGTTATCACCCACAAGTGGATGGTTAGACAAATATAGTGAACAAGTGGTTGGAGGGATACTTGAGAAACTATGTCTTGTGGCAGCAGAAGGCATGGTTGCGTTGGCTCCACTTGGGGGAATACTGCTACACACGACATTCCATATGTCGATCGGTATGTCTCATTTTTATTCTTTGTATGGATAGCATGCTCTAAATTTTTTTGATGTTATGTTTGGAGCAAGCAAGGCCCCAATGGCCATAGATTGGATCTAAGAGATCTAAGACATCCTCTGGGCTCTCAAGGATAACCCGGCCACAACGCAAAACGAACAGAAGTTGTATGCATACAGAGGCCACGTAGAGAGATAGTTTGAGGTAGATGGTTTTGTTTACCTCAGTCTTTAGCCATATAAAAAACCCATGCTAAAGCAGAAGGGAGAAGAGAAGCTTAATCCCTGATTTTTTGGGCCATACATGGTGATTAGACGAGTTGGTGAGGTGGCATATGAGCTAGAGATACCAGCTGGGAGCCAGATCCATAACATCTTCCATGTCTCGTGCTTGAAGAAAGCTTTGGGACAGCAGGTGACTCCCACTATGAACATCCCAGCTGCAAATGATGAGGGGCATTTGGTGTTGCAACAAGAAGCCATTCTAGACACTCGGGCGAGACAACTGAGGAGTAGGATAGTCAAGGAATATCTAATCAGGTGGAGGAACCTTCCAGATGAGGATGCCACTTGGGAGGCAAAGAAGATACCACAACATCCATATTTATAGTTTCTTGAAGACAAACAACATTTTTGCGGGGAGGACTGTAATATTCCCAATTAGCAGACGACTAATTGGAATATTCATTTTTGGTTAATTTTTTCTTTTCTAAAGTTTAGCAGGAAATAAAGGGTTGAGGGGACCCATGAATAAAACATTAGAATAAAAAAACTTTCCTAAAGTCATTGGGCAGAATAATTAAAAGGTAAAGCAGGGCCCATGAGGCCAAGCGACAGCGCAGGAGAGGAGGCAGCTAGGACAATGCAGCAGAAGTGTGGGGACAAGCAATGAAATTTTTATAGCTTCATTTATCACCATTATATACTTGATGACTTATGCATTGGCCTTGGGCAGCTCTTCCATTCAGAATTAGTCACATTTCTCAAAAAATAGTATTTTAAAATCCCTACATGATTCTGCCTAGAATTTTCTGCGTATACACTCGGGTCCATATATAGTGAACCCAAATATGCTATTTAAAATATTAAAAGATATAAAATTTCCCTACTTTTGAGGCCAGGTTTACGATTGTTCCTATACATTAAAAACCCCAGCCTGTGGCCTACTATTCCCCAACTGAAAAAACTAATTTGAGGAAGTATAAATACCCCTCTAGGGAATGACCTAAAGGTGGAAGAGAGAGAATTATAGATATT
This sequence comes from Pinus albicaulis, assembly GCA_034641835.2. Classification (NCBI taxonomy): domain Eukaryota; kingdom Viridiplantae; phylum Streptophyta; class Pinopsida; order Pinales; family Pinaceae; genus Pinus; species Pinus albicaulis. Next base: position 1,117,161,081 of record CM076575.1, on the reverse strand, counting down.
ATACCTTGTTATAGCCCTAACCAAGTCTGATATTTCCCCTGTGCCTCCTGCAATTCCCAGATATTCAGGAAACCCTTGTTTCCTTGTGATGATTACCTTCATTCTCTGTGACATCCTTTGTGCACTCTTCATGGAAGAAGCTCTATGAGGCTAGGGCTGGACGAATCTAGAGGACGGTTTGCTCAAGGCCGTGGCAGATCTCAAGTGATTTCTCCAATATTTATGTACTGTACATGTTATCAATAAAATAAGTGCCATCTTTTTCCTGATGTTCATGTGTCATATATCTCTTATACATGCTTAATGATCTTGAATAGTTCATTTATTGTTATTTTTATGAGATTATGTATGCCATTTTGCTAACATCTAGAACATATATGTTGTACAACTAGGTTTTTGTGCTTGCTCTTTGCTGGTTTAAAGGTTCTAGAGCACGAGGAGTTGCAGGGGGTTTGAACCCTACAGAAAATCCAGGTGGATATCGATGAACACCCACCTATTCCATTTGGACCCGCACCATCAATTCTTTCATTTTTTCATCTTCAACACAACTTACTATTTTAGCAGGTTTTCAGGTCCGACACTCATGGAGCCATTTTGGGGACTTAATGATCTAGTTGGATATTGGTGGCGACCCACCGATTCCATTTGAATCCCCACCATCAGTTCTTTTAGTTTGTAAGTTTCAACACAACTTACTATTTATAGCAGTTTTTCGGGTCTTGAACTTTCAGAGCCATTTTGACGCCCTAAACGACGCTTTTTGGGGAAACCGGGAGCAACATGGGTCTATAGATTGATTTTTTTCACTCAAAAGTTGTAGTCCTCAGATAGATATTTCTAATGAGCTATTGAGTGTGTAAAATGAATATGGGATGCCAAATTTACGTCCGCGGGAGGTTGAAACACCAATTTACACAAACGGGACCCACAGTTTTGGCGCTTCATCTCCTAGGGTTAGGTTTTTGGACGTTTAAGATTTTACATTGTTTCTCAACAATAAATAGGCCTTAAAACCTCATTGTAACACAATTCAGGGGTTGGTAGCCTACACATCTCTTCTCAAAGATACGCTACCAGTGCCCTAGCTCGTTTATTTCCATCATGTCTCATTGTAACACAGTTCAGGGGTTGGTATACATCACATATCTTCTCAGAGATATGCTACTAGTGCCCTAGCTCATTTTTTCCCATCATGTATAATTGTAACATAGTGGAGAGGCATGCAAATGTCACATCTCTTCTCAGGGATACACTACTAGTGCCCTCGCCCGCTCATTTCCATTATTCCTGTAAGCATGTTTCAGCCATTTGTTTTGTAACACAGTTTAGAGGCATATAGCCACCATATATCTTCTCAGAGATAAGCCTACCAGTGCCCTAGCTATTTATTTACATTCTTTCTGTAAAAAAATTTCAATTCTGTAACACATTTCAAAGGCCTGTAGCCACCACATCTCTTCTCAGAGATACACTACCAGTGCCCTAGCTAGTTTATTTCAGTCATTTGTTATTAATAAAATGAAGCATTATTTCCGCTACATCTATGTATCTATGGCTATATGTGTATTCTGTTGCATTCCTGCATAAATTCGAATCAGTGGTTTCAGAGCGGTCTACTCTTTCTCTGTCTTTATTTGCATGTCCCCAATGCGGTCAGGGTATAAGGAGTTAGAGCTCGATTTGGTTCAACTATTGCAAGATCAGCCTCGCACACCCCGACGACCCCCTATGGTGGAAGGAAAGAAAGATGAGGGAGCAGGAGATCCTATCAAAGTATTGCTTGAGGAGGCCCTCAAGAAACAGAGGAACTTGATGATGGATAAATTTTCCCACAGCTACCCACCTACGACACATCTACATCCAGCACGTCCGCCAATAGGTCCGCGACATCCTGGAAAAATCCAATACCAAGTTCAACAGAATTTGCCCCTCATGGAGGTACCTAACGCAATGGGTATCATTGCTTCCTAAGGAGGGATGAATGATCTAGGTTCCCATTTGGACCCGCAGCATCAATTCTTTTAGTTTTTCAGCTTCAACATAACTTATTATTTTTAGCAGGTTTTCAGGGCCTACACTCTCTGAGCCGTTTTGGGGACTTAATGATCCAGGTTGATATTGGTGGCCACCCACCGATTCCTTTTGAATCCCCACCATCAGTTCTTCCAGTTTGTAAGTTTCAACACAACTTACTATTTATAGCAATTTTTCGGGTCCTGAACTTCCGGAGCCATTTTGAGGCCCTAAACGACACTTTTTAGGGAAACCGAGAGCAACATTCATATATAAAAGTTATTTTTCTCACTCAAAAGTTGTAGTCCTCGGATATATATATATCTAACGAGCTATTGAGTGCATCAAACAGAGATCAGATGCCAAATATACGTCTCGGGAAGTTGAAACACCAATTTACCCAAACGGGACCCATAGTTTTGGCGCTTCATCTCCTAGGGTTAAGTTTTTGGACGTTTCGGATTTTACATAATTTCTCAACAATAAATAAGCCTTCAAACCTCATTGTAACACATTTCAGGGGTTGGTAGCTGACATATCTCTTCTCAGAGATATGCTACTACTGCCCTAGCTCATTTATTTCCATCATGTCTCATTGTAACACAGTTCAAGGGCTGGTAGCCATCACATCTCTTCTCAGAGATATGCTACCAGTGCCCTAACTAGTTTGTTCCCATCATGTTTCATTGTAACATAGTGGAGAGGCATGTAGCCTTCACATCTCTTCTCAAGGATATGCTACCAGTGCCCTCACCGGCTCATTTCCATTATTCATGTAAGCATATTTCAGTCATTTGTTTTGTAACATAGTTCAGAGGCATATAGCTGCGACATCTCTTCTTAGAGATAAGCCTACAAGCACCCTAGATGTTTATTTATATTTTTCCTGTAAACAACTTTCAGTTCTGTAACATAGTTCAGAGGCCTGTAGCCACCACATCTCTTCTCAGAGATACGCTACGAGCGCCCTAGCTAGTTTATTTCATTCATTTGTTATTAATAAAGTGAAGCATTATTTCCATTGCATCTCTGTATCTATGGCTATATGTGTATTATTTTTCGTTCTTTCATAAATATGGATCAACAGGATCTACTACAAATGAAGGATAAGTGGGTAAGATCTGCAATCCTTACTTTCTAGTTCGAAGCATAGAAGTTGGTTTTTTGAGTCCTTCTTATGATGACATACCCCTGATCTGTGAAGGTTTATCAACCCAAGACCTTAGGGTAACATTGCCCAAAAAAGAACTGGCGACTCCACTGGGATTACATCCATATAATTCCTATTTTGGGTTGTTTTATCTGTCTTGTAGGTTCCCTGACAAGTTAATCACATTTATAGTCTAGTAAGTATTTTTCCAACCAGACAGAAGTCTCGGTCTCTTGATCAGGCTTGAATTTTTATTTTTTCCTTGTTTCTATTTATATACGCTACTTAGTCTATACAGAGTCATGTATTCCCTCCGTATTCTCCAAAAGGACCCGCGTATACACGAGTTTATTTTGTTACAGTTGTGTATACACGCTTTTTGCATACATCAAAACCACGTATTCCTAGGAAAATTTGAAAATTTGAGTTTTGAAGCCCTGTCACTTTTTTCTGTCTGTGGTTGACCACTCCTGTGGTGCCTTTAGGGTGTATGGATTGTGTTTGTTGTGGTTATATGTCCATTTCTCTCTTGTTCTTGTGAAAACCTAGCCATTTGGTAAATTTCCTATTTTGTGAAATTGCAATTGCGGTTGTAGCACCAAGATATCTTCCTGGAGTTCTTGGCTGTTCTGACCATTTAGAACAGTGAGCCTCTACTTGTTTGCTCATCTTGGCCTATGCATTGCTTAAATTTTTATTTTTTCCTCCTTTTACTTCTTTGGTTTTCTTGACTTCTTGGGACTAGCCTTGTAGCGAATCTTGAAGAGACCTTTCTTGGTTTTTTGAGTTTTTGTTCGCTAGAAGAGTGTGCTACTGTTATGAATCAGTTTCTTGAGTTTTTTTCTTCCTCTTGCTTATTTACATTAGGGGAATTTTGAGGTCTAAAATGGACCTCCTAAGGAAATTATAAAATAATAGTGGAAATAAGAAAATAATATTTGATTACATCATCAAATTTTAGAGGGAAAAAAGAAATAATTACCTTTTTAACTCGTATTTTGAACTTATCTCCCTAAGGGTTTACTCAAATTTCAAGTGGGAATACTCATTGGATGCAAAATTTAATTTCTCATCCAAAGAGTACCCATGTTGCATACTTTTGATGAACTCCGCTACACAAAAAATGAGAAACACATAAAAAAACGTGTTTGCAAACACACTTTTTTATGTATTTCTCATTTTTTTTGTAGTAGAGTTCATCAAAAATATGCAACATGGGTACTCCTTGGATGAAGAATTAAATTTTATATCCAACGAGTATTCCCACTAGAAATTTGAGTAAACCCTTAAGGAGATAAGTTGAAAATACGAGTTGAAAAAGTAGTTTTATTATTTTATTATTTTTTAATCTTTTTACTTTTTACTCCAAAAAAGGTGAATCATCCCCCATGGTTGACATCATCATCTTGAATCTTATTGGTTCTTGTAAAGTTTATTTTAGTTGTACATTTTTAGACCTCAAAATTCCCCTAATGAGTCCTGCTACGAAAGTAGCATAGTTGGATTATGCACTTTGAAGCCCTTTTGAGACTCATTTTATTGATTCTAGTCCTTGAGTAGTTTTATGCTTGTCTTCTTGAAATCTTTTTCTTTCCATTATAAGTGAAAAGCCAAAAAACATTTCTTGTTTTCCATTGCTTTTGCTTTGATTTCATTTTTTATGGTTTTCATATGTTTTGAAGCATTTTTGTTAGTTTCTCGTCTTTGGTTCGTTTTCTTGGTTTTGAAAGAAGTCTTTTCTAGATTTCTCTCTTTCACATCAAGTGCATTTTGGAATTTTTATGCATGGGAGTTCTTGTTGGGACCAGCCTTGCTTTTTTGTCAAAAGTGATTGAACCATTTCTCTTTAGAGACTCTTTTCGCTTCTTCAAAGTTAGCAATCTTAGAATTTGCATATCATTGGTAGTTTTGCATTAAGTGCATTGAAGCATTTTAGTCTTTTTTCATAGTTTTCTGAAGTGTGTGAAGAGTGAGTAACTGAAAAGGAAAACACGTTTTTGCTTATTTAGTTTCGTAGAACCCATATAGAGATCTCTTTTCATAGAAAGAAAAATATTGCATTCGCATGTAGTAGGTTTTCATTGATTTCTTCTGCGTCGATAAACACCATCAGTCTCACTTCTGTATACCTTTGACTTACGTAACAACCAATTTAAAATCAAGCGCTATAATTAAAATCAGCTAGAAGTTTTTGTATCATTTTCATTAATCATACACCAAATAGCTAGGTTTTAGGGCCTTGGAATAGGTGAGTGGAGAGTTAACTCTCCAAGGCCGCTCAAATATATTAAACATAGAAACTTTATTAATGAGAAAAATCCAATGCCGTTAAGTGGATTGGGAAATCTATACCTCCAAAGAGTTAAGTGTGAGGGAGAGTAAAGGTAGAGAAGAGAGATACCCCCTCTCCTATTTGTTGAATCTTTACCTAAGACCGTTTCGCCCGGCTGCCCATACGGATTGGTGCCCTTAGTTTCCTCTCCTAGGGACCACACAGGTGACTGCGGGGGGGAATACTCCTGGTACCTGGATAGACATTGAATCACTTTCATCAGTACTTCTGGAGCATGCCCTTGCAAAGCTAGGGGAATTTCACCAGCAAAGGCTGCTGTCAGGAGGTCAGCTTAACTATTTCTGTTACCTTCACTAGTAGGACTAGGGCGTAATTACCCCAGTCTATTTTAAGAAGGTCCTCTTATTTTTCTCTCTTGTATTTTGGTGTCTGGTCCTAATCACCCGAAGTGGAAATACTTGAAGGTCGGTTGATTGACTGTATCTTAGGAAGTTTTTAGAGTGTGATCTTTGCTCCTAGATTTCTTAGCTTCTTATATTTTTTGAGTCTAAAATTAATCTCTTCAAGTGACTGACCTATTGCCTCGTCGATCGAGGAGGCTTCGTGAGATTTTTCCTACAAGTTCTGAGCCTTCTTCAAGAAGGCGTAGGAGTAATTCAGTGGGTGAATTTTACCCAGTGGTTTCGAATGCAACGGAGAGTGATCCTCTATCTGGGCTTGTTGTTTCTATGGGTGGTCTTGGTGTTAGTGTTATTTTAGAGAGGAGTGCTCCACTCATATCTAGAGTCTTGTTTCCAGTAGAAGAAGTTGAAGTTGAAGAAGTTCCTCAACCTCCTGAGTCTATTCCATCTCCTCTTCTTTCCAATTTTCCTGATGTCCTTTTGTACATCGAGCCTGAGTCTCAGAGACTAGCTAGTCCTTTTCCATCATATCCCTTTCTTTCGATGGCCACGACTGGGAATACAACTTCAGTTATGAGCACTGAAAGTGTTCATAATCTTCTTTCAGTCGAGGGAGGAGGAACTATTCCCATATCGAAAATCACTTATAGTTCTGCTATGCTTGGCTCTGCTTCTATTTCATATTTGAGTGGAAACACCCAGGGATATGCTTCTTAATCTAGCCCCTTTTCTTTTGGAATGCCCTCTAGTGGAATTCCTTCTATCTCCTTTTTTGTTGTCTCAGATTTTTCCGTGCCTATACCTTCTATGGTTAGTGGATCAACTTCATTTTAAAGGTTCCCCTTTGGAAGTGGGCATATCCCTCATTCGAACCCTTCCTTAAGATCCATGCCTTTCACCTCTGAGAATCAAGGATTCAATCCTTTTTCTGGAGGTCAGGGCTATAATGTTTTTTTGGGATGGATCCCTGCTTTTACAACATTGGGAGTTGGGAGTCAGTTTTTCATTGGTCAGCAAGGGAATGTTCCTTTCCCTTCAGTGGGTGCTTCTTAGGATTTTTCTCCATTTTCAAATGCTTGGAGCCCTTACTAAGGGGTTTCTTCTTCATTCAATACCTGGGTTGTAAGGAACGTTCCTGTTTAATTTGGAGGGGGTCCTTCTCCGAATTATGGGTCACAAGGTTTTTCTTATGGCTCAAAATTTTCTATGAACAACATCTTGCAACCTGGTGCCTCAAAAAATCCAGTCTACTCTTTTCATAATGTGGGGAATCCTTCCTATGGGGGATGGAATTCCCAGGCTCCTCCACGCTTACCATTTCTAGCAACATTAAACTTGCTAGATCTATCGAATTTGACTAACGATCCTATTTGGTATAGTCCAGGTTGGCCTTTTGTCCCCACCAAACTGCCCTCAGACATTCCAAAGTTTGAAGGGAAGACTAGTGAGGATCCGGTGGATCATGTCACCACTTTCCACTTATGGTGTTCCTCAAACTCCCTTATCGACGATTTGATTAGGTTGAGGTTATTTCAACGAAACTTAATTGGAAATGCATAAAAATGGTACATCGAGTTGACATGGGTAAGTTTTGCCACTTTTGGTGAGTTGGCAACTATGTTCTTAAACCATTTTCAGTTGCCTGTCCGTTAATATGCCAAGACTGACCTCCTGGCCAATTTTCAGCAGGACAAAGAAAATCATATTTATGATCATATTCAGGAATGGAGAAGAAGGAAGAGGCTCATTAATGCTCAAATCCCAAATGAATTCCTTCTTGAATGGTTTTTGAAATATTTTCAGCTAGAAATCTCAAAGGATGTATCCATTTCAGGAGTATTTTATGAAGAGCAGGCTATGTTTAGGGCTCAATAGCTAGAACTAATCTATCCTCAGTCTGGAGTCCTTAATAAAATCTTTCCAGATGCTCCTCAATCCAAGTTAGATTTAGCCAAAACTAAGCCTAGTCGTCATGGTTATGGGCTTATCAGTTCGATCGATAGCGGTACGACTAACTTGCTAAATCAATTGCAGCAATTGTCTATACAATCTGCTCCTTCTGGTCAGGTTAGGCCTTCAATGCTAACTCCTTCTCAACCCTTGGAAATTAATGTTGTTTAAACTTATAACCCCAAAGGAAATCAACAATCTGATGGGAAGAAGAAAGGACATAATAATAAGAAAAAAGACAAGGATGGAAAGGGGAATGCGAACAGATCCAACGATCATGTTGAAGAGGGTAAGAAGGATAATAAAAAGAAGGTTAAGTTTCCATAAAATGTGTGCACCAGATGCCATCTTACACACCTCTACCCTAAAATTCAGGATTCTCAGTGCTTGTTAGCTTAGCAGGGTTCTTCTAGTTCCCGAGCTGTGTTGACAAACCATTTTCCCCAATGGCAACAATTTCTTGCTCGCGTGAATGCAAATATTGGAGCTCCCTCTGGGGGAAACCAGGAAGGGGAAAATCCATCAAAAATATACATGATGAGTGCTAACGTAGATATCACTACGAGATCTCGTGATTATGGTGTAGCTGAGTCTTCGAAAGATAAGGGTACTCCTAATAATTCTAAGATTCTCCATATAGAGAGGCATGCAGTTTAGTCTATAAATCGAATGCCGAAAGGGTCTACAAAAGGTACGACGATCAATCCTAATGCCAAGTCTACCTAGAACTACTCGATTGTAGAATATCTCGCTCAAAGTCCTTGTGCCATGTCTATGTTAGAGGTACTCCAGTCGTGTCCAGCACAAAGGAGTGCATTGCTCACTACCATTGGGGCTGTTGATCCAAAGAATTCTCTTATGATCACATTTGATATGTCGACTTTTAAGAAGAGAATTCCTCATCATATGGATTTCCAGATTAAGTCTACATATCAAAATTTTAATATCTTTCGAAAAGTTGTTGATGAGGGTGCTTCCACGTGTGTGATGTCTCTCGCATGATGGAAGGCTGTTGGATTTCCTTCAACTGTCCCTTTAACTACTCTTCTGATTGCATTTGATGGTCATTCTCACAGGCCACATGACATTGTTCCGGCTTTACCCATCTGTGTCGGGGGTAAAACTGTCAATATTGAGGTTGAGATAGTTGATGCAAACGTAGAATATAACCTTTTGTTAGGGCGAAACTGGATCTATGAGATGGATGCCATTGCATCCTCATTGTTTCATTTTTTTATGTTTCCCTCATGAAGGGAGAATTGTCAATATCGATCAGATGGACTAGTCTCCTGTAGATCCGAATGCATCTACAGAATCAATTTTTCCCTTGGTGAATGATACCAAGCAACCTGTTGATAATTTGGAGGTTTTAATGTATACATCCTTGATGGGTAATTTTGATTTTCCACCTCCTTCGATTCATATCAATGCTATTTCATCATCTAGGGTTCCCATTTGGAAATATTTCTTTCGAACTCATTAATTTTTGGACCCTTGGAGCTTCTCCTACCTCCACATTAGAAGAAGGTCAAGTGGGTGGAATGTGATTTCCTATGTCTGCAGCTGAGATTGCTTATATATATATTGTTGACTCTGCAGATTCCATGCCAGTTTCTCTTTCAATGGAGGAATTGGATAGAGATGTGTCTTTGTCTTGGACTCTTAGTTCATCTTATGCTCCGGATTTCCTTGATACCACTCTTCCATATGAAGAGGCCATCCTCAAAGAAATGACTAGTGCAGAGAGACCGTGGGATGATTTGCATCATCGATCTTATTTTCTACCAGACTTGCGAGAAGTTGAATCAAGTTTCTCTAGCCTTCAGTCTTCTGGTCCTTTTCACCCAGTTTTGAACCCTTTAGCACGAGTGACAGGTTTTTGCTGAAGGGATCATGGTTGTTATTTCTGCTACTATCTCGATGAACATCTCTAGAGATCCCAACATTATTTAGAATGTCTTAATTGGAGCTGAATATTCCCCTGAAGAAATTCAGACTTACATTGATCTCTTTTGGAATTTTGGGATGTGTGTTCTTGGTATTATGATGAAATTCCTGGTATAGACCCATCTATTGTCTAGCATGAGATCAAGACATATGAAAACACTAAGCCCATTTGGTAGATGCTTCGTCCAGTCAACCCTAGGAAGGCAGTAGCTATCAAAGCCGAGGTGGAGAAGCAGCTTAAGGCAGGTTTCATATATCATGTTCCATTAACTGAGTGGGTTTCAAATCCAGTTCCCGTGGACAAGAAATAAGGAACGATCCAAGTTTGCATCAATTTCAGGGACTTGAATAAAGCATGTCCTAAAGATATTTACCCCACATCATTTATAGATCAGATCTGTTAGGTCCATGTAATTTTGAAGATTGGTAATGACCAAATAGAAAAGGGTAACATCAAACCAATCTCTCGAGTCCTTGGACCTAGCCTTCCTGGACTTAGAGAGGGCTCTCTCTAAATTTGTATAAAAGATATGACTTGTTTGATTTTAGGATGCTAATTTTAGGCTAGTTAAAGTAATAGGGTTTGTTTGTTTTGTTTTGTTTGGTTGGGTAGGTTGTCAAGAAGAACAGATAGATTAAGAGAGGTTCAAACCATTGGGCTATGGGGTTTGTGAAAGGCTTGAAAAGGACAATAATGAATCAAGGGTGTTTCATAGGGCAAGTTAACAAATCCAAATGGATCTTAGTAGCTTATGTGAGTGAAATGAACATTAAATTTGTGAACATAGTAGGTTTAAAGGGAAATTAAGAATCCTTTAACAAATACTATAACAAGAAGAAAACATATAAGAAATAGAAGGCAAACAGTCTTAAGGTGCCTCTAATATCATATCTTAACCTACATTTTCTGCTCTATTGCATGAGAAAAGATGAAACAATATGAAAACAGAAGGAAAAAATTACTAAATTAGAACAACATCACCATTAACCAGGTTCATGAATCCTATGAATATGCTTGCTCCATTGATGCTCAATCCCAAGACAAAAACAAAGCTCCAAAACCAATTTCTTCACAACTCCAAGTCTATGTATATTGAAATCAACAATCAACCAACTTATTTGGAAATTTTAGGTCCTTCTTGAATAACCATGTCTTTGACATTCTATTACATCTGAGCTAGATTCTAGCAAAAGAAAAGCAGTTCCTGAAACATCCAAGGATGACCTTTAAAACATGTGAAACCCTAATGACCTAGTGGGGGGGTCCTTTGACCTGATTCTGACTGGAATTTGACTTGGAGGTTTCTCAAGTGAAAATAGAGTATTGTCAAAAGTGTTGTATTGAAGATCCAAAATCCAATGTACTTGACTTATCTAAAGAGCCTACAGAGATAGTTTTGAGACCATCAATGCTTGGGGAACCTGGGTAACATGGAAAATGAGTCTGCAATAGGGAAACCCTAGAGGGAAAGGTGGAGTTCAGTGACAAGGGGAAAAATGAGGCAATGAGGTCATAGGCAGGGAAAGAGGCTGAAAATGATAGGTAAAATCCCATAAGGATTTTTTAGGAGCAATAGGGTGACTTTGGGATGGAAAACTTGATAAATAGTGAAAAAGTTTCTTTAAGGATAATGAAGGTAGTGAGATTTTTGAAACTCAAGATATTCAAGGAATATTGTTTTAATAAATCTATAAACATCCTTTCGTCATCAAATTATAGTGAAAAATACTGATGGATAACAAGATCATCGATGAGTGTGCCGGGAATGAGATTTTCTCCTTCATGGATGGTTTCTCAGGATATAATCAAATCACTATCTGTCCTGAAGATCGGCATAAAACTGTGTTTATTTTTCCTTGGGGTACCTTTACTTACATGAAGATGCCTTTTGGCCTTAAAAATGTTGGAGCTACCTTTCAGCGGGCCATGTATTACGCCTTCCACGAAATCAAACATATAATCGAGGCATATTTGGATGATTTAGTTGCTCTTTATCGTAAGAGAATTGATCATCCTTCATACCTTCGTCAAGTTTTTGAACGATGTCAATATTATCAAATTCAGTTGAACCCTAATAAGTGTGTTTTCGCCATCACATCAGGTTGGTTGTTGGGATTCATCGTGTCTACGGAGGGGCTCCGGGGAGATCCCTTTAAGGTTGAGGCAATACTTTAGTTGCCTCCCCCGTCTTCGGTCCATCAACTTCAAAGTATGCAAGGAAAAGATAATTTCTTACGGAGATTCATCGTGAATTATGCTAAGATTACAAAGGGATTTATGAGTTTTTTGAAGAAAGGAGTTCCATTCTTTTTGGATGACTTTGCTCAATGTTCATTCGATGCTTTGAAAAAAACATTGACCTCTGCTCCATTACTGAGTCCACCCGATTATAGCAGGGATTTCCTCTTGTATAGCGTTGCATCAGAATCCACCATTGGTATGGTTTTGGTTCAGGAAGATGATGCTCTCTCTGAGCGTGTTGTATACTACCTTAGTCAAGGCTTAGTAGGTCCTGAAATCTGGTATTCTCCGATAGAGAAACTTGCTTTCACAGCTATTTATGATGTTCAGCAGCTCGGAAATTACATTATCCTTCGAAAAATGTATGTTTTGGCAACAACCAATCCATTTCAATTTGTACTTATTAGGCGAGTGATTGGGGGAAAATACAATCGATGGATTTTTATTTTGCAAGAGTTTGATCTTGAATTTTTATCTTCCAAATCCAATAAGTCAATAGTATTTTCAGAGTTGATTTCTAAGTTTCCTTGTGGAGAAGATATTTTTTATGAAGAATCATTTCTTGATGAACATATTATTCTCATTTCTTCACAGGATCCTTGGTACGGAGATCTCATAGTTTATCTCCAGACTGCAAAGTTCCCCTTATCTTTTTCGAAATATGAATGCCGAAAGTTGCGTCACTTAGCCACAAGTTATTTTATTATTGGTGACACTCTATATAGTCATGGGGTTGATTCGATCCTTAGAAGTTTCTTAACTCTTGAAGAAGCTGAGGTTGTGCTGAATGATTGCCATAGTGGAGCTTGTGGTGTTCATTTATTTGGGCTTGATACAACCCAAAAAATCTTCCGTGCAGGATACTTTTGGCCTTTGATTTTTTAAATATTGTATTGAAGCGTTAAAAATGTGTCATCCTTGCTAGGTTTATACTCAAAATATGCATGCTCATCTAGCTCCTCTCTTTCTGTGATCACTGTCAGTCCTTTCACAAAGTGGGGTATTTATTATACTACTTGTAACCCGCCTTCGACTAAGGGTCACAAGTAAATTATTGTAGATGTAGGCTACTTCACGAATTGGGTTGAGGCTATGCCTACTTTCGGTAATGACGGTGAGACAAAAACCCTGTTCCTATTCAATAAATTCATTTCTCACTTTGGTATCCCCAAAGAGATTGTCACTGACCATGGCAGTCATTTTTAGAACAACATGATGGCTGAATTGGCTCTAAAATTAGGTTTTTAGCAGGAGCATTCATCTCTTTATTACCCTCAAGCCAATAGAAAAGTTGAAGCCGTGAAAAAATCCTTGAAGACAATTCTCTAGCGGAAAATTGATAAAGCCAGATCCAATTGGCATGTCATGCTGTACCCTGCACTTTGGGCATACTGGATGTCTGTAAAGACTGCAACCAGTTTCACTCCGTTTCAAATAGCTTATGGGTTGGAATCCATATTTCCTATTGAATTCAAAATTCCTTCCCTTAAGCTGGCAGTTGAACTTCTTCCCGACACTTCCAGTCTTGAAGAACGCCTTATCCATCTAGAACATATCGGCGAGCAGCCCCAAGATGCAGCTACGATGAATGAGACGCATAAGAAGTAGGTGAAGGTTCAGTACGACAAGGCGGTCAAGCCTAGGTTTTATCTAAAGGTGACATTGTCTTAGTTTATGCCCAAGAGAAGGATGCCTTGGGGGCAGGAAAGTTCAAATCTATTTGGTATGGCAACTTCATCGTAAAAAAGGTCATGAAAAAGGGAGGTTATGCCTTGGTTGACTTTGATGGGAATGAGTTGGTAGAGCCTAGAAATGGTCTCTATTTGAAAAATTATTATGCTTAGGCTTAGGCCTAGCATCTGCTTTGTTGTATATATTGTATTTTTGTACATATGTGTGTTTTGATTTTTGGTGTGGTTTTGATGATTTTGATTTTCTTTGGCAGGTATTATTGGATGAGATGAGTCATTTTGGCTTTACCGATGGTGCTAGTAGACATACCTGGAACCTGGCTTCCATGACTTGGGTAATATGCTATCCATCTAGTCAGTTGTTAGTTTCAAGAGGTGTTTGCATTGGTCCTGCTTCGAACAATGTAGCAGAGTACACTGCAATGGTCAACCTACTCTCGGAGGAAATATCTCTCGGTGTTGATTCATTAATAGTTTACTTGGATTCACAACTGGTGGTTTCATAATTGAACAACACCTATCATGTCAGAGACCCATTTTTGCATCAATTATTTCTGAGGGTATGTTTGTTACAACATTCATTTAAATTTATTACATTCATTCATATTCCTTGATCTGATAATTGGTTAGCATAATCATTGGCTAATCAAGCACTTGATTGGCATATTGATCATTCAATGCTTTAAAAATATCAAAAACATCATTCATCATTGTACATTTGGGACATCACATCATATAGAATCGCTATGTGTGTGTGTGTGTATATATATATATATATATCAAAGTGTTCAAAATATACAAAATTTGGACCATCATGTCCTACAAAATTGGGGCTTATGCCCGATCATGTCTATCATAAAAAAATATTACAATCATCCGATCAAATCTAAGTCTACTCCCGAGGTCCCTACCCAACATTTGTGTTCCAATATAACGCAATGGCAGTTGCTGCACGACGGAATAACCGCACCCAGTCTCATGGTACCCCAACCACACGCCTCTGGATAGCCTCCGGAAGTTCCTCTATAGCGGCCATAGGTACTTGGTGAGTCAAACTCTCCAAGTTTCTCTGTACAACATGGAGGTTCCTTCCCGAGTCTTCAACATCCACCTCACCTCTGTGGTGCTTATGCCTTGGGTAACCCTCTGGTCTAGCTGTTCCCATGTCTGCATCATTATCATTAAAATTTTGTAAGTCATATTGTCCTAGAAAAACACTTTTTTTTTTTTGATTTCTGTATAATTTGAAAAAATTCAAAAAATCATATGATAAAAAAATAAAAAATGCAATGTTACCAATTGCACCCCAGGCTGCTCCGGGTGGAAGAAACAAATCAGGATATGCTCAAAAATCCATCCCAGCATAGGGATAGTCCTCCATTGAGATGACTTGCTTTGCCCACCACTGGAAGAACTCATCACCCTAGGTGGTTCGGGGAACTTCACTTCCCCCCAATATCTTCATCAAATCTTCCCATCGGGCTATTATTGGATCCCTTGAGCTGTTGATAGTAGAGATGACCTTGGGTCGAAGCCTTGGGACTCTCTTAAAGAAGAATGTTAGAAAAATGGTACCGTATCCAAAGTGTTTTGTCTTTTTATTCCAGATAAAAGTAAGTTGTTTTTTCATATTCGCCAATAAGGTTGTGCACCAGTCATAAATATGAACCAAACGTTCCACTACTATACTCATATGAGTGCATGAAGCCTGGTGTAGAGAAGTTGATATTTCCACTCTACCAATAGTAAAGAGAAGTGTTTTCATGTGCAAATCCCTCACATCTTTGATGGGGATCTAAGTTCCCACCTTCTTTGCATCATCTACACAATAGACCTGGACATAGTCCTCTACGTTAAGCCCTCCATTGGGCTTGCCATTCAAATTAAATGGGTCTCCCCTTCGGGAAAGTCTAGTGATAAAATATGTATTCTGCTTGTATTCTTAATGGCATCTGATCAATTATAAAGCAATCTTTTTCTGGTTCCCAATGATCAACCAGCATCTGAAGCAACCGAGCATTGCTTTTCATATTCGACATTTTGAAAATTTTTAGTAACCCACAATTCCAAAAGATATCTAAGGATTGTTGGTCCTCCATATGTTCATTATCAATAGCACTGTGCTCTCGTTCTCTCCAACTGATCGAAATCCTTGGAAAATTCATCAATTGACTGATTAGATACAAGTTTTTGAATTCTTCTCTGTGCATACGTGACCTCGTTTGTACACAGTCACGTCTATACACGAGTTCCTCATAAGGAACCCGCGTATATGCAGAGGGTTTCAAAGAAAATCTATTTCCTATGGTTGAAAATCCAAAATTTTTCTTAAAATAGGAACGAACTTGATAAATGAGATGAGTACAAGGTTTACCTGACTGATTTGAGGTGATTTCATGGCTGGTTGCTCTGTATTCAAGAAGAGGATTTTTTTTCCCTAGAGCTCTTTTTCTACTTTTGCAATGCACAAATGATCAAAATGTGAGTGAAAATGTTTATTTATGCCCAGAATTTGAATTTTTTTCTCACAAATTTCTTTTATGTCTATTTTTTTGAATTTGATCAAGTTTATTTAACCTTTTGGCTTGTAAGCACTAGGAAAAGTTATTTTCAAGTACATTCTACTCAATTTCAGATATTCCTAGTTTTCCTTCAGATCCATGACCACTAACCTGTCATGGCAGGTATTTGATTACGAACTGGCATATAGGTTAGGGAATTCACTTTCCATTGCATTTCTGCATACTGCCTCAATTCTAATCACTTGCTATAGGGTCGATCCCATCAGGTCATGAATATTTAACCCATTTCACTCACTGATTTTTTAAATCATGAGTTGGTGGTAGAGCCATCCTTTACATGGGCTTCCTAGTTTGTTCCTCACTAGAATTTGTCACCCATGCTTTAATTTATGTAGGCTCAAGAGTCCTCTTTAGTCCCATCATGAAGTATGCATTGAAGCTTCATTCTTCTTATTATTTTCTATCTTTATTTTAGCCATTTACCCTATAGGCTCCCATATGTTGTCGAGTTGTATTACTACATTGCATATTGACTCCTTATTTATCTTGGCCTTTAGTCGGCTTCATTTGGACTCATGTTTAAGCCCTCTTTTGGCCATGTCCTTCTGTACAAGTTAACCATGCAATCACTTGGCCTTTGTGACTTGACACCTTTACCCATGGATGGAAAATTCCTTTGAGTGTCACTTACCAGTTTTCACCACCTTGAATTGAGCATAGGATTGTTCCTATCCCAGGAACTAGTGCATATGTATACCGATACTCGTTCTATCCATTGTACTATAGGCATTCTTTTATTCCTTTTCAGGCTTTGAAATATGAAAAAGACAAAAAAATTAAATATTTGAAAAAGAGCGGGAATGGGATAATACTTCCATACTTGATGGCAGCTACAGTGTTAATTGTGTCACCCTTGAACAAAGCACAAAAAGCTAAGTCTTTTCTCCATTTGGTATGGTTTTAGTTTTTGACTTAGGAGAAGCCATAACCTTGTTTTTTGAGTTAGTACTCCCCCGGTTGGTTATCTCTTCCAATCAAATGGAGGGTTTGTTTATGGATCCTGCATGACAAACTTATACAAAGTTCTCATTTGCTGCCATAGTCAACACGAGTCATGCTTTTTTTCAAGGGAAGTTAACCTGAGTCGGCCTTTCTGCAGTGTCCCTTGACTCATATTTCAGGCAGACTTCCCAGTCTTGTCAACATCTTGTTCTATCACATCAGATATTTTTGTCATTTGCTCGTGCTGGTTTAAGAAGGTCTCCACTGACTTCTTGCCAACAGGTTTGTCTCTTATCGACTACGACATATTGCTCTGAGAGTAAACCTAGAGCCGCACCCTGGCCCTATTTACCTCATTGATAGGTGACCTTGTGCTCAACATTTGAGCAACATCATGGGTCTTTGACTGAGTGGTTTCCCTTGTGTTCGGATTCAGCTTACATTATCACACCTGGGATTTGTGTAGTACCTTTATTTCCATTTGACCCTATTTGTGGATATCTAACCTCTTTGTCAGATTTCATTATTGGTTGGTTCATAGGGTTTCTGATGTGTGTTAGATTCATCTTGTGCATGTAGGAAACATACTTCGGGTTGGTTGCTTCACTTTAATTCGTTTGATTCCTTCCAAATCTTGGCTTACAGGTTACACTCGTGCTGGAATGATGTGGGATGCCTTAATGCCTTCCTTCCAGCAGCTCTTTTCCCATTGAATCCGACTCATTGCTATGGGAATAAGGTCTAGATTCTTTTTGACAGTACCTTAGGGTTTGCAGTCATGAGTGGCACACTCTTCAATATTGATAGTGAGAATACATCATTGTCCCCTAATTGATATATTCTTTCAATTGTTTGACTTCAACTCATTCATTCACACTTAATAGATTATATTGGGGGACCTTGACACTCATTATCAATATCAGTGGGTTGTCTCGTGTTTGTTAACGGTATACATCAATGACTCGTAATCAAATTATTTCTCACATGGTCGACCTTAGCTCATTTATTCCCATTGTGTAGAATTGTGCCATGGTGATCGGTGAAGACCTTTAGTTTGCATCAACATGTTTTGGTTCACTTTGATAGCTCCTTCAGTTTTCTGCCAGTGACACCATCCACCCTTATATATTGCAATTTTATCATAGCAGCATCTTATATGTTGGCTCCCGAGTTGCATGTTGTACCATTTGTTCCACCACTTATGATTTATTACTCGGAGATTCAGTTGTGAATTCATTGATAAGATATATTTGCAGCATCATTGATCAGACTCCTATTTGTGATACTTGGACAAGATTTTGACTTATACTTCTGGGCAGTGATAAGATGATTCATTATGTACTTTAAATTTTGGCTATACTTGTATACATATTGGATCCTCTCTGTACTTCATATGTGGACCTGCTTTTCTTTCACTGAGCATGGGTATGCCCTCCTTAGACATGAGCTATCTTTCTGATTTCTATCACTGGTTTTTGGCAGGCTAAAATATGGTGAAGTCCTCTCTAGTCCTCACAAGCCTCTTTCTATGCACATAAAACATTTCGCCCATCATGTACCCCTTCTGACCTCATATATTAGGGGGCATATGTTATAGCATCATTTATCACCATTATATACTTGATGACTTATGCATTGGCCTTAGGAAACCCTTCAATTAAAATAATATTTTTAAAATCCATATAGGACTCTGCCCAGACTTTTCCATGTATACACTTGGGTCCATATATAGCGAACCCATGTATGATATTTAAAATATTAAAAAATATAAAGTTTTCCTACTTTTGAGGCAGGGTTTGCAGTTGTTCCTGTACCGTAACTACCCCAACGCGTGGCCTAACTGTTCCCCAACTGAAAAAACTAATTTGAGGAAGTATAAATACCCCTCAAGGGAATGTCCTAAAGGGGGAAGAGAGAGAATTATAGATATTATACCCTGTTATAGCCCTGACCAAGTCTGGTATTTCCCCTGTGCCTCGTGCACTTCCCATATTTTCAGGAAACCCTTGTTTCCTTGTGATGATCACCTTCATTCTATGTGACATTCTTTGTGCACTCTTCATGGAAGAAGCTCTGTGAGGCTAGGGCTGGATGAATCCAGAGGATGGTTTTCTCGAGGCCATGGCAGATCTCAGGTGATTTCTCCACTATTTATGTACTATACATGTTATCAATAAAATAAGTGCCATCTTTTTCTTGATGTTCATGTGTCATATATCTCTTATACATGCTTAATGATCTTGAATACTTAATTTATTGTTATTTTTACGAGATTATGTATGCTATTTTGCTAACATCTAGAACATATATGTTGTACAACTAGGTTTTTGTGCTTGTTCTTTGTTGGTTTGCAGGTTCTAGAGCACGAGGAGTTGCAGGGGGTTTGAACCCTACGGGATATACTACAAACGAAGGATAAACATGTAAGATATGCAATCATTAATTTCTAGTTAGAAGCATAGAATTTGGTTATTTGAGTCCTTCTTGTGATGACATGCCCCTGATTTGTGAAGGTTTATCAACCCAAGACCTTAGGGTAACATTTCCCATAACAACAGTGGTAGCGTGGGAGAGGTAGTGCAGCGTAGCAAAGGACAACGGGCAAGAGGGATAGCGAATTGGTGAGCCCAAGGCAATGTAGGGGTTCAAAATCATAAAAATGGATGGAGGCAGCCTTTCTCGTTCATTCTTACATCTTATGATTTTATGTCTGTCAAGACTAGAGCTCACTGAAGCTGTTTAATTGAGTCCACAGTGTTGTGTAACACAAGGGTGTCTCTAAGCAGAGATCCAAACCTCATCCTCAGGGGAATTCGAGTGCCCTCTCAGGAGAGGAGCCATTCCACTAGTTTTTTAGAGCAACTTCATTATTTCAGCCACAGGGTTACGCAATCACCTCTAGAGCAGTGCAGTCCCTCAGGGGGTTACAAATTCATTGAGGAGTGTAGTTCCGAGAGAGGAGGAAATTTGTTAGATTTCAGTCCGGAGGTTTGTGAGGGGATCAACCCTTCCATAGTTGAGTTCCTTGGATAGTTGGAGGCCCTTATTTCAACATTTTCATCACAGAGGGCAGTGTACCTAGTAGGAGAGTGTAGTCATCCCAAGAGGGTGAATTTCTGGGGTCATCCTTTCCGGAATTCCTTCACAGACTATTATGGGTTTTTGTAGGAGATACCGGTGCCCGAGTTTCGTAATTTTCCGAGTAGTGGAGCAGCCCCATATTACAGTCCCTTTCCAGCTAGCAATAACATTTCTAGCAAGACTGCATAGAGCAGGAGCAACACAGAGCAGAGATAGAGAAGAGATTCTGATAGAGGAGGGAGAGATAATTTCAACTAGACTTGAGCAGGCTAAGGTGTTATCATTTTGAGCACACTTTGTGCCTGTTCCTCATTTTATAAAATATAATAAAATGGCTCAATTGTTCTAGTTTATTTGAAGTGTTTTCTGTGTATGTCTCTATTTTTTGTAGTTTTTGTTTATGTTCCCTTGTATTTTTTTTATTTCCCATTTGGTATATTAAAAAGAGGGAGTGTGATATGCCATTGGGAAGGTATATTAATAATATTTATAACCTATTGGAACAGGGTCTCCTAAAAGCTACGAAACTGGTCCAATTTTGCATATTTTTTATTATATTTAGTCTAGCGCAGGGGTTTTGGGGTGGGACAAAGCTCGAAAGCATTGTAACGGGTCAAAGGGTAAACCTCGAGTCCGCAAACCATAGTTTGCGGACCATAGTAAGGATTAGGCTAGATGATTAGAAATAGAAAGACATTTTTAATTGTAAGAAGAAGAAGATGAGGAGATCTTGATGCAAATTGTGGCTTAGTAGATCTGTTTTGGTTTTTGGGGAAAGGACTCCTGCTAGCTATGTGCGCAGAAATCCCTAGTCCTATTGTGTGTGGACCCTACTGCTGTGTGCACAGGTCAGGTTTGGGTATTGTAAGAAGGATATGGAGGATTAATGAATGAGAAAGGTTGTTGAGTAACTGAATCTATTTGTATTGTTAATGCGAATCTTTGATAGCTATTATGTTATACATATTCTGTGTTAAGCTGCGAACGTAACTGTGTTAAGTGTTCTACTGCAAAAACCTTCGATATGGGTCTATTATGTTATGTTTTATGCAAAGAATAACTGTAATGCTGGACTACTGTTTTAGGAGTATACGATTTGTTAAGTATAGTAAGTATAGTTGAGCTTGCGCATGTGGATGCGAAGGAGATCTATAGATCTGGTTCTAGGATATGTGATCTGGTCATTATAAATATGGATGTAGCTCTTCTTGACTTACCTATCCTCTCTCAGGGTGTGGAAACCTGGTTCCAGCACCCACCCATACTACTTTGGGTGAGACTTTGACCTGTGCAAGTAGGTCACTGCCGAAAAGGCCAGTAGTATAGGGGTTTGTTGGCAAACCTTAATCTCCGAACCTGGGTCAGGACCCCTCGAGCCAACATAACCATATATTGTATGTTATAATTTGATATAGAATATTTGAGTAAAATTTCCTTCAAATATAGGGTATCTAAATTGTGCATGAAAATAAAAAAAAAATAATATTTCAAACAATATTCATTTTCAAATATTTATCATAGACATATGTATTCTCCCCTTATCTTTGGCATCAATAACAATATTATTTCCAATAGTACCCCTTATTGTCATTGATGGAAACCTTATTGATGTCATTGTATATAGTGAATCATGGTCTGAAATTTTAACAGCAAGTACATAAATATTTTCTATCAATATCCATTAAGTTTCGTGATTTTAAACATCCCATAAGAGAAGTCATAGAAAAAATTCCAAGATGGTCTATTTGAAGTAGATTTTAGGAGAATTCAAGAAGCCTAAATTCCTCAAAGCACATCTATGAAATTATAGAAAAACAAGGTCTAAAGTTTAGCCATAGTTAAAAGAAGAATTTCTCTCTAGCTCCTCAAAGTTTCACGGTATGACATATCCCAAGCAAGGTACCTTTTAAGGATTGAAATATTATGTGTATGTATAGTATTGTGGGTGAATATTTTGGTTTGAAAATTCATACATATAGAATGTGGGAAAATATTCAATAAAAACCCTCTAATTTACTATTAAAATTGGTCATTTTTGGTGAATATTATTTATTTAATCATATGTGTGTAACAAATGGGTGAATTTTTAACCAAATGAGTGAATATTAATTTCATAAAATGTCCAAAAAATAGCCAATTAACAAAATTTCACCCCTAAAATTTTCCCTAATGGGTGAATGCATGAATATGGGTTACACTTTTGGGCCAAATGTGGCGATGAGATTTCAAGTTTTTCCTCTTTTATTGAATTGAAGCTCTCAAAATTCATATAAGCACTATGAATTTTGATTTAGAGTAAAAATACAACTTCTGGTGAATTATGTTGTTGTCCTAATTATATTTTGGTAAAAGTATTTAGTGTCGTATAATATGTCAATTTCCATTAAATGAAATGCTTGTACTTGAAAATTTCACACATTTTATGAGGTATGTGCATGTTCATGTAGCATAACTTAGTCTAAAATGTGTAATTAGAGAGAGAGAGAGAGAGAGAGAGAGAGAGAGCTAAGTTTTTCATATTATTTATTTTAATGCAAAAATATATTTTTTATTATTTTTCGAAGTTGGCAAAGTAATATTTCAATTGCATTTTATAGACACATGTGTTCACGTAAGGTTTTTTTCAACAATTTAAATAAATTAAAAAACGAAGAGTACTCTTTTGAAGATGACTTGTAAACCAAGATACTAAGTTTTTTTTTTTAAATTTCATTGTGTATATTTTATGATATTGAATTTTTACTCAACCTCTCTATAATTGTTCAAAAAAAAATCAAGCATTATGTTTAAAATAAAATAAATTAAAAATATCATATAAACTTAAAAATTTCAAACTCATATGCCATTGGATAAATGATTCTTTCATGAATCCAACATGATCAATTTCGCCAACTAAGGAAATTTTTTTCCTAAGTCCACCAGGGTACAAATTGTTGTTGGAGGAAATTTTACAAAAGGGGTGCTGAAATTGTGGATTTTAGGACTTCAATGGCTTGATCAAGCTCTTAAAGCCCTTGATCGAACGTTATGGGTTGATGGAGCTATATAGCTCGATTCAACCTTTATAAAAAAAGTTTGAATGATCTAAAATTTAATTTTCTACCACATTTTAAAATTCCAAATTTTCTTATAATATTTTTTATGATGTCATGTTGAATCCTTATTAAATTTAATATTAATATTAAAAAAATATTATTATTATTATTATTAAATTAAATTATGAAATCTGATATTAATATACAAAAATTAATATTAATATATTTTAATGTTAATATTAAATTTATTAATTTTGGATTAATATAAAATTATTAAATTTAATATAATATTAAATGTGTTATATTATAATATATGTTAGCACAACCACATTAATAAATGTGGTTGATATACGCCATAGGCGTCAAAAAAATATTCATCAACACAAAAATGGTCATAGAAGTTGACTAAATATGTTAATTTTATTTAACCTAATATTTTTATAAATCTAACATAATAAAATATATAATATTTTTAAAATCATAAAGTAATCATAACCTAAAGCTACCTTTAAATAAATAAAACCTAAACAGTTTCAATTAGAAGACATGAAGCGCTCTATGTATCTTTGAAGGAGGTAGCTCAAACATTAATATTTTGGAAAATTTTAGATAATATTTCCATGGAAAATTATCATTTTCCCTCCAAGTGAATGCACAACACACATTTGAAATCTTGTATTTTAGATATGTATTATATAAAAAAAATAAATTGTTGTTTGACATAAAAAAATAAAATAAATTTAAACATAATAGTTTAATTTTCAAAGAAATTTTTTTTTTTTTTAATATAGGGGAGAGAGAGCGG
Organism: Pinus albicaulis; assembly: GCA_034641835.2. Classification (NCBI taxonomy): domain Eukaryota; kingdom Viridiplantae; phylum Streptophyta; class Pinopsida; order Pinales; family Pinaceae; genus Pinus; species Pinus albicaulis. The sequence continues at coordinate 1,117,136,946 of CM076575.1, read as the reverse complement.
GAGAGAAGGGTAAGACAGAGAATGGGACACAAAGATGGAGAGAGAGAAAATAGGAGAGAGTCTCAAAGAAAGAGAGGGAGATCAAGAGATGGACTTGGAGGAAAAGATAAGGAAGGAAGAATTTCAAGACATATAGAGAGAGAAAGGTGGAGAGAGAGAGGGAGTGACAAGAGAGAGATGGAGAGAGAGTGTGTATGTTTGGGGGTGAGATAAAAATACAAATAAGGATAGATGGAGAGAAGGGGCAGAGAGAATGTTAGAGAGAGGGAGATAGTTAACAGAGTTGCAAGACGAATATCAAGAGAGAGATAGAGAGAGATAGAGGGAGAGAGAGTGCGTGAGTGAAGAGGGGGAGATACAGAGGGAGGTGAGAGAGAAAAGAAGAGAGAGATGACTTGAGAGGGAGTGAGAGAGAGAGAGAGAGATGGATTTGGAGGGGGAGAGAGAGGGAGGTAAGAAGAAAGACATATAGAGAGAAAAAGGTGGAGAGAGAGAGAGGGAGTGGAAAGGGAGATGGAGAGAGAGGGAGGGAGCGACAAGGTAGATGGAGAGAGAGGGAGAGAAGGGGAAGAGAGAGGGAGATCTGGGAGTGAGATATAGAAGGATATGGAGAAACAATGTGTATTTTTGGGGGTGTTATATAGAGATGAAGAAGGAGATACAAAGGAAGATAGAGATATAGATGGAATGGGAAGAGAGGGAAGAAGAGAGAGATAGATGGAAGGGAGGAAGAGATAGATAGATATAAAGAGATAGATCATGTGTGTATGGGGGGGTGAGATAGAGAGACAAATAAGGAGAGAGATATCTATATAGATGGAGGGGTGAGAGAAAGAGAATAAAAATACGTGCACTATATGCATTGATTTTAGTATACAGATGCTAATTTCTAATCCTATTTGATTTCTTGCATTATTGAATTGATTTCTGTATAGATTTTGGTTTCTAATTCTATTTCATTTCTTGCATTAGATGCATTAATTTCATTAAATTTGTTACTTTATAATCTTGTTTGATTGAGATTGCATTAGATGCATTTATTTCACTGTAGATGTTGATTCCTAATCATATTTGATTGCTACCACTAGATGCATTGATTTTAGTGTAGATATTGATTTCTAATCCTATTTGATTGTTTGCAGCATTATATGCATTGATTTTAGTGTACATGTTGATTTATTATCCTGTTTGATTGTTTGTATTAGATGCATTGATTTCAGTGAAGACGTTGATTTCTGATTCGATGTAACTAGATATATGGTGTACATTAATTTCAAGGTAATTAGTTTAACATTGTGCATTGATTTTAGCGTAAGCACAAAAAAAACATTGGCGATGTTCATTATGACTAAGATTTTGTAGATAACCTCAAATAAAATAAAATCGAATAAAACTTGTATTTGTAGCTTTTACATCTCTACATCTTGTTAAATTGAATATAACTTACTTCAATCTTATTTGAGTTTTTAAAAATTGAATAAAACTTATTTCCATCATAAGGAATTGATTAAAATACTTGGATAACTACTTGAAAATTTAGGAAAGTTGATAACAATATATAAAATTATAGAAATGTTGTCGTATATTGTTTTTTGACCGATATATTAAATTTCAATATGATTGACTTATATCTAGTTATGACTAAACTCTTATAGATAATCTCAAAACAAATAATTTTGAATAAAACCTATTTGTTGTTTACATGGCATCTTTTAAAATTGAATAAAACTTATTTCAATCATATTTATGTTTTTTAATTGAACCTTCAGATAAGAAATTGATTGAAATACTTAAAAAAGTTCTCCACACACACACACACACACATATATATATATATATATATATATATGACTTTATAATTCAAATAATTTATTTTTAAAATTGAATTGTAATAACATACATGTTGATTGCACTAAAAGACACTTTCTACATGTCAATATGAAGAATGTTTCAAATTATTTCCATGCTCAATATTAAATTGATGCATGATATATTTTAGTTCATTTTAAGTATCAAAGTGAATTGCATGATAACATAAGATTGTACTTATTTTCTTAATCTATGAAATTGGAAATCAAAATTGAAAATATATTTTACTATTAAAATTTTTAGTATATAGAAAAAAATTTAAATTAGCAAAATAATTTTAACAGATCCATAAACTTGCAAAATTAATGAGCATCCATAAACAAGATTAATACAAATCCATAAACTGAAATAATGAGCATATGTATCAATAAACTATCCATATGAAAACATATACAAATTACAAATATCACATGAACACCCATAAATTAAAATAATAAGCATCCATAAACTAAAATAATGTCCATGATGTACATCCATAAATTTTCCATGTACGAAAATATACAAATTTTGTATCATATGTGAATGTGCCCTATAAAATGAGCCTAAAAATATACAAACTATGACACTCTAAGTACCACCAGAATTCATATGTGAGTTCTACCGCACAAAGTAAGTGTTTGTAAGCTGGTACTGCAATATAACACATTCAAATTCAAACTCATTAGATCATTATTTGTACAAAATAAAAAATATGGAAACAAATAATTTTGAACCACATTTTTAATTACATATACTTGAATCTACTAATATCAGTCGATTCCAAAAGCAAGTGAGATAGGATGGGGTTCTGATGAGTATGGGTTTGGTGCTCCCCTACTTATGGCTCAATGATTGGGGCCTGCATCAATGGGAATGCATCATCATCAATCCCATTCATGTCTACAGATAACAATGACGTCAACGACACTGCGTATAGGCTTGTGTACACGATGGAAAAAAAAAATTATAATTAGTCTACAAATTAATTAGCATATATGTGTAACTTAAAAAAAATGAAATGTTGAAATCTTAGGAATAATTTTTTTTGCCTCAACTGTTGGTCCATGTGGTTGTACATTTCGACTCTCCTCTGCATTGGTGAACATATGAGATTGAGGTGGAGGTGGAGGAGAATTCATGGAAACATGATCTGGTCAAGGATGGCCTAGCTGATCAACTTCCCCCTCGAATGACCTCATAAGATCATCCATGTAGTTGGGATGTGTTTACATGTTATTAGGAACTTAATAATATAAATGAAATCTAATACGAACAAGAAATTAATATAAATAATTATGAATAATTTTTAAATAAGAGTCAAAAGTTTCATATATATATATATATACCTGGTTTTTGTCATGCATGTCGTGCACCCTCCAAGTCTTGTGAATGGCATCACGATACATACTTGTGTATGTAAAAATGTGGTCAGAGGGTAAACTAGCGAGAAATGCATCATCATATAAGGGCACTGACGGGTCACAAGGAAATAATGGTGGTCTCCTAATATCTCCAACAAATGCAACATGCACACTTTTTAATGACGTCCGCATGCTATCTACAATAGTCTCCTTGGCCTCACCACTGAGTTGTGATAACTCACCTAGCTCTGTTGGTAATACCAAACTCTGAGACGGAAGTGACAAGGATCTCAGAGGTGGTGGTACATGCCCAGGGTCCCTACGAGCCCCATCGTGCTCATAGGTACGTCTAAATTCGGGTCCATATAACAAAACTTCTTGCACTGTGATGGCCTGCAGATGGGGCTTGTATATGGGATGCCTCAACATATTGCATATATACACATAATATATATAAAATAATCCAAGAAAAAAATGTTGACTAAAGTATTACATATAATACAAAACTTATTACATATAATATATATAAACTGATCCAAGAAAAAAATGTTGACTTAGAAAGAATGTTGACAAAAAATGATTTATAAACTCAAGCAGATAATCTAGCGTGAAGTACTAAAATTTAAATTCCATTTTTTGATAATTTATCAACCAAAGTATTGAGTTCCATGTAAACACAATCGAAAGAAGTTCTCAAATCTACCTTCACACTTTTTCTCATTTCTAAATAATAAAATTTATTCATAACGCATAAATATGTATATATATGTAAAAAATTGAAATAAACCTATTTACAACGCGAATAAAATTTCATGTCAACCAAATACTCCAATAGACTTTAAGTTCTTAATTTTTTACTTTGACACATGAGATGTACTAGGTGCAAGCACATGAAGACAATATTCCTTGTACAACACGCTACATAATGAAACAACATGGTACAAATTAGAAAAGAGTCTAGATGATTTTATTCACTAGACCAAATGCACTTGTCATGATGGATTTAATGTATCCATCAATTATTAATTGTTGAAACATGAACTTACATATATATATATATATATATATATATATATATATATATATATATATATATATATATATATATATACGTGTGTGTGTGTGTGTGTGTTAAATGATATAGTTATAATTATATTATGTTGTAGTTATGCACAATAAATGTTACACTATGTTATGTTATGTTACACTATGTTATATATATATATATATATATATATATATATATATATATATATATATATATATATATATATATATATATATATATATATATATATATATATATATATATATATATATATTAGAGAAACATGGGTATCAAAGATTCTGAGAAACATTTGGTCCTCAAGTACCGCGGTTTTTTGTAAAAATAAATTCAAGAGGAAATGTAGTTCGTGGACATCTCCTTGCTTGGCGCAACATACCGATATGCTGCCAAAATTGAGTAGAAACTCAAGCAGAATAAGCGAGACATTGGATCTGTGAACCCAAAGTAGAACAAAGGCGCCCCATAAGCCAAGGGTGATGAGAAGGAAAATGAGGACGACTGGGACCCCCTAAGGAAACTCCTCGAATCCACAAGCCAAGGGTGACGAGAAGAAAAAGAAGGACATTGATAAGTGGTGTGAGTTCCATAAAATCCCCAATCACAACATGAATGAATGTCGCTCAAAGTAGGTGTTTAGTCAATTTAATGTCTTGAATTTCTATCATAAATTATCAACCGAGGTTAGTAATCTGATGAAGTGTGGTGCACTATATATGCTTAGTTAACCTTCTTCTTACTTTGTTGTGTATGTTTTTATATTGTTTTGGGGGGTTTTGTTTCTTTATTTCTAAAGTAGTTAATATTAGGAAATGAAAACTATGAAATTGATCAACTAAATCTAATGAAGTTTAGTCTTGAAAACTAATTTTGAAATAAGGAGGAAAAGGCAATGTTCTTTAACTATTATAAATTGCATAAAAATGAATCAAACTTTAAATGGTTAGAATCTGATCTAAAAAAAATATCATTTATTCTAATGAATTTGATCTTATGGAATTAAAGCTAAATTATATTCTATCTTAATCTGATTCTACTCCATGGATTTAAAGCATAAATCATATGATTAAGAATTGAAATGACAATGCTAATCTAAATGGAAAGAAAATTCAAAGCAATTGAAAGGAAACTATTGTATGGCCAAATACTCAAATATCATTCAATTTTGGAAGATGGAAAAGTCATCTTCTTGATATGATTTAACAAAAACTTGATTACACATTTTAAATTGTAAACTTAATCTAAGAAAGCAATGAAAAAGCATGTAATAAAGGAGACTCAACTACTGTATGACCAAGTACTCAAATATCATTAAATTTTGGAAAATGACAAAGTCATCTTCTTGATATGATTTGATGAGCATCTGATTATACATTTAATTGAGAATTTAATCTAGGAAAGCATTATAAAAATATGTAAAGGAAAACTAAGATAACTGTATGATCCAATGCTTCAAACACAATCCAATTTTGGAAAAAAGAAGAACTACTTTCTTGAGATGCGTTGATAAGAATAGGATTACATAGTTAATCTAAAACTAATTCTAAGAAAGCATTCATGAATTTAATCTATGAGATAATAAGAAATTTAATCTAAGAATAAATTGTAAAGCAATATAAATCTAACTACGAATTGACAAAACATAGCTAATAAAATTTAAACATAAATCAACTAATGAAACCTCCTTTCTGTGTAGCAGCCCTCTGCAACAGAATGAGTTGAAATACTAGCAAACTATGTGAACATCAAGAGGGATCTGGAAAAATCGAACATGGTCTTCGTATTATCAAAACAGAGTTTCAAGGCATACACAACATTCACAATAATTAAGACTGTTTTCCAGTTTCAAAATGACCAGTATTTAAATAAATTTTAATGTAATTGTCTTGAGGCATGTCTGCCCACAGATGGAAATTATAACTAAAACACAAAAGAAAAATCTAAGTAGCTAACTCTCTATTTTCTACGTCAGAGAAAATCTCGAGTCTTTCGTTCTCGGATCACGTCCTTTGAACAAACTTTGACCGCAAGCATAGGCACCTTTTTCTATCGAATTGAAACATGTGGATAGGATGGGATCCATATGTTGATCATTCCAAAGATTCCCATGTGACTCATTCCTTCATTCGCTCCTCAAAACCTGTCAAACCATCAGAGGAACTACGGAAACAACAATTAGCTGCAAAATAGCATGCGTTCTGCAGCTGAGTTACAAAAATTAATTTAAATAACAAGAAACATCAAAATATAAAATAGAGACCATTCAAATGCATTCTCTGAGATGATGAAATATGTAATTTATCATTGATTGGAGTTATGGATTTATGAACAGGTAGGGAGATGTGATGAAAAATGATGTCAGAGAAAGAACAATTTTGAGGTTCAACATACCCCCACTAAGAGCCATTGCATGTCCTCATGCAATTTCATAAAATGTGAACTTCTTCTCCTATTGCATTTTTTCATATACCTCTACTAATACATCCAGCTTTCTCTTCTTACTTTTCATTGAGGTGACTGCCATCCCAGGCTTCCTCATAAGGAGTTTGTACTTGAGGTTGATAACTGTCCCGTTTAGAGATTTTTTCTTTCTTTTTAGCTTTCTGTTCTTTTTATACCACAATCCTAAATTTAGGAGGGTGTTATCATTGATGACTTTCTCCAAGTGATCTACTATTTTAAAGCTTCATTTTCTTGTTTAATGTGACTATTCAGTAACTCTAGCTCATAGATTTCTTGCTTGAGGGTGTTAACCAGAGGTTGTTATGGACTGATAGGTTTTTCTTGCATACTTGGATTTACTTCTGCATTTATTTTCTCCAATGACTCAATATAGTAATATATCTCTTGGTGTATTGGGTCAATGCCTGGAGATCTTTTGCTTGGAATGCCTTCAAGATTATGTACAGAAGAATGTGTAGGAATATGTGGAGGAGAGACATTGATGGGTGATGGCACTTGAGGTTCCACATCTAAGTTCACAAATTCTGTTCCTTGTGATGGTGTCTTCTTCATAGATTTTTAGATTCTATAGCTTCTCCTTGGCTATGGAGGGTTTAAGTTTTCTTCACTTGTAACCTTGCTCTTCTGCCCTGTTTTACCTCTTGTATTGACTTCCCCCTGTTTTTTATTTTTCATCAAATTTGCAAGGGTGGGTTCCTCTTCTTACTGATGTAGTATAGGTGAAGGTTTATCCTCAATTCTTGTATCAAAATTCCTTCTTATACTTTTTGTAGTCTTGTCTTCCTTAGGATTCTCTAGATTATCTTGGAAATGGTTTCTAATTAGGAATCTATCCCAAGAGTCTCCTACACTTTTCAAATGGAATTCAAGAAGTATTTTTACCAACCCATGATGGTGCATAGTGTTGTATATAAAATGAATTATTTTATGTACATTTGTGGAAATTATTTTTAAACTATTCAGTAGAAAGAGAGGGAGGGTTATTTATCCATCCTCCAAAAAGTTCATAAAAAACCGAACATGATTATCAAACATGCAGCCAAATCTAGCTTCACAAGTGATAAAATTTTATAAAATTAAAAGCATATTTCTCCATTTGTTCTTGAGTGCTGAGCTAGGAATACCTTTCTTGTAAACAGAAGTATCCATACCTGGATTCTTGAGGAAAAATCTCCATGCTTCACTGTGAAATTCTTTATTTTTAAACCATATCTCGCCAACTCTTGGGAGCTCTGTAGCTTCAGCTATGAAGGCCTTAGTCACTAAAATTTTTATGTCTCCTATTTAGACCTTTGTTCCATCAAAATACCTAGCAAAAGACTTAGTGATCTCCTGATGGAACCCATCAAAATTTTCTATAAACCTGAGCCACTTAACCTTCTGCAACATCTCTTTGATCTGAGGATAACCCTCCATGAATTTAGCGCCCACTGGTTCAGTCTTGACTATCAAACCCATGTCTTCTGTCGTGAAGAGTCTTGTCTTCAGAATTGTTCTTCTATATGTGAAATGAATTAGGTTGTGGATCTGGTTAAGGATGTCGAGGGTTTGTAGGGAAATAAAAATGAAATGAATACTTTATGGGGTTTTAAGAAACGTGGATGAATGGGTTACGAAAGTAGGATATGACCGTTTAATCATAGATGGGAAAATCCGTTATGGAACATTATGAGATATGATGCGGATGATGTGGTCGATTTATGACATGATGTGATTCCAAATCAAATCAAATGATGACATATTGAGGTAGCATGTGATCATCTACATTATATATGCTAATGTTTTGATCTTGTTATTTAAACAAATTTATGTAACATACCTTTATAACTAACCTTTTGTTTCTATTTTCTTGATGTTGATCCTTCAGGTACCCTTCAGCATGATCTTCAGATGGAGTTCTCAATTTATTATGCTCAGTATGTTTGCTTCAGTAGGTTGTAAGAAAATGTAACATAGTTGTAGAATGTGATATCAACTGCAGAATGTAATGACAACTACAGAATAGAAGTAGTTATGTAGCTACTTCTTTTATTGCTTCGAAAAAAGAAAGGGAACAAATATTTTTGGGATTTTTAGAACGGAATAGAAAATATAAGATGTCAAAACTTTTATTTTCATCCTATATTTTCTGTATAAGGATGCTAATCATTGATTGGTTTTCATACTTATACAATTGTTATTATTATTATTATTATTAGTAATTTTTGAATTATATATATATATATATATATATATATGAAAAGATAAAAATAAGACTAAGTTGGGAAGAAGAAGGATTCTTCTTCACCAACTTCATATCAGTATTATCTTGGAAATTTTTGATAAACTCATCCTTTGGAATTGGCTTATGATAAACTTTTAATCGATGTCCATTCACAAGAAGAGGTACCTTTCCTTCATCAATTGTCCTTACCTTGAAGGCTCCATTGTCAAAGAATTTTTCAGTATCATAAGGCCCAAGCCAATGAGTCTGAAACTTTCCTTGAAAGTATTTGAACTTTTAATCGAACAAAAGTGCCCAATCTCCTGCTTGAAAATTTATTTCCTTTATATATTTATCATGTCATTTGGACCTTTGCTACTGGACTAGACTAGTTTTTTGAACTACATATTTCCTAATCTCATCAAGCTCATTAATTTGCTCCAATCTGTGCTTTTGGGCTTCTGATAAGTCAAGCCCCAATTGGACTTTGATATTGAATGTTTTAATCTGAAATTCTATAGGAAATATGACTTGATTCCCATAAAAAAGTTCATAGGGAGTATGTCCTATTGTATTCCTCCATGTAGTCTAGTAGGCCCATAAGGCTTCAGGAAGCCTATCTGCCCAATCCTTCCTATGTAGATGTACAATATTTGTGAGAATTCCTTCAATCACCTTATTGGTAGACTCCACTTGACCATTTTCTTGTGGATGAAATGGAGTGGATTTTCTATGTTTGATATTGTAATCCTCCACAAGCCTCTGCACCATCTTGGATTTAAACTAAGATCCCTGATCTGTCACAATTTCTCTTGGGACACCAAAACGAGTGAAAATATCCTCATTAACTACAATTTTTTCATTAGCTAAAGAAAGTGCTTTACCCTCTACCCTTTTAATGACATAATCAGTACAAACGAGAATATATTTCTTTTGATTATATGGTGGATTGATTGGTCCAACAACATCTAGGGCCCATTTTTCAAATGGTTCGATGAGTACCTAAGGTTGTAAGGGCATTTCATCTGTAGGAACATGTCTCCCCATTCTTTGACAGCTGTCACACCTTTTGACATACTCCCTGGCATCTTTAAAGATGGATGGCCAGTAATATCCTAAATGAAGGATTTTATAGGCAGTCCTCTTATCAAAAAAGTGTCCACCACAGGGTTCATCGTGACATGGATTTAGAATCTCAGGCATCTCATATTCTTGAATAGACCTTCTGATGATGAGATCTAGGCCTGTTTTATACAATTCATCATTAACCCATGAGTATAATGCATGTGTTTAAATAATTTTTCTTTTCTCTCTAGGAAAAAAGTATGCAGGTAACTTCCCTGTTGCTAAGTAATTGGAAATATCTGCAAAGCAAGGAGATTTAGTAGATATTTCAAAGAGATATTCATGAAGAAAATTATCTTCTACTGGAGTATCATTTTTATCATTCTGAATTCTAGACAAGAAATCAACAACTGTGTGTTTGTTTTCTAGGTCGGTCTATAATGGTGATATTGAATTCTTGAAAAAGTAATAACTACTTTGTGATTTTTCCATTAATAATAGTCTTATTCATTAAATATCTAAATTCAGAATGATCTATATGAATAAAGGTTTCATAGCCGGTTATGTAATTTCTAAATTTGTTAATAGCATGAACACCAACTAGAAATTATTTTTCAGTTACATTGTAATTTAACTCAGAAGGAGTCAAATTTTTTCTTGTGTAATAGAAGGCGTAGGGGATTAAATATTTTTTTCCTAATACAACTCCCAGAGCTGTATCTGAAGCATCTGTTGAAATGTGAAAAGGTAATTTCCAATTTGGACCTCTTAAGATGGGTGCTTCAAAATTTTGTATTTTTAAAGTTTCAAATGCCAATTGGCAATCAATATTCCAACTGAATTCACAATCTTTGGTAAGATATTTGAAGAGTGGGGATGCTATTTAGTGAAGTTTTCTATAAATCTTCTATAATACTTGTGAATCCTAGAAAACTTCTAACATCCTTTTGACAACTTGGAATAGATAATTTGGAGATGACTTCAACCTTAAATGAGTCAACTTTAATTCCACCTCCCGAGATATAATGTCATAAAACAATTCCTTCAGTAAACATCATAAAACATTTTTCATGACTTAATGAAATATTTTATTCTTTACATATTTTAAGAACCTTTTCCAAATTTTCAAGAGCTTCTTCAAATGAATTCCCATAAACTGTAAAATCATCCATATATAATTTCACACAATCATGTATTAGATCAAAGAAAATTCCTAATACTGCTCTTTGGAATGTTGCAGGTGCATTGCACAAACCAAAAGGAAGTACTCGGTAGGCATAGGTTCCCCATGGATAGGTGAATGTGGTTTTATCTTGGTCTTTAGGTGATACTTGTATTTGATTGTAACCACTAAAACCATGCAAGAGTGAGAAATAATTCTTTCCCGCTAATGTATCCAATACTTTATCTATGAAAGGTAACGAAAAATGATCCTTTAGAGTAGATTTATTCAACTCTCGATAATCAATGCATACCCTCCATTTACCATTATTTCTAGGTAAAATAACCAAGGGAGAAACCCATTAACTGACTGAAATTGGGTAAATGAAGTTTACATTCAACCATTTTTGCAATTCTTCTTTCACAATTTCCCTAAGATTTGGATTCTTCCTTCTTTGAGGTTGTCTGTTAGGTTTAAAATTTTCCTCAATGTAGATATGATTTATACAAGTCTTAGGACTAATTCATTTCATGTCAATGTATTCCCATGCATATGCAGAAGAATGTTGTTGTAATGTTTTGATTAACTTTTCTTGTTGTAATTTTTCCAAGTTTTTGTTTATGTTCAAATATTTTCTTGGAAATATTTCAGCCATAGAGTTACCAAATTCTTCCATAGAATATAAAGACATCTACCTGGATGAAAAGTATTCAATATTGCATTGTTCTTGAAAACTATGATCATGTTCATATTCTAAGGACAATTCAAAGTTTTCTATTGAATTTATGATTTGAATATCTTCACTAATACAAGAAATAGTAAAGAGAGGTTTTATATCATTGTCATCATCAATCCATTCTTCATCTTCTATTTCTGTGATTTTTCTTGCTGGAGGATATAAAGTGAATTTCTTTGTTGAATTACCATCAGAAATGTACATGTGAACAGATCTACAACTAATGAAAGCATCAGCTGTATCCAACCAAGGTCTTCCTAATATTAGTGGATGTCCTCCTAGGTTGTTCTTGTGGGTTAAAATCATAAAATCAACTGGATACTCCCAAGAGTCTAAGGATACTGAAATGTCTTCTAATACACTATCTATCTTGATTACTGATCCGTTTGCTAGTTACAATAATGTAGATGTATACTGAAGATTTGGAAGCTTGAGTTGTTCCATGGTTTTTTTTCTCATAATATTTATGGCTGCTCCTAAAACAATCAATGTATTTTGAATTTCAATACCATTCATGTTTGTTTTTAAAACTGGATTTCCTGGATCTAAATATTTTTGTATGGCAAATTTTCCCATCATAATGTTTGCAATTTTTCTTACTAACTGGATTCTTTTTATTTCTTTTGTTTTTCTCCATGATTTATTCATGCTCAACTCTCTTATTGTTTTGACTAGAATTGGAATCTCTTTAATGGCCTGTAGCTAAGGAATTTTGATATAGACATTTTTCAATTCATCTAGAAAATCATAATTGGGCAACATTATTTTTTTTCTACCCCTCTATCAACTTGTAATATTTCAGGAAAAGGAGGGTTAGAAATAGATACCGATGGTTTCTCTATGATAGGAGTTCAGTTTATTGGCTTTTATTGTTTTTCATTTTCAGAATTATGGTTCTGTTGAAGATATGTCCCTTCTTCGGAATTTTTATTTTGCTGTAGAGAAATTTCTTCATCAAAATTATCTTGTTCTTGAATAACAACATAAGGTTTTTCCTTTCTAATATTCTACGAGATCTAAGTTGAACATCATTAAGATCTAGTGGAGTAATCATGTAAGTTGGAAATTGTTGACCTTATATGGTGTAAGCATTGTGAGAATTTTTATTATTTGGGTTTGACAATGGCTAGGCAGGTAGTTGGTTTGGTCTTTGTGGAAATGGTAATGAAAGTTGTGGGTTTTGGTTTTGGAGTTGGGGTTGTTGATTTTGTTATGGAAATTTTTGGGGAGGATAGTTTGGATAGGATTGTGGATATTGGTAGTATTGAGAATATCTACCATAGGGATTTTTCATTCCTTGTGTCCAAGGTTGAGATTGGGACCAAGGTTGTTGCCAATAATTCCAATTATTAGGTGGGGGTTGAGTATACATTTGGTTGTTAAAACCTTGAGTTTGTGGCCCCTGCCATGGTCTTCTAGAGACAAAGAAAATAGGTTCTACTGGATTTTAGGTTACTTCTTCCTGAAAAGTAGCCTTAAGACCTGGAATAGAAGGGAAATTCTTAGTTTCATGATTTTTTGAGAAAATAACATAGGTCTCTATGACTTTTAAATCAATAGGACATTCTCTTAAGGCATTCTTCTTTCTAAATTTAGGACAGAAAATAGTTAAGGCATCAGTTTCAGCTTTCTGCTTGTTTTGTGTGATTAAACCCATGAACCATTTTAAAGCTACTCATTTAAGTGTTGTAGGAAATAGCTTTAGTTTTTGAGATTCTTGTAAGTGGTCATAAGATCTACACAAAAATTCAAAGTCAAACAAAAAGGTTTCATGATCTTCATTCTTTAATCCATGGAAATTTGGAAGAATGGAAGGTGAAATATTTTTCATTGTGACATTTATATCCTCATCAACTATAGGAAATCAAAAAGAATTATCATTTTCCATATTTCTTCTATTTTCTTCACCTCCTCCTCTATTCCCTCTACCTCATCCTCGACCTCTTCCTCGTCCAATTCTTACATTTTCTGCATTTACAATTTCTCCTTCTCCTTCTCCTGCCGTTGTAGATTCCTCAGAGCTAATATAAGGTTCTAGTGGTAAATTTAATTGCTCTTCCTCTGGTTCTTCTATCAATGGTATATTGAAGAAAGTTTCTTCTTCTTCTTCCTCACTAGGAATTTCTAACTCTTCAGCTAAAATGTGTTCTCCTGTAGAGGTGAAAAAGGTTACTCCTTATGTTGGAGATCTAGGATCTTCTCCCTCTAATACTACCTCAATGGATGAAGTTGGATATCGTCCTGGTTGGATTTCTGACCTTAAGACTTTAGGGAGTCTATGTCTAGTGAAATATGGAATATGAGTTTGAGATGGTGGTGTTACATGGTCTAGGTGGGGTGAGAGGTGTTGTTGGAATCAAAATCCTGCCTCTAGTTATGAATCTACCCCTAGAATCTATTTATCTACACATGTCATTTTTTTTAGATGTAAGAAATAAGGTTTACACTTCCCCGGAAATGGCGCCAAAATGTTTAGTCAATTTAATATCTTAAATTGCTATCATAAATTATCAACAGAGCTTAGTAACCTGATGAAGTGTGGTGCACTATATATGCTTAGTTAATCTTGTTCTTACTTCATTGTGTATGTTTTTATAATGTTGTGGGGGGTTTTGTTTCTTTATGTCTAAAGTAGTTAATCTTAAGAAATGAAAACAATGAAATTGATCAACTAAATCTAATGAAGTTTAATGTTGAAAACTAGTTTTGAAAGAAGGAAGAAAAAGGAAATGTTCTTTAACTATTCTAAATTGCATAAAAATGAATCAAACTTTAAATGGTTAGAATCTGATAAAAAAACAGAGCATTTATTCTAATGAATTTTATCTTATGGAATTAAAGCTAAATTCTATTCTATCTTAATCTAATTCTACTCCATGGATTGAAAGAATAAATCCTATGATTACGAATTGAAATGACAATGCTAATCTAAATGGAAAGAAAATTCAAAGCAATTGAAAGGCAACTATTGTATGAGCAAATACTCAAATATCATTCAATTTTTGAAGATGGCAAAGTCATATTCTTGATATGATTTAACAAGAATTTTATTACACATTTTAAATTGTAAAATTAATCTAAGAAAGCAATGAAAAAACATGGAATAAAGGAAACTCAACTACTATATAATCAAGTACTCAAATATCATTAAATTTTGGAAAATGGAAAAGTCATATTCTTGATATGATTTAACAATAATTTGATTATATATTTAATTGAGAATTTAATCTAGGAAAGCGTTATAAAAACATGTAAAGGAAAACTAAGAGTACTGTATGCTCCAATGCTTCAAACACAATCCAATTTTGGAAAATAGAAGAACTACTTTCTTGACATGCTTTGATAAGCATAGGATTACATAGTTAATATAAAGCTTATTCTAAGAAAAATATAAATTTAATATATGAGATAGTAATAAATTTAATCTAAGAATCAACTGTAAAGCAATGTAAATGTAACCATGAATTCACAAAAGAGAGCTAACAAAATTTAAACTAAAAACAACTAATGAAACCTCCTTTTTGTGCCGCGGGACCTTTGCAACAGAATGAGTTGAAATCCTAGTAGACTATGCGTGCATTAGGAAGGATCTAGAAAAATCGAACATGGTCTTTGTATTATCAAAATAGAGTTTCAAGACGTACACAACATTCACAATAATTAAGGCTATTTTCTAGTTTCAAAATGATCGGTATTTAAACAAATTTTAATGTAACTATCTTGAGGTATTTCTGCCCAAAGATGGAAATTACAACTAAAACACAGAAGAAAAATCTAGGTAGCTAACTAAAACACAGAAGAAAAATCTTGAGGTATTTCTGCCCAAAGATGGAAATTACAACTAAAACACAGAAGAAAAATCTAGGTAGCTAACTCTTGATTTTCTACGTTAGAGAAAATCGAGAGTCTTTCGTTCTCGGATCACGTCCTTTGACCGAACTTTGACTGCAAGAATAGGAACCTTTTTCTGTCAAATTAAAACAGGTGGATAGGATGGGATCTATATGTGGATCATTCCAAAGATGCCCATGTGACTAATTTCTTCATTCTCTCCTAAAAACCTGTCAAAGCGTTAGAGTAGCAGCGGAAACAACAATTAGCTGCAGAATAGCATGCACTTTGTAGCTGAGTTACAAAAAATCATTTAAATAACAAGAAACATCAAAATGTAAAATAGAGATCATTCAAATGCATTCTATAAGATGAAATATATCATTTATCATTGATTGGAGTTATGGATTTATGAAAAGGTAGGGAGAAGTGATGAAAAATGATGTTAGAGAAAGAACAATTTTGAGGTTCAACAATAGGCACTAGTGGTTGAATTGAGAAACTTAGAGACAGATGTCTATTTTGATTCTGAGTTGGAACTCGACAATGGAACTAACAATAGCCACCGCCCACTATGACAATAGCCACCGCCAAGCTCCAAAAGGTGGAACCCGAAGATCTAGAGGAGGGGAAGCACATGTTTCACTCATAGAGGTGGGTGAAGGGCTCACCGCTACATTTCATTGTCGAAAGTGGGAGCCAAAAGAACCTCATTTCAAAAGATGTCATGAAGTAGTTGAGCCTACATAACACAACACACGCATATTCATACACCATTGGGTGGCTTTACCAAGGAAGAGATCTCTACGTCAGCCAACAATGTCGCCTTCCTTATAACATCAAGCCCTTCACGGATGAGGTATTGTGTGATATAGCTCCTCTTGAAGTTTATGATGTATTATTAGGCCAACCATACTTGTGGAAGCCTCATACTATGTATGATTCTAGGTCTCACATTGTTAATATTTCTTTGGGTAATAAGCTATACAGGATACCAGAGGTAGCCCCGCCTACTGACATCTATTTTATCTTTGGTAAGCAATGTAGTAAGATCATCTCCCAAACTAGGAAATTTGTTTTATTTTTTATTCGCTCACAAAGTAAAGGGAAGATTTTAGCCACATCCATGGCCCCCAGAAAGGGTTCCTCTATGCAGCAGAAGTAGGTGTATGCGGTCGTGGAAGAATATAGGGACATCTTCTCCTCACCTGCAAGGGAACCCTTACACTATTAGGTCAAGAATTCAATCGATCTTACTCCTGGAGAAAATATAACCAAAAAGCCAATATATCATTGCTCCATTCTAGAAAATGAAGTGATCAAACAACAAATACAAGAGTTGTTTCAAAAATGGCACATTCAACCAAGTTCCTCCCCTTGTGGGAACCCGATTATACTTGTACAGAAGAAGGCGGGACCTAGAGGCTCTGCATTGATTATTGGGAACTAAAAAAAATCACCGTCAAGAACAGGTATCCAATCCCACATATTTATGACCTTCTAGACCAACTCAAGGGTACCAAATATTTCCGAAAGATCGATCTGAAGTTTGGCTATCACTAGGTTCCAATAGAGCCCACAAATGTATGGAATACCGCCTTCGAATCCAAGGAAGGCCTTTTTGAATGGTTTGTTATGTCTTTAATGGATGAAATCTTGCAACCCTTCACCAAATAATTTGTGGTTGTTTATTTGGACGACTTCCTCATATTTAGCAAGAGTTGGGAAGAACACTTGCAACATATTTGACAAGTCCTTCAAACCCTTCGGCAACAAAAAATGTGTGTCAACTTCAAGAAATGTACCTTTGGCATGAGCCATGTCCAATATCTAGGTTACATCATAGATGAGTGTGGCATGCATGTGGATCTAACTAAGATCCAATTCATTCAGGATAGGCGAGCCTCGACCACTTTAACAAAGCTTCGAAACTTTTTGGGCCTTGAAATTTTCTAACGTAGGTTCGTGTTGGGATTATCCCATATCACTTGTCCTTTGATTTAGATTACTAAGGGCGGGGCGAAAGAAAAGCTTTCATAGTATGAATCCCAATAGAAGGCGTTCGTTGAGTTGAAGCACCGCCTCTGCTCTGCACTAGTACTCACACTGCCAAACTTGCAACAACCATTTAAAATTGAGACAAGCACCTCTGACTATGTTATTGGTGAAGCCCTCACCTAGCACATGCATCCAATGGCCTATCATAGTGATTTTGGGTATGTGTTATATTATTTCCACGATTAGTCGCATGCGTGAGGGGGTTTTATGGGGGAAACATCCCCCCTGTGCAGGGGTTCACAGGGGGTGGGTAGCCCCTTGCGCGGGGTCTAGGGTAACACCTAGGGAAATTTTTTTTTCCTTATTTTTTGGAGGAGAGACCTACCGCTAGTTTTGTCCATGTGTTTGCACATGGTTTTGGGGCATGATGGTTTTTGGCCCCTGGTATTTTGTAGATCGAGTCAAGGGAAATACAGTTATGTTCTAATCCAAAGTTAATGGATTGGGGTTTATGAATGCTTCAACATGTGTATATATGTGTTGTAACACTAAATGGAATATAATGAAAAATCAAGATGGTAGTACCAATTTGGGATCAAGGGGAAAATCTCTGTATACATCTATTTTATGTTTTATGCTCTCATTATTGTTTATTTTCTGTCTTTAATAATTCATTTGCAGATAATTCATGTACAGGGTTAAAACCTACATTTGGTATTAGAGCTATTTTTGGCTTCAAGGGGATGCCTTTGTTGTTGAGGGTTTTTTTTTTCTTGGGCCTCTGGTAGACCCTGTTCAGTGGGAGATATGCAGGATCGATTCTTGCGGTGAAAGAAGATGGCGAGAAGTGGAAATATAGAGATCGAGAAATTCAATGGTCAGAGTTTTGAGTTGTGGAAGCTCAAGATGGAGGATATACTAGTGGATAAATATCAGTGTATTGTAGTAGATCTGGGTACTAAACCAACGTAAATGTCAGATGAAGAATGTGCGAAGTTGGATCGGCAGGAAAAGAGCACAATACGGCTGTGTATCTCAAAATTGGTATTGTTGAATGTATCTGGGGAAGCTACGATGAAGAATTTGTGGATCAAGTTAGGGACTTTGTACCAATCTAAGTCTCTGGTGAATAAATTGTTCCTGTGGAAAAATATGTATAACCTGAGGATGAAGGATGGAGACCTAGTGATAAAGCATCTAAATGCCTTCAATACTATGGTAAGTTAGTTTTCATCTATTGATATTAAAATATTATATGAAGATAAGTGCATCAGTTTGTTGTGTTCTCTACCAGATTCGTGGGACAGTCTTGTTATTGCAATAGGTAGCAATACAACTACCTTGAATTTTGATGAAATTGTCTCAGCCTTGCTGTCGGAGGAAATGAGATGGAGAAATATGGAGGGCCATAATTCATATGCCTTATCTATATGAGTAAGTTCCTAGAACAGAGATAAAAATAAGTTTTCGAGTGGGAGATCTAAATCTCTAGGAAAGCATGTACAGGTGTGTTGGAAATGCGGAAAGGAAGGGAACTACAAAAATAACTACAAATCTAAAGTTCCTAAGAATGGAAATGGATCTGATGATGCTCCTTCCGCAGAGGAAAAAACCGCATCAGATGAAGGTGGGGATGTGTATTTGGATTCTTCTTCAAATACACATGTAGATAATGAGGCATGGTTGATTCACTTAGGTGCATCCTTTCATTTCACTCCCCATCGGGAGTGGTTCTGCGAGTATGAGAAGTATGATGGTGGTGATGTCTTCTTAGGAGATTATAGGAAAGCCAGAATTGTTAGATGTGGAAAATTCCAGCTGAAGCTGCAAGGTGGAAGGATTATAACACTTCCTGGTGTTATGGATATTCATGCATTGGCTAAAAAAATAATTTCTAAAAGCAAGATGGATGATGCAGATGTAAAAACATTGTTCAAGAAAGATACATGCAAGATGGTTCAGGGAGCACAGGTATTAATGCGGGTATTTCAGATTGGAACTCTTTAAAATATTTAGGGTAGCATTGTTATTGATGGGTGCAATAGTTCTGTGGTTCTTGAAAGTGGAGCAGAAAGCATAGCGGTCTCTAGAGAAAATACCATGTTATGGCATTGAAGGCTTGGAAATATTTGAGAGCAGGGCCTTCAGATACTACATGGGAATGGTATGGTAGAAGGTTTGTCAAATTTCTCTCCGGATTTTGATTTATGTGAACATTGTGTATATGGGAAGTAGAATCGGGTGAGTTTTCCTTCTGGTGCTAAGAGGGTGAACAAGATATTAAAGCTTGTGCACAGTGATGTGTTTGGACCTGTGTCGGTTCCATCACTGGGTAAGTCTGTGTACTATGTTTCATTCATATATGACTTCTCAAGGAATACATGGATATATTTCTTGAGGAAGAAATCTGAAGTCTTTAATAGATTTAAATAATTTAAGGATCTGGTGGAAAACCAGACATAGAAGAAAATAAAGGTGCTGAGGATAGATAACGGTCGAGAGTTCTGCAAGAAGGAATTTAAAGAGTTATTCAAGAAGCGTGGTATAGCACAACAGAATAATACTCCATACATACCTCAGCAAAACAGATTTGTAGAAATAATGAATAGAACACTGATAGAAAAAGCAAGAAGCATGCTCGGTGGTACCGGGTTAGGAAAGGAATTATGGGCAGAGGTAGTGGAGACTGCATGTTACCAAGTTAACATATCACCTTCATCAGCATTGGAGGATAAGACTCCACATGAGGTATGGACTGGTAATAAACCCTTTCTTTCACATCTGAGGGTATTTTGATGTGATGCATATGTACATGTTCCAAAGGAGAAAAGGACCAAGTTGGATAATAAATCTAAAAGGTTCATCTTTATTGGGTATAAGGATGGTTTAAAAGGTTACAAGATTTGGAACCCAGAAACAAGGAAGGTTGTGTACAATTAAGATGTGGTGTTTAAAGAGGTGAAAGATGTTGTTAAACATGAATTCCTACCAAAGGAACCTGAGAAGATAGAGTTTAAGCTAAAGGAGGATGAATAAGACTCTACAACATAAGAATATTCAGAAGAGGAAGAGCTAAAAAATCCAACTGTGAGAAGGCCAGTTCGGGAAAGAAGGCAGCCAGAAAGGTATAGTCCATCTTCTTTCTGTTCAAATTGTGCTTTAACTATCACTGCTGATGGTCCCAGAACTATCAGGGAGGCAGTGGATTCAGAGGATGGAAAACTATGGAAGGAGGGCATGGTTGATGAAATGGCATCCTTGCTACAAAATGAGGCATGGGATCTAGTGGATTTTCCAACTATAAGGAAGCCCATCAGGAGAAAATGGGTTTTTAAGAAGAATTTGAATCTAGAAGGCAAGGTGGAGAAATACAAAGTTTGGTTGGTATCAAAAGGTTATTCCCAGGTGCTGGGAATTGATTTTGGTGATATTTTTTCTCTTGTTGCCAAGGTTACTTCTATTATATTACTTTTATCTATTGTTGTTGCCTTTGATTTTGAGATGTAACAGATGGATGTGAAGACGAAATTTCTTCACAAAGATATGGAAGAGGAGATCTACATGAAGCAACCTAAAGGCTTTACGGTGAAGGGTAAGAAAGAACTGGTACACAAGTTAAAAAAGTCTATGTATGGGTTAAAATAGTCACCAAGGATGTGGTATCATAAATTTGATACCTATATACGGGGACTTGGCTTCACCAGAAGAAAAGAGGATCACTCTGTGTATTTTAAATTAATTGGGAACCGTGTTATGTATTTGGTCTTGTATGTGGATGGTATGTTGCTGATTGGAAATGACAAAGAAATTATCCAAGTTTGGAAGACCCAATTGTTCTCCAAATTTCACATGAAGGATCTTGGTGTTGCAAACTATATTATGGCAATGGAAATTAAGAGAGATTGGGTAAAGAGGAAGCTTTAGTTAAACCAGAGGAAGTATGTTGAGACAATATTGTAGAGGTTCAATATGCAGGATAGTAAACCAGTGAAGTTTCATATTTATGTAGGTGTAAAGCTATTTGTTGAGCATTTTTTGAAGACACAAGAAGAAGAGGAGGATATGTCCCGTGCTCCATATGAAAGTGCAGTGGGTAGCTTGATGTATGTAATGGTATGTACCAGACCAGATATTGCACATGTGGTGGTATATTGAGTAGGTTTATGTCAATACCATGGAAGAAGCATTGGACAACAGTGAAGCGGATTTTCATATACTTGCGTGGAAGTAGTGATTATGGTTTGTGCTACCAGGGAAGACCCATATTGGACAGAGGTTTGGACATTTGTAGTTTTGTTGATGCAAACTGGGCTAGAGATCTATACCAAATAAGATATACAAGTGGGTATGTGTTTAGCCTATTTGGAGGTGCAGTTAGTTGGATGAATAAAAGACATTTTGTAGTGGCTCTTTCAACTATAGAGACATAATACATGACATCCACTCATGCAAGCAAGGAAGAAGTTTGGTTTCAGAGATTGTTTTCAAGTATGGGGTTGGTGCAATGAGCTATAAGGATAGACTGTGATAGAGAAAGTGCAATTTTCTTGGCTAATAACCCTACTTATCATTCAAAGACAAAGCACATTGATGTTCAATATCACTTTGTGAGAAATATGGTTGAGGATAAAAAGGTGTTGCTGGTAAAGGTGGACACTTTGAAGAATGTTGTAGATGCATTGACGAAGTCTATGAGCACTTAGAAGTTCTCTTGGTGTAGAGAAACAATGGGTGTTGCAAGACTGGAGTAATGAATAATCTCTCATATGGCCCCCTGTGGAAAGGAAACAACAAGTGGGAGAATATTGGGTATGTGTTATATTATTTCCACTTATTCGCACGTGTGAGGGGGTCACAGGGGGGTTGATAGCCCCCCCTATTCGTTGCGTTGGGCACAACTAGGGGGGTCAGAGGGGGGGTGATATACCCCCCCTGTTCGTTGCACGGGGCACAATGAGGGGGGGGGGTCACAGACAGCTCCCCCTGTGCAGGGTTTTGCAGAGGGTGGGTATCCCCCTACATGGGGTCTAGGGCAACACCCCTGGAAAATTTTTTTTCCTTAATATTCGGTGGGCGGACCAACCTATGGTTTTGTGCATGGGTTTTCACATGGTTTTGTGGCATGATGGTTTTTGGCCCCTGGTATTATGTAGATCCGGTCAAGGGAAGTACGACTATGTTCTAATACAGGGTTAATAGATTAGGATTTATGAATGCTTCGGCATGTATATATATGTGTTGTAACACTAAAAGGAATATAATGAGAAATCAAGCTGGTATTTTCGATTTGGGATCCAGGGGAAATATAAGTGTATATATTTTTTTATGTTTTAGGCTCTCATTATTGTTTATTTTTTTGTCTTTAAGAATTCATTTGTAGATAATTTTTCTACAGGGCTAAAACCTACAAGTGAGACACTTTCTGATACAAATTGGAAGTACCCCGCCTATGATAAAAAGATGTATTCTGTCGTGCAGGCTTTCTGACAATGGAAGCATTACATTCTAGGGAAGGAGATGGTAATGCACACCAATCACTAAACTCTTCAGTTTATACAGAGATAAGGGTATTTGCAGATCGATCGCCATCAGAAGTGGTCTACATATTTGCAACAATTCCACTTAAACATCAAATATAAAAATGGAAACACCAATCATGTTGCAAACTGGCTCAACCAACCCCCACTTGCAGCACTGAAAACTGTTCTCAACTCTTGAGGTCACGATACCTTTGGATGGCCACAAATATACAAAAATGATCTAGATTTCTTCTCCACATACCAGATTTTAGTAAATGGAAAGCAAGTTCTTTATTTTCACCTCTAGGACACATTATTATGTTACCAGGGCCACCTTTGTATTCCTTGAAGCGAGCATGTGAAGCTGATTTGGGAGGCGCACTACAGCCGAGTCATAGGACACTTTGGGGTGGAGAAAACTATGGTTGTAACACAAAAGTATTTTCATTAGAAAAACCTTCGACTTGATGTTGGGAAATATATAAGATCCTACACTTCCTGTGCCATCGCCAAGCCAACCATCAAGAAGAAATTCCTATACACTCCTCTTCCTACTCCCATCCAGCCTTGGGAATCCATCTCCATGGAATATATGTTTGGCCTCCCTTCTACCAAGAATAGTAATGACTGTGTATTTGAGGTCGTGGAAATATTTTCTAAGATGGTTATATTGGCGGCCTGCAAGAAGAGCATCATGGAAGAGGAAACTTCTAAACTCTTCTTTGAATGAGTATGGGTAAATTTTGGAATCTTGCAAACCATTATATCAGATCAGGATAGCAGTTTATTGAGCACATTATGGTCAAGCATCTTGACACTATTGAACACCAAGCTCACCAAATCGACTGCATTCCATCGTCACACTGATGGCCAGACAAAGGGCATCAACAGGATGATAACGCACATACTCCACATGTAAAAATCCAAGCATGTACAAAATTGGGAGCAGAGCCTCCCCTATGTGAAACACAATTATAATAGAGCTCTCCATAGCTCGACTGGTCACAGTCCCTTTCAAGTGGGTCTAGGATTTCAACAATTGTGTCTGATTGATGTTGCCATACCTCATGCGACTATACAGACATAATACACACATGTATTGTCTGAGGCTGATAAAGAAATAAGATTTATTGAACGTATCCAACACATCCACCAGCAGGTTCATGGAATCCCAACGAATTCCAATTACAAGTATAAGCAACAACATGATCAACATCAGGTACCACACAAGTTTAAAATAGGCGACAAATTTTAGTTGCATTTGTAGAAAGAATGCCTAGCTGGAGCTCATTGGAAACTCAAAAAAATTTGATATGGGCCTTACACCATTATAAAGGTTGTGGGAGACAATTATTTTGATCTCATCATTCCCCCATTCCTTGGCTTACACCCATTGTTCAATGTGGAACGCCTTTGGCCATAATTTCCACCATTACTAGACACATTAGACATTGGAGAACAACTCACACCAACAGAGCTAAACCTTGACTGCATGAAACAAGCCACAAATGATCGAAATATGGACATGCATATTAAGAAAACTCTCCAGTAGAATATCCAGCTGTATCGGGTTGTCAGAGCTGGCCAACTCCTACACCAAGGTAAGTGGCTCACCAGGAAACAAGTTGAGAAAAAGTTTCCTCATCTCATGGAGGAACTCAAGGAAATGGGGACCATTGATTCCTAAGGGGGGAGGACTGATCCATGTAGATATTGGTGGCCAACAACCTATTACACTTGGATCCCCACCATTGTTTCTTTCGGTTTTCTAGTTTCCTTAATTGTAGCATAGTTTTCTATTTTTTTTCAGCTTTTCGAGTCCTAAACTTCTGAAGCCATTTTGAGGCGTTAAAAGACGTTTTTTGGGAAAATTGGGGCCAACATGGGTTTTTGATTGATGTTGGCCACTCGAAAGTTGTATTCCTCGAACAGAGATTTCTAACAAGGTATTGTGTGCATAAAATTAAGATCAGATGCCAAAGTTACATCCTTGAGAAGTTTATGTAACAATTTACCCACACAAGGTCCATATTTTTGGCGCTTCATCTCCTAGGGTTATGTTTTTGGATGTTTAGGGTTTTACATTGTTTCTCAATAATAAATAGACCTTCAAGCCTCATTGTAACACAATTCGTAGGCATGTAGCCACCACATCTCTTCTCAAAGATAAAATACCATCGCACGAGCCAGTTTATTTCCATTATGTTTGTATGCATATTTAAGTTATTTGATATTAAATAAAATAGGTTTTATTCATGCTATGTCTCTAAGTTTATGTTTATTTCTGTATTTTATTGCATTCCTGCATAAGTTTGGATCAGTGGTATCAGAGCGGTCTTCTCTTTTTCAATCTCTCTTTGCATGTTCCCAACGAGATAAGGGTATAAGGATTTAGGGCTCGATTTGGTTGAACCTTTTCAAGATTATCCTTGCAAGCCCTGACGAACTCCCATGGATAAAGAAAATAAATACGAGGGAGCACGAGATCCTATCAAAATATTTCTCAAGCAGACGATCGAGAAACAGAGGAACGCGATGATGGACAACTTTTCCCAAATCCTTCGATGGCTACCCATCGACGACATATCTTCATCTGTCAGCCACTATGGAGGCACCACTCCCTTTAAGGTACAATTCAACTTGATATTCCCACATTTAAAGGCCAGATAGATGCTAATGTCGTAGATAAATTTTTAAATATGTTGGAAGGATATTTTTATGTTCATGATTTTTCCATGAGGGAAAAAAATTACTTTTTCACTCTTGAAAGTCACCACCCATGTCAAGGATTGATGGGAAACCTACTATGAGCAGAAGGACAAGGTGGAATGCTAACTATTCTTAGATGCACCCACTTGGAATTATTTTTGATAAGTCATCAAGGAATTGTATTCCTCTATTTCTAGAGCTATGACAATAAGTATATACAATGGACTACACTGCGACAACATAGGGATCAAGATGTGCATGAGCTGAGGAATATTTTCTATGCCCTGCGCACAAAGTTGGGTATAAAATATTCTGACAAACATCAGGTTCTCAAGTACCACATTTATTTGCAAAAATATATTCATGAAGAAATGGAGTTCATGGAAATCTCCTCGCTTGGTGCAGCATACAGATATGCTGCCAAAATTGAGAATAAATTCAAGCTGAAGAAGCGAGACTTTGGATCAGCAAAACCAAAGTAGAAAAAATGCACCCCCAAGCTACAAAGAAAAGGATAAAACCCAAATAGGACCCCCCAAAGTAGCTCCTAGAAGCTGCAAGCCAAGGGTGATAAGAAGGAAAAGAAGGACATTGTCAAGTGGTGTGAGTTCCATAAAAGCTCCACTTACAACATGAATGAATTTCACACAAATTAGACGTTGGTGGTCGAGCTGAGAGACTTAGAGATGGAAGTATGTTCTGATTATGAGCTAGAACATGAAAATGGAACTAGCAAGGGTAAGAAGGTCATTGACACAAAACCCATTGTGATGGTAGCCACCAACAAGCTCCAAAATGTGGAAGCCCAAGAACTATAGGACGGGGAGCATCTCTTTCACTCATAGATGTGGGTGAAGGGCTCACCACTACAATTCATTGTCAACAACGGGAGCCAAAAGAACCTAATTTCAGAAGAGGTCATGAAGTTGTTGGGCCTACTAACCACATCCCACCCACAACCATATGCCATCAGTTCGCTTCACCAAGGACGAGATCTCTTCATTAGCTAGCAGTGCTTCCTTCCCAATAACATCAAGTTATTCACAGATGAGGTATTGTGTGATATAGCTCCTCTTAAAGTTTCTGATGTATTATTAGGCCAACCATACTTTTGGAAGTTTCATGCCATGTAAGATACTAGGCCTCACATTATTATTATTTCTTTGGGTAATGAGCTATACATGATACCAGAGGTAGCCCCGCCTATCAACATCTCTTTTATCTCTGCTAAGAAATGTAATAAGATTATCTCCTAGACTAGGAAATTTGTTTTATTTTTTATTTTCTCTCAAAGCAAGGGGAAGATTGTAGCCACATCCATGGCCCCTGGGAAGGGTTCCTGCACACAGGAGAAGCAGGTGGATACAGTTGTGGAAGAATACAGAGACATATTATCCTCACCTGCAAGGGTACCTTTGCACTGTTAGGTAAAGCATTCAATCGATCTGACCCTTGGAGCACCTCTACCCAGTAGTCTGATATATCATCACTCCATTCTGTAAAATGAAGAGATCAAGTGACAAATACAAGATTTGTTGTGAAAAGGGAACATTTGACTAGTTTCCTCACCTTGTGGGAGCCTGATTGTACTTGTACAGAAGAAGGATAGGACCTCGAGGCTCTACATTGATTATCAGGAACTAAAAAAAATCACTGTCATGAATAGGTATCAAATCCCACAGATTAATGAATTATGGACCAACTCAATGGGGCCAATTATCTCAGCAAGATCGCTATGAAGTTTGGCTATCACCAGGTTCCAATAGATCCCACATATGTATGGAAGATCACCTTCAAATCCAAGGAAGGACTTTTTGAATAGTTGGTTATTCCCTTCGGTTTGAAAATTTCCCCTGCTACTTTTATGACGATAATGGATGACATCTTGCGGCCCTTCACGAACTCATTCATGGTTGTTTATTTGGATGACATCCTCATCTTCAACAAGATTTGGGAAGAACACTTGTAACATATTCGACAGGTCCTTCAAACCCTTTGGCAACGCAAACTCTTTGGCAGCATGAGCCTTCGAGCCTCATTGTCACATAGTTCAGAGGCATGTAGCCACCATATCTCTTCTCATAGATAAGCTACCATCGCCCGATCTAGCTTATTTCCATTTTTTATTTAAGCATATTTCAATTATTTAATATTAGTGAAATGAATTTTTATTCCTGCTGTGTCTTTGCGTTTATGTTTATTTCTATATTTTATTTAACTCCTGCACAAGTCTAGATTAGTGGTATCAAAGCGATCTGCTATTTATCTATATTTCTTTGCATATCCCGAACCAGATTAGGGTATAAGGACTTAGGGATCGATATGGTTGAAACTTTGCAAGATCAACCTCATAAACCCCGACAGCCTCCCATGGTAGAAGAAAATAAAGACCAGGAAGTAGGAGATCCTACCAAAAAAAAATTTGATGAGGCCCTCGAGAAACAGAGGAACACGATGATGGACAACTTTTCCTAGATCCTTCGAAGGCTACCCATTAGTGACACATCTCTATCCAGAAACCACTATGGAGGTGCTAGTCCCTTTAAGGTACAAGTCAACTTTGATATTATCACATTTAAAGGATAGATAGATGCATATGTCATAGATAAATGGTTAAATCTTTTGGAAGGATATTTTTCTGTTCATGATTTTTCCAATAGGGAAAATGTTACTTTTGCACTCTCGAAAGTCGCCCCCCACGTCAAGGACTGGTGGGAAACCTATTGTGTGGTGAAGGATGATGGGTAACCCTCACTCTTCTCGGTCATACCCACTTGGAATTATTTCCGAGACATATTCAAGGAAAAATACTACCCTTTTGGGAGCTATGAAAAAAAGTATATAAAATTGAATACATTGTGACAGAAGAGGGATCAAGATGTGCATGAGATGACAAATGTTTTCCACACCTCGGGAAAAAATTTGGGTATCAAATATTCTAAGAAACATATCGTTCTCAAGTATTGCGGTTGTTTTCAAAAATACATTCAAGAGGAAATGGATTTTCTGGACATCTGCTTGCTTGGTGTAGCATAACGATATGCTGCAAAAATTGAGCAAAATTTCACGTAGAAGAAGCGAGACTTTGGATATACAAACCCAAAGTAGAAAAAAGGCACCCCCAAGCCATAGAGAAAAGGAAAAATACCCACCAAGATCCCTTAGGGAAACTCCTTGAAGCCACAAGCCAAGTGTGATCGAAAGGAAAAGAAGGACACTAGTAAGTGGTGTGAGTTTCATAAAATCACCAGTCACGACATGAAGGAAAGTCGCGCAAATCAGGCGCTGGTGGCCGAGCTGAGAGACTCAGAGACAGACGCATGTTATGATTTTGAACTGGAACCTGAGAATGGAACTGATAAGGGTATGGATTTCATTGACGTAGAACCCATTACGACGATAGCCACCACCATTCTCCAAAAGGCAGAATTCGAAGATACAGAGGAGGGGGGGTGCCCTTTTCACTCACATATGTGGGTAAAGGGCTCACCGCTACAATTCATTGTCAACAATGGGAGCTAAAAGAAACTCATTTTAGAAGTCATCATGAAGCGATTAGGCTTACTGACCACATCACACCTATAGAAATACACCATCGGGTGGATTCACTAAGGAAAAAGTATCTGCATCAGCCAGCATTGACGCCTTCCCTATAGCATCAAGCCCTTCACAGATGAGGTATTTTGTGATATAACTCCTCTTTAAGTTTCTGATGTTTTATTAGGAAAACTATACTTGTGGAAGCATCATGCCATGTATGATTCTAGGACTCACATTGTTATTATTTCTGTGGGTAATAAGTTATACATGATACCATAGGTAGCCCCGCCTACCGACATCTCTTTGATCTCTACAAATAAATGTAGTAAGATCATCTCATAGAATAGGAAATTTTTTTTCTTTTTTATTTGATATCAAAGTAAGGGGAATATTGTAGCCAAACCCATGGCCCCTGAGAAGGGTTCCTCCACACAAAAGAAGCAGGTGGATACAGTCGTGGAAGAATACAGGGACATCTTCTCCTCACCTGCAGGGGTACTCTTGCACTGTCAGGTCAATCATTCGGTTGATATGACTCCTGGAGCACCTCTACCCAAAAAGATTATATATCATCACTCCATTATATAAAATGTAGAGATCAAGTGGAAAATACAGGATTTGTTTCAAAAATGGTACATCTGACCAAGTTCCTTGCCTTGTGGGAGCTCGATTATACTTGTATGGAAGAAGGGTGGGACCTCGAGGTTCTGCATTGATTATCTTGTACTAAAACAATCACCGTCAGGAACAGGTATCCAATCCCACAGATTAATGACCTTCTGGACCAAATCAAGGGGGCCAATTATTTCAGCAAGATCGATGTAAATTCTAGCTATCATCAGGTTCCAATAGAGCTCACAGGTGTATGGAAAACCACCTTTGAATCCAAGGAAGGCCCTTTTAAATGGTTGGCTATGCCCTTCGAGTTGACGAATTCCCTTGCTACTTTTATGAGGCTAATGGATGAAATCTTATGTCCCTTCACCAACTCATTCGTGGTTGTTTATCTAGACGATATCCTCATCTTCAACAAGAGTTGGGAAGAAAACTTGCGACGTATTCAACATGTCCTTCAAACCATTCGGAAACACAAATTGTGTGCCAACTTTGATAAATGCACCTTTGGAATTAGCCATTTCTAATATCTAGGTTACATCATAGATGAGCGTGGAATGCATGTGGATGCGACTAAGATCCAAGTCATTTTTAATTTTCTAGCCCCGACCACTCTGACAGAGCTTCAAAACTTTTTGGGCCTTGCAATTTATTATTGGAGGTTCGTATTGGGATTATCCCATATAATTTTTCCTTTGAGTCACATTAATAAGGGTGGGATGAAAGAAATTTTTTCCTAGTATGAATCCCAACATAAGGCATTCATTGAGTTGAACCACTACCTCTTCTCTGCACTGGTACTCACACTGTAGACCTACAAATTTTTTTTTCAATTGAGACAGATGCCTCAAACTATGCTATTGGTGTAGTCCTCACCCAACACAGGCATCTAGTGGTCTATCATAGGGAGAAACTTTCTGATATGATTCAGAAGCACCTCATCTATGATTAGGAGATGTATTCCATCATGCAGGCTAGTCGGCAATTGAAGCATTACATTCTGGGGAAGGATATGGTCATCCACAACGATCACCGACCTCTTCAGTTTATACAGACACAAGGGAATTTTCAGAATGATCTCTATTATAATTGGTCTACATATTTTCAAAAATTCCACTTGAATATTGAATAAAAAAATGACAGCGCCAATCATGTTGCAAACTGCCTTAGTCAGCGCCCAATTGCAACACTCACTATTATTCTAAACTGTTGTGGTCACGAGACCTCTAGATGGCCGCAACTATAAAAAAATGATCCAGAGTTCTCCTCCACATACCATGTGCTAGTAGATGGAAACAAAGTTTCTGATTTCCACCTCCAGGATGCATTATTATGCTACCTAGGCCACCTTTGTGTTCCTTCAAGTGAGCGTGCCAAGCTGTTTTGGTAGGCGCACTATAGCCGGGTCACATGACACTTTGGAGTGGAGAAAATTGTGGTTTTACCACAAAATTAAGTTTATTGGGAAAAAATTCGACTAGACGTTTGGAAATATATTAGATCTTGCACTGCTTGCACCATCATCAAGCTAACCATCAAGAAGCAAGGCCTCTACACTCCTCTTCCTACTCCCAACCAGCCTTGGGATTCCATATCCATGGAATATATGTCTAGCCTCCCTTCTACCAATCATGGTAATGACTTTGTATTTGTGTTCATGGACATATTTTCTAAGATGACTATATTGGTGGCCTGCAAGAAGAGAGTCAGGGTAGAGGAAACTGCCAAACTATTATTTTAACGAGTATGGGCACATTTTTGAATAACATAGACCATTATATATTTTGGGATGGTAGGGTCCTAATTACATTTTGGTTAAGCTTATGGACACTACTGGACACCAATCTCACCAAGTTGACTGCTTTCCATCCCCAGATTGATGGCGAAATAGAGGTCGTCAATAGGATGGTGGCGCACATACTCTGCATGTACAACTCCAAGCATCCAAAAAATTTGAATGAGATCATCCCTTATGTGTAACACAATTATAACAGAGATCTCCATAGCTCGACTGGTCGTGTTCCCTTTCAAGTGGGTCTAGGATTTCAACCATTGTGTCTGATTGATGTTTCCATACCTCATGCGACTACAGAGATAGAATCCACACATGTACTGTATAAGGCTGATAAAGAAACCATATTTATTGAATGTGTCTAACACATCTGCTAGCAGGTTCATGAAATATTGGATAAGTCCAATGCCAAGTACAAGCAACAATATGATCAACATCGGGTACCACACAATTTTCAGGTGGGCAACAAATTTTGGTTGCATTTGCAGAAAGAATGCCTAACAGGAGCTCATCGGAAGCTCAAACCACTCTGATATATTCCATACACCATTATCAAGGTTGTGGGACACATCAAAATTCCCCCATTTCTTGGCCTGCACTCAGTATTCAATGTGGACTGCATTCGACCATACTTTCCACCATTACTAGATAGATCAGACATTGCAGAACTACTCACACCAACATAGCTAAACATCGACTACATGGAACAGGCCAAAACTGATCATATCATGCATAGACAGATCAATAAAACTCACCAACATAAGATCCAATTGTATCAGGTTGTCAAAGTTGGCCAACTCCTGCACCAAGGAAAGTGGCTCTCCATGGACCAAGTTCAATAGAAGTTTCCTCATCTCATGAAGGAACTCAACGCAATGGGGATCATTGCTTCCTATGTGGGGAGGATTGATCTAGGTGTATATTGGTGGCCAATCACTTATTCCACTTGGACCCCCACCATGTTTTCTTTAATTTTTCTAGTTTCCTTAATTATAGCACAATTTATTATTTTTGGCAGTTTTTCGCATCCTGAACTTCTGGAGCAATTTTGAGGC
This sequence comes from Pinus albicaulis, assembly GCA_034641835.2. NCBI lineage: Eukaryota > Viridiplantae > Streptophyta > Pinopsida > Pinales > Pinaceae > Pinus > Pinus albicaulis. The sequence continues at coordinate 1,117,103,983 of CM076575.1, read as the reverse complement.
CCTAAACGACATTTTTTGGGAAAAATAGGGCCTATGTGAGCGTTTGATTGATGTTTTCCACTCAAAATTTGTATTCCGCAAATATATATTTTTAATGAGGTATTGTTCACATCAGACAAAGATCATATGCCAAAGTTACATCCCCGGGAAGTTGATCTGCCAATTTACCCAAATGGGGCCCATAGTTTTGGTGCTTCATCTCCTAGGGTTAGGTTTTTGGTTGTTTATGGTTTCCATTATTTCTCAATAATAAATATGAATCTGATCCTCATTGTAACATAGTTCAGAGGCATGTAGTCACCACATCTCTTCTCAGAGATAAGCTAGCATCGCCCAAGCTAGTTTATTTCCATTATGTTTGTAAGCATATTTTAGTTATTTGATATTAATGAAATAAAGTTTTATTCTTGCTATGTATCTTCATTTGTGTTTATTTATGTATTTTATTGTGTTCCTACATAAGTAAAGATCAATGGTATCAGATCAATATGCTCTTTCTTAGTCTTTCTTTGCATGTCCCAAAGGATATCAGGCTATAAGAAGTTAATGATACATCAGGTTGAACCTTTATAAGATCAACCTCGTAAACTCCGACGACCTCCCATGGAGGAAGAAAAGAAATATGAGGGAGCAAGATATCCTGTCAAAATATTGCTCGAGGAGGCCCTTGAGAAACATAGGAACACGATGATGGAAAACTTTTCCCAGGTCCTTCGATGGATACCCATTGGTAACGCATCTTCATCCGAAAACCACTATGGAGGCGCTACTCACTTTAAGGTACTAGTCAGATTTTACATTCCCACATTTTAGGGTCAGATAGATGAAGATGTCGTAGATAAATGGTTAAATATTTTGGAAGGATATTTTTCTATTCATGATTTTTCCAATAGGGAAAAGATTACTTTTTCACTCTTTAAAGCCTCCCCCCACGTCAAGGACTAGTGGGACACCTACTATGAGCGAAAGTAAAATGGGGAACCCTCACTATTATTAGCCACATTCACTTGGAATTATTTTTGAGACACCATCAAGGAATAGTACTACCTTGTTGGGAGTTATGATGACAATTATATACAATGGAATACGCTGCATGAGCTAAAAAATATTTTCCATGCCCTACGTAAAAAGCTGGGTATCAAATATTTTGAGAAGCATTTGGTTCTTAAGAACCGTAGTTTCTTGCATAAACACATTCAAGAGGAAATGGAGTTCCTAGAAATATCCTCGCTTGGTGCAGCATACAGATATGCTACCAAAATTGAGCAGAAATTCAAGTAGAGGAAGTGAGGATTTTGATTTGCAAACCCAAAGCAGAACAAAGGCACCCCCAAGCCATAGAGAAAAGGACAGAGCCCAATCAGGACCCCCAAAGGAAACTCCTCAAAGTTGTAATCCAAGTGTGATGGGAAGGAAAAGAAGGAAACCGACAAGTGGTGTGATTTTCATAAAAGCCCCACCCACAACACGAATGAATGTTGTGAAAATAAAGAGTTGGTGGTCGAGATGAGAGACTGATATATGGAAGCATATTATGATTCTGATCTGGAACCCAAAAATGGAACCGACAAGGGTAAGCAGGTCATTAACACAAAACCCACTGTGATGTTAGTCGCCACCAAGATCCAAAAGCCGGAACTTGAAGATACAGAGAAGGGGGAGCTCCTCTTTCACTCAGAGATGTGGGTGAAGGGCTCATTGCAACAATTCGTTGTCGATAGTGGTAGCCAAAAGAACCTCATTTTAGAAGAGGTCGTGAAGTGGTTGCGCTTACTGACCACACCACACCCGCAGTTGTACACCATCGAGTGGCTTCACCAAAGATGAGATATTCGTATCAGCCAACAATGTCACTTTCCCTATAACATCAAGCCCTTCATGGATGAGGTATTGTGTGATATATCTCCTCTTGAATTTTCTAATGTATTATTAGGCCAACCATACTTGTGGAAGCATAACGTTGTCTATGAGTCTAGGCCTCGCACTGTTATTGTTTCTTTGGTTAATAAGTTAAACAGGATATCGGAGGTAGCCCCGTCTACTGACATCTCTTTGATCTCTACTAATTAATGCAGTAAGATCATCTCCTAGACTGGGAAATTTGTTTTATTATATTTCGCTCTCAAATTAAAGGGATTATTTTAGCAACTTCCATGGCCCTCGAGAAGGGTTCCTCCACGCAAAAAAATCAGGTGGATATGGTCGTGGAAGAATATAGGGACATATTCTCCTCACCCACATGGGTACCCTTGCACTATCAGGTTAAGAATTGGATCGATCTAACTCCCGAAGCACCTCTAAACAATGCGATCTTGGAAGATTAAGAGATCAAGTGGAAAATCCAGGAGTTTCTGCAAAAAGTGCACATCCGACCAATTTCCTCAACTTGTGGGAGCATGATTGTACTTGTACAGAAGAAATATGGGACCTGGAGGCTGTGCATTGATTATCAGGCACTAAACAAAATCACTGCCAAGAACAAGTATCCAATCCCACAGATTGATGACCTTCTGGACCAAGTCAAGGGGGCCAAGTATCTCAACAAGATTGATCAAAAGTATGGCTATCGCGAGGTTCCAATAGAGCCCATATATGTACAGAAGATAACATTAAAATCCAATGAAGGCCTTTTTGAATGGTTTATTATGCCCTTTGGGTTGAAACATTCTCCTGCTACTTTTATGAGGCTAATGGATGAAATCTTGCGGCCCTTCAACAACTCATTTGGGGTTGTTTATCTAGACGAAAACCTCATCTTCAGGAAGAGATGGGAAGAACACTTGCAACATATTTGGCATGCCCTTCAAATCCTTCGGTAGCACAAACTGTGTGCCAAATTAGAGAAATGAATATTTGGCATGAGCTAGGTCCAATATCTGGGTTACAACATGGATGAGCATGGAAGGCATGTGGATCTGATTAAGATCAAATTTATTCAGGATTGGCCAGCCACAACCACTCTAATAGAACTTCGCAGCTTTTTGAGCCTTGCAAAATTTTACCAGAGGTTCGTGTTGGGATTATCCCACATCACTTGGCCTTTGAGTCAGATTACTAAGGGCGAGGAAATTGAAAATTTTTCCTGCTCTGAATCCCAACATAAGCCATTCATTGAGTTGAAGCACCATCTCTTCTCTTGATAGGTACTCACATTGGCAAACCTACAACAACCATTTGAAATTGATACAGATGCCTCTAAATATGCTACTAGTGCAGTCCTCACCCAAGACAGAATCTAGTGGCCTATCATAGTGAGACACTTTCTGATACAATTCAGAAGTACCCCGCTTATGATAAAGAGATGTATTCCATCCTCCAGGATCACCAGAAATCGAAGCATTACATTCTGGGGAAGGAGACGGTCATCCACACAAATCACCAACCTCTTTAGTTTATACAGACAAGGGAAGTTGCAGAACGATTGCCATCAGAAGTGGTCTACATATTTTCACTAATTCCACTTTAACATTAAATAGAAAAAGGGAAGCACCAATCATGTTGAAGAATACCTTGGCCAGCCCTCATTTGCATCACTGACTACTTTTCTCAAATATTTTGGCCACGAGACCTTTGGATGGCCACAACTATACAAAAATGATTTAGAGTTCTCCTCCACATACCAGATGCTAGTAGATGGAAAGCAAGTTGTTTATTTCAACCTCCAAGACATATTATTATGCTACCTGGGAAAATTTTTTTATCCTTCAAGCTAGTATGCCAAGATGCTTTTGAAGGTGAACTAATATTGTCGAGGTAAATCCCCTCTGCGGACAAAGGCGATCCCTACTAGCCTAGATCGGGTCTAGCAATAATTGTATCACGCTAAGACACAAGTTCCTAATTGCAATAGACCAAATTACGAGAACGACCTACCTCAAGTCCAACACTGTTGTTCGCGGAGAAGATAGCGCTCCAGTTCCCTTGCCCCGACAGATCACAATTCTCCCGCTTGGCACGATCAAACACCTACACATACAAGAAACACGACGAACACACAAGCGTAAAACCCAATATATGCAATTATGTATCAGTCAGAGAAGATACAACCCATAATCACAAAGTATGAACAATACGAGTGGAACCATAACTAAAGTCACTTATCATTAATCAATACAAAGAAATATACAACCTGGCTCTGACACTGAATCTTCCTTCGGCGGGTCGACAATGGAGTACGTCTCGATAAAGCTCGTTGGGAATGGGACAAGCCTCTCTCTTCGGTTGTCTTGAAAATAATCTCCTTGCTACTGATTTGGCTCTATGAGGACTATCAAGGCTCTTTCAGTATTCTCTAGGCTATTGAGGGCTCTTGAAGGCTAGCTTGCAAAAGAAAAATGGCAAGCTTATATAGATGGTGGAAGGGGAGTTGGGATCCCTATAATCATGGGATTGGCCCTATCCTCAAGGAAGCTTACATGAGAGGTGGAAAACCACTTCCTCTACATGGAGATCCAGAGCCAAACCTCCTAACTCAATTTAGAGCCCAGTTCAGGAATTGGTTAGAGTCAATCTTCCGCCATTTTTTTTTTTTTAAACACTCCTTAATAAGCCTGGTGCAGGTATAACACTGAGATAGTGCGCCAACTGGCGTGCCTTCTTTGGAGGATTTCCCCCATTGGCCCAAGGGTTGAACTAGATAGTCACGCCAAGGAAAAAAAGGCTATTTTTAGGGTTTTTCACAAGGAATTGTCTTCAAGGGACTGATTTTCCTTGTCTAGGGGGATGCCATGAAAGTGGTTTCAGGTCATGTCACTGCTCACAGGTCACGAAATAAGCCCTCCAATGTCCAAGACGGGGAATTGCAGGGACAGTGACAAATTGCTGTGTAACAGATGCCCCCTAAAGCATGAGGCCCGAGAGAGAGAGGGGCGAAATGCTTTACGAGAACGTGTCCAACTGAAAACACTGCCGTTGAAAAACCTGCGTAGAGAAGTACAACTGATATCTCAAATACATGATATATGTGGTGTGGGCACAACCATCCATAACAGAGTATACAATAATCAAGATACAAGGCATGGGCGAATCCATCCAGTAAGGATCGATAAATAGACTCAGGTATGGTCGCAGCCATCCAATGAATGAATCATGTAACCAATCATAATAATCCACAAAATCACAGCCTAGATTGTAGTAGACAAAATCCAGGGTCTTGCGCTCCATCTCGACCCGAACAAAGTACAAGTTCAAGCATGCGAATAAGTGAGATGAAGTCGAACATGCAAGAACATCGTCTGATTACCAGCTAGTGATGAAAGCTGTTAATAGACGTGAGAGGTACCACCAATAGTGATAATGGTCCTCAAGGTACTATAGGTACAATCCACGGAATGTGAACAGTGAGCTGACGTCGAACACCCATATAATCACTCGATCGGAGGCCAATGATGAAAACCTCACGTCGAATGTGAAGAACCTGCCATTTAGGCATGCAGGCTCCAAGGTACCAGAAGGGAGTCTCTAGATCAACTTCCTAGATAATGAGATGAAGTCAACAGGAAGTGACCTTGATTGAAGGTGGGCCATAGTGTTTCCCACATCATCGACGCAAGACAGAGAAACATAATGTTTTGTGAATCAGGATCAGATGAGAATCAGAGGAGGGTTGAAACTTTGTAGAGGTCAACTTCTCTTGAACATATTGGCAGCACGACAGTGGATGTGGCAGTATTTGACATCAAAATATCAGAGGTCATGATGATGAGGCAAAGAGCAGATGAGAGGTTAAAATGGATTACCCAAACCCACGAAGGCAAACAAAGAATGAGATGAGATGTCCCCAACCTGACACGAATGCAGACAAGTGCCATGTTCAAGAGCGACATACTGCCGACACGACAACGATACTGGTTCCATTTTTCCCTACCATTTCTGGCGAGTACCCCAACTATTTTTGAAGACAAGCTTGAAGGGGATAGCATATGCTTGTAATATAAGTCCATCCTTCAGACGAATCCAACCTAGTACATTTAACGAGCCTTAGGAAAGAGAAACTCGAATATCGTCATTACGACTAGATCCGATGTCATCAGGGTTTAACGAGTCTGACAAAGGAAGAACTTGGCATCTTTTCATGTTTAGAGAGTTTGAAAAGACAACAAAAAAGTAAACTCCGATGGTCCCTTTTCGTAAATAGTTCCTCAGATCCGAAAAGGTAGAAAACTATTTCTGAGAAAACTTCCTAGTCGCGATAGGTTAGGGTATTCCTTTTTTGTAAATAATCTATCCCAACCCGAAAAAGGGGTAAACGTATGCTGGGTAGATGTCGATTCACAGCCACTTTAACGAGATCAAAATGACAAGGGACTCGACAATCTTTTCATGTTTAGAGAGTCAGAAAAGAGCTGAAAGATGACTCCAAAATGACTTTTTTCGTGTTTTTACCGAGTTCGAAAAAGTATAAAATAAAACTCATATCACTGTCCAAGTCACGTAAAAACCTGTTGCTGCACATAAAAGTGAGTGTAAAATCCATTTTTCGACAAAATATATTAAAATATTGAGAAAAATGACTTTCAAAGCCTAATTTTGACTTCAAAAGTTATAAATATGCCACAAATGGTAAAAACATATTTACTTTTACTTTTTACCTCATTTGGAGAACAACAGTGAGCTTTGGGTGTGCGAACTTGTGACAGTGATTGCGATCAATCCAATACATCATCTGGGTTCTCGTTCGTTACAGGTAAGTGGCGCTTCCTTAAGCTCTATTTTGATCCATTTTTTGTAGGTTTCCATTGTGCATTAGATATCTAGGGGGAACCTTTTGAAATTTAGGGCTCGGCCAATTGGCACGAGTATCGGGCACGAACCTGTGCTAATTGGCCCTTGCTTACAAAGGGGCCACGCCAACTGGCGTGACTGTTAGAAAAACAGTCGCGCAAATGGTGCAACGTGATTTTCTGCTTTAATTTTCCAAAATGTGAGCCACTGAATTGATTTTTTACGTGTAACAGAGATCTAATAAGGCGTTTTTGACCATGTTGGTGTAGATATCCAAGCACAATGGTGATTGAATGGAAGGAGAGGGAACATGGAGAAGAGGATGAAATGGCCATGCAAAATGAAGCTTGCATGAACGCACTCCGGGACTGTGGTCTCAAGAAATTTTTCCTCACGCCATGCTTACGAGCTCAACCTGAGCTATTACAGTACTTGGTTAGCATATGGGATGAGAACGAGGAAGTGTTTAAACTCTGGGTCCAAGTGCTAGAACTTGAAGTTTCTGATGTCTCTTTCATAACCGGACTGTCGCGCAGAGGTCCAGTGCCATTCATGACAGGCAGTAGACCCTCTGGAGAGAAAATGGAGCAGGTAATGGTGAGAGTGTGCCCAGGGGCATAGACAGGATCGGGGAGTGGGAAAGTAGACATCCACACTATCTGCGATCTAGCACTCCGAGTGGTGCTTCACACCATTACACAGGTTGCGGGATCGGAGGCACCGCACGAGGCAACCAAGGCACAGCTCCTACTAGCCTTTGAGTGCATGAACCCTACATTGTTCGATTGGGCCACCGCAGTGACAACCAACATCAAAAGGTAGCTAAAAAAATGTAAGAAAGCCAAACTGAAACAGTTTGGGTACGATTCCATTCTAGTGTCGTTCATCTTGGAATGACTACCCATTTTTCAGGGCCAAGGGGAAATAGTTGTCGAGCCGACACTGAGGGAGCCGAGGATGGCTCGAGGGAGCCGAGGATGGCTCGGTGGGTAGCACTCATGCCCAGATCAAGAGGGGGCCAACATATGTCCTGGAGGCCCGAGCTCTTTGCATGGTTACGGCATCAACTAATTTTAGTTGAGGATTGGCCCTATGCTGGGACCGATTTCACTGGAGACCCAAATCTTCCGCTCCCGGAGGGGGAGGACTGGGACGAGGAGCTGGGTATGATTATTTTTTTTAATTTATTTATTTATTTATGATTTTTTATGATACATGCCTATTCTAACAACAGTTCTATGTGTATGCAGATGTTGGCCCAGAGAGACCTGCCGGCATGTCGCCTATTGCACGGAGAACTCCTCTCGCATACGACCCTCAGGTAGAGGGTGTCGAAGGAGGAGAGCTGATCCAAATCCTTGAGGGTATTTCCCAGGGGATTCCAGACTGGGTATTTCCCAGGGGATTCCAGACTATGATCGGCTAGCAGATGTCCCGATGGCATATCAGATACACACCGTGAGGGTGCCTAGTCGCCTCCACCGACTACTGAGACTCTTGGTGTGCACAGTGACATGTTACCACGAGCACCATGCTGATTAGACATCTAGGGATTTTTCATGCATATATTTTTGAGAGACATGTTGTCTCCAGCTATTATTAGACAGACATGTATATTTTTGATTTTATGTGATGTACACAAACTGCAAACTATTCGACATATATATCTATATATCTATTTCTAGATGGATATTTTTACATGTGATGATGTTTTTTACAAGTTGCGCAAATGTCTATTTATAACCATATTAGCTACTACATCTGTTAATGTATTCATATGTCTGGGTATGTGTTGATATGTGATATAATCAAAATTTCTTTCCAGTAAATGAATACGTAGATACAGACATAAAATGGATGGGTTTCTAACTGAATAATGACTATTAAGCTATAATACTACAAGTTGTGAGTCCAGATATACAAGTAATTCACGAATACCAAGGTCCACAACCTCCGTTAATAATTCCAACACGGAACTATATTCCACGATATTATTTGTAGCAGGCCCCAGACACACACCTTGCAGGTTGACCAACTCACCAGCAGGATCATAGATTACCTAGGCTGCCGAGGACATATTCCTGGTACTACGGGAGGCACCATCCACGAAACCAACAAACGGAGTAATGGACATCTGCACAATCAGGAAGACCCGATCAGTAGAAAGATGTTTACATCGCACACCATACCATACATAAAAAAAAATGAATATACACACCTATGTACACACACCACACCAAAAATAACTCAAGCGTAGTATTTTTTAAGGTATAGCCCGTTCCTAGGCTGCGTCAATGGAACTCCTTCATAATCAATAAGCTCATAAGCCCCATTTTTCAATATTCATTTTACTATATAGGGCCCATGCCACATAGGTTGGAAATTTCCTGCTCCAAGTTTATCGTGCGCTTGGTCTTATAGTAGGACAAGGTCCCTTTCAACAAAGGAACGCGGAGAAATTGATTGATCAAAGTGGGCTTTGACCCGCTTCTTTTGTGATTCAATGAATAAGGCAGCCAAGCGACAGGTTTCATCCAGCCATTCCAAATACAAGTGATGCTCTTCTTCAGGAGAAGCGTTAGGCAAAACTTCCACAACCAACTTTAAATAAGGAATTTTGCATTCAACTGGAAGAGTTGCTTCTAGACCATACACCAATTGAAACGGTGTGAATCCAGTCACATTATTTGCAGACATTTGATAAGCCCATAGAGCTAAGAACAATTAGAGATGCCAATTGGACTTATGAATACCAATTTTCTGTTGAAGATTTGTGACCAAAAATTTGTTCACAACCTCAACCTGGCCATTTGCGTGGGGGTAATATGGCGTTGAGCTATCATGTCACAAGCCCAATCTTGATGTCAGCTCGACCATCATGTAATCTCGAAAATGAGTGCCATGATCAATAACAATGGCTTGAGGGACCCCGAAATGTGCAATAATGTGGTTGAAAATAAACTGGGCAACTGTCTTACCATCGACAGCTAGTGTAGGCATCGCTTCGGCCCACTTAGTAAATTAGTCTACATCGACGATTATATATGCATGCCCCCTGGTCGAATGAGGGTTACACGTCATGAAATCTACGTCCCATTTTGCAAAAGGGCCTACGGTAATGACAGGGTGCAGAGGGAGGGGTGGCGCGCGCATTTTGTGCTGAAAAACCTCGCACGAATGACATTTTCGGACTGCAACAATACAATATTTGAATATCGATGGCCATAAGTAGCCCACACGCAGAATATTTTGGGTGGTGGCATATCCGGACATGTGACCACCACAGGCGCCACTGTGACAGTCATTCAAGAATCTTTTAGCCTCTTCCAGGGTCAAGCACCGGTGGAGCACTGAATCTACTCCAACCCGGTATAAGGTATCTCCTCCAATGCGGTAGGGTTGAGACTGATGCCGAATCCGACGTCGGGCATCTTTGGTCAATTCAGACCAGAACATTGACATTTGAAGATACAAAATTATGTCATCGTACCATGGATCGCGAGTGCTGATAAGGAAGAGTGTTTCGTCTGGGATATGATCCTCGGAGTGAGATGGGGTGGAGTCTGTCGGGAGGGAGCAAATGAGATCCACAAAAACCAGTGATTTCGTCGACTTAGCAGTGATAAAATCTAAATCGAACTCCTAAAGGATGACAATTCATTTGGAGTACTTGCCCCCCAGCAATTGTCAATATAGAATGTATGTCATGGGGTTGCAATCCGAAACCACGGTTACTGTACGCAACAGGATGTAATGGCGGAACTGCTGCATATCTTGCACTGCGGCTAATGCCAGTTTCTCAACGTGAGCGTAACGTGTTTCTGTGTCTAGAAGATTCTGTGATAGATAATAAATGATGTGTTCATTTCCATCATCGTCATTCTGCACCAGAACCATAGCTATGGTGCTAAACGCAGTGGCCAAATATAGAGTGAAATCACGGTGATAGCTTGGAGGACGAATCAATGGAGCATTAACGAGTAACGTCTTGAGCTTCTCGAAGGATTGTTGAGCAATCTCATCCCAATGAAAGGGAACGTTCTACTTTAAAAGACACATGAATCCTTTGGCCACTTCTGCGTAGTTCGGGATGAAACGTCGTAGGAAGTTAGCTTTTTCCTATAGACTCTGCAGTTGGTGTAGCGAGGAGGGTGATGGAAGATTGACAATAGCCTCGACCTTTAGGGGGTCAAGGTGAATTCCATACTTGGAGACAATGAACCCCAAAAGACGGCCAGAATCCACACAAAAGACACATTTATGATGGTTAAGTTGGATATTATAACGTCTACAGTGAAGGAAAATCTGGGGGAGGTGTTCGGGATGGTCCTCTCACCGAGCTGAATGAGCTGGCAGATCGTCCAAATAAAGCTGAACGATATGGCGTATGTCATGGAATGCATAAGACATAGCACGCTAGAAAGTAGCTCCAGCATTATTTAAGCCGAACGGGAGCTTTTTATAAGCAAAGGTACCCCACGGACAGATGAATGCAGTCTTGTGTTGATCGGCAGGTAAAATATTTATCTGATTGTACCTGAAAAAGCCGTCCATCAGGGAATAAATCTCACTCCCAGCGCATTCGTCAATGATTTGATCTATGAAGGGAGTGGGGTAATTATCCTTAGGACAGGCTCGGTTAATATCATGGTAATCAACGCAGACTCTTATAGTACCCTGCTTCTTATCTACAGGGACAATGTTTGAGACCCATTTTGTGAGGGGAATTGGGTAAATGAAGCCCGCGTTCAGAATTTTTTCAACTTTTGCTTTAATGGTAGTGGCTTTGCAAGGATGCACTAGGCATAGGCACTGGCGCACGGGTTTCACACCGGATAGGTAGGAATCTCCTGCACTACTATGCTGGGATCAATCCCAGGCATCTTCTCATAGGACCAAGTGAACACATCTCTAAATTCATGGAAAATATTGGTATAAACTTGTATCTCATCAGGAGAGCAAGTTACTCCCACATGTATGTTCTCGACTATACCCGGTTTGACGGAGATGTCGATCGGAATGGTTTGGGTAATGTTGCTCAGGTTTCCCTCTGAAAGGACCTCATGAATCAATATGGGTGTCTAGAGAGGTGGAGTAGGAACCTGAGATGCAAAACTCTCTAGACAATTGGACATTGCCCCAAGGCTGGGCATAAAGGAGGAACGATGATGTCCATCGCTCCAAGGCAGCTCCTCAAGAGAAATTGTTTCGACAATGGCTTCATCGGAAGTGAAAAATTCTCTTAAAGGGTCGGGTGAATCTACATCACCGAGCCAAGGGGATTGAGAATATATATCCAGAGCCATGCTCAAAGGAGCATGTTTAGGAGGAGGATCAGATGCAGTGACAATTTCGCAATAATTAATCTAAACTGGAGTTAACGGCATCGATTCTCTAAATGAGGTCAGCTGTTCAGGCGAAGGGATGATCCAAGGGTCATCAAACCTAGAGACCATATTAACTTGAATGGTGTGTGGTGGTGGCGCGGGAAAAATACCCATGAGGATGGGGTCATTGAAGAGACCGGGTCGTACACTGTCAGGGGGATTGGGGATCTGATCCACGTAAGGAACGTTGTTCTCAGAGGATGAGGTGAAGAAAGACAACTGATCCACAGTAACGATTTTTCCCTCATGAGGGAACTTGAGAAGCCAGAAGAGGGTGGATGGCACACATATTATGGTGTGAGTCCAACTGCGGCCAAGAAGAAGATTGTAGTTAATCTTGGCGTCAACCACTTCTACTTCTACGTTGACTGTCTTCCCTTGTAACGTAATCGACAAAACCTTCAGAACACCCAGGGGTTTTGATTCCGAACCATCGAATGCCTCTAAGGCATTGGGAGACAATGAAAGAGCCAGAGAGTCAATGGCCTTCCATCAGGTGGATGACATGACACAGGTGGAAGCACCTTCATCCACAATGGCCCTATGGATGTTGAGGCCGTTGATCCTGACTTTTATAACAAGAGAAATTTGATGTGGAAGTAGGGGGGGAAAATTTTCTAGGTCGAAGGTGAGAAGATTATAATCAGTGGGGTCGATTCCACCGATCACAGACAACAAAGCTTTCTGTTGCGAAGGGAAAATTTGAAGGACTTCCAATGCAAACATAGCCAAAGGCGCCTGTGCCAAATCCTCAACAATACTATAGTGCTGAGCGGCACGGGAATTTGGGTTGTAGGAATATCTTCACAAAACACCTTTATAAGGTGGCCTCACAACAGGTTCAGTGCTGGGCTTCTCAATTTCCAAAGGAAAAGAGACAGGTGGGGGAGGTGGACCATCCAAGACTTCCTTCCCAGCTGCCTGGCATGATCCAGCATAATCCTTTGAACGCGTAGCAATTGAGATGGGTGCAACACCATTCATCATAAAGACCTGGGACCCAAATGGTCAAGATGGTGAAGGCTGCTCAACCATCTGGGTCCATTGAGACGGGAATGGTTCTTTGAGAACTGCTGGAGTCCCTTTGGAGCCTTTCAGAAGTTGAGTAATTTCAGATCGTTGGGGACAATCTTTGGTATAATGATCTCCTTCACAGATAAGGCAGGGGTACTTCGGTTTACATTGGGAACCATCATCAGTACAAGGTTTAGAAGACTCTGGTTTTGGGGCATCAGGTTTGGATTTTCCTTTGCCATTCTTCCTTCCTTTGGAGGCATTTTTCGTAGGATTAGCCTGAACGGCGTTGACCTCCATAGTTTTTCCAGAATTTGGAGGGGCGAGAAGAGTAGAGTTATTGGAAGAATTGGGCTTCTGCTTCCCATTCGAAGATTTCCAAGAATTTTTAGAAACGGAACCAATAACACCATCCACTGCTGGGGTAGGTGGTGCTTTAGAGGTTCTCGGCCGTGGAGCATCAGTCAAAATATCATAAAGTGTGCCAAACTGAGAGTACACTATATCCAGGTACTGGGCACGCATGATGGCTTGTTCTTCAGTCACACATGCCCCCATAGCATAATCTTGAGCGATTTTGTTAACGAAGGAGGTGGTGAACCAATGAGTTAGTAGCTGATCAGGTATATCAAACTTGATCAGTCTATGACGACATCGCCACTCATGAATATGATCAGATATGTGGGTGGCTTTATCCTGCTTCAAAGAAGTCAGGAGATGCGTCCCAGCTTCATAGTGAACCAGTAACTAGAAGTGAGTCAGAAAAGCCATTGCTAACGTGTTGAAGTCTTGAAAGATGTCACGGGGTAACTCTATATACCACTTAGCAGCATCACCGGTAAGAGTGCGCTGGAAGAGACGTAGATGAATTGAATCATCCACCCAAGAATTAGACGAACACCACAGATGGTAGGTCATTACATGAGCTTGGGGGTCCTATCCAGCTTTACCTTCAAACTTAGGACAGTCGCCGGGTACCTTGGTCGAAACCGGAGGCCAATAAGGATTGTGAAGTATCGGATCATTAGTTAATTTAGAAACGTCCGGTAACTCCAAGGTAGCCAAGAACGACAATTACGGATTAAAGGGCATACCAGGCCCTCGATAAGGATCTGTACCTATACTCCATGCTGGTTGAGCATAACCTTGCCCCCATGGGTTTTGTCCTAGAGGATTCTGACCATAGGGGGTATAGGGCATATAACCAGTCTGATATGGCTGCTGGTAACCAATGTAAGGGGGTTGATAACCAGAGTATGGACTCTGATTATATGTCGGCCCCATTTGAACAGTCTGTGGATTTGGCTGATGAGTATAGGTGTAGTCGGGTTGTTGAGGATAATAATGGGAACCTTGGGGCGGGTTATAAGTCGGTTGAGATTGACCTTGAGGATATTAACTGCCATGGGGTTGAGCGGGCTGCTGATAGGTGGGACCTTGCTTAGCCTGATAATTAGGGCACACCGGTTGATTCGGTTGTGGCATCGAGTAAATCAACTATTGAGCAGGGTTGACAGGATGTGTAGGCTGGCCTGGTTGAACAGGTTGACCTGGCTGAATGGGTTGCCCTGGTTGAACAGGTTGAACTGGGTAAATAGGTTGCGCTGGTTGTACAGGTTGAACTAGCTAATATGGGACACCAAGCTGTGCCGGATGGGCTGGTTGGCATGGTGGTGGAATAGGGCCAAGTTGTTCCTGATAACTGGTTTGACCTGGAATAGGACCATAAGAGGGTTTTGGATGTGCAACATTTGAACCAATAGGATACTGAGGTTGCATAGGTTGTGAAGGTTGGACTTGCACCCCAGGACCGTACAACGGCCCCGGTTGGTATCCCGATTGACCTGTGGGTCCTTGAGGTTGCCCTGGTTGGACCACAGGATGAGGCTGGATAGGTTGACCTAAAGGGTTGTAGGAGTGTCCTTGTGGACCGTATAACAACCCTTGTGGGCTCGAAGGTTGGCCTTGTAAGGGTTGACCTTGTGGGTCATAAAGATAACCAGGCTGTCTCGAAGGTTGGCCCTGGAAGGGTTGCCCTTGCGGGTTGTAGGGTTGCCCAGCCTGGTTAGATGGAAAACCTTGACCATAAAGATAGGCCTCTGGAGCAGGTAAACGTAAAGGGTTTCCCTACTCATCGTATTGGTACGGAAAAATGTAAACAGGGGTACCATCCTGTGCATAATGCGAAAAATACAGACGGTTGGGATCTTGGAAGGATTGACCGACCTCGGGGTTCGATTACTGTAGGGACAATCGATACTCCTCAGGAGAAATGTTCTTCGGCATAGCAGATGCTATATAGATTTCTTCGGGAAGCGACATGGTCCTTACGGACTGAGTGGTAACAGCGGGTGTAGACACAGCCACACGGACAGTGGGCCTGATAGATACTGAAGTGACCTAAGGGGATGACGTGATGGGTGTCCGTGGAGACATCCGCAATGAAGGAATAACCAGCCTCGTAGAAGGATTTGATATCCCCATAGAGGCAATAATGGTCATAATCTGACTCAAATATCTATATCCCGCTGGAAGTGAGGGACCAGGCAAAGACATGACAGATAACTCAGGGTTGTCTTCTGGGAACAACTGGTAATCTTCACCAGACGTGGGGATTTCCTCACTAGGAGAATGGCTGGATGAGCCCATATCTGAACTTGCCGCTAGATCTGCTAGAAGACAGCGAGGACTAGGAGGAATAACAGTAGCTATAAAGGGCGAACCCGATGTAAGAGGAGGGAAATGTTTCCCTACTCCAAATCCAGACCAAGCGCTGGATAAGGGCCAATTGAACTCAATTGGTCCTCCAAAGGGAAGCTCAGATAGAACTGGTCCCCCATCGGGAAACTCGGAAACGATAGGTTGCTGAGGTTCAGCAGAGGACTGAGAGACCTCTAATGAATCGTCTGTATACGGACTACCAGTAGAAAAAAATGAGGGTTCCGCCACTGTGACAATAACGACAGGAGGAAAAAATCAAACAAACACACGGGATAAAAAATCCAAGGCACACAATCAAACGACCGACAAGCAAAATCTAAAATGGCGTGTGATCGCAGGTGATTTATTTTACCACATTGAAACTTAGAAAGTTCACCATTTCATGTTTTAAGAGTTGAGAAACGGATGAAAGGTGACTCTATCTCTTTCAGTTTTGAAGCAAGTGTGAAAGGACAAGCGCTTGGTGATATTTTCAAATTTAAGGAGTCAGATAAGATCAAAATGACTTCTCAGGAATTCTAGGAAAAGGGTGTACGAAATAACCGTGAACTGCAATATACACCTTGGTTTCAAAATGAAAGAAAAATCAACCAAGGACTTAACGTACATGCAGGAAATATCCCCAAATGCTGTGTTTGGTGTATCACGGGTATAGGGCGGTAGACTCAACTTCCTATGGATAAAGGATAGAAACCTAGTGGGGTCTCCCTTTATATACGCGACGGTACGGGGAGCACAAGTCTGTACTAGCGCTGTCTAAAGCCAAGAGGCAAACGACAGCTACTAGATTTAAAGACGCCGGAACATGTCTCTAACCTATACCTCTAAATGTTTCGTTAATGTTTCAATGCCGCCTTAGTGTAAATTGAATAAATTTTAATGTTAATCTTTAATTATGTTTCAATTTCCAGGCCCTAGCGAGTGTTATGTCTCAAAATCTCCTAAATGAACACTACATGTCACAGCATATCATTTGATTCGATGAAAGCTAATTACAAGGGAGTTAAGAGCTTTTCATACAATAACAAAATGACCAGAAAACAATCACTAATGTCTCTAATGCAAGCTAATGAAAACTAAAAATCTTTTCTTTCAGAGTTACAAATCACTAATAACATAGAAAATATTCGATTTGCATTCACTAATCAAGAGAAAAAGAGTTTTTTTTTGTATTTTCAGTGTTTAAGAGTAGAGCGCACTAAACAAAATGAAAACTAATGAAATGAAAAATTTGAGAAGCGATAGCAAAGGAGTGAAAACAAGCAAGTTTCACTCAATGCAAACACACAATCAAACCTCAAATTGACAAAAAAATCCTTCAAAACCAAAAGAATCCCAAAGACTCAAATGAACCATGTAATCTAGGCCCAACACGAGACAAGGTAGAATTCGAATGAGGAAGAAAAAAATCACTTAAACAACGCAAAAAAATGATAGAAAACCACCAAACGAATGCAGAGAAGCAATCACAAAGTTGACTGAATAGATAGAAACCAAAAACTCCCACGGGAGGCTCGACACATTGTAGCACCTAGATGCCCTAGGGCTAGAATGTAAAATCGATAGAAGAGGGAAAAAAATCAAAGGATGAAGGCCACAGTCAGTCAAACATGGCTCCGGAACACTCAGGCTGTCGTGAAAATGAAACCAAAATCACAGATCAAGCTCAGAAAGCTCAAGCCCAAGCAAACCCTAGCCCTTACAGAATTGGCGCAACTGTTAGGCTGCAACTAGCGCTAGAAAAACATTGGTGCGAGTAATAAACTAGAAACATGCGCCAATTTGCGCGACTGTCAGGCTAATAAGTGCACCAGTCGAGTTTACTATGTAAAAATAAAAAAAATAGCAATCGAAGAAACAAACTAGTGATGGCAAAGCTAAACAAAAGTTTAACACACGAAAAGAGCCAGCCAAAAGAGCTGATCAGGCAAGCAAAGTCAAGAATCGACTGAAAAGAGAAGACAATACTCCAAATCAACGTCTCCTCAGTGGAGTCGCCAATTTGTTGTAGAGGTAAATCCCCTCTGTGGATAGAGGCGATCCCTACTAGCCCAGATCGGGTCTAGCAACAATCATATCACGCTAAGACGCAAGTTCCTAATTGCAATAGACCAAATTGCGAGAACAACCTACCTCAAGTCCAATGCTATTGTTTGCGGAGAAGATAGCACTCTAGTTCCCTTGCCCCGACAGATCAAAATTCTCCCGCTTGGCGCGATCGAACACCTGCACATACAAGAAACACGACGAACACACAAGCATAAAACCCAATATATGAAATTGTGTATCAATCAGAGAAGATACAACCCATAATCACAAAGTATGAACAATACGAGTGGAACCTGTTATTGCCTAAATCTACCTCAGGCTGAAAAAGGTAGAGTTCAGGGTAACATCCAACCACGCTCAGTCTCGTAGCTAGCCCTACCAGATCAGGAGAGGGCTCTCTCCGGGTCAATCTCAGCGAAAATAATCGAAGGGGCTTGAGATGACTTAAAATAAAGGCTGATTTTAGGCTAGGTATATAAGTAAAGGAGTTTGATTTTGATTTTGGGGGTTTTGTTGGAAACAAAGGGAAAGGTAGTTTTGGGTTTGGGGATGAGGCCTAGTTTTTGCAGAGTTCTGAATGGGGCAAGGAAGGCAATGGTTTTGATGTTTTGAATTGAATGAATGGATAGTTCAGACCAGTGAGGAGCTAAAGAAGGCAAGAGGCTTTCAAGAATCCTCTTCAAACAGATGAAAACATGGAAAATTAAACAAAACTAAAGGCAGAGCAAAGAAATCTAATGAATTCCAACTTTATCACTCATTTGTTTAATTTAAGAATAAAGGAGAAGGGAAATGATACACATAAACATCAATGAAATTACAATCACATAGAGAAACACACCATCAAAACATAGAGCCACATGGATCCCAAAGAGTGCTGCAAACCCTGGTCTATTCCTTTGCCAAAATTGCAGAGATGAAATGTACAATGAAGTGCCAAGAAATCCCAAGTGTCCAACCCTGAAAATGACTGAAGAACTAAATGATTGTTACACTAAAAAATGTCACCCTGACATTTTTCTAACTGTATGAGCTCATTGACACTCATACTTACCTCCTCTGCAAGTCTTACAACCTTGGTTCCTCATTCCAAGCCCTGAAACATGGAGAAAAAACCCTAAAAAGCTCAAAAACTTTGGGTACGCAGGTAATATTAAGCCTACCTACGTTCCTAGCTAGGGCACGCAGGTAATGTGAAGAGGAACTGCATTCTAGAACGCATTTTTCCAGTGTTATGCCTGCGGAACCCCTGTAAGATAAAAAAAGCGCGAAATTAAACTGAAAAAGTTGAATTTTGGTCAATTCTAGAAGGTTCTAGATGAGATTTTTTGGGGATGAGTATGCTTTAGTAAGGTGCATGTATCCCACACCTTAAGGAACTAATCCCTTGATGTGAGGAGCCTATCCCTTTGAAGGAGGATTTTATCCCTTAAAAATTGGAATCCTAAACTCCTCATCTATATAAAAGGAGGCATTGGGTAGCCTCAAAGGGTTAAGTGAAGATTTTTGGGTGAATTTTTTTGGAGATTGAGATTTGGAGATTAAGAATTAGAGTTCAAGCTTTATGTGTGATTGAGCTTGAAGTGCTGTTGAGATTTAGACTTCTTTCTGCCGAGCTTTTGAGTGGAAAGATCACATACCTCTTTGTGCTCCTGGAGGAAGAGTGCAAGACTTATCAAAGTAGAGGAGACTCCTGCTTCGGACCCCGGGAAGGCCTTTCGAACATCAAGGCTCAGGTTGTAAGGTTCTTCTGTATATTTTAATATTAATACAATCAAGTTTTGTTTTTCTCAATAAATTGTCGTTCGATTGTTTGTTTCAATAAGTTGTCGTTTGATCGTTTATTTCATAGATTCCTTGATCACTATGATAGTTATGTTTTATGATTATTTGTTATACAGGTGCTATTGATATTTTCTTGTTTGTGATTGTAGATCGACAAAAGGATTCTTGTTGCGACGGAAGGATTGTTGATGCGACATAAGCTTTACGACTGCAAATAAGCATTTGGATCTAAGGTAGGATCGACACCTTCATAGCATTTATTTGTAAAACGAATATACTTAGAGAAAGAAAAACTTAGTTGTTCGTTTGTTGCTAGATTGTCTTCTGACACTAGGGAGATCGGTCTTGTCCGCAAGAACGATTTATCCGTCCAAAAAATTGGCGACTCCACTGGGGAACGAACCCAAAATCTCTGGTTTCACAGAACAGTAGGTAGATTGTAGAGAGTAGATTGGTAGATTAGAATAAATAGTTTCCGAGGACAGTTCCTTTTACTGTGTCAACCTCGTTAAAAAATGAATCAGTGAGTTTGAGGATAGTTCTTGTTACTGTGTCAAACTCTTTAAAAAAAAATGAAACATGTCTTTGAGGATAGTTCCTTTTAATGTGTCAACCTCGTTAAAAAATGAATCAGTCCGCGATGAGGACAGTTCTTTTCCTGTGTCAACTTCATTAAAAAATGAATCAGTAGGTAGATTGTAGAGAGTAGATTGGTAGATTAGAATAAATAGTTTCTGAGGACGGTTCTTTTCCTGTGTCAACCTCGTTAAAAAATGAATCAGTTGGTCAGAGGATAGTTCCTTCTACTGAGTCAACCTCATTAAAAAATGAATTAGGTATGAGGACAGTTCTTTTCCTGTGTCAACCTCATTAAAAAATGAATCAGTAGGTTATGTAGGTAGATTAGAAATAAGTAGTTTAAGAGGAAAGTTCCTTTTACTGTGTCAACCTCGTTAAAAAATGAAACACGTTGCCATGAGCATAGTTATTTTCCTGTGTCAAGCTCGTTAAAAAATGAAACAAATCCTCCCCTAATTGAGTCGAGTCTTTGAATAGACCTCGTAAATGTTAAGTCATATATTTAGGTTAGTTTTTAGGTCGGGTATTTCATATGATCTCGTAAATGAACCTTCATTCCATCCAGCTATTAATTACCAGCAGTGTACTTAGTTGAATGAAATGAAGCTGGGGGGGCATGCGCTCTAGCAGTTACGCTTAGGGGGCATCAAGCACAGTTTTCTCTTTGTTTCAAGCTTGTGTAAAAATGAAACCTATCTTGAGTCAATTTCGGTTATTTTCGAGACTCGTTAAACTCATGAAAATCCCGAGATTATTTTGCTATCTTTCATTCTCGTAAAACACATGAAAATGCCGAGTTCTTTCCGTCTTTTCCTGCTCGTTAATTAAATTGAAAGTCGGCCACAAGAGTATATTTTTATCCCTTTTCGAACTCGTTAAAACTTACGAAAAAGTGAAAACCATGAGTACATTTTTATCCCTTTTTCGAACTCGTTAAAACTTACCGAAAAAGCGAAACCTTGGAGTCCTCTTTTAAGCCCTTTTCAGACTCTCTAAACATGAAAAGATTGCCGAGTACTTGATTATTCGAACTCGTTAAAGTAAATGAATGATCGTCCCTTCAGTATAAGTTTACCCCTTTTACGGACTGAAATGGACTATTTACGAAAAAGGTATACGTTGACTAAATACGGTCAATAGAGTTCTCTCCCGCATTATTTTATCCTTTTTCGGGCTCGAGAGACTAAATTTTACGAAAAAGAACACCCATGGAGTTTTCTTAAGTTTTTCTTCTGACTCCCTAAAACTGAAAAACACCGAGTTTCTCCTATACTGGACTCGTTAAAATTTAACAGTAAAGGACCTGTTTAATTTTCAACAGGAACGGACCACTCCTTCTTAGGGTTCGAATCTTAAACTAAGTTGGACTCATCCGAAGGATGAGCTTATAAACAAGCAAATGTTATCCTCCTCAAGCTTGTCAAAAATAAAGAGGTACTTGCCAGAAATGGTGGGGGAAAAGAGAGAAAAACAAACCTGTTTGTTGTATTTTGATTATTCGGAAAACCGTTAACCACTCTTGAACACGACACTTTTTGTTCACCTGGGTTGGGAAATCATTTACCTAACAGTTAATCAAACCATATTGAAAGTCTTCAGCCAATTTCTGGGTATTAGCTTTGGGTCAATTGTCACCAAGCCATCTGCAGTGTCGTTATGTGTTCAAGAGGACAGTTCAGATAAACCATTCATCTGCAAAATATTTTTCATCCATTTTGACCATCCCTGAGTCAGTCCTTGCCAATATATTTCTTCAAAACTTGATCTATGATTTCGTGTTATGGGCTTGCCTACGACGGATCACTTTCTATCGACGACCGCTCTTTATCTAGGAAGTTGAGCTAGAAATTGTCAGTACCTTGAAATCTGCATGCCTCAATGGCAGGTTTCTCGCCTTCGACGACAGGTTAAATCATTGACCTTCGATCGAATGATTCCGTGACATGTTCGAATTCAACTCATTTATTCACATTTCATGGATTGTACTGAGTACTTTGAGAGCCATTGACATTACTGGTGGTTACTCTCACACTTGTTAACAGTTTACATTATTGACTGGTAATCAAGTGGTTTCTACCATGTTCGACTTCAACACATTTAATCGCATGGATAGAATCGTACTAGTTCGGGAAGCAGAAATCAAGACCCTGGATCTAGTTTCTACCATCCAGGCTGCGAGGAGTTTTATTATTATACAGTAGACTATTCATTACAGATGGCTGCGCCCATGCTGTGTCTACAATATTGATGTAATATTAAAATCATTTCTGTATCAGAACAAGTTTAGTTAGTTTTCGATCTGAGTATGGGAATGCCTACCTCAGCGATGATATGTTTACATATATATATTTTGCATTGAATTTTTTTACAGGTTCCGACTGGGGTGTCCACAGGATGATCCTTGAAATGATAAAGTACTTCACTCTTCATATATGACAAACTTCATCTTCATCTATTTCAGACTTCGCACTTTAGGGGGCAATCTGTTACACTAAAAAATGTCACCCTGACATTCTGCTGACTGTATGAGCTCATTGACACTCATACTTACCTCCTTTGCAAGTCTTACAACCTTTGTTCCTCATTCCAAGCCCTAAAACTGGAAGAAAAACCCTAAAAATATCTGAAACTCAGGGTACGCAGGTAACATGAGACCTTCTTGCGTTTTTAGCTAGGGTACGCAGGTAATGTGAAGAGAAACTGCGTTCTAGAACACATTTTTCCAGTGTTATGCCTGCGGAACCCCTGTAAGATAAAAAAAGCGCGAAATTAAACTGAAAAAGTTGAATTTTGGTCAATTCTAGAAGGTTCTAGATGAGATTTTTTGGGGATGAGTACGCTTTAGTAAGGTGCATGTATCCCACACCTTAAGGAAATAATCCCTTGATGTGAGGAGCCTATCCCTTTGAAGGAGGATTCTATCCCTTAAAAATTGGAATCCTAACCTCCTCATCTGCTCTATAAAAGGAGGCATTGGGTAGCCTCAAAGGGTTAAGTGAAGATTTTGGGTGAAGTTTTTTGGAGATTGAGATTTGGAGATTAAGAATTAGAGTTCAAGCTTTATGTGTGATTGAGCTTGAAGTGCTGTTGAGATTTAGACTTCTTTCTGCCGAGCTTTTGAGAGGAAAGATCACATACCTATTTGTGCTCCTGGAGGAAGAGTGCAAGACTTATCAAAGTAGAGGAGACTCCTGCTTCGGACCTCGAGAAGGCCTTTCGAACATCAAGGCTAAGGTTGTAAGGTTCTTCTGTATATTTTAAGATTAATACAATCAAGTTTTGTTTTTCTCAATAAATTGTCATTCGATTGTTTGTTTCAATAAGCTGTCGTTTGATCGTTTGTTTCACAGATTCCTTGATCAGTATGATAGGTATGTTTTATGATTATTTGTTATATAGGTGCTATTGATATTTTCTTGTTTGTGATTGCAGATCGACAAAAGGATTCTTGTTGTGACAGAAGGATTCTTGATGCGACATAAGCTTTATGACTGCAAATAAGAATTTGGATCTAAGGTAGGATCGACACCTTCATAGCATTTATTTGTAAAACGAATATACTTAGAGAAAGACAAACTTAGTTGTTCGTTTGTTGCTAGATTGTCTTCTGACACTAGGGAGATCGGTCTTGTCCGCAAGAACGATTTATCCGTCCAACAATGATATAGACAAGCCTAACTCATTAACATGCCTCTAGGGGTCGAGCTCATCATTCTAGGAGCTGTTTCAACCATATCTAAACTAGGAACTGGAAAATAGGCAATGAAACAACTTGCCTCTATATGATAGGAAACTGATTCATTCACTTACATTTCACTTTTTGGTGAATGAATCTACTAAGATGAGTAAAAACGTGCCAAAATTACATCAAAGTCATGAAATTACATCAAGTTACATCATGAGTTACATGAAAAAGTCAAACTAGCCCAAACTAGGCGAAATTCTGAGCTGCTGAGTGAAAAATAGGCCAAATTTTCCTATGCGTCGCGCCTAAAATCTCTATGCGTAGCACAAGTTTGAGGCTAATTTTGAGGGCCTTCCCCAAGTCCAAATTGAGCGCATGATATATCTTTGGAAATATCTACCTGTCTAATTTCCAACCCAAGTGGAATTTCTGAATTTGGTTTCAATTTTCCCCTCCAAAAATCAAATCTCCCAACACTGCCTCCTGTGTGTGCAAAAAGTGGCAGCAAGGCCATTTTTAGGGTGTTTTTGACCCTTTAGGCAACCCAAAAATTGATGAAATCCTTAGGTAATCCATAAGCATGCATAAATTTTGATGAAAAATCTAGAAATTTAAAGTTTTCCAACAAAAGAACTGCCAATTATAAGCGTGCGCCTAGTTGCACTACGCGTCGGGCGGAAAAATTTGTGTTTAGGCCAAAAAATTCAAAATTGACAAAATTTTTCCCAAATTTCTTCAAATTTGGGCTGAATTTCCACCATCAAGCACTATGCTAGGCCAAAGAAGCTTCGGCCAAAATTTGGAGTCTATCATGCCTTTTACGATGCTTTAGTGCCCTCCTTAGCCTTGCCTTCAGGATTTTGATACTCGCTTTGCAAACATGATTTTGTGCCCAATAATGGTTCTTCATGTGCCTGAGCATGTTATTTTCCTTGTTTACCTTCTCCAATAGCTTCTGAAGATGTATATTGACCCTCTCAAGCCAAGTCTCTCTATCAGCCTCAATCTCCCGCTCAATGGGTGTCATCTCGGTTTGACTTATTTGGGCAGCTTGCCGATTCTCACGGATGTTTTGCAACTCCATGATTATTTTCTGATCCTCCAATTGCTTGTTCCACTACTCCAGGTATTTTATGATCCATTGGGCTCTCTGCAACTTGACGGTCAAAGTGTCAATCTCAGCCTTCTGCTCTTGAAGGGTCTCTCTCAAATTTGAGCTTGGAGAGCTCAAATCCTCATCAATCAATATGAAATCAGTATCCTGGCCTCCTAAAGGGCCCTCATCCTACATAGGCCTCTTACCTCTATCCTATACCTGTACCTGTGCTGCTGCTGATGGCAACAAGACCCCTTCCACGTCGGGTGGAGATAGTACTCGTCGAGCTGCTGCAAATAATACTCTGGTGCCTCTCTGATAAGTAACAAACACTGGCACACTGATAGGCTCTGTCTCATGACCTTCAGGCTGATGTGAAGGTTCACCTGCATCATGGAAAACCTCCAGAGGAACCTAAGGAACTGTGAAGAAATCACGGGAAATGAAATCCTCCCATGAAATGCCCTGCAATCCAAGCTGATGTACAACCACGATCTTGATGAGTGCATAGTGATAAATACTATTGTACTGCTGCTCGGGAGTTTTCTTCTGCACAAGCATGGTCATCCTCTCGATATTCCAGAACATGAAATAAGGTATGTTCATCATCCTCACTCTCGTGAAATGCATCAATAATCTGATGTGGTGGGCATAGAGGCATGATAACTAACCCTCACAACTAAAGTATCTGATAATAAGTTTCATCAAAGGCACACAAGATTCCTTTAGGAACCGGAATGGGAACACCCTGCTGAGCTGTCTCACATAGCTAGGCCTGATGTATGGTTCATAATGTACTCTGTCCACCTGCTGTCTTTTGTTCCACTGTTCACCCACATTCGGTATCCCGGTTGCTTGAGAAATGGTTTCTGGTGTCAAAATGAAATTTACACCAGCAAGATTTACCTGACCATCATGTAAATGCAATACAAACAAACGAGCCAACTCCTGATGATAATGAATCCTGGCAATCATCTCACAATACTGATAGCATGACTTCTCTCGAAAACATGCCATGGAAAGTGGGCAAGCCTGCAATTGAGTCAATGAGGTGGGCTCTTCTCTCACATGTTTTCCACCTTTACGAGGCCTTCTCAGTGCATGTAGCTCAGTGGTAGAATCACTATCTCTGTCATAGGATGTATCAGTGTCTGTCTCCATGATGTTTCAAGGTCTATGTTTGGCTTGTATGAGAGGAAAATGGGAATTTTGTGCTTTGTTTTAATTGCCAAATGTGTGTCAAAAGGGAGGGACTATAGGAGATATAGGGCAGTGGGAACAATGGGGTTTAATCAAATGATAACTTGTCCTTTGAAAATTTGAAAAACTTAGGGACAAGGGACAGCTACTAAATTTTTGGGATTCTTGGGGTTTGGGAATTTTTATAAGTGCAATGGGAAAGTGAAAATGAGAGTGAGATGAATGACTTGCGATAGGGATAATGGAAATGAGATGGTATGAGTGGCTTGGGATATAAGGGAATAGGGGAGGTATGTAATGATAATATCAACAGTGAGAGGGAGGAATAACCAAGAGGGGAAAGAAGTATTTGGCACAAAAATTACTTTTAAAACACCAATTTTAAAACCCTAAGGGAACAATTTTTAACAAGGAAATAGGGTTTATGGTTTTGACATTCAAACTCTCATATTCCCTCTTTCAAACAACACCAAACACTGATTTATGGCAATTGCAAGATGACTTGAACTTGCTTGGAGCAGAGGAGACCGTTTCATTTTGAAATTTGAAAGAGATGGCAACAAATTTTGTTTTTGTTGAATCTCTAATTAAACTGAGAGGGGGGGTGAATCAGTTTAATACATTCCTGATCTTTTAAACTTTTCATTAAACTTATTTACACCTTCATTTCAAACTCTATTTGATGTGAGAGTAATTTTAGAATGTAATCAGAAAGTATTAGTTTAATAGAGCAGTAGACTTAATATGAGAGCAGCAAGTATTAAGCAAATAATACATATTAGATCAATACATAAATATCATGCACAGAGACACCAGATATAAGTGGAAACCCATAAAAGGAGAAAACCACATCTTATTATTGTTGTGATGCAAAGGCAAGCTCCAACTCCCTCTCACCACTGTTTTTCTGCAGGCACCAACCTACAGGAGGCTCCTACCTCAATTCTGCAAGTTAAAACTTGCAAGGAAGCACCAACTCCCTTCAGTTTTCTGCAGGCACCAACCTACAGGAGGCTCCAACCTCAGTCAGCTACAACTGACAGCTATCAAGCTGCAACTTGATAGGGAAGCTCCAACTTCCTCATTTTCTAAAACTGAATGTTTGCTGATTTACCTCAGATATCAGCTCTGTTCTGTAGCTTCTCTTAATCTTCTCTACCTTCTATATTCTGCATTCTCTCTATATATGCTCTCTCCCTTGCTGCAAAAAAAAAAAAAAACCACTCTGCATATCAAGATGATATTATTTATAGATTTCCTCACATGACTGTTTGTATTCTGCTTGGAATTCGAAATGGAAATTCATGTCTCTTTGCCTTCTGCCTTCTCACTCCTTTTATCAGCTTACTCAGAAATTATAACTCTAGGTGTCAATTTTAACATTACAATGGGAGTTTGTTTTCTCTCGGAGACTTGCCAATGCATCACAAACAATAAAAACAATTAAAACATTTACATTCGAATTACAATATAAATTCCAGCTCACTTATTTTGTCTCTTGGTTTGCTGCGCATTTGTCTTTTCTGTGACTGTGTTTTGACTCTTTTCTGCTCTGTATGCTTTTCTGTCCTCTGCTGTAGTGTATTTGCTGCATACGTGTAACAGTGCTTTTATATCAGTTCCTCTTAGAAAAATGCGTGACTGCTGACTTGCAGCAAGTGTCTTGTTGATGTGGAACATTCCACAAATGGAACGGACATATATCACAGTCATTGTATATTTATAATCGCCCTCTCATTAGGCCGAGGCCCGTGGGTTCACAGCCCATGTGACATATTTTAATACAACTGCAACCGTGTTTTATATATCTAACAAAAATCCTTTTATATATAAGCAATCGCCCTCCACCTTAAGCCTTTGGTCTTATATTACAATCCAATAAGTCGAATCACAACCACTAATACATGAAAGGGTCGGGCCCCACATCTCCGTCGACGGATCGGTGGTGTTAAATGAAAACTTGCGATTGCGATTGATCAAATGGACGCGATGACCACATAAAACATGGCTCATATCGCAATCGGGTCCGAACTTTGAACACATGCAATCGGGATGCATTATAGAAAAGTTCCGATTGCGATCAGAACACGGATGCGATTTGCACAAATTAACTCCCGCATATAACAGGATTGGGTCCGCCACTTCAATCGCAACATATTACAAAGTCGTGCGATCAATCAGAGAGTTCCGATTGCGATTGAGATTCCGGACGCGATTGAACCAATTAATTCCATCGTATAATCGCCATCGGGTCCACCACTTGATCGGAGCATATTACAAAAACTTGCGATCAATCGGAAAGTTCCGATTGCGATTGGGAACTCGGATGCGATTAGCTCATAAACTGTGGCATATAACTCGATCGGGTCCGGCCTTTGATCGAAGCATATAACAAAAGAATTGCGATCAATCGGAAAGTTCCGATTGTGATTGGGAACTCGGATGCGATTGGCTCATAAACTGTGGCATATAACTCGATCGGAGCATATAACAAAAGACTTGCGATCAATCGGAAAGTTCCGATTGCGATTGGGAACTCAGATGCGATTGGCTCATAAACTGTGGCATATAACTCGATCGGGTCCGGCCTTCGATCGGAGCATATAACAAAAGACTTGCGATCAATCGGAAAGTTCCGATTGCGATTGGGGAGAGGTCCCACCATCTAAAACTTCATTTTGTGCGCTCCATAATATAACGGACATATATGTATACTTTTCCAAAGGGTTAAGCGATTCCCGGAATATGGTTTATATATTATATGTGCTCCGCCGGTTGGAGAGTGCGATTCCCGGAATATGGTTCTGTATTATATGTGTAACGCCCGGCTGGAGTCTGCGATTCCCAGAATAAGATTCGTGTTATATTATATGTATAATGCTCGCTGGAGTGTGCGATTCCCGGAATTTTGTAACTGCTCTCTGCCTCTGTCTCTGCTTCTGTCACTCTGCCTCTGTCTCACTGTGCTTCTATGAATGTTACATTTTGACTGTCTTCTTGCTGCCTCTATTGCTTTCGATGTGCCTCTTTTGCCTTCCTTTGCTTCAGCGCTGCCTCTTTTGCCTGAGTGTTGCCGCCTTTGCCATCAATGACAATATTTCCAACAGTTTTTCGGGCCAAGGCGCCATGCGCACAACCCAGTGCACCGTGCTCTCTGTGTGTGCTACGACCGTTCTAATTTGCACGGTGAAAAACGGTCCTATACGCCGCGACCGTTGTGTGCGCCATGCAGGTTGCCTAGTGCGTCGTGACGGTAAACTCACCAACAGTTCGGCCTTCAACACACTTGTTTCGATCTACCACAATTTCTCTTGGCTCTTTGATGACTTTTCTTGCAAATGGATTGTTTGAAACACCAAAAATATCTTATATATGATAGAATTTGATTTTTGATTTGAAAAAAACCACTTTCTAAAGTCTGAATTTTGACACTTTTTGAATAAACTATGTTTTTGTTTCCTTTGTGATTTTTGAGCTGAATGATGAATCTCTTGGCTGTTCTTTGCAGGGATAGCTAGCATGGGATCTTGGAAAAGGTGACCAGGGCGGCGCATGAAGAACTTTACAACTGAAAAAACTTTGAAAATTACATTTCATTTATTACAAAAGGATAAAATAGACAATTTTTCTTCAAAACAGAGTTTTGAAGAAAAATCATTATCATGCATTAAGACTATGAAATTTTTGCAATGAAAATCTATTCCAAACCTCCCTCATGTGCCTGCTGACATTATTATCCATTTTGAAGACTAAATTAACAAAACCCTAGACCTAATGAGACTAAAAACCCTAAAATGACTCTTTGTTGACCAAGAGACCAGACATGACTGTAAATGATTTTAAAATCATTTCGATGAATAGACACGGACCAGAAGGTACATGACATGAGGGATATGAGAGAAAATACCCTTCTGTCAGATGATCCATGCTCCTAATGGAATGCAGCTGATTGAACTGAATGAGACACCTAAAATGAAATGCAACAAGAGAAATTTGATCTCTGACGGAGGGATGAAGGTACCGACTCTAACATTGGCTCCAATGGGGGTGGTAGCTCCTTGGAGGTGCCAAGAATTATAGATTTCTGGGAGAGTAGGCAGTGCCTTCGTCCATTGGGCTATGGAGTCCATAACTTTGAAAAATCAACACAAGACTTCTTGACTCAATTTATTGACTGAAACTTGACTCAAGCCGACTCAATTTTGAAACCAAAATGACTGAAAGACCTGACTCGAAAAACTCAAACCAAAGCTAAAATCAACATTCAAAGTTATAGCCTTCACTCCAAGCCCCAAACTGAAGAAAATATCACATCACACACTTGCAATGAAACTAAAATAAATGGTATGTACAGTGACAATGTAAACAACAGAAAACATTTCAGAAATGATACCGCTTGAGCAGCCGACCATTGACCGGCCCTCCTGGACAATCTTCCCCGTTCATCTCTTTCAAAAGAAAAGCATTCTCACCCCGGTATGCAGCAATTTTAAAGGTTCCTTTCCAGATATTTTCGAACTTACCATGCTTACCCTTTTCCTTGTTTCTTGCATCCCATTTCAACACCACTTCTTCCAATTGAAATTTTTCCGCTTTGGCTTTTCTATCATATATTTTCTTAATTCTCTCCTACAGCTTGAATGTGTTTTGGAAAACTTCTTCTCTCGTTTGCTGCAAATGGATCATTTGATTTATTCTTCTTTGCATATGATCATCTTCACTGCCATATTCCTGTAGAAGTTTGACCATTGGGACTGCGAGAGAGGTAGGAAACACCATGTCAAATCCATATACTAACTCAAAGGGGGACATACCAATGGATTTCTTCTGACTCACCTGATCTTCCCAAAGTGCATTAACCAACTTCTTATGCGAACTTTTCTTGTTTATTTCCAACAACTTTTTAATGATGTTGACCAAAGATTTGTTCGAAGACTCTGCCAATCCATTACCTTGTGGATGATAAGCGGTTGAGTGTCCCAAAATGATGCGATACTTATTACAAAACTCAATCATTATTTTTGATTTGAAAGCTTTTGCGTTATCAGTGATTAACTTATTCAGGCAACCAAAACGAGACAAAATATTATTCTCAAGGAACAAAATTATTACCGAATCTGTAGCTTGCCTAGTGGGAATTGCTTCAATCCATTTCGTGAAATAATCTGTCACTGTTAGGATCCACCTGTGCTGAGCTGAAGAAGTAGGATGGATCTAGCCAATGAAATCCAAACCCCATTGCTGAAAAGGAGCACTTACCTCAATGGGCTTAAGCGGCAAAGGCTGAAATTTCTTCCTCCATTCAAAAATATGACATTCATGACAGCTTTTGACAGTCTTATACACATCAGCAAAAAGTGTCGGCCAATAATATCTCGCTCTCAAAACCTTGTTGGCTGTTATTTTCCAAAAAAGGTGACCCCTGCAATCTCCCCTATGAAAATCCTCCATAACCTGCTTTGCTTCTTCTTCTACCAAACAATTTAGAAAAACACCACCGGGATCTTTCCAATAGAATGAATTATTCAAAACACAAAACTTAGCAGCCTTCAATTTCAGAGTTCTAATTTGTTTCTAGCCATGCCGGGCGGTGGTGACAAATTTTGGAGCACATATACAATATCTGAATACCAAGGAGAAAGTACAAATATTTCTGATACCTGAACTGATGAACTTTCTTCATTTTCCTCAGACATAGCAGCAATGAGATTGATGTCCAAGGCATGCAAATTCGACTCAGCCATTAGCTTATCCAGCCCTTGTCCTTTGATAAGCTTTGTAGGCTTTATCTCCACATCATACTCCAACAAGGCAGCAATCCATTTGCCCCGTCTCCCTTCTGGATCTGTTTGCACTAAAAAATCCTTAACAACAGTGTTAGGAACATAAGCAAGAATATGAGAATGTAGAATATATACTCGGAAATCTTTCAATGCTTTCACTAAAGCAAGAGCTTATTTTTCAATGATGTTATACTTTAAGGCTGCATCTCTTATGGTTCGGCTGAAAAAAGCAATTGGTTTTTCATGCTCATCTCTTTTCTGCATCAATATTGCTGCCATAGTATGCTCCGAAGCAAATGAAAACAAAATAAAATCCTGAGTATAATCTGGGCTGATCAAAACTGGAGTTGAAGAAAGAACCAATTTTACTAAATTGAAAGACTTTACTGCCTCCTCAGTCCACTTCACCACATTGTCTTTCTTAAGCATGTTTGTAATTTCTCTTAGGTGTTCTGCAAGATTAGGTAAAAAGCGGCGTAAGAAATTCATCTTACCATTGAAGGATTGAATCTCTTTTTTGTTCCGGGGAAGATCAATTTGCTGAATAGCTTCTACTCGAGCTGGGTCAATACAAATGCCATCTTTTGAGATAATATGACCAAGAAGTTTGCCCACATCCATGGCAAACAAACTCTTCTTCGGATTGAGTGACACAACATACTTTCTACACCGCTGAAAAACAATTTTCAGATGGTAAAGGTGCTCTTCATCAGAATTGGAAAAGACTGTCAAATCATCAAGATACACAACTAGAAAAACATATTTCTCATTTGCAAAAGCCATGTTCATTGCTCGCTGAAATGTCGCACCAACATTCTTCAAACCGAAAGGAATTTTAGCATAATGAAAAGTTCCCCACGGAGTGGTGAACGCTGTTTTGTCTCTATCATCCTCATGGACCAGAATTTGGTTATACCCGGAATAACCATCAAGTAGCGACATACAAGATTCTCCAACTACTCGCTGAAGTATGTGATCCATTTTGGGCAATGGATAATTGTCTTTCAAAGAAACCTTGTTCAGATTCCTAAAATCAATGCACAAACGAATCTCACCTTTCTTCTTGCGTACGGGCACCAAATTTGAAATCCAATCTGAAAATCTTATAGGAAAAATGATACCAGCCTTGTATAATCGATTCACTTCCTTCTCAATTGAGGGCAGGAACTTCGGATTTATTCTTCTGAACTTCTGCCGAAAGGGATTTTGATTTGGCTTAATAGGAATGGTGTGCTGAATTATATTGGTATCATATGTCTTCAAATCTGAATAGTCCCAAGCAAGTACATCAGCAAAAGAAGACAATAAACTAAAATATTTTGTTTTTACCTCCGGTGATAATGCTTTGGACAATTTCACCATCTTTGGATTCTCAGCTGATCCAATGTTCACATCTTCAACTCCCTTTTTGGTTGGCCGCAAGGTTGGTTTTTGAGCTACGTCATCTTGATCAAAAATATCTTCTAAAGGTATCAAACCTTTAGGAATGAAATTATCCTTTAGCTGCAATACTTCCATCTGATTTATTTGCACATCAACCTCACCATCATCATGCTCCATGTCAATGGAAGTGTCTTTGAATTTGCCTTCATTTTGCAGAAATTCATCAATCTCATCATCATCTTGAAATACTTGCTAATACCTTTGATTTTCTGGGACAGTCGGACGATGCTTCACATGAATTTCAAATTTGTTACTTGATTTCATCAGAATCTTCAAATTACTTGCTGCCTTTGCAAGTGCGTCTGCAATACCATTCTGAATACGAGGGACACAAGTCAAATTATAATCTGAAAACAATTTCAAGATATCAAGAACAACATTTTGGTAAGCTTGCATTCGAGGATGCTTAGCTTGGTATTCACCTTTCAACTCGGAGTCGCCATAGACTGCAATCCTCTTAGCATTCAACTTTCTAAGAATTTTCAGACCAGCAATCAAAGCTTCGTATTCAGCCTCATTATTCGAACAATCAAAAGCTAATTTATAAGAACAAACTCTTACATCACTCGGTACCTTGTTTGGGGAGGAAAAAGGGCTGTGTACCCAAATACCAATTCCAGCACCATCACTCCCTACTGCACCATCAAAATTCATGGTCCACAAACCATCTCCATCTTCTTCCAAGTGCTGAAATTCTGTTTTCTCTGTTATTTCTGCTTGCTGTCCATCAACTTTTTGCTGATGTCGGAAGGCTGATTTCTCAACAGGACCTTCAAGTTCTTGTCTTTCTTTCTTCAAAACTTCTCTAAAATTCTCGGTGATTTATGGAATGTCCTCTGCTTCAACTAACTGACTATTTACATCATTGAAACTATCTGAATACAAAACAAATGACTCTAAATCTGTATGTACATAATTGATTGGATGATTTACCGGTTTCTCCTTGCTAGTAATCATATACTTCATCTTTTGCTCCCGATATAATATTCTCATCTGACCAAACACAGGAATGGTAGCATAGGAGAAATCAAGCTGCACTGTTCCCTTTAGTTTCGCTCCCCAAGATCTGGAAAGAAGCATGCCAAATCTAGGAGGAATATCCGCCACAACCACATCCATCAAAACATTCTTAGTCGGAATCTGACATAAACTAACCACCAAATATTTGATATTCCCAATGCATATTACTCTACTGGAATCGAAAGAATAAAGATCATGATACTTTCTAGTGATGTCCAATCCCAATTTCTCCATGATTGCCCTCGGCATGAGATTATGAGAGGCTCTGGAATCAAACATGGCATTATGCAACACAAAATCATGCAATCTAAGGCTGATATAAAAAGGAGGCACATCACTATCTGGAGACTCACCATCCAATGTTGGTCCAAATATCAACTCAGGTTGATCATCTTCCACATTCACCATATCAGAAATCGGATCTAAATTCAAAATTTTAGACACCTGACCCTTATAGCTGCTATTCTTCATCAATTCAGTCAAAGGAATGGAAACTTTTAACTTAGCAATTTCATTCTCTATGCTAAAAACTGAAAATTTCTCTACCTCCTTGACTGGAACATCCTTCTTTTCAGATTTCTCCCTCGATACAATTGGCTGATTGGATCTTTCATTTGTTGATGGGGATTTTCTAGTAGTGGGATCAACTATCTCTTTTCCCTTCTTTTGTGCAACGGGTGCATCATTCTTTGGTGTTGAAACTTCCTTTCTCTTTTGGATTGGATTGATAGGCACATATTTTTTTCTAAGTGAATATTGACGCCACTGGGTGGACAAAGCATTCATATAACCTCTATGATATTCATCTGACTCTTCTTCAAGAGCTGTCTCATTTGCCAAGATGAAATCCTCATCTTTTTGTACAGCTGAGTTTTCTGCATACTCCTCATCTTCAGTGATAAAAGTTGGCAAATCATCAGGTGTAAATAAGTGATTCTCTTCCCCTATTACATTCTCTTCATCATCTGATTTCGGACCAACAAAATTATACTGTAAAGATGTCTTTACCTGTTGTTGTACTGCTGGTTCTTGTGCTCGCTGCTCTCGTTGTTTGATCCTGAATTGTGGTTGCTGCTGACCACGGAAGTTAGGATTTCTGATCTGCAGTTCAGGCTTACCAAGTGTTAATCTTTCAATCATCTTTTCCACCTTGCGGAGTACTTGATCTGAAGTAGAAGGCTCTTCCTTAATTTCTACTTTCTTTTCAGCTTTCAATCTAGCTCTCTTGTCATTTAAATTAGCTTTAACACTCACTGCAATTTTCTGCATGTCTTCCAAAGTGGCCGGATCTCTTTCTCTTAATTGATAGGCCATGTCTGGATTGAAACCATCCGGAAACTTAAGCAAATCCGACCTCCTAGATGGCTTTAAATCATCAGGAATTGCATTGTAAAGCGCATTGAATCTAATACAGTGATCTTGAACAGACTCACCAACATTCCACCTAATTTTGGTATACTCAGAAGTGATCTGAAGAGGATCTTTCTTTACTTCCCATCGATCCAAGAATTTTCTCTGAAGCTCAGCCAATGTAGCAATACTTCTAGGCGGCAAAGCTCTAAACCACTTTCTCACTTCACCTCCAAAGGTTTGCACAAATAATCTCATGGTCACATTTTCTGCATCAATCTCATGAAGGTCAAATAAATATGCCATTCTATCCACATGTTGCTGAGCAGGAACACTTTGAGGAGTACCATCAAACAATGGAATTTTGCTTTGATAATCAGCGGGCATGTCATCCAAGTTTTGAGGCAACACAAGGGGTGCAAATCGGGTAGCCATTTCTCTTGGTGGATTTACAATCGGATTTGGAAATATAGGTAGAGTAGGAGCAGTAGATGTATGAGGTGTGGATGGAGGTGAAACTACTACATATTTTTGATCAGAAAGAGATGGTTGCACAGGAATGGTAGGAATTAAAGGAGGCTCGGTATGAATTTGTGAACCGGATGTAACTGATGATGGCCCAATAGTTTCAGATGCAGATTCTATAAACTCAGGAATATTTGTTGCCACAATAGAATTCTGAATATTCAAAATATAACTGTCAATGGATCTATTAGCTTGTTCAATTTCAAGATACTTGATAAACTCTGGATTTATGACAGTAGAACCAATAGCACTTTCAGACTTCGTCTCAAACAACGACAACTCAAATTGTTCATCAAATTCAAGATCTTCAAGGTACTCAAAAACAGCGGGACATGAATGAGATTTGAATAGAGGAATCACAGGACTTTCTCGATGAAGGATTCTTGAAATTAGATTGGGATTTTCATACACTGGAGGTGGATCGGGATCCGGATTTGCTCTAGTATGTCTTCTAGAAGCCAGTGTGTTGAATTATTTTCAAAAATCAAAGGGACAAAACCAACTTATTCAGCCTAACAAATTCTAAACTCATCATCCAAAGTCTAGAATGATCTGATGTACTGGGGGAAATTTACAAGTCAAGTGTCACGTTTACAAACTAGACCGAAAATTTATTGAAGCAGCGTTTATCTACTTTCGCTAATGCAAAGAAAAATCATTTCGAAGGCTACCTGGCATAACTTCAGGCTCCTTCTGTAGCTTATAAAATGAATAACACTAACAAGAAAATGATTTTCTTCCCCAGTATGGTCGCCACTATGTTATTTCCTAAATCTACCTCAGGCTGAAGGAAGGCAGAGTCTAGGGTAACATCAAACCATGCTCAGTCTGGTAACTAGCCCTACCAGATCAGGAGAGGGCTCTATCCGGGTCAATCTCAGCAAAGATAATCAATAAGGCTTGATATGTCTTGAAATAAAGACTAATTTTAGGCTAGGTATATAAGTAAAAGAGTTTGATTTAATTTTGAGGGGTTTTTTTGGAATCAAAGGGAAAGGCAATTTTGGGTCCGGGGATGAGGCCTATTTTTTGCAGAGTTTTGAATGGGGCAAAAAAAGAAATTGTTTTGATGCTTTGGATTAAATGAATGGATAGTTCAGACCGATGAGGAGCTGAAGAGGGAAATAGGCTTTCAAGAATCCTCTTCAAACAGATGAAAACATGGAAAATTAAACAAAACTCAAGGCAGAGCAAAGCAATCTAATGAATTCCACCTTTATCACTCATTTGTTTAATTTAAGAAGAAAGGAGAAGGGAAATGATACACATAAACATCAATGAACTTAAAATCACATAGATAAACACACCATCAAAACACAGAGCCACATGGATCCAAAAGAGTGCTGCAAACCCTGGTCTATTCCTTTGCCAAAATTGCAGAGATGAAATGTACAATGAAGTGCCAAGCAATCCCAAGTGTCCAACCCTGAAAATGACTGAAGAACTACATGATATAGACAAGCCTAACTCATTCCCATGCCTCTAGGGGTCGAGCTCATCATTCTAGGAGTTTTTTCAACCATATCTAAACTAGGAACTGGAAAATAGGCAATGAAACAACTTGCCTCTATATGATAGGAAACTAATTCATTCACTTACATTTCACTTTTTGGTGAATGAATATACTAAGATGAGTAAAAATGTGCCAAAATTACATCAAATTCATGAAATTACATCAATTTACAACATGATTTACATGAAAAAGTCAAACTAGCCAAAACTAGGCGAAATTCTGAGCTGCTGAGTGAAAAATAGTCCAAATTTCCCTATGCGCCGCACCTGAAATCTCTATGCGTAGCACAATTTTGAGGCTGATTTTGAGGGCCTTACCCAAGTCAAAATTGAGTACAGAATAGCTTGTTGGAAAGCTCTACCTGTCCACTTTCCAACCCAAGTGGAATATCTAAATTTGGTTTCCATTTTCCCCTCCAAAAATCAAATCTCCCAACACTGCTTCCCGTGTGTGCAAAAAGTGGCAGAAAGGCCTTTTTTAGGGTGTTTTTGACCCTTTAGGCAACCCAAAACTTGATGAAATCCTTAGGTAATCCACAATCATGCATAAATTTTGATGAAAAATCCATAAATGCAAAGTTTTCCTCCAAAAGAACTACCAATTATAAGCGCGCGCCAAGTGGCGCTACGCGTCGGGCAGAAAAGTTTGTGTTTAGGCCAAAAAATTCAAAATTGACAAATTTGTTCCCAAATTTCTTGAAATTTGGGCTGAATTTCCACCATCAAGCACTATGCTGGGACAAAGAATCTTTGGCCAAATTTTGGAGTCTATCATGCCTTTTACGACGCTTTAGTGCCCTCCTTAGCCTTGCCTTCAGGATTTTGATCCTCGTTTTGCAAACATGATTTCGTGCCCAATAATGGTTCTTCATGTGCTTGAGCATGTTATTTTCCTTGTTTTCCTTCTCCAACAGCTTCTCAAGATGTATATTGACCCTCTCAAGCCAAGTCTCTCTATCAGCCTCAATCTCTCGCTCAATGGGTGTCATCTCGGTTTGACTTCTTTGGGCAGCTTGCCGATTCTCACGGATGTTTTGAAACTCCATGATTGTTTGCTGATCCTCCAACTATTTGTTCCGCTGCTCCAGGTATTTTATGATCCATTGGGCTCTCTGCAACTTGACGGTCAAAGTTTCAATCTCAGCCTTCTGCTCCTGAATGGTCTCTCTCAACTTTGAGCTTGGAGAGCTCAAATCCTCATCAATCAATATGAAATCAGTATCTTGGCCTCCTGAAGGGCCCTCATCCTGCATATGCCTCTTACCTCTGTCCTGTACCTGTACCTATGCTATTGATGATGGAAACGAGACCCCTTCCACGCCGAGTGGAGATAGTACTCGTCGAGCTGCTGCAAATGATACTGTAGTGCCTCTCTGATAAGTAACAAACACTGACACACTGATAGGCTCTATCTCGTGACCTTCAGGCTGATGTGAAGGTTCACCTGCATCATGGAAAACCTTCGGAGGAACCTGAGGAACTATGAAGAAATCACGGGAAATTAAATCCTTCCATGAAATGCCCTACAATCCAAGCTGGTGTACAACCACGATCTTGATGAGTGCATAGTGATAAATACTGTTGTACTGCTTCTCGGGAGTTTTCCTCTACATAAGCATGGTCATCCTCTCGATATTACGACACATGAAATAAGGTATGTTCATCATCCTCACTCTCGTGAAATGCATCAATAATATGATGTGGTAGGCATAGAGGCGTGAGAACCAACCCTCACAACCGAAGTATCTGATAATAAGTTTCATCAAAGGCACATAAGATTCCTTTAGGAACCGAAATGGGAACACCCTGCTGAGCTGTCTCACATAGCTAGGCCTGATGTATAGTTCATAATGCACTATGTCCACCTGCTGTCTTTTGTTCCACTGTTCACCCACATTTGGTATCCTGATTGCTTGAGAAATGGTTTCTGGTGTCAAAGTGAAATTTACACCAGCAAGATTTACCTGACCATCATGTAAATGCAATACAAACAAATGAGCCAACTCCTGATGATGATGAATCCTAGCAATCATCTCACAATAATGATAGCATGACTGGTCTCGAAAACATGCCACGACAAGTGGGCAAGCCTGCAATTGAGTCAATGAGGTGGGTTCTTCTCTCACATGTTTGCCACCTTTACGAGGCCTTCTCGGTGCATGTATCTCAGTGGTAGAATCACTATCTCTGTCATAGGATGTATCAGTGTCTGTATCCATGATGTTTCAAGGTTTATGTTTGGCTTATATGAGAGGAAAATGGGAATATGGTGCTTTGTTTTAATTTCCAAATGCGTGTCAAAAGGGAGGGACTGTAGGAGATATAGGACAGTGGGAACAAT
This sequence comes from Pinus albicaulis, assembly GCA_034641835.2. Classification (NCBI taxonomy): domain Eukaryota; kingdom Viridiplantae; phylum Streptophyta; class Pinopsida; order Pinales; family Pinaceae; genus Pinus; species Pinus albicaulis. Next base: position 1,117,063,770 of record CM076575.1, on the reverse strand, counting down.
GGGGTTTAATCAAATGATAACTTGTCCTTTGAAAATTTGACAAACTTAGGGACAAGGGACAGCTACTGAATTTTTGGGATTCTTGGGGTTTGGGAATTTTTATAAGTGCAATGGGAAAGTGAAAATGAGAGTGAGATGAATGACTTGGGAAAGGGATAATGGAAATGAGATGGTATGAGTGGCTTGGGATATAGGGGAATAGGGGAGGATCTGTAATGATAATATCAACAATGAGAGGGAGGAATAACCAAGAGGGGAAAGAAGTATTTGGCACCAAAATTACTTTTAAAACACCAATTTTAAAACCCTAAGGGAACAATTTTTAACAAGGCAATAGGGTTTATGGTTTTGAAATTCAAACTCTCATATTCCCTCTTTCAAACAACACCAAACACTGATTTATGGCAATTGCAAGATGACTTGAACTTACTTGGAGCAGAGGAGACAGTTTCGTTTTGAAATTTGAAAGAGATGGCAACAAATTTTGTTTTTCGGGCCAAGGCACCATGCACACAACCTAGTGCGCCGCGCTCTATGTGTGTGCCATGACCATTCTAATTTTCACGATGAAAAATGGTCCTATGCACCGCGACCATTTTGTGCGCCGCGCAGGTTGCCCAGTGCGTCGCGACAGTAAGCTCACCAACAGTTCGGCCTTCCGAACACGTGTTTCGCTCTACCACAATTTCTCTTGGATTTTTGATGACTTTTCTTGCAAATGGATTGTTTGAAACACCAAAAATATCTTATATATGATAGACTTTGATTTTTGATTTGAAAAAACTCACTTTCTAAAGTCTGAATTTTGACAGTTTTTGAATAAACTCTGTTTTTGTTTCCTTTGTGATTTTTGAGTTGAATGATGAATCTCTTGGCTGCTCTTTGTAGGGATAGCTAGCATGGGATCTTGGAAAAGGTGACCAGGGCTGTGCCTGAAGAACTTTACAACTGAAAAAACTTTGAAAATTACATTGCATTTATTATAAAAGGATAAAATAGACAATTTTTCTTCAAAACAGAGTTCTGAAGAAAAATCATTATCATGCATTATGAAGATGAAATTTTTGTGATGAAAACCTATTTTGAACCTCCCTCATGTGCCTGCTGACATTATTAGCCATTTTAAATACTAAATTAACGAAACCCTAGACCTAATGAGACTAAAAACCCTAAAATGACTCTTTGTTGACTAAGAGACCAGACATGACTGTAAATGATTTTAAAATGATTTCGATGAACAGACAGGGACCAACAGGTACATGACATGAGGGATATGAGAGAAAAGACCCTTTCGTCAGATGATCCATGCTCTTAATGGAATGCAGCTGACTGAACTGAATGAGACACCTAAAATGAAATGCAACAAGAGAAATTTGATCTCTGACGGAGGGATTAAGATACCGACTCTAACAGAACCATAACCAAAGTCGCTTATCATTAATCAATATAAAGAAAGATACAACCTGGCTCTAATGTTGAATCTTCCTTAGGCGGTTCAACAATGGAGTACATCTCGATAAAGCTCATCAGGAATGGGACAAGCCTCTCTCTTCGGTTGTATTGACAATAATCTCCTTGCTACTGATTTGGCTCTATGAGGACTATCAAGGCTCTTTCAGCATTCTCTAGGCTATTGAGGGCTCTTGAAGGCTAGCTTTCAAAAGGAAAATGGCAAGCTTATATAGATGGTGGAAGGGGAATTGGGATCCCTATAATCATGGGATTGGCCCTATCCTCAAGGAAGCTTCCATGAGAGGTGGAAAACCACTTCCTCTACATGGAGATCTGGAGCCAAACCTCCCAACTCAATTTAGATACTAGTTCAGGAATTGGTTAGAGTCAATATTCCCCATTTATTTTTTAAAAAACACTTCGTAATAAGCCTGGTGCGGGTATAACACTGAGACAGTGCGCCAACTGGCACGCCCTCTTTGAAGGATTTCCCCCATTGGTGCGAGGGCTGAACTAGATAGTCGTGCCAAGGCAAAAAAGGCTATTTTTAGGGTTTTTCACAAGGAATTGTCTTCAAGGGAATGATTTTCCTTGTCCAGGGGGATGCCATGAAAGTGGTTTCATGTCATGTCACTGCTCACAAGTCACAGAATAAGCCCTCCAATGTGCGGGATGGGGAATTGCAGGGACGGTGACAAATTGCTGTGTAATAACTACACCGCGGTCACAGGACACTTTGGGTTGGAGAAAATTGTGGTTGTACTTAAAAAGTACTTTTATTTTCCAAAACTCTAACTAGATGTTGGGAAATATATTACATCCATAATTTCCTGCGCCATCACCAAGCCAACCATCAAGAAGAAAGGCCTGTACACTCCTCTGCCAACTCTCATCCATCCTTGGGAATCCATCTCCATGGACTATATTTCTGGCCTCCCTTTTACCAAGCATGGTAATGACTATGTATTTTTGGTCTTGGACATATTTTCTAAATGGCTATATTGGCGGCCTGCAAGAAGAGAATCATGGCAGAAGACAATTCCAAACTCTTCTTTGAATGAGTATGAGTATATTTTGGAACCCCGCAGAACATTATATTAGATTAGGATAGTAGGTTCCTTAGCACATTCTGGTCAAGCCTTTGGACACTATTGCACACCAAGGTCAACAAGTCGATTGCATTCCATCCCCATACTGATGGCCAGACAGAGGTCGTCAACAGGATGATAGTGTACATACTCTGCATGTACAACTCCAAGCATCCACGAAATTAGGATGAGAGCCTCTCCTATGTGTAACAAAGTTATAATAGATCTCTCCATAGCTTGACTGGTTGTAGTCCCTTTCAAGTGGGTCTAGGATTTCAACCATTGTGTCCGCTTGATGTTTTCATACCTCATGCGACTACATAGAAAGAATCCACACATGTACTATTTAAGGCTGATAAATCAACTAGATTTATTGAATGTATTCATCACATTGACCAGTAGGTTCATGACATCTTAGAGAAGTCCAATTCAAAGTACAAGTAATGACATGATCAACATCGACTGCCACACAAGTTTCAGGTGGGCAACAATTTTGGTTGCATTTTCAGAAAGAATGCCTAACCAGAGATCATAGGAAACTCATACCATTTCGATATGGGTCTGTTGATGGGAAAAATTGTACTACCGACAACAAGGGGGGTCTCCCCGGTGAAAGATCCCAATCAGACCTCACACCGTTCAGGATAGGAGCCCCAACTGGTATGTGGTACCGGATGCCACCATAGTTGTTTCCACTCTTGGTTGTCGGATGAGAAGTTGATGGACCAAAGGCGAAGATGAAAAGACTAATCAGTGAATAAAAATCAGTCCAAGATTAACGAACCATAAACAAAGATACAAGCAAGTCTAAGGAGCAAAATGAAAAGGGGGGTATGCCATGACTAGGATCAGATACTTGCTTTGTCAGCTCAGCAAGAAAACGACCTTAAATGAGATTTTCTTGCTTTAGGGAAATTTATCTAAGTCTAATTAAACTTATCAAATCAGTGAAATGTATTCTTATTTTCATGTACATCCAAGAGATCAAAATTGAGGTCGTACCCTGCCAAGTCCAAACTCTCAACAAAACTTCCTTTACGGTGAGATATTTTCCATCCTGGAATATAACTACCTCATTTGGTTCTTTCCTCAGTATAGATTTGATAAAACGTAGCAAATGCTCCTGGTTCATGCATGCCGAGTGATGTACATGGGTATCAACTTTTCTAACATTGTAAAAAAAAACGCGATGGGGTGCACTCTTCTGAGCCATGAATTCTCTATCTGCATTTAGCCTTAAATGAAGAGTAAACTTATGTTATAAAAGGCGCAATCGATGATGGGTCAAAGTATGAATATTTCCCAATGAAATGATTCTGAGTATTTGATGTTCATCAGTGAAGAATATTGTTGCGTCAACAACATGAAAAGATCTTCCCTTGATTCTTTATTTGGATAAACATATACCACACCATCCTCCATTTGAAAATAATGTTCACTTTCTCCTCCTCCTCACTTGTTGGTGCACCCTTGTCCTCCGCCTATAAATAAAGTGCGTGCCCACCCTATGTGGTTCGGATGTCTGAGAATGCAGTTGACCACTTGACAAGCATGGTTGTTGTATTCATGTGAGGTCGTAAATATTGGTGGAAGTCGCACAATCGGGTAGTCGCACATGCTGTGGACTCTCACGGGTATAATGTTATGCGACCTCGCAACCCAGTGGAGGTTGCATAGTCGGGTAGTCACAAAAGTTGTAGACTCCCTCGGATGTGTTGTTTTGTGACCTTGCGACTTGGTAGAGGTTGCGTAGTCGTGTGGAGGTTAGGTCACAACTCTTGAACGATGGCATAGGTTGCGACTGGGAAAAATTAAAGTGTCTCATTGTGACCGTGCGTGTCTCTCATGCTCGTGGCAACGCTGGTTACCATGCAACCTCGACAGATACTACGTAGGATGATTGCAACCGTCCAGAGTAGCTTTATACTTGTTAACGCCAACTCTGAGAGTAATGAACGTTGTTGTTTCGTTTTGATTTCGCCAGGCCAGCTCTGCTCCCGTCTCGTAACTTGGCTGGGTATTTTGATGCATCACATGGATGAAAATCACTTTGATGCAGTCTCGATAATGTGAATCCATGAGGTCACAGAGTCGCAATCTCCACAACTTGCGATCCACGTCACCCTTTCATGTATATGTGACTTTGTGACTGGTTGCAGTCCTTTCCTCGGGTTTGCTGCAGATAGTCCTCATCGAGCTGCACTCTCCCTTCCTTGACTATACTTCATTCATAGTAGTTGAGCTTCCAAACCAAAATTTTTCTCACAGCCCATGCGATCTGACATAGGGGAGGTATATGCTGAATTATCGACCTTTCTCATTTCGACCCTGTTATCATCACTGTGGCATATCATTACTTGCATTTGTTGTTTGAAAGTTACCCATCTGATATTTGGGTTGTCCAGCAATAGTGCTAGCTTGCATTGGTCATGTTTAATCATCTTACTATGTCCTCTTGAAAGCAAAGATGAACAACCATATATTTCTCACCCGTGGTGGAGCTGTGTTTAATCATTGGTTTTATTGAATCCTCCACAAGTTTAGCAATGAGATCAACAAATCGTAATATCCCATAATTATCCAAATATCTAGGGCATTGAATTGGGGTGGAACATCTTGTGAAAATTGATTGGAAAATGGAGAAAACCGTATCACAACAACCTCAAGTATTTTAGGGAGAACTTTTTTTTTTCAGAGTAGCTGACAGGAGGCCATGCTTTAATCCTGAAGTTGAAAATATTGGCTCATATACTGTCAAAATTTTCCATCATGCCTTCAAGCAGATTTATAATGATCCTCACATCATTTCTAAGCAACTCAATAAAGTGATCTTTGTCATATATATCCTTAGCTTACTAGGATCCCACCAAATGCCATAAAAATGGGCATTTGGAAAGCTACCACATGCAAATTGATACTCGCTGGTGATTCAAGCCATCATTTTTTTTCAATAAATATATCACCATTTGGATCAAGTAACCCTCTCCCTTTAGGAATAAAACTACACATCCCAAAAGATGTGGCTTAACCGTGATCGAAAATTTCCCCAACTAGTGCACTCTTGTTGTTTCAGCTTCAGTTTCTTTCTCTCGGTGCGGTGGTAACATTGTTGGGAATATCATCTGTGAGACCGACCTGTGTGAAACATTACAATATAAATCAATTCATAGTTTCCTTTTAGAGAATGATGTCGCCAAATACTTTACATGGGACCATGATCATGGTGGGATACCCAAATAGAATGCCTAAATGATATATGGTGAACGTGCTTCTAATGGACAAAAAAGCTTCCATTCGAGTGTATGCATGATGATCCCCCCACACATGGCGTTGTTGTAGCAAATGTATCTCTTCATGATGGTGAGAAGGTTTACAAAGGGCTAGGAATAGTTCACGGGGGTGTCACTGACTATTGGCCGAGTCAAAACCCTAATGGCCGAGGGAGCAGAAGGGGACCCAAAATTTTGAATATGCCCAAAATTTTGGGTGGTGTTGTAGTAGATACAACATGGTCTTACACCATTATCAAGGTTGTGGGAGACAGTTCTCTTGAGCTCAATATTCCCCCATTCCTTGGCCTGCACCCAGTGCTCAATGTGGACTGCCTTTGGCCATACTCTCCAACATTACTATACACATTAGACATTACAAAACAACTCACACCAATAAAGCTAAACCCTGATTCCATAGAACATGCCACAACTAATCAAATCATGGAAATGGATATGAAGAATACTCGCAAAGAGAATATCCAGCTGTATCGGGTTGTCAAAGCTGGCCAACTCCTGCACCAAGGCAAGTGGCTCACCAGGGACCAAGTTCAATAGAAGTTTTCCCATCTCATGGAGGAACTCAACGCGATGGGGACCATTGCTTCCTAAGGGGGGAGGACTAACCTAGGTAGATATTGGGTTCCACTTGCCTATTCCACTTAGACCTCCACCATTGTTTCTTTTATTTTTCTAGTTTCCTTAATTGTAGCACAATTTACTATTTTTGGCAGTTTTTTGGGTCTTGAACTTCCGAAGTCATTTTGAGGCCCTAAACGACATTTTTTGGGAATACTGGGGCCAAAATTTAACTATGATTGAAATTTGAAACTTGAAAATTTTAATCCTTGGATAGATTTTTCTAACAAGTTATTGTGCACTTCAAACAAAGATTATATGCCAAATTTACGTCCTCAAAAGTTGATGTACCAATTTACCCAAATGGGGCCCATAGTTTTGGCACTTCATTTCCTAGGGTTAGGTTTTTGGATGTTTATGGTTTTCCATTGTTTCTAAATAATAAAGAGGCCATCGAGCCTTATTGTAACATAGTTTAAGGCCATGTATCTACCACATCTCTTCTCTAAGATAAGTTACAATCGATCGACCTAGCTTATTTCCATTTTGTCTATAAGCATATTTCAGTTATTTGATATTAATGAAATGAATTTTTATTCCTGCTGCATCTCTGTGTTTATGTTTATTTATATATTTTATTGTGTTTCTGCATAACTCTAGATCAACTGAGCGATATTCCTTTAAATTTGGTATATGTCATCTGGCTAGTTTCTTTTGTAACTATACTTTGCAACAGGTGGATCCCAGATGCCTAGATTTATTTTTCAATTTTCCTTTAGCGATAGGTGTTGAGCCCTTGGCTCCCTATGACTTGGGGTTAGAAACATGTCTTTAAGAAACCTTCTCTCAAGTGTATCGAGTATATGGGGTTTAGGATAAACATTAAGTTCTTGAATCTATTCACCATTGAAAGGAATATAGGTGGATAAATCTTCGATCACTAAGTTATGGATCTGAGTGATCAAACATATAGCCCATTCTAACAAAACAACAATGGGTGAATAATTCAACCCCCAGATACTCTGATAGGAGGCATGGAACCTTGACATGAAAATGGAACTATGACGAGATTCTTCAATTAAATCCATAACCAAGTCAATTGCAAACAAACATACTTTCTCAACCCTTGGAGGCCTAGATAACTAAATGGAATTTTCCTCCAAACTCCAAAATACATAAAAATGATGAATTCTTACAAAATAGCTTCATTATTCCAATATTGCAGCCTACCACATCATCTTTCTATCATTTGTCATTCCATGTAATTTATTTTCCACCTGTCATGCCACGTCACTTCCATGTGTCACTTGAAAAGGGGCCATTTGGCCACCTAAAAATGATGAATCCACTTGCGACATGTCTTGACCATAGAGTTCCATTTAATTATTCATGCCATGTCACTTCCACCTTGAACTAATCTGATTTCACATATACCACCACTTCATTCTCTAACACCTATCAAGGGGTCCACCACCTACTCAAGAAATCCAACATCTGACCTATATCGTAAGTGTTTTACTTTGAAAACCATTGGATACCTAAATGATCGAATACCCTCATAGCATGGTGATGAAAAACCTTTGCATATACCATAACTCAGATGACTAGATAGTTTCCAAATGAAATGGAACCTTATCTCACATGGAATTGTGCTTAGACTTCATCACTTCAAACTCGGGTTTCTCTTCATTCCTTGGGAGTTAGACTAAGTGTCATATACCATTGGAAATATCTCTGAGAAGGTTATTTAACAAATAATTTTTCATGTTATTTTGAATAAGGCACCTATATAAACATTTCCTTCAAAGATAGGCTACTAAGCTACCCATCCAACACTCAAAAAACAATCTAGTCTACCAACACTTAAAGAGAAACCAGTACATTAATGCCACCATAATCTTAAAACACTTCTAATAGACTCAACAATCTCCCCCTAAACTTGACATCATTCAAAACACTTTCAAACATGGTCAAAAAATTCCTTATTACCATCACTATGAACACCTTTATGGATGAAGAATTTTCTAAGGGACTACAAAGAAAAGAAAGGAAATGCCATCTATTATGCCTAAAGGATTTTCAAGTACAAAAGGGTATATTCCTAGTTATGAGTTGATATGAAGAGGAAGCTCTATAGATGGTTGAAAAATTATTATAGAGGTGGCTAGATGATGTGTCGAAGCATTGGGTAGAGCTCCCAACTCATCATGGTGGAATATGCGACAAATAAATAAGGTATTCTAAAATAAATGCAACGATTCACTAAGTACATGTGCATGAATAAACTGTTTAAGTGTGAAAGTTATGATTGTATATGTTATCATATATTCTTTAATGCAATGTGTGAATACATGTTTGTGTTATGTTTCACTACAATTAATATGATTATGGTTAAAATGATGGGATTGTTAATAAGTTAATGAGTTTTGAGATTATTTCAATATTTGTTATGATGTTACAATGAAAGAATGGTATGACATTGGTAGTCATATTTGGATGGAATACATGAAAGGTATATCAAGGCAATATATTTATGGAAATAGTCACCACTAAAACATGGAAATATCAAGAAAAAGGCCATTGTAATGACATTAGAACCTTGTGATTGCTAAAAGCTATTAATTGATTAGAGTTTATCAATGGATGTTTGACAATAAGTTGGCACTCTTCTTACATGTGAAAACCTTCACAATATGGATCACCCAAGTGACTATTTGGTAAAGAAGGGATGCATGAACGTAGAAAGATGATTGTAGTAAGGAAGATTTAACTTATATGAACCTATAATGATAAATTCATGTGACATGATGACTGGAATTAAGAAGTGTACATTAGAAAGGATAGTGAGATAAGATTTTTTCCATTGAAACCTTATGAAGAAAATAATATACCAGCATATAAGAACTATGTTAAAATTTTAGACATCTTTTGTGATATGAAATTACATGCTTAAATTTGTGGGATCAAAATTCCTATGGAGGTATATTGCATGAAAATGGCTATAATATTGTGACTCTGATAATTGATATAGGTACATGTTGATATGCTAAGTAAAGATAAATTACCCAAGGTAGTGAAAATCCAATGCAGATGCATTATGTACAACATAACCAACAACTATCCCAAAACATGGGTTACACACATGCCTCATCTCACTAAGAAAACCACAAGGAGTATGAAATTCTTGTCCTAACATAATCCATAAATTTTAGGAAAGAATATGACCAAATATGAAAACCTGCACACCTGGAGTCTCCCATGTGTCATATACCTTGCATGATCATAAAGGAGAATGAATCAAAATGTGGACTAACTATTAGCGGTTATGAGGCCCATAGATTCATAGCACCACCCAAACTTATATGTGTTAACCAACTTCTTTAATGGATCTACAACATTATACAAAGTGTCATGTTTCTTCAAAAACACCTTTCCACCCTCCACCATGTCTCAAACAAAATGGTACTAGATATCCATATTCTTTGTCTTTGGATGAAAGGTCATGTTTTTTACTAGATATATGGCTCTTTACATACTACACTGAACTATAATTTCTCTTTGACTCATCCCCACATTTAGACATAGTTTCATAAGCCAAATAACCTCCTTGTAATTATGAGTAGCTACCATTGACTCTACCTCTATAGTGAACAAAGTGACCACAACTTGTAACCTTCTCATCCAACTCACTACTCCATTAAATAGTTCAAACACATGACCACTAGTAATTCTCCTCTTATCTACATCCCCTACACAATAAAAAATCCACAGAGTCGTGGATCTAGTAAATTTTGACCTCCTAAAATATTACCATGATAACAAATGGTTGCTCATAAGTACCCCTAAAATACATAAATACCATCTTCACTATTACCTAGGGTTCATATTTGAGATTAGCCATGAATAAAATCAAGACTCCCACTACGTGAGCAACGGTTGTGTTTTAAATTTTTCTTGGCAAAATGATCCATTGCAAAAAAAATTGATGTTTTCCAGAAATATGCCATCTTCCTTGGGTTTTCTTATCCCCTTAGTGATTGGTATTTGGCCAAAAGAGTTTTCATTGTATGATTTTCATATTAGCCAAGGTGCATTCAAGATGTTTTAGGCCCATACCATGCATCGAATTTTAATGGCATGTCTCGGTAGTTTCACTTTTGAAAGGGATCATCTCATGATAATGTTGGAGAAACCTTTGATAAAGGTGTGAATTCAAGTGCCAATTATAAATTCCACCCAAAAGGAGCACCAAGAGAATTTATATACAAGTGTGTTATGGTAGACTAATTTATAATGCAGATAGAACCAATGTCCCTATATTCAATGACTGTTTCTAGTAACAAACAAACAAGAACACAAATCTTTCATTGAGTTTATCTATACTTAATCATAAACAATAATGGTAAGAGATGTAATCCATACCTTTCAGGAAATTCCTGATGAATATCCCCGCTATGATTTGATGCAACTCCTCAATTCTTAGAAACCATACCTACAAACATAGAAATAACAAGAGATCAAAAGCATATGAAGAATAAATGATTCAAGACAACTCATACTAGTGATCAGGGAGACTTGTACATAATATCATTTCAATGGAAAAACGGAATCAAAATAAACCATATATAAATTCCATTGGAAAATATAGTGGGAAGAAAAACTCATTTGTATTAATATAATAAATAGAGTTACAAAACCTTGGCCTTGATGAAGTGTGTCTCCTCCCAATGATCTACAATCTTCTCCTTGGATGATAAGCCTTCCAACCTTATTTGAGCAGCATAAGTATACCTTCAATAATCTCCCAAAATCCCAAGCTTGTGTTTGATTTATATTTATAGGCCAAGAGGAGGGGGTTTCAGATCCTTATCTCAAGGATGAGATCCTCTAAAGGTGGGATTAGGGTTCCTTGAAGAATAGGTCTTAGCTCCATGATTGATATGTATGTGAAGTTGCTTGAATATTATGTAAATTTTGTAAGTGATTAAATAATGGTTTTAAGCCTCTTTTGTACAATTATTAAACACATAAAAATGAAAAATAAACTCAATTTTTGCAGTAAAAAAGAGCCAATATCACCATAACCACAAACACACAATAGTAATTAATGAAGGATTTCACCCCTCCTAGGATACATCTTCAGGTCCAGCTTCTAATGGTTTGGCCTCTTTCATTATGCTCAAAAAATGGTGTTTACAGTAAATTACAGTGCTCAAATGATTTCTCTGATAGCTCCAATTGCTCCAAAACAATAAAAAACCTTTGTATAGCCTATTTTTTCTCCCAAAAGGATAAAAAATGAAGCATTTATGATATCCACAAATTTTCCAGTTATTCGTCCTACAATTTTGACCTGCCTGAAAACTGTCCTACAAATTCACCGAAAAAATGCTAACGGAGCGACTTTTTCTCTACCCATCGACGCAAATTGTGGCCTAATTAATTTTTCCTCTAATGGCTATGGACCGAATAATTTAATAATATAGGGGTCAGGCTAAACCGTAGCCCCTAGTCCCGCCCCTTATTTCCCGTGGGCACGATGACCAGGGTTGGGGCTAACCCCGTCCCACCCCCAAACACTGAATTACAAACATTTAAATTGATGTTTTAACATATGATTAATAAGAACTACCTGGTGGGGTAACGGTTGGGCCTCAGTCTTGCTAGTGTGAGGTCAGGATTTCAACCCACGTTGACCTCAACTCAACCCTTGAGAATATTTTGGCTGAGGGGGAGGTGCCACGTGGCAGCCTCTCATCGGTCCACCCTCCAACAAATAAAAATCACCCAATTCATAGGTAACCTAGTGATGCTAAGCGTCGATCAGCCATTGACCAAAGGAGCCCAGTCATCATGTTGATGTTAGCATTATGTCACCTATATGGACTGTATAGTCAGTAGCCCAGTCAGCATGTCTGCAAAAATTTTGCATGTTTGACCAAAACTTCATATCATGATTACAAGAGCATACGATGTCAGTTTTGCATGAAATGAGTTGCACCAGATTCAGAACGATGATATCTACGCAAGAACGCTGGTTTTGTTCCATTCTAAGAACTTTGAATTTTGAGCATAAATTTGATCCACCTAAACATTCCTCCCCACTGGAATCTTTTGGACCTCTAAAAGATATTTTTTTGTCAGTAAATGTATGAGGGTTCATCTCCCTCACCCTTATAGTTTTTATCCATAAAATATTGCTTCAATGCAACATTTTGAGCTTTTCTTAAAAACTAGTCATTTTCCTTGACTTTGAAGACCTTGACTTGTTGTTGTATATACCATCTTTATGAAATTCCCCATAATTTTTAGAACAACAACCCGTACTTGAAGTAACACACACATTCCCTCATTAGTCGTCAATCAAAGAAATATTAAACAACTTCAAATTCTTCTCACCTTAAACATTGTCAACATAACGATGTTTAACATGTCTTACCTTGTGTTTGGCTCGACTCTTGAACAAATGTGATCGTCATTGCCATGAAACATCCCATTTCAAATAAAACACTTTGTGAAACCCACAAGAAGAACTTGTGAACCCAATTCCCTCTTTGTAAAATTTCTTTGGCACTTTACTTTTGACCTTTGCACTCTCTTGCACTGGAATCTTGTTCACATCACTATTCAAAAATGATGCATGCTACTGCAATTTTACCACATTTTTTTAAACTCTTTTTCAAGGCGACATGTTAGAATCTTGAAAAATTTTGTAAGAACTATTAGAAACTTCAATGAAATCAAATTTTTTGTTTGATTCATATCCTTGAAATACCTCATTCACTACATCTTTATGCTTGAACATTACCAAAGAAAAATTTTGACTAGCATTCACGATTCTCTTCATTTTTCCAGCATGCATAAGAGACAAATTCATCTTCTTACTATGTGATCTAACAATGTACTCAATCCCATTGTTGCACAAGTGATACTTATTCTCATGGCGATGAAATATTTCTCTCCTATCATAAAGATATGGGCTACCCAAAACAATACCAGAAATATTAAGTGGAACAACATCAAGTTCAACTTCATCTAGAAAGTTGCAGTGATTTCAAATATAAGTATGCACTTCCTGATCACCTGCAAATTTATATTCTTACATATCCAACCTAAAGGATAAGGTCTTGGATGAGGAATGGTCTCTAAATTCAACTTCTTGACTAAGTCTTCAGAAATAAGATTTGCTTGTGAACCACTATCAAATAGTGTGTCAATATTGGTATGCTTTGAAATAACTCTAACATGGAAAATGTCAATTATTTTTTCATCATCTTGAGTACTATTGATACAACTTGAATAAATAGTACTTGCAATGTCCTTAACTTTCAAACCCATTGCTACGATCTTTGTTTCATCTTCGGAATCAGAACCTAAATCATCTTGTATTGTTGCAGTTGTCTTCTCCTTCTCCTTGTTTCTCAACTTCTTGGGTCTCATTTCTGGATGAAGTTTCCAGAAATTATTTTCATCATGTCCATGTTTGGAAAATTGTTAGCATGAGAGTTTTTATTTCTCCAACTTTATGGATGCATTCTTCTTTCCTTTCCCTTTGTACTTACCCTTTCTTTTCTCTCCAAAATCAAAGGTTCTCACTTGTCTCATCCGAAACATGTTTCCTGCTTTCCTTTAGATGTGTGGCTTGTACACACACCTCATATAAATTTGAAGGATTAAACATGAGAATAGTAAGTCTTAAGTAACTATGAAAACCTCAAATGTATTTCAACAAAGTGTCTTGAGATGTCAAATCTACACCCAATATTAGTGCTCTTCTCCTAAATTCTTGAGTATAGCTTTGCACACTTTGTCCTTTACGTTGCCTAAATTTTTTCCAGTCCATTATGGCGTTTTGCATGTATGCTAATGGATAAAATTTTATTCTCAAGGCAGCAGAAAAATAATTCCAAGAGGTTAATACCTTACCATGTTTCTTCATGTCCTCTTGAGTTTTGGCTTCCCACCAAATAAGGGTTTCACTTTCCAATCTTAGTGAAGCAAGCCGAATCTTGGTGTCATCATCCTTGATTCTTTGTATCCTACAATACACTTCAAGCTCACGTACCCAATTATATAATATTTCATCATTTACCTCTCCATCATACATAGGAAAATAAAACTTAATGTCAAGCTTTAAAAATGGAGTTTTACCATGACCTTTTGGAGAATGTGGAGGTGTTTATGAAGGGCTTGTTGTGGAAGAAGATGATGGTGAATATGTTGCTGAAGATGGTGGTGAGGAGAATAGTGGTATGGAAAATTTTAGGGAAGAAGGTTAGCCCAAGGGTGAAATTTAAGGGGTTTTATAGTTTGGGGAGGCATATTTTTTATATTGCACCCATTTTCTATAGTTAGCCCAAAATATATTTAAAAAACAATTAATTATTATATTTTAGCCCCAAAAATTAAAGGGGATAAAAATTACGAAGGTCAGATTCGCCCTTGATTTTCATTGCAAAGGCCCGATTGGCATGGTTTGGAGGTTGGAATCATTGAATATGGTTGCAATCGCCTGGATTTATAGGTTTTTACGTTGGATTTGGTTGCAATCACCAAATTTCTTGGTTTTCAAATCAAGGGCAAGGTTGAAATTTGCCTCTATAAATTATAGTTTCCATTTGGTAGTTTTAATTTTACATGAAATAGTATAACATGGGTCATTTTCGAGCAAGAACACAGGTCATTTTCAAGAAAGAGTGTTGATCCTTCTTTCATTTTCGAGAAATATACAACACTGATCCTTCCGTCGTTTTTGAATAACAGACAATGTTGATCCTTCTGTATGTTTTCTTCCCTATGACCACGTGATAAGCATGATTTTTTAGGTAAGAGGGAAGAGGTAAATAACACCCTTAATAGCTGTTTAACGCGATCACCTCGCCTTCCTGCACTACGCATATTTCTTATAGCCAGCGGCCCTCCTATCATGTCCTCCTTGGGTCTTTATTCACTATACAAAGGATAGTAAGGAAGGTCTACTGCACTTAACTGCTAGTGTCTCCTCACCCTAGGAAGGGTGCATGTTAAAACCCATTTTAAGACGTTTGATAGAAAATATCACCCCTTAATAGTTTTTTCTATAGATAGAGCAATGCTGAGGAAACCATATTAGAGCAGTGCAGTGCTGAGGAGACCATCGGGATTTTGCACTGGTTAATTTTCATATTTTTCAGCTTAATTCAGGTGGTGGAAGAGAACAGGTTATTTTCAAGGTGAGGCGAGATAATGTGGACTCTTGGTCTAAATATTCAAGCAAGAGACTTTGGAAGTCATATTTTTTCTCTTTGTAACCTAACATGTTGAGCTGCAGGTGTGTAAATTCTACATCCTAGGTGTGTGAAGTCTATAGTGCGGGTGTGTCCTTTTTGGAATGCCCTCCGATTTGAGGCAAGGTGGAATGGTTACTACTATTGACAAGGTATTTTCCAGCCCTTGTACTTGGTTAATTTTTTGTGGAAAATCCCTCTTATTGTTGCTCTGCATTTTTATTATTCCATAAACAGCCTATCTTGCAACTGCTTATTTCTCTAGTATATAAAAAATAAACTAGATTTTTCAATGTCTCCCATCCAACCAGAATCTGAACCACCTGAGAAGAACTGTTAGACAAGTAAAAAACTATTTATTTTTCATCTATATAATAGTAGAGCTAGGGCCTGTTATTTTTCATCTTGTGGCCACTTTGGGTTTTCACAACATAAAGAGAGTCCTTCACTAACCTAATAGTTCCTCAGTACTTCTATTTTTTAACACTTTTTGTGCATATATACAACAAAATTTATCAATATTATCATTTAGCCTTCTAGCTTAGGCTAATGGATTTAGCACTGACTTCCCTCACCAATCAAGTAGTCTACAATGTCACACAGTTTTGTGGTGACATAGAGGGTCTATCACCCTGAGCAGAGCCACACTTTCAACCCTACATGTGATTCAATTTTTTCTCATAGATTCCACTAGTTCACTGGCATATCCTTCTCTATATCTCTCACACATTCCCATTCCACTACCCATTTCCATCCTCTGCTCTTCCTCTCTATTCAAATTTTTTTCACACACCACACATGATCTCAGCATGAGAATTTCTTTGGGTCCCTCCTTAGGTTGTGTGGTAAATCAGAGGTCTCCGGAATAGGTACATGGCCATAATCCTAGAGCATCTCAATACTAATCCCATTCTAACGCATTGTGGCTGGTAGGTGGGTGGTTCAATATCAAATAAAAAAATTAATACATTTAATTCAGGAAAGGCAAGAAACTTCCTGAATCCACATTATAGATTTTCCCCTCAAGAAATCTTCTATCACATGCATTAAGATCCATGTTATCTTCTCTCTTCTTTAGTATTTGGAAATATATTTAAAACAAATAATATTACAGTTGTTCTAGGACCTTTTGATCCATTTAACTTTACTTTCCCCTACAATAATCGTTAACATATTTAATGACAATTATGGTATCTATGGGAAATTAAATACTGGGGGTGTTATATTTACAAAGGCTCATGAGCTTTCCTTCATACCACCCTCTACCTTTTCTATCTATGGGTGACCAATATTGGACAAACTAAACCCTTTGGAGGCATACCAGTAGCACATCTAGAGTACTAGTTTCAAGCATATGGACATTAGGCTGCAACCATTTACTACAAGTAATTTTAAGTTTTGATGTTTCTATACTTTAACACAATTGAAATCCAAAATTTGCACTATTATTTCTCTAAATTACTTATTCCTACACCTTTATCTGTTTTCTATAAAATATCCCTCAACACTAATGAAAACCATCAAATGGGAAAACTTGGTATTTCCATGTTCATAGGCTACAGTACCAGTAAAGCAGAAACACACTACATTTAACTATTTCCTATCCTGAGAAGAAAATATTGGGGGATAATTTCTCACCATAGGAGAATACAAGTGGCAAGGGTAGCATTGATATCTAGAGATGAACTAATGATAGCTGAACCTCTTCAACTTCTATTTGTTTTAGCATCCTATAGACCTTGGCATAACAGTTCAACTAACATGGAATTTAGGAGGATTTAATATGTTTCAAGAGACGACTGGAGATCCAAAAGAGATATTATTGAAAGAGGAAAGACATACAACAAGGGTATTAAAATATCAGTCATTGTGCCTAGGATATCATTAGCAACATATTTTTAGTTTGAACCTAAACTTCTTATATCCCTGGAGAAAAATTATAGAAGGATTATGATGAATTCATTAGGACAGTGAAACTACTTGCTAGTGTTACAGTAGGCCTTGGATAGTTATGCAAAGTGCCACAAGATATAGTTCCCCTTAACTTCTTCATTTTTCAAAGAATTTTTTGTAGGACAGGAAAAAAATAAATCAATAAAATAATTATAGATGAGAAGATGATAGTGGTAGAAACAAAGTTCTGAAAAGAAAGAAAAAAATGGGATTAAAGAAAGAAATGGAGAAATGAGTTGGATGAGTTATGTTGTGAATTATTTGGCAGAAACATTTCTAAAAAGGGTGAATTCCTAAATATAAGTATTTATAAACATCTAAAGTACCGACTGACGAGAAGGAGATAGCTCGGGTGACATCAACATTGATTCTGAGTAAGAAGCACCCCTCCTCAATTTTTATTCCATCTCTTAGACTTCTTACAATGTGGAATAAGAGTCTGGTAGTAAATTTGGTAAATATTCTAAAAAATTCCATATGTCAAGATCTGAAGGATTGGAATCCTCTTATTTAATTCAGACATTGTTAAATTATTCTTTAAATTCCTTTGATGCAGTAGTTTCTAACCAATTCACATCTACAGGTGGTGAAAATTAGATCTGAAGTTTTATGAGAAACCCAACACAAATAGCAATGAAATAATGTTAATTTCATAATTAGGAAAGGAATATTTGGACGATGAAGAAAAATATATAGATACAGGAGATGATCAATTGGATGGGAATACTGAAGAAAATATATCTAGTCGCCTCAACACTTTAACTATTTCTGCAAAAAATTACAGCTCAATGTAGTGCAAGATGAAGCTACGACCATGGTGCACACTCCAAGTCTTTGGTTCTAAAGAACGGAATCTAGAAGGAACCCATATTATGAGGGAAGTAGCTGTACAAAATGAGGAAACCCCACCTCGGCCTGGATAATATTGAAAATCACTCTAGACATAATTACTAGGTTTTCTACACTAGGGCGACAAACCAATTTCTCGTTAGGATCAGAATTGTAGATTTTCCAATCCACACCAGTTCGCTAGGATGCCAGAGTTTTCTACCAAATTCATTCCAAGAAAACTCAGAACTATTTCCCATAACAGAAAAAGGTTCGTGGCAAAGACAAAAGAAGATAAATAGCACGAAACCTCTCAAGCACGAGTATTTGAAGGGAAAGATGATGGGGGAAGAGAAATGTTATCAAAACCAGTGGAACCAATTTGTTTGATCGATTTGACCCTCAATCCATTCTATTTTGAGTTCTAGAACTGGAAATGGGAGAGAAAACATGAAAAATTATACTAATGATTTTTCTTTCCAGAAATGTGTCACAAATATAGGTAACAAGGATGAAAGATCGGGTGGAAGTTGCTTATGGAATTGCAGCAAGTGGAAACAAATGTTAACAGAGTCATATACAAAGGTTTTGGATTCTTAATGATTCAATTTATTTTTTGTATGCGTATGAGCCAAAAGGAGGAGGCATAATTTTAAAAGCAACGTGCTGAAGCACCATTAGCTAAGGAACAAAGGAGAAGAAACAAGTCTGAACTCAGAAATACTCTAACATCTTCAAGAATGGTACAAAAATTTCCCCTAGTTGTTGAAGATGCTAGGAAGAGATTCAACATTAGAAGTTTGGAAAAAAATGTTTGACATATGTGAGAGGGAAGAGACAAATATTAGAGTTTCCCAAGCCATATATGCATATGGGATTCCCTTCAATGTAGTTTAGGCTCCATCTTGGCAGGACATAGTTAGAGAAGTGAATGAAGCACCTAGGGTTAAAAGGGACTGAACTTGAAAATGTATGCACTATTATTCTATGGAAAGAGAAGTTGATTATGGAGACATTTCTATAACCAGTGTATTCCAATTGAGTAATAGTGGGTTGTCTATTATTTTGAATGAAAACACCAATACAACCAATAGATAATTAGTAAATATTGTAGTAATATCTACTTCAATTTCATCCTTCTTGAAAAAATCAGGTGAGGAGTGTTGAATGGACTATTGTAAAAAAAATTGAGATCATAGGCCCTTCAAACATTTTGCAACTCATTAAAGACAATTCACATGCCTGCAAAGCAGTTGGTTTCATTATTGAGGCTAGGTATGCTCATTGATTTTCGACCCAAAGTGCAATTAATAGTTTGAATCTTGCTTTCAAAGATAGTTTTCAAATTTGAATGGAAAAAAAACCTTTGTGAGAAGTAAAATAAATGCATATCTGTATCACAAACCATCAACATGCACAAAAGATGTTAGACAATTTAACGAGCTCTAACTTTTGAAGGTCGGGGAAAACAAATTTTTATCCCACTATGTAATGATTCGCACCTATGGTACATAAAGGAAAATTTATTTCCCATGGTGATAAGTCCATAGTGGAAAACATGGAGACAAAAAAAACTGAAAAATAAATGCACATCGGTACTATAACTCTTGATGTGGCTTGATCAGGTAAAATTGAGTTGTTTATTTCCATAATGGAGCCACTAGCTGATTTTTTGTAGTTTTGTGATAAAGATACGCCAATTTTTAGAAACATTTATAAGATCATAGATAATATTTTGGGAAACTTCAATAGGTTCCTGAAGAGTGGGGCCCTCTTTTGTATGTTACCATAAAAGATATAACTATCAGTAGATGGTACAAATACAATACCCGTTTGAGATTTATTAGCATATTCCTTGAACCCAAAGCAATATGATGAGGCTTGGATATGTCTGGAGGTAAAGGGAATGCTCCAAACAAAGACAAGGAGGTGGATTATGGATTTAGAGAAACATTTAGTAAATAAAATTCTAGATTCAATGGACCTCTTGGAAATAAAGAAAAAATTTATAACATTTATCATAGGTAGTGATGCATTTGAAAATGTAAATGAGCTCAAGATCAGGGGCACTATGAATCCTATGCACGGTAGAGATAATATGGTGCTCAACTTTCAAAATAGAAAACAATTGCAGCTAGAGCTCTTTCACGAGTTTTCATATCTTCAGAAGTAGAATGAAACTAAAGAAATTATGGGCTCATCCATTTGGCAAAAAAAAACAAGTTAGCATCAACAAAAGGAGAATATGTTTTAATTCACTCGAATATTTGCCTTATCTATCAATCAAAGGATGATTATAGAAACACAACTTCAAAGGAGCGGGATGTGAATGTTGAATATGGGGGCTTGGAGACCCCTAACTGCTTGATGGCTAACCCCTAACTGGGCTCTTCATTCAATGATACTTATTTTGTTAAGGATGAGATGGGATTTCTTGGGTCAATTATCAAAGGTTATGTTACCCTTTTGATTGGTGTGCAACATGGCAGTGCTAGTTCTGGTTGTGGTGTTTCTTATGATCAATTAGCAGACAAAATAGACGATGTTCCAGAGGATGACGTGGATGTTCGTGACTGTTGTGGAAGTATAGCATAATTAGAAGAATTTGAAGTGTTGGATTTTTCCAGATAAGCCCATTTTTTGGTTATTTTAATTTTTTACATTTTGACATATTAATATGGAATCTTCTCTCCAAATTTACAATGTAATTTTGACATTTTAAAATATCATATTCATATATTTACATATATATTTGAGTTAATGGGTTGTGAATCATGAAGGTTTAGAATGTAGTATTATGAAATTCCAAATTTCTAATTCTTTTACAATGTAGATTTTTGAATTCTAAATTCTGAGTTTTCTGGTTTTTTTAGAATCATGGAACGTAGAATTTTTCTAAATTATGATTTATTTATTTATTTATTTGTAGAATAAGACAAGTCATGTGATGGAATATGGGATCTACATGTTTAGAATGTATAATTTCAATTTTTCCATCTTTTCCCTAAAATATCTTATCCTTTCCTTGCATATTTTATAAAAAATTGGGTTACCTCACCATCAGTTCCTAAATTTAGGATGGCTTCTACACCCACACACAATCCTTTTGTTCATTCTGAGCCACACCCACAAATCGTGTATCCTTTCTCTTAGGGAACAAGAATCACACATGGAAACTCTATAGAGTGATTTGGATAGAAATATTACAAAATATGAAGAGCTCAAAGAAAATATTTTCATAGGACAATAGACACATAGACTGACAATGGAGAAATTGGAAGACGAATGGAGAAATACTAGTCAAAACAGGGAGAAAGTTGGGGTAGATCAGTTAAAACAAATACAAGAGATGCAAAAATTTAATGAGAAGCTCAAGGCCAAAATAGAGATAGAAAGAGAAAATAACCTCCTGGATTCGTAAATGAATAAGGAAAAATAAGGATCCATAGGGAGCCACTATAAAGTCATTAATAGTTTTCTCTGATAGCTGAAAGCATGAACATGATGAAGGGTGATTATCATGATCTTCTATAGGAAAATGAGCTTTGAAACAACAATCCTAAGGAATGATGAATCTAGTAGCAATATGCCACCACCATCTGGATACAAATGAGGAAGAATTCAGTTTGAACAATTTTGGCAGCTTTGGGCATGACAGCTTGATTTTATCACAGTGATCCAAGCAAGCGTATGATAACGAAACCAATGGGGGAATCAATGGAACAAGGATAAAATATCGGTTGGAAGTTGCTTATGGAATTGCAGCAAGTGGAAACAAATGTTAACAGAGTCATACACGAGCCTGGTTTTTTTATTCTTAATGATTCAATTTTTTTTTTGTATGTGTATGAGCCAAAGGAGGAGGCATAATTTCAAAAGCAACGTGGTGAAGCACAATTAGTCAAAACTAGTGATTATGGAGACACTGTTGGAACCAGTGTATTCCAATTGGAGTAATAGTGGGTTGTCTATTATTTTGGATCACAACACCAATACAACCAATATATAATTGGTCAATATTGTAGTAATATCTACTTCAGGTCTATCCTTCATGATAGAATCAGGTGAGGAGCATTGAATGGACTGTTGTAAAAATGATTGAGATCACAAGCCCTTCAAACATTGTGCAACTCATTGAAGACAATTCACATTCCTGCAAAGTAGATGGTGTCATTATTGAGGCTAGGTATTCCCATTTTTTTTCAACCCAAAGTGAAATTTATAGTTTGAATCTTTCTTTCAAAGCTAGTTGTCAAAGTTGAATGGAAAAATAACCTTTGTAAGAAGTAAAATAAATGCATATTTTTATGACAAACCATCAACATGCACAAAAGATGTTAGACAATTTAACGAGCTCTAACTTTTGAGGGTTGGGGAAAACAAATTTGCATCCCACTATGTAATGATTCGCACCTACAATACACAAAGGAAGCTTTATTTCCCTTGTGATAAGTCCATAGTGTAAAACATGGAGATAACGAAACTGGAAAAGTAATGCACATCGGGACTATAACTCTTGATGTGGCTTGATCAGGTAAAATTGAGACGTTCCTTTCCATATTGGAGCCACTAGCGGATTTTTTTTAGTTTTGTGAATGATATGCCAATGTTCAGAAACATTTATAACAGCATAGATCATATTTTGGAAAAATTCAGCAGGTTCCTGAAGAGTGGGGCCCTATTTTGTATCTTACCATAAAGGATATAACTATTAGTAGATGGTACAAATAAAATACCCATTTGAATTTTATTGGCCTATTCCTTGAACCCAAAGAACTATGATGAGGCTTAGCTAAGTATGGGGGTAAAGTGAATGCTCCAAACAAAGACAAGGAGGTAGCTGATGGATTTTGAGAAACATTTTGTAAAAATATTTCTAGATTCAATGGACCTCTTGGTAATAAATAAAAATGTTATAGTATTTATCACAGGCAGTGATGAATTTGAAAATTTAAATGAGCTTAAGAACATGATCACTAAGAATCATATGCATGGTAGAGATAGTATGGTGCTCAAATTTCAAAATAACAAATATTTGCAGCTAGATCTCTTTCACGAGTTGTTATATCTTCAGAGGCAGAGAGAAACTGGAGAATTTATGGTCTCATTCATTTGGAAAACAAAAAAAAAAACTAGCATAAGTAAAAGGAGAAGATGGTTTCATTCACTCGAATATTTTCCTTATCTCTCAATCAAAGGATGATTATAGAAACACAACTTCAAATTAGTGGGATGTGAATGTTGAAGATGGGGGCTTGGATACCCCTGACCACTTAATGGCTAACCCTTAAATAGGCTCTTCATTCAATGATACTTATTTTTTTGAGGATGAGATAGGATTTCTTGGGTCAATTATCAGAGGTTATGTTACCCTTTTGATTAGTGTGCAGCATGGCAGTGCTAGTTCTGGTTGTGGTGTTTCTTACGATCATTTAGCGGACAAAATAGATGATTTTCCTTAGGACGACATGGATGGTCGTGACTGCTATGGAAGTGGAGCATAATTATAAGAATTTTAAGTGTTGGATTTTTCCAGATAAGCCCATTTTTTGGTAATTTTAATTTTTGACATATTAATATGGAATCTTCTCTCCAAATTAATAATGTAATTTTGACATTTTAAAATATCATATTTAGATATTTCCATATATTTTTGAGTTAGTCGGTTGTAAATCATGAAGGTTTAGAATGTATAATTATGAAATTCCAAATTTCTAATTCTTTTACAATGTAGATTCCTGAATTCTAAATTCTAAGTTTCTTGGTTTTTTAGAATCATCGAAGGTAGAATTTTTCTAAATTATGATTATTATTTTTAATTTGTAGAATAAGACAATTCATGTGTTGGAATCTGGGATCTACATGTTTAGAATGTGTAATTCCAAATTTTCCATCTTTTCCTTAAAATATCTGATCTTTTCCTTGCATATTTTACAAAAATTTGGGTTACGTCACCATCAATTCCTAAATTCAGTTTGGCTTTCACACCCACACACAATCCTTTTGTTGATCCGAAGCCACACCCACAAATCATGTAGCCTTGCTCTTAGGGAACAATAATCACACATGGCAACCCTATAGAGTTATTTGGATAGAAATATTACAAAATATGAAGATATCAAAGCAAATATTTTCATAGGACAATCGACACATAGACTGGAAATGGAGAAACTGGAAGATGAACAGAGAAAAACCAGTCAAAACAGGGAGCTAGTTGAGGTTGATTAGTTAAAACAAATACAAGAGATGCAAAAAGTGAATGATAAGCTCAAGGCCAAAATATAGGTAGAAAGAGAAAATATAGGCCAAAATAGTGATCCAGGAAAGTCTATGATTATGAAACCAATGGGGGGAAAATGTAGCCTTGAGAATTTTTTTTTTTAATTTGATGGTCTAGATAAGAAATCGACAATTGTATTAGTATCCCACTTCTTTTATATAATGACAAGGTTGCACTATTGTATATAAGAAATTCATTAAGTACACCTTGTTCATTACAACTCAATTTCCATTCGAAAAAACTATAAAGGTTTGTGGTTGGTATATATCATTGTTTCCTTCCTTAGAATAATCTTGCAATTTGTTTATGGTTATGGATTATTCTATGCATTCACAGTGTTTCTGTAAGATTATAGGAACGCATGTTCTGGTTTGTGGATTATTATCTTTCTTACAATATATATACTTACATATCATATGCATTACTATAATATCTAATGTTTTGATGATGAATATGTGTTCTCTTAACAATTACTAGGTTACCCTTGGTCCTCAGAGTGTGCCTTGGGTTTGGGTCAAGACCGATTAGTGGAATATATATGTAAACTTTGAGAAGTGTTTTGCAATGGATGATTAAAGTTATTATAATAATTTTTTGTCTTATTTAAATATTTTGAGTGTTCATTAGGTGATTTGGAGATATGAATTAATTTAATGGAAAAATTTATATATTTTACTTTTGAATGATGTTCTTTGTTTTATAGATGATGAACCATGATGTTATTGTTTTGTGTATAATGATTTATTTTTTCTTTTGGGAATGGCATAACATTTTAATAAAAAAATTCTTAATGTTTTTTGTGAACATGAAAATGAGGAGGGGGAAGAATAAGAGGGATGAGAAGGCTTTCAACATACATGAGCAGTTGAGGAGGTTGAGCAATATAGAGAGAGGGAGGGTGCAGGCAGCCAAGAAAGAGGTGTTTCTGGGCAGCGAACAATTCTTTACATCCACACTAAATACATACAACATGATCATATGACCTCTGCGTATAGTCTCTACAACGGAGAATTGTTGTTTTTGTTTTTTTCAGCAAGTGTATCTCTCGAGCATCCTATAGAAGCTCGAGTTTAGGGTGATTTTGGTAACTGTGCAGTCCTAATTTTTGCGTAGTGTGTGGAGGTTTCCTTGTAATTTTTTCAAGGAGTGAAAAGCTGATTTGAAGTAGTAATTACCCGTGTATATGTGAAATTAATTTGTGTGCTTCTGTTATTTAATTTTTAGCTATTGTGTGATCGATGTTATGGTCTGAAACTTAACCCTAGGCTAAATTGAACTCCTTAGTTTTGACATTATAATTAGAGTGTGAAATGAAAAGTACCTTGGCCTGAATATAAGAAATATAACATAATAAATTATAGAACATATCTATGAAAATTCCTTAAAATGGGTGGTATTGTTTTCACTTCAGAATCTGTGGAGTTTTGGTGTTTGGAATAAATTTGCAAGAGCCCCACCCGTGTTGTGGTAGATAACCATGTTACCACACACACATGTCAAAAAAATTTCATTAGACATGAACTATCTGAATTACAGGAGCTCAAGAAGTTTTCGTTAGACAAGACAGAGAAGTCTATAGGGAAAAAAACTTTGAAATTTTAGTACTATTAAACTCCATCCTTGGATGAATTTCTAGTTAATCCATCAATCTCATCTAAACCGAGATATTAGTCTACTTCTTATTATGGAGGTAGTATGTAAATTCCAATTTCCAAGCCAATATCATGCTTCTCACTTGGAAAACCATTCAGATAGATGCCAATCCCATTGATCATGACCAAATAGATGACTTTTCAACTAAGGCTACATTCGAGCCCCACAAAACAAAGGAAACTAGAGCCTATTCAGGAGTTAAAAAGAGCATAAATTCTCTATATATATTATTGTGGAAATTTAAGTAGCCTTCATGAAAATTCCGTAATAGAATAAAGAAGACATGTCTTACCAAGAAAAAATGTAAGTCCTAATGGTTGGCCAAGAACTACATTTTGCATCAATGAGACAATGCGATAGTAAATATGTAAGAACCCACAAAAAAAAAATTTGAATCTTGACAAAATGATGCCCATCCTGTTGATTTCATAATTCGTATGACCTAACCTTAGATAATCAAATGAATCTTATAGTCAAATATGGGGGCACTGAAAATGTCAAGCAAAGATTCAGTTCACGAAATGATAGCAAAAATTAGGATTGATGCCTATTGGGGAAATATCAAGCCAAGCTTTATATGGGTCTAAGCTAGTATCTATGATGCGACCTCTGCAAATTGACAAATACAGAAATGCTTGAATACCAAATGACAAATCGTAAAGAATGAACAAACAATAGGCAACTTAAAAAAAATATGCCGAAGGGGAAATTCTGTAAAATCTTACATAGGTTCAACAAAGAAACCTTGATAATTGGATCCCCTGCTACACCCATGGAACTCTGCAGCACAATGCCACAAATTCCAGAATCTACATTTCCCAACCATAATCACAAAACTCATATCCTCAACATACATTGCACATCAAATTCTAAAAAAGAAACAAAGCACATAAAATTCCCAATAAACCATTCATCCATTAATCACCCATGGAACTCCAACTCATATGTCTTCTAGGTCTACTACTCAGAGAAATACATCTATTGGTTTTTACATGAAACAATACAATGTTTTTGATGTCTAAGCCTTTATGGGTATCTTTTCTGTTATTTACCTTTTTTCACCTGTGAACAAGAAATAAGACCAAAAAACCATTTTTCCGTGATTTTTTTGATCTATGTCTGCAAGATCTATTGTTAACAGACCAATATATCATTGTTTTGTATTGAGGACACTCCAAAATTTCCAAATTTATTTTCCACCCAATATCTTCTTCATTATGTGCAGCTTCTCTTGATAATTGAGTTGTGGAATGAAAACTAAATTGAAACAAAACAAACCCATATGGAATAGACAATTTATTTCAATATTAATTTTAATTCCTTTTTATTCATTTTGGGTTTAATGTGTTAATTTTGTTTGAAATGAATGGAAGAAATTTACCAAGGGCCATCTTTCCATTCTTGGTGGAAATGAATTTATTTCATTTTTAATAAATAATATTTGCATTAATTTTGAAAAATATTATATAATTGAGCACATCTTGGTTCTCTCTTAATGAGGCATGGTTCTTTAGCTGTTTTCTGAATAACATGCTGCATTTTCAGATGAATTTCTCCAGTTAACTTCTTCCTTGGGAGTAGTTACAGATATCAAAATCCCATAGCCTCCTACCTTCTATTCAATTTTTTCCTTGTTTCTACTATTATACAGATGGTAGGTAATAATAATTCTTTGTTTTATTTAATTAGGTAAATTTTAAAGGACTCTGCCCCTGCTAATTGAGTCTATATAAAATGTCAATAGGCCTAAATGGGAAAACTAAAAACAGGTTCAAATTGAAAAGGTCCGCAAGAAATAGTATACTTTGAATATGATCATGGGAAGACCTTTATAGTCAAAATTTTCATTCTTACTAATATATAAAGTTAACTTTAACCCTACAATGAAAACTCTACAACCACCATGGAAACACAAATACAATGTCACTAGTGTGTCGCTTAGCAACCGGTAATATTTTCTTTCAGAGAGAGAGAACTAAGTGTGCTGGTTCCAATACATCCTGCTAACTTAGGTATGTTAGTGGTCAAAAATAACTCTTTCAGTGGTTTTCCTAAAGTCATAGGTCAAAATTTTTTACTTTTTCAAACAAGTTTTCAGAAATTAATTTTGGGCACTGAAGAAGTCTAGGTCAAGTGTGTTGCTCCCTCATATTATTCATCATCATCATCATCTTCAAGGTAATTTTCATCATAATCTTTAAAAGGTCTAGGGTTATGTCACTCCACCTCATATAATTCATTGTCTAGGGTCATCTTTGCCCTTGAAAAATGTTCAAAATGTCACCTTAAACAAGGCTCTAACCTTTCATCCCACTCATAAAACCCCAAAGAGGGAGCTAGCATGTTTAGGAAATGAAATAAAGAAAATTTGGCTTGTTTCAAATGTTCAAGTGTTAAAAAGGTTCAAAGGAGAAAATTTTGTCTTACTGTCCCATTAAAAGGATAAATCCTATCTTTCTCTCTCATTAAAAGGAGAAATTTTGTCTTACTGCCTCATTCAAAGCAACAAAAAAGGGTCATTTCATGGTTTTCAAAAGGTAAAAATGTCAACTCTGGTTTTATTGTCTCATTAAGAGGAGATCAAGTGTCAAAGGAAAAAAGGTCATTTTCAAATGTCAAGACAAATTGTCTTGTTTTAAAAAAGTCATTTCAAGTAATAAAGGTTTAAAGATGTCATCTCAAGTTTATAAAAGGCAAAAGTAAACTCAGTTTCATTCACTGTTACCCTTTGATGTGTAGAAGAGCACTTCTCTATCTCACTTTCACTCCAAAGGTTTCAACTCCAAAATCCAAGGCTCAAATTCACTTAAAAATTCATTTGCTACCCTTCAAACAGTTGTTGTTACTCTTCTAGGAAACATTGTTACGCTTTTGGGCACCATTGTTACACTTTTTCTAGTGCTATGCAACCCTATTGTTATGCTTATGAGCGCTGCCTAGGTGTTGGAAAGCCACCATTATTACGCTTTTGTACCACAATTGTTACGCTTTTGGCCTACCTTGTTATGCTTATGTAGGTGTATTTTACGCTTTTGGAGGATAAGAAGATTTTGGTTATGGGCTCCAAAAAATTCGAAACCACTTCAAAATTGTTTCCATGGCCTTGTGAAGCCTTCATAAAAGGTAAGTTTCATCTCTTACACCATATTTTGTTTAAAATTTGAGGGTTTAAAATAATTTAATGCTCACTTATCTTTTCTCCATATTTTCACATGTCCATGGTGTATAAAAATTTTCATGTGACAAACCCTAACCTAACCCACCTACCCAAACCCTAACTCATACATCTGATATGCATTATCCCCACCTTTCCTATCATCCACACCATCCCTAACATGTTAAATTCAAGAAAACCCTAAATTCTAGCTATTTCACAGTGAAGAAACCTTGAAATTTCATGTGTTTGCTAGATTTTTCCACCCTACACACATCAATTTTTCGTCATTCCACTTTCTGTATGGAGCTAAGATGCTACTCTATGCACTAAATTTTTCTTAGAATTTTTTCTTAGCTCCATGCTCATTTCACCTTCTAAGCCTACACCACTTCGACACTAGCTATTCTAACAGTCAAACATTGGGAATTTCCTGTGTTTTTAGAATTTTTCCACCTTCCTCACACTAATTTTCCCTCATTCCACCCACAACTTGGACCTAACACACAACTCAACCCACTCAATTTTTTCTAGAATTTCTCTCAGCTTCATAATCCTTCATCTTGTCCTCTAAACTCACATTTTCCTACACTTTGTTTTCCCATATTTCCATACATTCACACATCTCATTAACACTCTAGGGTTTTAATCATTCTAGTGAAAAACACAATGGAAAGTTACAAGAAGAGATTCAAGGGATGGCACCACCTCAAGCTGGAAGCCTTCACAATGCATGAAATAAATGCCCTGCCAATTGCTAGAAGATGCTTTGAGAGAGCTCAGTGTTTGAGATTTTTTGAAAGTGTTGGCGAAGAAATAGGTCTCGCAGGCAGGACCCAGGTTCAGAGATTGGGGCCAACAAGGGAATATGTTGTAGTCTAGAACCACACTGAAATTTTCACCCTACTCCAAAGAGCAGAGAGACTCACCCAAGGTGTGCCACGACCACATGCAGAAGGGGAATAGATCGATAGCGGAGGATGGATCTGCAATTCGTGATTAACATAGAAGTGATTGCGTAAATATCATCATATACGCAAGAACATTCAGAAGATTGAGAAGATACTAAGCAAATAAAATTTTAAGACATCACATCCATCATGCATGCATATAACTCATATAATAAGACAACAACCTGCAAGTATATTGATAACTTTCAGCCGGATCCACAGTTACACCGCTTCCACAGGAAGAGCTTACAATTCTGTTACAGACGTCACATAGGACAGAAAGATAGATAATAGAAGCCTAGGAACTACAAATATATCATGCTCGGAGTAGATCTCTCCTACAGCATCCGCTCGATCCTCTTCAATCACTCTGCATTCATCTCTTCTTTTGGCCGGGTGATGATTATTTATTCACCTGCCATCGCAACTGCTAGTTCTTCTTGCGTTCTTCTTCAGCTACTTTCAGATTATCTCTTGTTTTCTATGAGTTCTGCTCTCCATCCTCTGCTATATCCTCTCTTCATCTGCACTTATCTACATCAACTTCTTTAGCTATTTCCTGTTTCCCCGCAACCTCGGTAGCTCCGCTACTCACCGTAGTTGTGGCTTGGTTGTGGCTGCCATGTGTCGATCCACAACCCAAAATTTGTTCTTTATTCAAAATTAAAAGCAAGGGCCCAAAAAAAACCCGACCATAGTTTCTTGACTCATCCCAAGTCAATCACAAATCACTGTCTCTATTTCCATCGCCCCGCCGAACCCCGTGCCCTATTCTTGTTGTGCACCTTCAGTCTACTATCCAAACAAGGGCCCCAACTCCAAGACCTTGTTGAATGCTGAAGCCTTAAGCTCGTTGAAGGTTGTCACAGCTTGCTGCCACCCTTGTAATAATGAATTTGTCTCTGCGGCGATCTTGGTGACAGCAGCCTCCCTGACGGACACCGGTACAGTGCCGAACACTGGGTTGATTTGGGTCTCGACTTCAGCGGCTAGCTGCTACATGGTCCTGGCGCTAAGTTGGAGGGGATTACGAAGCTCTCGAATTTCTTGTTTGGCCATTGCTGAGCTGGCCTCTGTTTGTTGGATCTGGACCTCCAGAGCATCCGCCTGAGCGTATAGCTAGTCCAACTATGAGGGGTCCGTGGCATCTTGAATCTCTTTCGAAATTTGTTACAGCTTCACTGAAATGGGCTGAGTCTTTACCGTAAGGGCCGTCGAGAATTCTTGAAGACCTTTCAGAAGGTCATAAGCATCACGCGCTGCAGAATTGAGAGCTTCCTGCATCTGGGTGACCTGGCCCTGCTTCTCTGTAATTTTTGTTGTATAGACTGCCTCTAGATAGGGCATCACAGGCCGTGCTGCTAACACCACTTGGAGCTCTGCATTCTCCTTGTGGAGGTCAGTGAATGCGACCCTGAGGTGGATGGCCCATTTCAATATACTGTTTCAGGCACATCTGCAAGCATCCGATTGTAGTGAGCTTCTACGATCGACCATAGTCTTGTAAACACCCTGGCCACTTTGTTTATCTGACCCTGGGGCTGCCCGTGTGCTGCTGTGAGCTATTCACATTGTTCAGTAAGCGCAGTGATCTACTGTTGTTGCTCTTCGCACCTCTGTTACAGTTCAGAATGAAGCCTTTCCGCCTGTTGGGCTGCCCTTTGAATGAAGTCGTACAGTTGAGCCGTACCCCATGTCTCCAAGTTGGCAACCCCCAAAGTACTTTGATCCGACCGCCATTCTTGTAGGGGTTGCCCACTGGCAACTGATCGAGTGGAGTGCTCTTGAGGGGATGGCGGCGGAGTTTCATGAGGTGCCCAGTCGGCCATATTCAGGTCTGGCTGCTCCTGCTGATCTGTGTGGATGGTCTGTGGAAATAGAGTAGGCTAAGGCTGTGCCTCAGCCGTGTCTGCAACAATTTGCACCATCTGTGTAATTATATCAGAAAAAGAGACTTGGGGGTCCCCAGTGAGGTTGACCGGTGGTACCACTACTACTTTACTTGAGTCAACCTCAGCCCCGTGGTCCCCATTAAGTAGATCTCGGATGACTGGGTCTGACATGGTGGCGGATGAGTTGGATGGTGCGGATGAAGTGGTAGGTGGAACGGTACGTGGAGGTGGAAGCTGAATGTTGATGAAGTTGGAGGGGTCAATGGGAGGTAAAGGTGGAATCCCTCCTATTGCCCCTGTGTCAACGAGTGGTTCTTCCTGTATAGGCACCCCATTACTTGGTGGCTGGGGTGGATCCTCCACAGTGAGGTCCACCACCGGACTCGACTCTATGGTTCTGGCCCACTTGGCCTGAGGAGCTTCTAAGGTGTCGGTGGACTTTCTCTTTTCCCCCATTGGGGTAGTCATCAGACTTGGTGAAGTAAATAAAACATTAGGGATAGGGGAGGTGATGGGATCATGTGGAGACGCGGTGTGGACTGAGAAAGCTGGAACTCAGAGAAAATAGGAAAAGGAATGACACCACTTGAGACAACCTTGGCCACTTCATTGAAACTGCGTACCCGAGTGTTTAGGTGGCGAATGAGGGGGACGAGATACACAGTGGAGACCTATTGTGCTGCGTCCAATTTCATTTTGGTAGGCCATTGCTGTGGTAGCATCTGATCAAAATTGTGTGTGGGTACCCTGCTTCAGATTTCCATCACGAACCCTAGCCACGAACAAACTTCATTGTGAAAGGTTGTGTCTTCGAGCTGGAACTTCAGCGGCCGCATGTGAAATGTTTCCTCCAGCACACAAGTAGGTCGGAGGAAGGTATGCCTGTGGCTGACCCCGAACCATACTTGCTCATTGTACTTGTCCAACAGGTTCTTGGGCACCCTCTATTGGCCTGCTACCACATCTGTCATTAAACCATACCAACTTTTAAATTCCTTTGCATTGACCTCTTTGGTGCTGGGATAACCCGACACCTTCCACGGGACGAAATTCATTTCCAAAGGCTGGCCCTCTGCTATTTTCGTCGGTATCCTGATGAGGGGAGTATGCCACTTCCACATGGAAAATGCAACTATCAAATACCCATAAATAAAACTTGTGGCCCTCTTGTAGTTGTCTTCCCATGCGTCAAACAGCTCCTTCAACAGCAAGGAGCACCAGTTCAACTTAGCCCCCTGGACATAGTACTCTGCAATGGAAATATCATCTAGGGTACATTCTACCTTCATGTAGTGCCTCATTGTCTTACTGGCAATGAGGTAGCATGCGAACTTGATTTTAGGCTTGTTGATAAGCTCCATCTTCGCTCCCTTTCCTCTCCGACGTGTGCCATATTTTGCATAATAGTCCGCATCTCCTGACTTCTTTGCTCGTTTGGAAGTGGTATGACATGTAGAAGATACATCTAGGTCGTTCTGCGAAAGCCCTGTGAGCCAGTGGATATCCTCAGCATGGATTGGAATTTCCTTATTCAACCACAATGACCCATTCTGGAAGCAGCTGAGTAAGAACTTGGTGCACTGCATGGTTGGTCCTATTGTCCCGAATACCGAGAGATTTATTAAATTCAAAATGGAGGATTGTTGTAGGCCTCAGAACTCTGGCAAAATCCTATTTGCTGCACTCCTTGCTTCTGTGGTATAATATTTCATATACATTCGGCGCTTGAGTGTTGGGAACTCGAAAGAGTCAATGAAGTCTGCATCTATGAGGGCAACACTGTCAGGTTTCCCGACGAGGGACTTTGTTTTATGAATTCTGCTATCGAGCTGCGGTTCTACAACTGCTGGGTTGGCTCTTGTCATCTTCGCTCAGTGTCGATACACTTGCAGAATCGGTCTCGACATTTTCTCTTGGCTCTGAGCTTTTGGATACTTCTGCTACTTTGGTTCTGCTCCAATTTATAATTCTAACTTCTCTAGAATTCTCGTGCTTTTTTCCATGCAGGTTATGTAATTAACTGGCACGAGTGAGGTTGATGAGACCCCATAACGAGTTAATTCCTGCTGGAATTCTCCATGGCGATAATTGTGCGATCAATCGCCTGCTGAGGTGTATTCTGACATTTGCTAACGGTGGCATGGGGAAATGGGCGGATGCGATGGATGAGGTTACTTCGAATTATGGAAAAATGATTATTGCAAGGTTACTTCTAATTATGGCAATTTATGTTGAAACTCTAGGCGATCCTACGAACTGACACAAATACTAACTGAAATGATATGGACTGACACTTGACATGTTTGCGTATCCTACAAGGATGACATGCTATATGTGCCCCTTCCCGACCACAATCGATTGAGGTGTGGTCCTCGCAACAGAGCGGTTATTGATGACCAATGCATGGACAACGAACACTACCTATGCTCATCCCGGTTGCGGGAGAGTTAGTCAACTACACTACTCTACGACTTCTCTCGGGTGCGAGAGTTATTAATGAAAGGTGAAAGAAACTTAGTCATTGTAGGGATTCAGGCGTGCGCCATTCACCCACCCATGTAAAACAGTACCATCTAGTTGAGCCAACCGAATGGCTCTAGAATCCCTAATCTCGACAACGAAGTAGGGTCCCAACTAGTGCATCTGCAGTTTTCCCGGAAACTTCTGAAACCTGCTATCATATAGGAGAACCTTCCCTCCAAAATGGAACATTTTTCCCTTGATGTGGCGGTCATGCCACGCCTTCTGCCTGTCCTTCTGAACCTTTTGGTGAAACTCGGCCAGGAACCGGGCCTCGTCCAATTCTTGCAATTCGTGTAGGGGCGCCTGTAGTGATTCCTCTTCCGAGAACTTTAGGGATGTGGCAATTAAAATAATTGCTATGGTGAACTTGGCGGGAATCATAGCTTCATGGCCATACACCAGCTAGAACGGTGTTTGATTGGTCAGGTGCTTCACCGTAGTCCGGTAGGCCCAGAGTGCAGTTGGCAACCGCTCATCCCAATCATCCCGCTTGGAATTGCAGATCTTCGTCAAACCATTTTTGAGGATTTTGTTGAACGCTTCAACAGTACCATTGGCATGGGGGTGGTACAAGCTACTTTTGTGATGTTGAATCATGAAGGTGTCCAGCAACGATTTGACCATCTCATTAATGAAGTGCGTACCTTGATCACCGGTTAAGCTCCGTGGGCAGCCAAACCTACTGATGATGTGTTCAAAGATGAACTAATCTGCTGTATCGGTCGTATAGTCTCGTACCACTGCTGCCTCAGCCTACCGGGTAAGGTATTTGGTGGCGGTAATGATGTACCAGGCCTTGGAATACCTGGTTACTAGGGCTATGGGACCTATGAAGTCAAAAACCCACTTCTCAAACGGCTGCAACACATGCACCGGGTGTAGCGGGAGCTCATCTCTGTGAGAGGGCCTCCTTGTTCGATGACAGACATCGCATCTCTTAACAAATGTCTTACAATCGGCATGGACCGTCGGCCACCATAGTCCAGCTTGGAGCACTTTCCTGGCAGTGGGTTTCGCCCCCACATGCCCGCCAGCAACGCTGCTATGGCACTCCCACATCACAGCTTCACATTCATGGTCGAGTATACATCTTCGCAGAACCTCATAGAGGCCCAATTTATACAACTTCCTCGCAATCAGTTGGTACTCAGTGGCGCAGATGACCAAGTGCCGTTTCTGGAGCAGGGTGTAGTGCTGAGGGCACTGCCCCGTGGTCAAATAAGCTGCAATGTCGGCCAAATAATCTGGTATGGCTTCGACTCGGAAAATATCAGCATCTAGTAGCTGATCATTGAGAGAGCCGTTGTTCTCCCCCATTTCTAGCTTGGATAAATGACCGAGCCCGACGTTCAACCTCCCGGGCTTGACGATCACTTTGAAGGGGAATTCTTGGAAGAGTAGAAGCCATCGACAGATCTATCCTTCCAAAACAGGCTTATTGACCAGGTACTTCAACGCAGAGTGATTCGTAAAGAACTTGAACTTACCTTCGAGAAGGTAGTGGCGGAACTTCTGGAGCGAGTACACCATTGCGAGGGCCTCCCTCTCCGTGGTGGTGTAATTCTTCTTTGCATTAGACAGGTTGCGGCTGGCGAAGTAGACTGGGTGGTCAACTGTCGTCTCCCCTGTTTGCGCCAAGATAGCCCCAAGTGCGATACTGGAAGTGTTGATATGCACATGGAACTACTTATCCCAATCTGGATGAACCAGAATGGGCGTGGTTGCCAGCTTCTCCTTCAAAGTGTCAAGGGCCATCCTACAGTCATCCATCCACTGGAACACTTCTGACTTCCATAGTAACTTTTCTAGAGGAGCAGTGATCTTCACATAATTTTGGATGAACCGTACGTAATAACTCGTGTGCCCTAGCAGTGCTCGCAATTGCTTCACCGTTTCGGGGGCTTCCATGTGGACGATCACGACTACCTTGGCAGGGTTGACGCAGACCCCTTGCTTGCACACCACATGTCCTAATAGCATAATCGAAGGGAACCGCGAAGATACATTTCTTTAAGTTCAAGGAAATCTGCAACTGTCAACACCGATCAAACATGATGTGTAGCAGGGTGGCGTAGTCTTTCAGCAAACTGTAGACGGTCCAATCATCCATGTAGACTTCCAGGAACTTTTGAATATACTCCCGAAAAGCAGCGATGATGATCCGGGAAAACACAGCGGGGGCGTTCTTCAACCCGAATGGCATCACATGGTATGAAAACGAACCCCACTCGGTGGTGAACGTCATATTGATTTTTTCCTCTTTTGCAATGCGCACCTGATGGTAGCCCAAAAATCCATTAGTGAAGGAGTAGGCCTCATTCCCCGCAACATGGTCCAATACTTCATCATTGAATGGAGTGGGAAATGGGTCATGGATGCAAGCGTTGTTCAAACTTCAGTAGTCGACACAAACACGGATTTCTGACTTGTCCTTCTTATTCTGAAAGACGATAGGGCTCACCCACTCTACTTCTTCCACAGGAAAGATTAGACCTATTGTCATCATCCTATCGATCTCCAACTTGACCTTTTCTTTGATCTGCGGGTTCAACCGATAAGGTCAATGCTTCACGGGTTTGGTGTCCAGTTTCAGCACAATACGCATTTCTCCGAGGTCCCCTTTGATGCCTTTTAAGTCTACAATTGATGAAGGGAATAGGTCTTCGTATTCTTGGAGGAGGCTGAAAATTTCCTTTGTCGTCTCCTCGTCCCAGCAGTCCCCAACCGTAGCCAGTTTGGGGTTTTCCTCTGTGCTGATGTTTAGCTTCTTTGTCTTCAGCAGGAGTAGATGGACGCCTTCAGTGGTTGGCTCTTCCTTGATGTTCCGCTCACCTTCCTTCTCTTCAAAATATAAGTGCCTTAGGTCCTCCGGACTATCATCGTCTGGATCGTCGTCGATCTGTTGGAAAGCTAACTCACGCCTGCCCTCAAGATGTAATGCTAATGTGCTCCCATCGGTCCTCGGATCACGGAGAAACAGTACCCCCTTGATGGCTTGTAATTCCTGGGACACCAGCTCTGTCTCCCCTTCGAAGGAAAAGCACCGAACAAATTTGTGTGCCACTTCTTGCTAGGAGCTGGTCCCTCTTTTTATTTCTTCCTCTAAGTACCAGGCATGGGGGATGGTATCTAAGGAGTGGACGAACCGATGTACCCATAGCTCTTCTAGGTACCCTATACTTTGCCACTGCTCCTCACAGGTTTTCAGGTGGTCCCTTGGGTCAAAAGTCCCTTGGTACCTGCGCCTGCTTCGAGGGCCTCTGTCCTCTTTGAACCGCGCCCTCAAAGCCTCCACCACACCACTCCACCGTGACAGGGTGTTGCAGTGATTTTTCCACCACCTGGCGGATGTGGACTGTAGTGCTACGTCCAAAAGTGGTATCCTACTTCCTTCTGGTACTGAGTCTTATACCTTTGCAATGAAGGTATTTACGGCTTCCATGTTAGATAGGGTGGGGTACTCCCTGATCTCAGTGCCAGTCCAACAGACTCAAGCAATGTTGGCACATCGCCGCACGCTGGTCGCATACCCACCTTGCTGCCAGTCTTTCCAGGCTAGTTCTGATCCCAGCTCCGAGCTCTAGACACTGCGCTAGCTGACAGAGCCGGTTGTGGTCGGGTTAATATAGTCCTCCCGCTTCCCTGCTATCATCTGATAAAGGTTGTCCAACATCTGAGCATCCTCCTGGTTATCCACAATTTCTGTATAGCTTGGGCCTTGATATGGATTGAGAGGCTGAGTGACTCGGACTTCTCTATCGTCCAAAATCATCAACTCCTTCTTGAGGTCTATGATGGAATAATTCTCAAAAGCCCAGTCGATTCCTAGTAGTGTAGGGTAAGGATCCTTATCTCCCATAATATCAATAACCTCAAAGTCCGTGTAGGTCTTTACTCTTGCAATGTCAACCTTGACACCTTCGAGTCAGCCAATTGGCACAATGTAGTATTGGTTTTCCATCCTAAGATGGATTGGTGAGTAGGTCATCCGGGGCCACCCAAGAGTCTGCCACGTCTTTCGCGGCAGGATATTGACGTCAGATCCTGAGTCAAGCATGGTATCGCTGATCTGAAATCATGCAACCCACGTGTTGAGCCGGAACTCTTTTCCCATTCTCCGCTTGTTCTGCTTGACCCGCTATACATACTGGGGTGCTGTGTTCAAATGTTCCCTCGGCCCTGTATTCCCCTGCAGTACGTCCTCCAAGGTATGCTTGAGTTGTTCCTGCATTGAAGCATTGTCAAAGATCTTGAGGAATAAATGGAGCCATTCCTCAATCAAGGCCCCCGTGACACTCTGTTCCCTGGTATCAGTTGTCATGGGTACCTCAAGGCCTTTGGCTCTCCCCAGCTGAGCAAATATCTCCACCGCCTCTTGGAAGTACTAATTCTGTACATCTGGCTGGATCATTTGTTTCGAGGAGGCGGGCCAGATCTAGCGTACCGGCTCCTTCTCGCGAGCTTCCTCCCTTGTTTTCTTTCTGCCTCACGTCACAATAGCTACGTTCTGCATGTCCAGAGTTGCGGTTCCTTGAGGTTCGAATTTTACCAGATTCATGCCCCTCTTGATAATTTCACGTCAGTCCTCTGTCGCATGGGTGTTCATGCAGCACTGGGAACACCATGGTCGTCTGGGAAGGGGGCATTCCTAGGCCACATGACCCTCCTGGCCACAGTTGTAGCATTTCAGCATACCCCGTCCTCCTGTGCGGCCTCCGCTCATTCCGCCTCCTCTGCCCCTAGAAGCCTTGTCCACCCTATAGGAGGGTCGGTCCAATTGGTCCGCCAGTGCATCGAGAGATCTGCACTGTTTGGTGTTGTGAGTCGTGGAAGCGCAAAACTCACAGTATACATTGTTTGGGACATTGGAATACTTCTGCAATATTGGACACATCCGAGGTTGATGACCCATCGCCCGGAAAATTTCATAATATTATGTGGCAGTCTGGTTTGGTTGAGGTGGGAACCCCGCATAAGGTTGTTGCAGCTGATAGAACCCCTACGGATTCATCGTTGCGCCACTCCCACTAGGTGGAACCCCTTGTATTGCCACGACTGAGGGCCCCACACCCGGGCCACACAGCCAGGGACACTCAGTTGCTACGTGCCCTTCGACCAAGCAGTGAGTGCACCAAACATTTGGCTTGGCTGGTCTTATAGGCTGCATCTCCTTAAGTTTTTCAGTCAGACTGG
Source organism: Pinus albicaulis (assembly GCA_034641835.2). NCBI lineage: Eukaryota > Viridiplantae > Streptophyta > Pinopsida > Pinales > Pinaceae > Pinus > Pinus albicaulis. The sequence goes on along the minus strand of CM076575.1, from coordinate 1,117,023,690 downwards.
AAATCTGATGTTGCAATCCCAATAAGTAAGGATCCTACGGGGCCGGCCCTCCTCGATATTCTTGAGGGTAGCCTGCCATTTCCTCAATCTTCATAGCCTACTCTAGAGCGTCCTGCAAGTTATCGATCTTCTATTGGGTGAGGGGGGTTTGTGTCAAGGGAAGCAAAGCCTTGATGAACCAGTCCCTCTGATGGTTTGGGTCGATTGGGTAGCTAAGTTTCCCAATCACGTCCTTGAATATATGCATCAGCTCCCATGTAGTCTCTCCCTCTTTCTGCTTAATCTCCCAGAGCTCGAACAGACCCTGCTGGTCTGTTTGGGGAAGCTTAAATTCTCGGACAAAATCCCGCTTGACGTCTATGATTGCTGGATTTTGGTGGGCCTCTGACCACTTTATGAACCATCACAGAGCCCTTTCTCTGAGCTTGGTTTGGAATTCTATTAGCTTCCCTGCGTCTGGCGTCTGCCTAGCCCTCCATATGGCTTCACAAAGATACCAGTGTTGCTCCACATCATTGTTACCTCGGCCAAAAAATTTTGGATACCAGGTGAATGACCCAGCCACATTTACTTGCGAAGGTGTGACTATAATAAACCCTCCGGGTCCTAGTTGCGTGAATATACCCCCAGGAACTGCAATACTACTAGTAACGCTGCTATTAACGTGTGTCGCTGCCAACAACGAACCGCTGTGCAATTGAATCAATGCTTGTAGCTTAACGAAAATATTACTTAAAGGTTGATAGAGTACTAGGGGAAGGTAGGGATCCTTTTCGTTCAAACTTGGGGAAGTAGGAGTACCTGGAGATATGGATGGCATCTGTTCTTGAAACAACCGGTGCATCACGACGTACCACTCGCCATCGGCACCTTCTTTGGGCTGCACACTTGCATCTTCTTCATCAGACTTCGTCTCCGTCTTTATCCTAGCTGGGCTCCCATGCACCCGCCAAAATCCCACAGCGGTCCCCTCCCTCTCCGGGGTATCCGCCTGAGTGTCCATATTTCCTATCCTCTGAGACGCCTCCTCTTGATTCTTCCTATTGCTCCCTCGTCGTTTCAACTCCCGCATCACCCTTTCTCGCCACTTGTCGGGGATCTGCGCCCTCCGATGTGCATGTCACTCCCTCAACCTCCTTGTGGCCTCAGCATCCATTCCCCACTCCTCTAATTCACACTTCACATAGCATCTTTCCCTTTGGCCCTTCCCCTAGCACTAGAGGTTTATGCTTCCATGCTCGATTTTTGGAATTCCATCAGCCCTTCGTCCACCATCAGGGCCTTAATCCACAATGGAATTTCCTTAAGCAGCTTCCCTCTTAGCCTAGATCAGAAGATAGCCTCAACCTTAGAGAAGGATTGGTAGCACTCTGCGGTAAACTCCATAATATATCCGTCCAAAGTGGTCTTTACCCAAAAATACACTGCGCAGGTCAACTCAGTATCCAGCCGATGCAGGGCCACCAAATCTCTATGCACCCACTTGCGTTGGATCTTCCACGATTTATCCCTAGGGACCTTGGTCTGCAACCTCTACAACCAATTATAGAGGTCGCTAGGGAATTTTACCCAGAGGATCTCGTAGGTATCACTAGCGGAATCCAAGAAAAGGACGAGATCCTTGAGCACTCTCTCCTTTTGATTCGTCATCTCCGCTTGCTGAGCAATAAACTGGTCCAGATGGTTATCCCACCATCTCCGTATTTCTCCTTCAAATACCCTTGATACCATGATCTATTTCCCCTCATAACGTGTAGGGTCCTGACAACGGAACCATTTGTTGGCGAAGAAACAGGTCTCGCAGGAAAGACCCAGGTTTAGAGATTGGGGCCAACAAGGGAATCTGCTGTAGTCTAGAACCATGCCAGCATTTTCACCCTACTCCAAAGAGCAGAGAGTCTCACCCGAGGCATGCCGCGATCACATACAGAAGGGGAATGGATCGATAGTGGAGGATGGATCTGCAATTCGTGATTAACATAGAAGTGATTGCGTAAATATCATCATATACACAAGAACATTCAGAAGATTGAGTAGATACTAAGAAAACAAAATTTTAAGACATCACAGCCATCATGCATGCATATAACTCATATAATAAGATAGCAACCTGCAAGTATATTGATAACTTTCATCCGGATCCACAGTTACACCGCTTCCACAGGAAGAGCTTACAATTCTGTTACAGACGTCTCATAGGATAGAAAGATAAATAAGTGAAGCCTAGGAACTACAAAGATATCATGCTCAGATTAGATCTCTCCTGCAGCATCTGCTCGATCCTCTTCAATCGCTCTACATTTGTCTCTTCTTTCAGCCGGGTGATAGCTATTTATTCACCTGCCATCGCAACCGCTAGTTCTTCTTGTGTTCTTCTTCAACTGCTTTCGGCTTCTCTCTTGTTGTCTATGAGTTTTGCTCTCTGTTCTTTGTTGTATCCTCTCTTCATCTGCACTTATCTGCATAAGCTTCTTTAGCTATTTCCTATTTCCCCACAACCTCGATAGCTCCGCTATTCACCGTAGTTGCATCTTGGTTGCGGCTACCATGTGCCGATTCGCAACCCAAAAATCTGTTCTTTATTCAAAATTAAAAATAAGGGCCCCAACATAAAGGCTTATGGAAGAGGGGTATCATCATCAATTGACCAGCCTATTTTCTACAATCTTTGGCATGGGAAAGGTCACTATTGTAGGTATGGATATAAGCCTATTAGCAAACCTAATTTCTTCAGCAACAAGTATCCCTTATCATGGAGAGAAGTTGTTCAAAGGCATGGAGTTGGGAATTTAAAACTAAAAAAAAATTCTCAAGCCTCTTGATAGAGAGGAGCTAGACTACTTATTTCCTTTCAGACACCTCAGAAACAAGTATGCTCCTTTGATGATGTTCATAATGAAGTACTTCACATGTGAAGGAAGATTCTCCAAGTTGTATAGGTATCATATCAGGCTATTGATGCATTTAACCTCTGTTCAAACACTTGATTTGCCATATTATTTGTATAGGAGTTTAATTAAGATGACTAAGAAGGTTCAAAGAGGAAAAAAAGATCATCACACTAGTATTTTTCATCATGGTCTGATTAAGCTCATTGCGTTGCATCACCTGTCCTCCATCAACATGACTTGGGAAATTTTCTTGGAGACATTTTCAACAACGCCTACCATTAGCCCTTCTATATTGCCTAGTACATCATCAACACAACCCATGAAGGTTGGCTCTTCTAGCATGCCAACTCAACTTTCAGATGCTCCTAAGGTTCTTGAGTTTACTCATAGATAAGATAAGGGGAAGAGACAAGTATTTGTGCCTAAGTCTGCCAAATTTATTCTTACACTTGACACCATTTTAGAACAAACTGAGATAGAGGAGCATCCTCTTTTGCATCAACATAGTGAATTAGCGTCATTGGAGGTTGAGGTAGCAAAGAAGTTATATTTCAGATTAGTTGAAGAGATCATCAGAGAGAAATATGAGGAAATAGTAGAATCGAAGAAGATATTTTCCATTGCTAACTCTCAAATCACTTTCTTGTAGCAATAAAATTTTCAATTTAAAGTGAATCAGCTCCTACAAAGTAAGCCCAAGTCCAACCTAGAGGAAGTCAAAGGTAAATGTAAGGAATTTATTTATTTTTACCAAATGCAGGACATGGAGGCTGAGACAGAAACAAGAAGACCAAAAACAAGAGGCCTCAAAAGGGCACTGGAGCGAGAAAGACAGTCAATTCATCCACCTAAAGAGTTGACCTTTGATGAGCTTATATCCACGGATATTAATGAAGACATAAATATTTTGTTATCAAGATAAAATAAGCATTTGGATAATCTCTTGAATAGGGCTAAGAGGGACAATAAGCTACAAAGACACATGGCAAACCACTATTGCACCAGGAACACAATTTCTTAAATAAGGCTAAAACAATTGGAGAAAAGGCTTAAAGAGAAGGATAGCTTGGACTTATTGGCTGAAGCTTATTTGTATATATAGCCCGTTACTTACATGTGCCATAGAACCAATTTTGATAATTTTTTATAAATTTTGGTATTTTTTGTGATTTTTGTACAATTTTGGAAATTCCTCATTGCAGAAGGGTAACAAACTTTTGTTACTCTTATTTTGGGGGCATCCAAATGATGACTTATTTACATGGATGGATGTATTTTCATGATTAAATCACATATCATGAACCCCCATGGCATGAAAAGCTGTAATTTTGAAGAAAAATCTCAAAAACCACTCATTTTTCATGTTTCTACCACCTTTTGGAGCCTTTGTTATGCTTTTGGAGTAACCTTGGGAGAATGGATTTTTAAAGGCCTTCCCGTGGGTAATTTTAAAAAATTCAAGATGTTATAGAAACTAGACACATAGGGGTAGTTGACAGTTCTTTCAGAAGTGGATTTGGACTCCTAAAAGTGCTTCAAAATTGCCTCCAAAATTCTGCTACGCTTTTGAAGATTTTTGCTACTCTTCTGTCAAAAATGTTGCAAATAAGCAATGGATTTCTCATGACACTTGTCAACCTCAAAAATGGTAAAAAATTTGAGGTTTTTCTGTTCTATTAGTTGGCATTAGAGTTATTTAGTTGGTTTTTTCCTCCTATCATGAGGTATAATGTGTAATTAATGTAAGGGACAAATACTCCTAGTTCATAGCTAAAATTCATGGAATGGTTTCTAACTTCCCTAGAAACTACGAAATGAATCATCTTGTGTATTTATGATCCATTTTGGATGGGATTTATACCTGATGGGGTTTCATAGTCCATATTTTCTATAATTAGTCTCTCTTTAGTATTTTTTTGGGTTGGATAGTCTCATATCGCAATGGAGCTTTTGTAATCAGCAATTCGGAATGAAATCAGAGACAAACTTGAAGGAATTGTGTTGAGATACTTTTGGTATGCATTGGAGCATATGTTATTCTTATGTATGTCTATCATTTCATTCTTAATACCATGTCTTCTTCTTTCATATATTTCTATCTTGTAAATTTATGAGCAGAAATCATGTGTAGTCATGCTCTGTTTTAGACAAGGTTTACATTGCTATGTTCGTTTGCTTATAAACTGAATGAATTCACCTCAGTGCTCATTCAAAATATTTTCTACTTTATCCTATACTAAATTACCTATTAAAAAATTATTTCAAACTACCTATCTTGCCTCACATATTCTCTGCAAATTGACCTTGGGATTCAAACCTAAAAAACCTTACACATAGTCTACTCACTGACTTTTCTATCCAACACTAAAAAAATCAAGAGGGCTAGCTACCTGACCTAAATCCTAGTTTGTGGTTACCTTTCTCCAATCCTATTTTAAGCCTTGGGAAGTTGGGGAGAGTGATAACACATCATACATATTTTTGTTGTAGGAAGTACCTTACCATAAAATTTCATTTGTGTCATTGTGAAACACAAAAAGTCTCACTCGTGTCTCACTAGACATCCAATGATATCGTAGTGTGAGAGAGAGATGGAAATTGGAATTAATTTTGAAGGTTGTAATATGTTATACATATTTGTTGTAGGAAGGGTCCTACCATAAATTTCTATAGGGATATGGTAGGAAACCCAAAATTTTTAAATGACCCTTTGTTGTAATCCATGTTCTGGAGCACTTACACGATGTACTCATATTCTGGCCTGAAACAAGACATAACCGACTAGAACTGCACAAGTCTGATGGACATAATCAAATTTAGTTGTAACAACCATGAAGACATCACCAAAAGTATCTTTAAAACATAGCTACAAGATCAATCCTAGAGGTGAAATATATAGAAAGGAAGATTATGGTTCCTGGATCTCTCCATTTAAATCATAGGAAAATGACTATAAAAGTAGAAATATTATTTTTCATGAAGAAAAGTGAGAATTTCTCAGCACTGAACAACCAGTAATTTGGTCAATATTTTATAAGTCAAAAGGGAAGGTGTCATGTTTAATTCATTATGCTTTGAGAACCACTGCAAGACTTGAATAGTTGGTGTCAGGTCCTAGTGTTCGAGCCTCCAAATAGACATCATATATCTAAAAAAGAAGAAGTACGCAACAAATTACCATCTTCCTTTTCAACTTCTTAATAATCTGATTGGAAGATGGAAGGTAGCCTAAGAAAAGTGATACCCCTTTCAACTCCTATTGAGCTAAAAAATCCTCCATGTGTGTGATTTACATAAAGAAGGCTAAACCTTCCATTTCATCAGGCTTGTTTTGATTCCTTTTTGGATGAGCCATTGTTGCTCTATCATATGTGATTTATCAGCCCAGGTATGAAGGAATTGTTGTTATTGAATTATCCCAAATCAAGTCTATGATTTTTCTACAATCTAGGAGTATGAGATGTGCATTGATTCTCTAGAACTGAGTGTTGCATTATGGGTATTTGTAATGGTTTCAAGGATTTTCTTGAATATGTTAAATTAGCTACAGAAATTTCATAGTGACTTAGGGATTTTATGTACATTGTCTAAACTTAGGAATTTTAGTTTAAGTAAATTTAGTAAGATAAATATTCAACATTTCATATTTTGGGATCAATATGGGGTTTCATAAATAGAAGTTATCCAGATGTTAGGTCTTGCTCTATTTTTATTAGTAAGAGAAGTGAAATGGGGCTCATTTTCAAGAAACTCACTTACCGAACCTTATCGTTGAGACTTATGCTATGAAAGATCCTCGTTAGATTTTCATCTTTCCTAAAGTGAGTACCAAACATAAATGTTAGGGTTTGATGTAGGAAACTCTTATTTGTGTGAACGTTTGAGACTTTTTATATCATTTTATTTTTTATTTAACTATTTTCTATGAAAGGGGTTGTGCAATGTTGATTAATTTTAATTTTCTCTTTGTATTTTAACCCAAAAGTTACAATGGAGTGTTTTGAAGGTAGTGGTCCCATTGGTACATAAAAGTCATAAGCCTTTATTTCTCCTACATTTCTTCTTTTACCATTACACATTCTCGAATACACTTTTGAAATTTACCAGATATTCTCTTTCATTTTCCCCTTGCTTCATTGTGTTTTTTTGTATAATTCCTAGAATATAAAGCATCACTTTGGCTAAAATGAAGTAGTCTAAGACTCTAGGTGGCATGTATCCATCTCCCAAAAATTTGGGCATCTATTAACAAGAAAAACTGTATAAAATGAATATGAAGTTTAGTGAATGTTTGGCTTCATGACAGTTGTTTTTAGTTTTCCATGCTCATTTTGAAAAGTTATAATTCTCACTCTAGTAGACAATAAATTAATAATTTAACTTGGTATGTCAATCCATATAGGCTAAGCCAGAGTTGATATGCTTACCTTTGCTCAACATGCCTTGTAGAATTTATGTATCTAATGCATCTATATATATATATATATATATATACACTTATTCACTGTGTTTGGAAATATTTTCTAGGGAAAAAATTGAATGTTATCATATCTCAAGCGATGTCGAGTTTAATTGGGCATACCGTTTTTTTAAAAGAAGGGTAAACAAATGTTCTTTTCTAGTTGAAATTAAAATATCTAAGCCCCTCCCCTCACCCTCAAAATGTGGGTGTGCACACACGCACACACACCGTAGTATTAAAAATTAGAACCGGTGACTCACCTGGTCCACTTATCAAACTAGATTTTGAACTGGAACCAGAAAAAAAGGACCGGTCATATCTCAATGAAACGATCTTTATAAAATTACATGAAATAATTATTTTTATAGAAAAAAAATATTTTTAAAATTTAAAGCCATGATTCCAAACCAATAAAGACAAAATATGCAAATTTTTCCCATCTATATACCATGTAAAGGTGAATATATAAAAATGGAAGTCGGTGCATGTAATGTCCCCAAGGGATTAATTGACATGAGGGACAAAGTAGCCTATTGATCATGTAGGCTATAGTCATTGATAAAGGGGAAAACTCCAAAATACCTAAGTTTTTGGGCAGCTGGGGAGACAAAGCCCAAATACGAGGTTTGTTATGAACCCCATTCAATTGATTAAGGAGAAAAACCCCCTCAAGGAAATCTATAAATACAAGAGGGTTAGATTCAATTGGGGGCATCATTGGATTGGATTATTTGTCTCTATTTTAAATCCATTTTCTCTTTGGACTAGTTTAGGTGGAGGTGATCCCACCCTACCTAGTCATTTTCTTTTGTTCTAGCATAGGGATTTAACTATCAAATGGAGAAATGAAGTATTTTGGGAAGGATATGATAAGGAAAGGCCCTCTAAGGCAGACCAAGAGTCTCATGGAGTTGAATATCATCTCTCTAAGGCTGGAATTGAAGAACATATTTAAGGGAAACATTCTATCTGGAATTATGAGGCAATTCATCCATTAGAGGATCTGCGTATTTTTTTGAGATAAACAAGAAAAAAAATCTTAATATTCTAAGGTAGGTTAACACCCTTCTGATATTTGGACGAGGGGTTTTGTTTTTTGTTCTTTCTGTGATTCAAGGTTGGGGTATGCAAGTATGTTATGAGGTATAGAAAAATCCAATTGTTTGAACAAGTCAAAGTTTTGAAGTTGAGGATTTCCAACGAATTGATATAAGATAGGTTGAAGTACTCCTTAAATATAGACATTCACACTTGTGGAAAAATCCATTTTGTTCTAAAGGCATGCAAAATACTGACCTATCCTAAAGCAGATCTGAGTCACTTGGAATCACTTTGTTCTGATACAAGTGCAGAGGGTTTTTGGGGTAACATTATGCAGGAGAACTCATGTATCTTGTACACAACTCTATTGGTCATCTGATACAATGTGAGAGTTTTTCCAAGGAATATAATAGACCGAAATTCCCTGAATAATTTGTAGAGGTATTAAAGTTGGTCTGGACAAATTCTTGAAGGGTGTTGAAGTGAATATTAAGTACTCATTATGAAATTTGTTAGCCCTTTACAAAGTATTTATTATTTAGTGAAATATTCATCAAGATCTTACAATATTTTATAATTCAGTGAAATATTTTCCATGATTTTATAAGATAATATAATATCATGAGAGATCCGCCAAAAAATTAAAAATACGCATTATATTATTGATAAAATCGCCTTCCTCTTTTCCTATGTATCATGGAGATTCACCCATTTATCATACACAAAAATTTAGAGGGGTTCTTAAAATTTTCCCTGAATGGTGGTGTTAAAGGTGGCTTGTCAGCATTCCCATTTCCTTTTGGAGTCTTGTCTCCATCTCCTCCATCTCCTTTAGAAGATTTATCTCCCTTTGAAGGATTTGAGCTCTCACCTTGCATCCTTGTGCTTCTCTCCTCATATATAAATTTCACCATTTTTTTCATATCAAATAATTCCTTTCCGAAGGATTTTTCATCCCCTGACATATTTCTAGGCTCTCTTTCATGTGGCATACTTGTTGAAGCTTCAACTCCAATTTGAGGTGAAACTTGTGGTGGAGATTGTGGAAAATTTTCTCTCCTTATCCTTGACCTAACATAAGGACTTGCAACCAAAAGCTTTCTTTCTCCTCTCTTGAGCTTCAACTTTGTAAGCATCGCATACACTTGAAAAAAATTAAACCCTCACAACAACAAAGAAAACCCAAGATTTGATACTAAACTGATATGTATGTGAAGTTTCTTGAATATTATGTAAAATTTTCAAGTGATTGACTTATGGTTTCAAGCCTCTCCTGTAAAATTATTAAACACATAAACATGAAAATTAAACTCATTTTTTGGAGTAAAAAAGAGACAATATCGCCATAACATCAAACACACAACAATAATTGATGAAGGATTTCACCCCTCCTGGGCTACGTCTCCTGGTCAATCTTCCAATGGTTAGGCCTTTTTCATTATGCTCAAAAAAATGGTGTTTACAATAAATTATAGTGCTCAAATGACTTCATTGATAACTCCAATGGCTCCAGAATAGTAAAAAACCTCTATCTAGCCTCTTTATTCTCCAAAAAAGGATCAAAACTGAAGAAGTTATGATATCCACAATTTTTCTAGCTATTCATCCTACAATTTTGACCTGCGTGCAAATTGTCGTACAAATCCGTCCCAAAAATCGCTATCGGAACAAATTTTTCTCTACTCGCCAGTGAAAATTGTGGCCTCATTAATTCTTCCTCTAACATATATGGACTGAATAATTTAATAATATATGGGGGTCAGGCTAAGGCCTAGCCCCTAGTTCTGCCCCTTATTTACCATGGGCACGGTGACTAGGGTTGGGGCTAGCCCCGACCCACCCCCAAATGGTGCATTACAAACATTTAAATTTATGTATTAATATATGATTAATAAGAACTAATTGACGGTGTAATGGTTTGGCGTCGGTCTTACTGGTGGGAGGTCGCGGGTTCGACCCTCGCTGACCTCAGCTCGACCCTTGAGAATATTTTGGCCAATAGGGAGGAACCATTTGGCAGCTTTTGATTGGGCCATGTGGAGCCCTCTCATTGGTCCACCCTCCAACCAATAAAAATCACCCAATTCATTGCCAATCTAGTGATGCCAAGTGTCAACCAATCATTGACCGAAGGAGCCCAGTCATAATGTCAATGTCAGAATGATGTCATCTATACAGACTGCACAGTTAGCATGTCTACAAAAAAATTACGTGTTTGACCAAAAATTGCAGTGTCGGTTTTGCGCGAAACGAGTTATGTTGGATTCAAAACGATGATATCTATGCAAGCGCACTGGTTTTGTTCTATTCTGAGACCTTTGAATTTTGAGCATAAATTTGATCCACCAGATCAATGATCATAGGTGTTAGGCTCGAATAAGCATCACCTTGAAGCTTTCAATTGGGATATATGCACCCAAAAAAGCTTCTATATTTCAATTTTTATTTTTACTTTTGGTTGAGTCATGTGCACAATTTATAGTGGAAGACAAAGCACACTTCTGCATAGGATTTAATGGTAAGAGATGGCATGCGTAGAAATTGGCTAGGAAAATGAGTAGGTGACCAAAAGTAGGTTTTTGGACCTTGTTACCCAGGATTCTCATTTTATTTAGGATTTTTAGGTCTTTTAATTTCATGGGAATTCCTTGGAACACATGGATGGATAGAGAAATATCCAGTTTGACGGTCATTTGCCATGGTGCCAAATGACGTGTAACAAATTCCCCCCTAAAGTGAAAAGTCATAAAGGATATTTGAGGGCTGAAGTAATTTATCATGCCAAAGTTCATATGAAAGACCATGGTTGGAGACATGCAACAATCAATAAAAGGTTAAAATGAAATATATAATCATCACTGAGGTAGGAACTCCCATACTCAGAGTAAACATAACTCGATGAACCAGTAGGGAAATACACAAAGATCCAAGTCAACAGTAGACACAGTATGGATGCAGCCATCTACTATGGATCTATATGCACAATCATAAATATAAAACTCCATGCAGTCTGGATGGATGAAACTAGATCTAGGGTCTTGATCTCCATCTCTTAATCTATAGAACAAATCTAACCATGCGAACGAATGTCTCAAAGTCGAACATGGTAGAAGCCACTTGATTACCAGTCAATGATGTTAACCATTAACAAGTGTGAGAGAAACCACCAATAATGAATATGGTCCTCAAGCTAATTCTAGTACAATCTATGATGTGTGAAAATATATTTTGAATTCAAAGACTCATAGAATCATTCGATCAAAGGTCAATGATGAGAACCTATCGTTGAAGGTGAGCAACCTTCCATTAAGGCATGCAGACTCCAATGTACTGAAAATGGTTTCTATATAAACTTCCTAGATAGTGAGATTGAGTCAATAGGATGTGACCTGTCATAGGAGGGCATACGACATGAAACTCATGTCAATTTTTGAAGAACAATATTGGAGTGATTCAGGACTGACTCAAGGATGTTCGACGTGATTGAAGGCTACAAATTGCAAGATAATTTTGACGGAGGTTGGACTTCTCTTTAACATATCGACAACACAACACTTAGACTTGGTAGATTTAACTCAACGATAATACCCAAAACCAACTGAATACTTTCAATGAGGTTCGATTAACTGTGAGACAAATGGATTTCCCAACTCAGACACAAATGTGATGGAGTGTCATGTTCAAGATTGACATATTGCCTTTAATGAGATACAAAAATGAATGTTTCTTCCCAATCTCCCCCACCATTACTGGCATGTACCTCTCTTTTTTTCAAGCTTAAGGAGGATAACATTTTATTTTCCTATAATCTCATCCTTTGGATGAGTCCTTCGAAGTATTTTTAATGAACCCTAGGAAGGAATGGTTTGGCCTCGTCATGGTGGACGATTCCTGCACTATTTATGTTTTACGAGTACAGTGAAGAGATTACTTGATGTCATTTTCACATTAAAGAGTTTGAAAATACATGAAAAGAAAACTCATTCAACTCTTTCAATGTAAAATTTTATCGAGCTCGGAGAAAGTAAAGCTCGGTGTTTTAATTTTTAGGGAACCAAGATAAAAACATAACTAAACTCCACGATGTCCTTTTTCATAAATTTAGTCTCTCAATTCTAAAAAAGGGTAAAACAATGTAGGATAGAACTATATTAAACATGATTAGTCAACATATACCTTTTTCGTAAATAGTCTAGTTCAGTCTGGAAAAGGAGTAAACTTATACTGAATAGATGACTGCTAATTTACTTTTTCGAGTTTGAATAGTCAATTATTTGATGATCTTTTCATATTTAGAGAGTCTAAAAAGGGATTAAAAGAGGACTCCACATTTTTTCATTTTCTTAAATTTAAAGAGCCTGAAAAAATGATAAAAGTTCACTCATTTTCAAAATGATTTATTTTTATGATTTAACCCGTGTTCTACACATTAATCACAAAAAATCATCGGAATTGCTCCAAAAACATCAAAAAAACATCAAAAAAAATATTTTTCAAAGGTAAAAGGCATAAAATAATATTTTAATAACCTAAAATTCCTATAAGAGTCCAAAAAGTAAAAACGTTTTCACTATTTCAGTTTTTCACCTTTTGAGAGAAATTTAGAGGGATTTTCACCAAAAACTTTAGAGGTGGATATCGAGAAAATTGGTGGACAAAATCATGAAATGTCTTCTCCATGTAAGAGATATTTCCATTACATTCATTTTCATGGTTTTTATTTTGTATCTAACCATGAATTTTGGAATTTTTGGGGAGGTTTTTTAATTTAAAATGTGTCGTCAGGGGTGCGCAGTTACGCTTCATCGAGCTTGCACACCTCGATTATTTTTGACATAGGGTAAAATGTGATTTGCATGTTGTAAAATGTGATTTCCATGTTTTTTCTTCAGATAAAACATGAAAATTCTCTCTTTCCATCAAAGGCGGTTGCACACAGCGTCGATGGTTTTGAAAAAACCAGTTAAACACCCAATTTTTTTGCAAAAAAATCTCACATTGTTTTCCAATCCTCCTATACTGCAATTTTCAAGGTTTTTAACTTGACAATATGGAGTGGAGGGAAAGAGAACATGAGAACCAAGATGAGGAAGCTCTCAGTGATCTGGAAACACTAGATGCCTTAAGAAAATGTGGTTTATATAAATTTTGGATGATCTTAGGGCATGAAATCTCAATTAATCTTCTAACATGGATGGCGAGAGCATGAGACATTCAGGAATGATTTCTGATAGGATAAAAATGAATCAACGTAGATGCACATGACATCTATTTCTTGTTTGGGCTTTTCAATAGAGGGATAGAAACCTCATTGTATAGGCATGGGCCAGGTGGGGAAACAACTGCTACCTATCTGAGGCAATATTGTTTTTCAGGGGCTCAACTCAAAAATGGGAAAAATGATATAAAAACCATTGAGAGGCTTCCCCAATGAACTATTTCCTTTAATTTTTCACGATTGTGTGGGAGTGAAACACTTGATTTGTTGACTAAGGATTATATGTATATTTCCGTGGAGTGTTCACAACCTACCATATTCAACTAGTCTAAAGGGGTAGTTCCCAATCTCAGAGGGAAACTATCTAGGGAAAAATTCAAAAATTTTGGGTATGGTTCCATTGTGACATTGTTTTCTCTAGAGAGGATACCCCTTCTTTCCCCATAGCAGGTTCTGGTAGATGCAGGAGGACCTCGTGATCCTCATATGATTTTTTGGGTTTCATTGATGGCACGCTATGGAGTTGATGACCCAGTTGTGAAATACACTCCTAAGTTTTTTGGGTGGATGGAACGACAAATCATCATGATTGAGCACTTTCCATATGCATGGATGGATTATACAGGTGACCCATATATACCACTTCCAACAAGGATGTAGTGGGGTGACATAGGTAAAAATTTCACATTTTGGTTATTTTGTATTTTCAAAAAAAAAAAATTCGGCATCTAAAACTAACTATCTAAAATAATCATGCAAATGTGGGCCTAGTCAGAACAACAGGATTATGGTGATTTGACAGACATGGTTTCCATCCAACATCTCTCGTGGTACCAAATGTTTTATGTGAAAGAGGCTTGGATTGAGTTTGAGCACAACTTGGAGAGGTTGACTCTAAACATCTCTAAGATTGGGATTGATGATTTTCCTCTCTGGTACCAAAGGCATGTCATGGGAGTTCATGGACTGATCGATCACTTGCTACGATGAGAATATCGTGCCATTTTCTACTACCAGGATCATCACCATGCTCATTGGCTAGTCATAAGGATATATTTTGTTTTTTTTCATATCAGCATGTTTTGATAATAAAGGCCACATGGCATCATATGTTTTGGATGGAATTTTGTAAAGCCACATTTTTTACAGACATTTGGATTAATGGAAACTACTAACATTATCTCTGTTTATCTTGTTCAATATGTGGATGACTGTTGTTTTCTCTATACAACTGTTACAAATGTCGATTTAATACATAATTAGCTAACGCATTAGCCAATGTATTTAAATGTCTTGGACTATGTTGATATTCGATGTAATCAAACTGTCTCTCCAAGAGACGATGCTAGGTCCCTATAATACTAGTGTATCCCCTTATTTTAATTATTATAGCCCCTTATTATTATTTGTGTGCCCATGTAGTCCCCATATTGCTATTATTGTGCCCCATAGAAGCCCACTATTGTTATTGTTGTGCCTTTACATTATTATTGTTATGTCAGATAGGATTATATTTTGATCCATTGGACTCCTATATATAGAAAAGAGGTTTTTTCATTTGTGTCATCTAAGACTTCTTCATTTATGTAATGTAAAGTAAGTTTCCCCCTCTAAGTCGTTGATCTATCTTTTCTTCTATTTTTTGAGTTGGTTTCATAACATATGAACCTGTAAAAAAATTCTTAACATTGTTGGACTTCTTACTGAATAGGAAACGTTTAAATGTAATACTATGAGTTGAGAATCTAACCTAATTATCAATAAATGAATTCCAAATGGAATGGAATCAAATAATAGTTCAATCACTACACTATACTCTGTGATGTTATTCGTTGTTCGACCAAGGCATATTCCATGAATAGAAATTAACTCATCGATGGGTGAGTAAATAACCTAGGCTGCGGAAGAAAAATTATGAGTACTAGGACTAGTGCCATTGGAAAAACCAATGTAATATTTTCTTCTATTTTGTGAGTTGGTTTCATAAAATTTGGTATTAGAGCTTTTGATTCTAGGGTTTCCCTGCTGCAAACATATCATCTTGGAATTTTCCCTATAATTTTTTTTCTACGAAGGCTTGGAAGCTAAAAAAAAACCCCATTTGAGCCGAAATCCTTACGAACTTCTAGTAAAAATTTCAGATCTTGGTTCGCTATATTTTCGGAGATATGATCTACGGAAGTTATGGTTTTTGCAGGCTCCATAATTTCATCTCAAACAAGTTTCCGAGCGAAAATTTTCATAACTTTCGTTTCCATCATCGGATTGGAATTATGTAAAAATTGACCGAAATCGCAAGAAATTTGGTTTCTTGTATATCTATTTCAAATTCGAAGGTAAAAACTATGACACATGGCACGTCATACAAGTTTGCTCTACCGAACTAACCCATAATTAGGTCATTTTGGGAGATTGGGAATAATTTTATCTTGAATAATCCAAATTAGGTTTGACCTATGGCATTGGAAAGAAGACTCAAAGGGCTACGACAGGACCGAATTTCAGGTCTTGGAGATCCTAAATTACATAGTTACAACCATTTCAATATCAAGCTCATAAAATCAATAAAAGGTGTGTATTTAAAAAAAAAATTGCATAACATTGTTTGAAAAACAGTTTGTAGTGATTCCAAGGGCATATTGAAGCATAGATATCAATATTGAGTTCTATAATTCCTCCCAAAAATAATTACACCCCCATTAAGCCCTCAGAAATATCTATTATGGTGCATGAAGTGGAAGAATTGCAACATGATATATCAAAACTACGAGACCAAGTGCAATAAATTTCGCTCTTGCAAAATGTAACCAAAAATAAAATGGAAGTGAAGATTGATGGTTTGAAGAAAGGCATGGAAGCTAATATGGATGGTTTGAAGAATAGAATGGAAGATAAGATGGATGGCATGGAAGCTAAGATCGATGGTATAGAAGAAAAACTAAAAGGCAATATTAAAGACGTGAAGAATTTTCTAAAAGAAGACATGGAAGGTTTGAAGGAAGGTTTGACAAAGTTGATACAAGAAATGATTCCTAATGGCGAAAAGGTAGTCGAGGAAACTCGTGATGAGAAAAAAAATTAATCGTGATTTCATAGACTCTAACGTTGGCTTGAGGACCCACCATATTCCAAAGAACGACATGAGGAAGTCTGATGGCAAGGATCTTGTAACATGAATACTACAGATCGAGCAATAATTTGATCTCCATAATGTGAAAAACATACAAAAGGTACACAATGTAGCTTTATATTTAGAACCCAATACATTTGTATGGTATCGATGGCTTTTCTCTCATAAATATTTTTTCCCTTGGTCAATTTTTACGGAGTAAATGATAGCACATTATGAGGATACAAAGAGAAACACCTTCTTTAGCCAATTGATAAATTTCAAACAAAAGGGTCCAATGGTGGAGCACATTGAGGACTTCCAAAAATTAAATATAAGGGTAAATGATATTTGAGAGGAGCACGAGATTGATTTCTTCATAGGGAATTTAAAGGATAACATCCACCATGAGGTTTTCCTTTGGGAACCTTATTCATTGGAGAAGGAATTTAGGTTGGAAAGAAAAACTTAAAGAAAAATTATGGCGACAAGGAAGCCTACCTCTCACAACTATAAATATGGAAGTGTTTCTACTCCTAGACTTCCACAACCTACAAGGTTGACACCACAACAATTGGGAGAAAAAAGAGCAAAAGGGATTTTCTTATTTGTGATAGAAAATACACTAAAGGTCATAAGTGTGCTAAGAATAAATTATTTTACATAGATTCTGAAGAAGAGGAATAAAAGGAACAGGAAACTTCAAGAATAGGATATACACCAGGAACCAACCCTAGAGGAAGAAGAAATGAATCTAGCCATATCCTGTAATGCATTGGCAGGAATTACCACTCCTCAAACTATCAATATAGAAGGACATATCAAGAAGAAAAATGTAATAGTGATTATTGATTCGGGTAGTACCCATAATTTTATTCATTGTAAGGTAGCCAAGGAATTGAATTGTTTCCTATACCCAACACCAGAGTGTCAAGTAGTGGTTGCAATTGAACCATAAATTTCTCTGGAAAGTTCCATAATATCAAGCTAACCATGGGGGAATATTTATTTAATATTACAATTCTCTTAATTCCAATGGGTGGTGATGATGTTATACTAGGAGTATAATGGTTACAATATTTAGGGACGATAGCTTTTAATTTTCAATAAATTTTCTTGAATTTTTTTTCAGAAGGAAAGGAAGTTGAATTATGGGGTATTGTAGGGAACACAGGAAATATAATCAACTCTAATGTCATGAAAAAGCTTATGAAGAAATAAAACCGAGGCATAATTGCACAATGATCCTCACTAGAGTTTCAAAAATAAAAATCACCTATTTCTCCAAATATCCAAAAAGTATTGGACAATCATTCCAAGGTTTTTGAGACTCCCACATATTCGTGATCATGATCATGCTAATAATTTTATTCTAGGAATTTTTCCTCCAAACATCAAGCTTTACAAATATCTTTATGCTCAAAAGAGTGATATTGAACGTATGGTTGCAAAAATGATAGAGGCTGGTATAATTCAACAAGCTATTTCTTGATTATAGGGAGCTCAACAAGCTCACTATTAAAGATAAATTTCCCATCCTCGTCATTGATGAATTATTGGATGAATTAAATGGAGAAATTTACTTCACTAAGACACATCTTCATTCTGGATATCATCAAATTAGAATGAAGAATGAAGACATTTCAAAAACAACATTCAGAACTCATGAGGGTCATTATGAATTTTTGGTCATGCCGTTTTGCCTTACTAATGCACCTTCCACATTTCAAGGTTTGATGAATTCCATTTTCAAACCCTTAGAAATTTTTGTTAGTATTTTTTTACTATACACTAATCTACAGCAATTCTTGGAAGGATCATATTGTTCAACATGTTGACAGGGTGCTCAAAATATTGGAGGAGAAATAATTATATTCAAAAACCTCCAAATGTTTCTTTGGAGTACAGGAGGTGGAATATTTAAGTCATGTTGTATCTTGTGAGGGTGTTAATGTAGACCCTTACAAAATTAAATCCATTAAGGAGTGGAAAATCCCCACAACCATAAAGCATATTCGAGGATTTTTGGGGTTAAGGGGGAATTATCGCAAGTTTGTTAAGAATTATGGGAGAATATCGACACCTCTAACATCATCACTGAATAAAGATGCATTTTCTTGGACAACAGAAGAAAATGAGGCCTTTGAACATCTAAAAGAATCAATGTGCCAAGCACTGGTCTTAGGTACACTAGAAATCACAAAAAAAATTATCGTGGAATGTGATGCCTCAAGAAATGGAATTGGTGTGGTTTTAATGCAAGAAGGAAGACCCATTGCTTTTGAAAGTCGTCCAATAAAAGGAAATTATTTACATAAACCTATTTATGAGAAGGAAATGTTGGCAATACCACATGCACTAAAACAATGGTGACCTTACCTAATGGGAAGACACTTCAAGGTAAAAAAATATCATTCCAGTCTTAAATAATTTCTCGAACAAAGATTATCTTCAGAAGAGCAACAAAAATGGGCCACAAAGATGTTGGGTTATGAATTTGAAATCATCTACAAAAAAGGGAAGAAAAATGTTGCTACAGATGCACTCTCAAGAAAGGATTAGGATGTGGAAGCATTGCTTTGTGCCATTTCTATTATCCAACTTGAGTGGATAACCAAAGCAAGGGATAAATGGAAGAATGATGAAGAGGTGTGGACACTCATTCTAAATTTATAGCAGGATCCTAGTACATATGAAACATTTAGATGGAAAAATGATTCATTATGGTACAAAGATAGCTCATATATCTGTAATAATTCCAAACTCAAATAAAATATTCTTTTCGAATTGCACACCTCTCCCTTAGGAGGGAACTCGAGATTTAAAAAAAATTAAAACAGGGTCAAGAAGGAATTTTTTTGGGATGGCCTTAAATCTGATATTCAAAATTTTGTGGCAAAATGTTTGGTTTTCCAATAAAATAAAACTGAGATAATTAAAGCCGGGTCTGTTACAACCTTTATCCATTCCAATTCAACTTTGGGAGGAGGTTTCAATGGATTTTATCATAGGTTTACCGAAGTCCGAATAAAATATTGTCATCATGGTGGTAGTTGATAGACTTACCAAGTATGCACACTTTTGTGCATTATCTCATCAATTTAAAGCCAATACAATTTCTATTGATTTTATGGAAACAATTCAAAAGCTACATGGAAACCCAAAGATTATTGTAAGAGACAGAGATCCCATTTTTGCAAGAAATTTTTAGACGGAATTATTTTCTTGTTTGGGTACTCAATTATCTCATAGCTCATCATATCATCCTCAATCTGATGGGAAAACTAAGATAGTGAAAAAATCTTTGGAAGGATGTCTTTTTTGCTTTGTATCTGATAAACTAACACAATGGGTCAAGTGGTTACCTCTAGTTTAATGGTGGTATAACACTTCCTTCCATACTGCAAAAAAAATGGCCCCATTTATGGTACTTTATTTATATCATCCACCGTCCATCACATCATAATTAAGAGAAAATTATAAGGTTCAAGCAGTGGAAGATCACATCGAGCATCACCAAAAAGTTTTCCACCTCTTAAACGATAACCTCACTTTGGCACAGAATCGAATGAAATAATAGGCAGATCAACATCGTAGAAAAATAATTCTTGATGTAAGTGACTGGGTATTTTTACGGCTACAACCATACAAACAAATGTCCCTCAAGAAAGCTAAGAAGGATAATAAATTATCACCAAAGTATTATGGTCATTACAAAGTGTTGAAAAATATTGGTACTATGGCATAAAAATTGGAGCTTCCTGCATATTCCTGAGTGCACCCAGTTTTCCATGTTTCATGCTTAAAGAAGGTTATAGGTGACAAGCTCCCAATTCAAACAATATTGCCAAAACTTGAAGAAGAAGGAAAAATCATATTGGAACATAAAGTAGTCATGGAAACAAGAACTGGACAACTACAAAATCGATCAATTTTAGAGTATCTCATCAAGTGGAAGAACTTACCCTCAGAATATTTGACATGGGAGGATGATAATTTTATACAAAAGTATCCAGAACTACTCAAGTGTTGAGGACAACACTTTTTTGAAGGAGAGGGGCATGCTAGGTCCCTATAATACTAGTGTATCCCCTTATTTTTATTATTAGTATAGCCCCCTTATTGTTAATGTTTTCCCCTTGTCGTCCCCATATTGTTATTATTGTGCCCCATAGAAGCCCAATATTGTTATTTTTATGTCAGCTAGGATTATACTGTGACCCATTGGACTCCTATATATAGAAAGGAAGTTTTTTCATTTGTGTCATCCAAGAATTGTTCATTTATGTAATGTAAAGGAGGTTTCCCCCTCGAAGAGGCTGATTTATAAGTCATCGATCTCTCTTTTCTTCTATTTTGTGAGTTGGTTTCATAACAGACGAACCCGTAAAAAAATTCTTAACATTGTTGGACTTCTTACTGAATAGACATCGTTTAAATGTAATACTATGAGTTTAGAACCTAACCTAATGATCAATCGATGAATGCCAAATGAAATGGCATCAGATAATAGTTCAATCACTGCCCTAAACACTACAATGTTATTCATTGTTCGACCAAGGCATATTCCATGAATAGGAATTAACACATCAGTGGGTGAGTAATTAACCCAGGCTGCGAAAGAAAAATTATGAGTACTACGACTAGCGCCATCGGTGAAACGAATGTAAGTTTGAGGGAGCGTCAACATCTACAAATATAGTGTAACACAAGATAAGCAGGAGAAGTAGCATACAATCATAAAAAGATGTTAAACTTGCACACACTTATAAAAATATGATACAATTAATGTACAAAATCTTCACAGAATGAATCACGCATAATATTTCTTCAGGTAAAGACGATTTCTTGGCTTTCCCAAAGAAATATCGTCATAATCAACTAGTTCATAGCCTCCTTTAGCTAATACATGTTTTACAATGTAAGCACCATGCCACATGGGCTTGAATTTTCTAGCACCTAGTTTATCATGTTCTTGTTCATATACCAAGACTAGGTAACCTTCCAAATATGAATGAGGATTCATGTTTTGATCAAAATGTGTCTTAACCCATTTCTTATGAGCTCACTAGCTAGAACAACATCAAAACGAGTCTCGTCTAGTTGTGATAAGTATAAAAAGTGTTCCTCATCTACAAAATTGGTTGGAAATAATTTAATTTCCAGTTTCTAAGATGGGATTTCACATTCAATCGACAAAACTGCTTCCAAACCGTAAACCAACTCGAAGAAAGTAAATCCAGTTGATGTTTTTTCTGAGGTGTGGTATGCCCATAAGAATGGAAAAAGAATCAATGCCAATTTCTCTTATGAATTATGAAAATAAATTTGATCATGGTGGTCAAAACCTTGTTAACAACTTTTACTTGGTCATTCACTTGAGGATAATATGCACTAGAACTTTCATGACGCAAGCCTCGTTGGGCAGAAAGTTCGGTCATCATGAAGTTTCGAAAATGGCTACCATGGTCTGTGACCATGGCTTGTGGAACACAAAACTTGGAAATCACATGGTTGAATATGAAAATTGCTGCAATTTCTCCATCATCCTTATATGTAGGAATCACCTCGACCCATTTTGTAAAATAATCCACTGCTATGATAATATACCCATGCCCCCCGCCCAAGTGAGGGCTACATGTAATTAAATCGATGCCCCATTTGGAAAAAGGAATGACAAAAATGATTTGGTGAAGAGGAAATGGAGGTGTAGTAATTTTACGATGGTAAACTTAGCAATTATGACACCTCTGGACCGTGGTTATACAATCTTCAAACATCGAAGGCCAGAAATACCCAATGTGCAATATATTTTGGGCAGTTGAAAACCCTGATATATGACCGCCACAAGATCGAGAATGATAGTCATTCAATGCCTTTTCGGCTCAGTCATGATTCAAAAAACGTCTAAAAATGGAATTAGCACCAAAAGAATAAATTGTATTTCCAACAATAGTATATTGCTAGGATTGGTACCGAATACAACGACGATCAATTTGAGAAAATTCTGACTAGAAAGTCTGAGTTTGAATATATATGATAATATATCCATACCATGGATCTAAAGTACTGATAAGAAAGAGTGATTCATCTGGAATAGAATCCTCTGCCACATTTTTTGTCTCGGTATAGGGAAAATCACATAAAAGCTCAGCAAATATCAATGACTTCTTAGACTTATATTTATCAAATTCTAAATCAAATCCTTACAGGGTTACTATCCATTTAGAATATTCCCCTCCTAGAAATTGTCTCGTAAGAATCTACATCATATGGTTGCAGTCAGAAATCACTGTATTTTTGTGCAAGAGAATATAGTGACGAAAAATTTGGACAACTTGAACGACTACCAAGGCCAATTTCTCCACATGTGCGTATTTAATCTCAAGTTTTGCAAGATTCCTACTCAAAAAATATATCACATGTTCAATGTTGGACTCATCTTCTTGATCTAAAACCATGCCAATTGTGGGATCGGAGGCAGCTAAATATAAAAATTATTTTTGATGATAATCAAGCAGATGCAACAACGATGTATGGGTTAACATGTGTTTAAGTGCATCAAAATATTTTTGAGAAAGATCGCCCCATGTAAATGAGATGCCCTTTTTCAATAGTCAAGTAAAACCTTTAGTGAGCTCGGTGTAGTTCAAGATGAATCGACGTAAAAAATTTTCCTTCCCTTGCAAACTTTAGAGTTGTTGAATATTGGAAGGAGGAGGTCGATTCAGAATAGCCTCAACCTTGAGCAGATCGACAAGAATGCCTTTCTTTGACACGAAAAATCCCAGAAATCGATCGGATTGTACACAGAAAATGAATTTATGGGGATTCAAGTGAATATTCTAATGTTTTCATCTGACAAATATGGCTCTTAGATGCATCAGATGATATTCCTATTTTAATGAATGAGTTTGTTTCGGGGAAAATCACCCTAGAGGTTCGTTGGGTTACAACCTCCACAGAGCAGGGGCATGCTACTTAAGAAGGACTCACACAACCATGCATGTTCAGAAATACTAAATAGAGTAGATCGAGGAAGTTACCTATAGGTCCTACGGTTGAAGCAGATCCCGCAGGGTCCAAACCCCCAGCAACCGTCCTTCCTTCTTAACCTGAAAGACAAGAAGAAACAAGCACGAAGAACTGGTTGTACATCATATATCTACTCTAAATGTTAGTGAAATCCATATAAAACATCAGATAAATCATAATGAATGCTTAAATAACAATTTTCTGTAAGCAGACACTAACACGTATATTTCGGGAACAAGATGGTACTTCTGTATTATAAATAGCATGTACAGAAATAACGAGTGGAGAGATCACCTGAATCCTTCCACGATCTTCGAGCAGACCGTCGTCCGGATCCGTCCCGCCCTTGCCTCGCTAAGATTCTTTCCAAACTGGTGCATATGAGATGACATATAGGGAGATGAGCATCTCAAGGAAACAAGGGTTTCCTGTAATGAACTGGGAAAGTGCAGGAGGCATGGGGAATCAGACTTGGATAGGGAATACCAACAAAGTATAATATCAATAATTCTCTCTCTCCCTTAGGCCATGCACATGAGGGGCTTTTATACTCCCTCAAAGTAGTTTCAACAGTTGGAAATAGTTGGCCACGTGCTGGGGTGGTTGAACTACCCGAGTAACCATCAACCCAGCCCGAAAATAGGGAATTTTTATATATATTTTTCATAATTTTAATGGCATATGCGGAAAAGTGCATGTGGACTCGCGTATACACGTGGAAAAAACTGGGCATAACCGCGTATGGGGATTTTTACACTGTTTTTAAGTGAATTTGTCCAAGTCTGTAGGAATGGGTGCCCAAAGCCATAAAAGCAATCATGAATCATATGAAGGTGAGAAATGATGCTATAACATATGCCCCCTAATATATGAGGTCAGAAGGGGTACATGATGGCCGAAATGTATTATGCACATAGAAAGACTTCGCAAGGACAAGAGAGGACTTCACCAGATTTCAGCCTGCCAAAAACCAATGAAAGAAAACAGAGAGTCAACTCATGTTGAGGCGGGCATACCCATGCTCAGTCCAAAAATACATCATATAGAAAGTAGTGAATAGATCCAACATGTATACAAGTATAGCTGAACTGAAAGTACACAATGAATCATCTGAGCATGGCCCGGAAGTGTAAGTCCGAATCAATGTCCAAGTATCACATATAGAAAGCTGATCAAAGATGGTGCAACTGGATGTCTGATCATATAAGTAACTGAATCTCCAAGTACCGAATCATAAGAGGTGGAACAAACGGTACAATCACGCAACTCGGGAGCCAACATATAGGATGCTGATGTACTGAACTGCAACATATAAGGGTGGACGGCATCACTGGTAGAAACTGAATGGACTGTCAAAAGTGAACCGAGAAATGTTGATGCAACCCGAGGTCTTCACCGATCACTATGGCACAATTCTACACAATGGGAATAAATGAGCTGAAGTCGACCATGTGAGAAATCGTTGGATTACCGGTCAATGATGTATACCGTTAACCAACACGAGACAACCCACCGATAATGATAATGAGTGTCAAGGTGCCCCAGTACAATCTGACAAGTGCGAATGAATGAGTTGAAGTCGAACACTTGAAAGAATCTACCAATCAAGAGGCAATGATGAATCCCCACTGTCGATAGCGAAGAGTCTGCCACTGATGACTGCAAACCCTAAGGTACTGACAAAAAGACTCTAGATCTTGTTCCCAGAGCAATGAGTCGGAGTCGATGGGAAAAGATCTGCTGGAAGGAAGGCATTAGGGCATCCCACATCAGTCCAGCGCGAGTGTAACCCGCAGGCCAAGATTTGGAAGGAATCGGACGAAGGAGAGTGATGGAACCAAAACCGAAGTACGTTTCCGACGTGCACAAGATGAAGCTAGCGCACGGAAGAAACCCTCTGAACCAACCAATAATGAAAGCCGACACAGAGGCGAGAAATCCACCGATAGGGTCAAATGGAAATCAAGGTACTGCACGAATCCCAAGTGTGATAATGTGTGCTGACGTCGAACACAGGGGAAACCACTCAGTCAAAGACCCATGATGATGATCAAATGCCGAGCACGAGGTCACCTATCAATGATGGAAATAGGCCCAAGGTGCGGCTCTAGGCTTGCTCTCAGAGCAATGTGTCGTAGTCGATAAGAGACAAACCCGCCGGCAAGAAGTCAATGAGGACCTTCTCAAACCAGCACGAGCAGAAGATCAAAACATCTGATGTGATAGAACATGATACTGACGAGACCGGGAAGGCCGACTAAATAATGAGTCAAGAGACACCGCAGAATGGCCGACTCAGGCTAGACTTCCCTTGAACAAAAGCACGACTCTGTGATGACCATGGCAGTAAAAAGTGACACTGTATAAGTCTGTCTTGCAGGAGGCATAACAAACTCTCCATATGATTGGAAGAGATAACCAACCGGGGGAGAACTGACAAGTGAAACATGGTAAAGGCTGAACCTAGGTCAAAACTAAAACCATCCCAAATGTAGGAGATATATATAAGTAAATGTGCTTTGTTCAAGGGCGACAAACTGACTCTGTATTGCCATCAAAACAACAAAGATACATCCCGTTCCCGCTCTTTTTGTTATATTTGATTTTTTTGTCTTTTTCATATAATAAGCCTGAAAAAGAATAAAAGAATGCTATGGTACAATGGATAGAACAAGTATCAAAAAATCAGATGCACTAGTTCCTGGGATTGGAACAATCCTATGCTCAATGCAAGGTGGCGAAAACTGGTAAGTGATACTCAGAGGAACGTTCCATCCATGGGTAAAAGGTGTCAAGTCGTGATAGCTAAGTGCATGCAATGGTTAACTTGTACAAAGAGTCAAGGTCAAAAGTTGGCTTAAACATCGAGTCCAAATGAAGCCGGCTAAAGGCCAGGATA
This sequence comes from Pinus albicaulis, assembly GCA_034641835.2. Taxonomy (NCBI): domain Eukaryota; kingdom Viridiplantae; phylum Streptophyta; class Pinopsida; order Pinales; family Pinaceae; genus Pinus; species Pinus albicaulis. The sequence goes on along the minus strand of CM076575.1, from coordinate 1,116,997,035 downwards.
AACAAGTAGCCAATATGCAATGCAATAATACAACTTAATGACACCAGGGAGCCTCTAGGGTAAAAGCCAGAAAAAATGATAGTGATGAAGAAGAAGAATGAAGCTTCAACACATAAGACATGGCGGGACTAAAGAGGACTCCCGAGCCTACATAAAACGCAACATGGGCAACAAGTGATAGCGAGGAACTAACTAGGAAGCCCATGTAAAGGAAGGCTCTACCATCAAGTCATGATTAAATAATCGGCGAGTGAAATGGGTGTAATATTCATGACCTGATGGGATCGACCCTAAGGCAAGTGATCAGTATGGAGGCTAGTATGCAAGATGCAACGGAGAGTGATTTCCCTAACCTATATGCCAGTGAAGATCATATACCTGCCGTGACGAGTCGGTAATCATGGATCAAAAACCGGGAAAAATCTCAAAATCATCAAAATGTACCTGAAAACATACCAAACTGGGCACTTCCAAGCATTCGAGTTATGCAGCTTAAGATAGATCGAAAAAATGAGCATAACAATTTTTTGCGAAAATTTTCAACTTTTTAGGCATAAATAGACAAATTACCTCATATTTGGTTCATTATTGCATTGCTGATTTGGAAAAAAGTGCTCTGGAGAAAAAAACTTCTTTCGTCAAATCAGGAACAACCGACCGTCGAATCGTGCCGAAATTTCAGGTAGGCTCCTCAATCATCCTTGCAAATCATTTTGTCCATTTGGAAATTAAAATTAAGTGAATTTTACCCTTAAAACCCCTGCTAAAAAATGCGGACTTGCGCATATGCGGGTTCATTACAGGCAACTCGCGTATACACGCGACTGTGCAAAGAAAAAGTCGCGTATGCGCAGGTCCGAAACTTAAAAAGCGTGGCTAATGCATGATTTTATGAAATTTGACAGGATGACAATCTCATGGAGAGAACGTGAGCATAGCACAATTGACCAAGAGGTCATGCAAGATCGAGCAGCGCAAAATATCCTTCGGAATTGCGGATTGTTCAAATTCTTTAAAATGCCAAATATGAAAAGCAATCCTCGGTTGCTAGAAATGCTCATCAATTACTGGGAACCAGACCAAGACTTTTTCGTGATAGATCAGATGCCAATACGCATTGAAGTGGAAGACATATACTTTATTACTGGACTTTCCCAGAGGGGAGAACCAGTAGACTTGCACGGGAAGCCCCTGGGAGGGTTAACCGTGGAAGACTATGTCCACGTGTATTGCGTAGAGGGTTCCAAAAAGGTTGGAACTCAGATTGCAATTAAAGATTTACGGGATTTGCACATGAAAATCCTCCTTTTCACCATCGGCAGAGTGGCAGGATCTGCCTCCATACATCAGGCGTCCAGGACGCAAATGAGCATAGCAGTAGAATGTTTGACTCATGTGTATGATTGGTGCACAGCCCTTTTACTGAACATGAAACAACAGTTGACCTCAATCCGCCAAGCAAAGACCAAAAACTTTGGCTACGGTACAATTTTGACAACATTCTTCTTTGAGAAGATTCCAGCATTGAGACTCAGAGTTATCTCTACCATCAGTAGCCCGCGGGACCCAAGAATTTCCCATTGGGAGGACATGATGAAGAGATTGGGGGGTAGTGAGGTACCCCAGACCACATGGGACGATGAGTTCTTCCGTTGGTGGGGAGAAAAAATCATCGCAGGGGACGACTATCCCTATGTGAGGATGGACTTCCGTGGAGATCCAGATCTAGTTCTTCCACCAGGCACATCATGGGGCACAGTCGGTAAGTTTTGCAAAAATTTTGACTTATATAATTTTTTTGGATATTTTCAAATATGTATGAAAAAATGAAAAACAAACATGTTTTTGATTGGATTCATAATGACTGACAATTTAAAATGATCATGATTCAGATGTTGGACCAGTTCGAACTGAGGGTCTCCCGCGCCACAAGCGTCGCAGGGGCGAAGCAGATATTGTGGATTCAGATAGGACTCTCCAGGCCGTGCAGAGGAATTTGGAGGGACTAACCCGCCAAATACCTATGGCTGCTGTGGAGGACCTGCCGGAAGCCATCCAGAGACAGGTGGTAGGAGTGCCCCGAGACTGGGTTAGATTATTCCGCCGAGTTGCCACCGCAGTCACGTTCTATAGGAACACGACTTCTGGGCAGGGACCTCAGGAGTAGATAGATATTATGTATTAGATGACTGTATATTCTTTTTTGAGACTGAACATGATGGGGGCATAAGCCCAAGTTTTGTACGACATTATGGATCCAAATTTTGTAAAGTTTTTGAACACTCTGATGATATATATACAGCGATATTTGATGTGATGTGATAAATGTATCAAAATGTATGATGTTTTTGATGATTAAAATTATTGTATGGAATGATTAATATGCCAATCCAATGCTTGATTAGCTAATGAGTCAGCAAACCAATTGTCAGCTCGAGGAATATGAATGAAAGTTAAAAATTGAAATGACCTTTGTAACAAACGTACCCTCAAGAAAAATCATAATAAAAATGGATCTCGTACCCGATAAGTATTGTTCAACTGCGACACCACCAGCTGAGAGCCCAAGAAAACTACCAATGAATCAACACCCAAAGATATTGCCTCCGAGAGTAGATGAATAACTGCAGTGTATTCTGCTATATTATTGGAAGCAGGACCAATGCAGACCCCTCTTGATACTAACAGCTGACCGGATGGATAATGAAGCACCCAAGCCGCGGAAGCTAAGTTCCGGGTGTGTCTACTAGCACCATCGGCGAAACCAAAATGACTCATGACATCCAACACAACCTGCCAAAGTAGATCAAAAACATCACCACCTCATCAAAAATCGAAAATCAAACAGATATGTACAAAGAAAAAAACTACTATATACAAAGCAAAATGCCAGGCCAAAGCCTAGGCATAATACTTCTTCAAATAGAGCCCATTTCGGGGCTCCGGCAACTCGTTCCCTTCGAAGTCAACCAAGGTATATGCTCCTTTCTTAAGGAATTTTTTAACGATATAGGGGCCATACCACATCGATTTAAACTTCCCTGCCCCCAAGGCATCTTTTTCTTGGGCATAGACCAAAACAAGGTCACCTTCCGAAAAGACCCTAGGCTTAACCGCCTTATCGTACTGAACTTTTACTCGGTTTTTATGCGCTTCATTCATCGTGGCGGCATCTCGACGCTGCTCATCGAGATGTTCCAGATGAAGAAGCCGTTCTGCCAGACTAGAAGTGTTAGGAAGAAGTTCAACAGCTAATTTAAGAGAAGGAATCTCGCATTCAATAGGAAATACGGATTCTACCCCGTGCACTAGCTGAAACGGAGTAAAGCCAGTTGCAGTTTTCACCGACGTCCTGTATGCCCAAAGTGCAGGATATAGCATAATATGCCAGTTGGATCTAGCTTTATCAATTGTCCTTTGAAGAATTGTCTTCAAGGATTTATTCATGGCTTCCACTTGCCCATTGGCCTGAGGATAATATGGAGATGAATGCTCCTGCTAGAAACCCAATTTGAGAGCCAACTCAGCCATCATACTATTCTGAAAATGACTGCCATGGTCAGTGACAATCTCTCTAGGAATACCAAAACGAGCGATAACCTGGTTGAATAGGAAAAGAGCTGCAGTCTCACCATCATTCCCAAAAGTAGGCATAGCCTCGACCCACTTCGTAAAGTAGTCTACTGCTACGATAATGTACTTGTGACCTTTAGCCGAAGGTGGGTTACAAGTAGTATAATCAATACCCCACTTTGTAAAGGGACCGACAGTAATGACTGGAAAAAGCGGAGCTGGATGAGCGCGCATTTTTCGAGTATAGACCTGACACGGATGACACTTTTTGACCGATTCAATACAATCTTTGAAAATCGAGGGCCAAAAGTATCCAACACGCAAAATATTTTGGGCTGTAGCAAGCCCAGATAAATGACCCCCACAAGCTCCACTGTGAGAATCATTGAGCACAGCCTCAGCTTCTTCGAGAGTTAAGCAGCGTCTTAGGATTGAATCAACCCCTCGACGGTATAAAGCATCACCAATAATAAAATAATTCTTGGCTAAGTGACGTAGCTTACGACGCTCATCTTTCGAAAAAGTAGAGGGAAACTTCACAGTCTGGAGATACACAATGATATCCCCGTACCAAGGATCCTGTGAAGAGATAAGAAACAAGTGTTCGTCCGGAAAGGACTCATCATAGATCATCTCTTCTCCACAGGGCAACTCGGAGATCAATTCCACAAAAACTAATGATTTCTTGGATTTGGCAGACATGAACTCAAGATCAAATTCCTGTAAAATCACAATCCATCTATTGTATTTGCCCCCAATCACTCGCCTGCTGAGGACAAACTGAAATGGATTGGAAGCTGCCAAAACATAAGTTTTGTGAAGAATAATGTAATGCCGGAGTCGCTGCACAGCATGAACTGCTGCTAAAGCTAATTTTTCTATCGGAGTGTACCTGAGTTCAGGTCCTACCAATCCTCGACTTAGGTAGTAAATAACATGCTCTGCAAGAGCATCATCTTCCTGAACCAGAACCATACCGATGGTAGATTCTGCTGCTGCCAGATACAAAAGGAAATCTCTGCTATAATCAGGTGGACTCAATAAAGGAGCAGAGGTCAATGCTTTCTTCAAAGCATCGAATGAGTGTTGAGCGTAGTCGTCCCAAAGAAAAGGAACTCCTTTCTTCAACAGTCTCATAAATCCCTTTGTCACTTCAGCATAATTGACGATAAACCTCCGAAGAAAATTAGACTTTCCTTGAAGACTTTGAAGCTAACGGATGGAAGACGGGGGAGGCAACCGAAGTATTGCCTCAACCTTGAAGGGATCTACCCTTATCCCTTCCCTAGACACAATAAATCCCAACAGCCGACCGGATGTAACCGCGAAAACGCACTTGTTCGGATTCAATCGAATTTTATAAAAATGACATCTTTCAAATATTTGCCGGAGGTGACCAGGATGATCCATCCTCTTTCAAGAATGAGCAGCTAGATCATCTAAGTATGCCTCGATAATCTTCTTGATGTTGTGGAAGGCGTAAGACATGGCCCGCTGAAAGGTAGCCCCAGCATTTTAAGACCAAAAGGCATCTTCTTATATGCAAACGTACCCTAGGGACAAATAAAGGCAGTCTTATGTTGATCTTCAGGACGGATAGTAATTTGATTATATCCAGAGAAACCGTCCATGAAGGAGAAAATCTCATTACCGGCACACTCGTCAATGATCTGATCGATAAATGGTGTGGGGTAATTATCTTTAGGACATGCTTTATTTAGGTCTCTGAAATCAATGCACACTCGAATTGTTCCTTGCTTTTTATCCACGGGAATGGGATTTGAAACCCATTCAGTCAAAGGAACAGGGAATATGAATCCCGCCTTAAGTAGCTTCTCAACTTCAGCTTTGATAGCTGCTGCCTTCCTAGGATTGATAGGACGAAGTTTTTGCCTCACCGGCTTAGCATTTTCATACGTCTTGATCTCATGCTGGACAATAGATGGGTCTATACCAGGCATTTCCTCATAAGACCAAGCGAATACATCCCTATACTCTTTAAAGAGCTCGGTGTAAATTTGAATCTCTTCACGGGAACATTCAGCTCCGATGAAGACATTCTCGATAATATTGGGATCCCTGGAAATGTTCACCGGGATAGTAGGAGAGATCACAGCCATGTTCCCTTTAGCATAAACCTGTGTTGGTGCCAAAGGGTTCAAGACTGGGTGAACAGGACCAGGAGACGGAGGACTCGGAAAACTTGTTTCAACTTCGCTCAAATCAGGTAAGAAGTAAGACCGATGATGCAAATCATCCCACGGTCTATCTATACCTGTCATGGCTTCCAGGATGGCCTCTTCAGATGCAAGAGTGGTATCAAGGCAATCCTGGGCCGAAGAAGAACTAAGCGTCCAAGCCGGAGCCACATCACTATCCAACTCTTCCGGTGAAAGAGGAGCTGGGATGGTTTCTGCAGAGTCAACAATAGATTGATACGCAATCTCAGCTGCAGAAATAGGAAATGCCATTCCACCCACTTGACCTTCCGCTAATGTGGCAGTAGGGGAAGGTAAGGTCCAAGAGTCAGAAAAATAATGAGTTCTGAAGAACTCTCTTCGAAGAGGAGCCTTGGAGGATGAAATAGCATTAATATGGACCGTAGGAGGAGGAAGATCGAAAGTACCCATCAAGGAAGAATACATTCCAACTCCTAAATTCTCAACAGGCGCCTTAGTATTATCCAACTTCGGAACAGATGAGTCAGAAGACGCATTCAGGTCTACAGGAGGACAGTCCAATTGATCCACTGTAACGATCCTCCCTTCGTGGGGGAAACATACAATCCAAAATAATGAGGATGCAATGGCATCCATCTCATAAATCCAGTTCCTCCCCAACAGAAGGTTGTAGTCCAAGGCTGCATCCACTACCTCAACCTCTATATTGACAGTTTTTCCCCCAACACAGATGGGCAAAGCCGGGACAATACCATGGGGTCTGTGAGAATGACCATCAAACGCAGTAAGAAAAGTGCTAGATGGAATAGCTTTGGGAGATCCAAGTGTCTTCCAGCATGCGAGAGATATCACGCATGTGGAAGCACCCTCATCAAAAACCGTTCGAAAGATATTGCACTTTCGATACGATGATTTAACATGAAAAGCCATGTGATGAGGAAGTCTCTTCTTAAAATTATTCATATCAAAAGTAATCAGAAGAGAATTTTTTGGATCAATAGCCCCAATGGCAGTGAGCAAAGCACTGCACTGAGCCGGACAAGACTAGAGTACCTCTAAAGCTGACATAGCACAAGGACTCTGCGCCAGATCTTCCACAATCGAGTAGTTCTGGGTAGCCCTAGCGTTTGGATTAATCGTTGATTGCTTAGAAGATACTTTGGGCATCCGAGGCATAGACTCAATAGTAGGCTTCGTAATGTGAAGCGGCTCAGTAGCATTAGGAACTTCCTTGGCTTTCGAAGACTCTTCTCCGCCATAATCACGGGATCTCGTAGCGATATCCGCGTGAGCACTCATCATAAAAATGTTCAATGGAATTTCCCCTTCCTGGGTGCTCCCAGAAGAAGCCCCAGGATTCTGGTTCGCGCCAACAACTAATTGCTGCCCTTGGGGAAAAGGGTTTGTTAACACAGCCTGGGAACTAGAAGAACTCTGCTGAGCTAACAAGCGCTGAGCATCCTGAATTTTAGGGCAAAGGTGTGTGAGATGGTCTCCAGCACACAACTTGCATGGAAACTTCACTTTCTTCTTCTCCTTTTGACCCTCACCAACACGCTCGTTGGTTTTATTTGCATTACCCTTCTCGTTCTTGCCCTTCTTCTTGTTATTTCGTCCCTTCTTCTTCCCATCGGATTGTTGATTTCCTTTGGGATCAGAAGCTTGGACAACATTTATGGACAAAGACTGGGAAGGCGATGACTCGGTGGGCACAGCCTGACTAGAAGGAGCAGATTGCAAGGACAACTGCTGCAGTTGATTAAGCAGGCTGGCTACACCACTATTGATCGATTCGACAAGCCCATCACCATGTGGACCGGGCTTAGTTTTCGATAAATCTAATTTGGAGCGAGGAGCATTGGGAAAATATTTATAAAGGACCCCAGACTGAGAATAGATCAGTTCCAGCTGCTGGGCCCTAAAAATGGCCTGCTCCTTAGAAAATACCCCAGATAGGGATACATCTTTTGAAATGTCTGACTGCAGAGATTTCAGAAACCATTCGAGAAGGAATTCTCCTGGAATATGAGCTTTGATAAGCCTCTTCCTTCTCCTCCATTCCTGAATGTGATCAGAAATGTGCGTTGCCTCATCCTGTTTAAAATTAGCCAGGAGTTCGGTCCCAGCCTCATATCTGACAGGCAACTGAAAATGGTTTAGAAATGTGACAGCCAGTTCTCCAAATGTAGCAAAACTGCCCCCAGTTAGCTCGATATACCATTTGGCAGCGTTTCCAGTTAGGGTGCGTTGAAATAATCTCAACCTGATCGAATCATCGATCAGGGAGTTCGAAGAACACCATAAGTGGAAAGTGGTGATGTGGTCAGCCGGATCCTCCCCATTCTTACCTTCAAATTTTGGAATATGTGAAGGAAGTTTGGTTGGGACCGGAGGCCACCCCGGACTATAACGAATCGGATCATTAGTCAACTTCGACAGATCTGGCAAGTTCAATGTTGCCAGAAAAGGTAAGCGAGGCGGAGCCTGATGATTCCATCCTTGATGGGATGGATTCCCAACATTCTGAAAAGAATAGCCTGGATTTGATAAGGCACCAGGTTGCCAGAAAGGACTCGTAGAAAAAGGAGAAGAACCTCCTCCCAACGCAGAGTTACCAAAGCCCAGACCAGTTCCCCCCGCTGAAGTATTGAATGAAGAGGAGAGCCCTTGATAGGGGTTCCAGGCATTAGAAAGAGGAGAAAAGGTCTGGTAAGCACTCGACGAAGGGAAAGAAGCATTCCCTTGATGACCTGTGTAAAACTGATTCCCTGCCCCCGCTGTAGTAAACACAGGATTCCACCCTGTAAAAGTAGTCAAACTTTGCCCCCCAGACCAAGGGTTAAAACTCTAGGTCTGGGACGTAAACGGAAACGACCCTAAAGAAGGATTGGAACTAGGAATGTGCCCAGTTCCAAAGGGGAAACCCTGAAAAGAAGCTGATCCACTAGCCATAGAAGACATGGGTGTAGATCCAGCTGCAGCAGCGGAAAAGGAAAAAGAGGGATTCCCACTAGAGGGCATCCCTGAACAGAAGGGACCAGAATGAGAAGCATGTGCTTGGGTGAAACCAGAGCCAAACACAGCAGCACTAGAAGCAATCGAAGATAAAGCAATAGTGCCCCCTCCTTCAACAGAAGCAGGGGTCTGAATGCCTACAGCACTCACGGCAGAGGCCGCGTTCCCAGTCGTGGCCATCGAAAGATATGAATGATACAGAAGATCTTCCGGTCTCTCAGACTCAGGTCCGATGTACTGAACAACGAACAGATAGTCAGGAGGAAGAGGAGATGGACCTGTCGCAGGAGGCTCAGGTACGTCTTCAATTTGAAAATCTTCTTCCCGAGGAAACAAAACTCGCGAGGTGAGCGGAACGCTCCTCTCGGAACCGACACCAGAATCAGCTATGAAACCTTCAGACCTTTGTGGAGGATCTCTCTCCACTGCGTCAGACGCCACAGGGTGGTAACCACCTGCTAAATCACTCCTATGCCTTCTCGAAGAAGGCTCTGGACTCTCGGGAGATAACCCCCAGATTCTCCTCGATCGACGAGGCGCTTGATCAGCCACTTTTATAGATTTTAAATTAGACTCAAAAAAGTGAAAATCTAGGCAAGCTAGGAGCAAAGAGCACTCACTAAAATAAAAATCCCTGAGATACAGTCAAGCAAACAGCCTCCAAGTATTTCCGCTCCGGGTGATGAGGACCGGACACCAAAATACAGGAAAGCGAAATATAGGACCTCCCGAAAGCAGTCTGGGATGATTAGGGCCCATAACAACTAGCGAAGGTATCAGAAACAGTTACGCCGACCTCCTAACGACAGCCTTTGCCGGCTCAAGCACCCAAGCTTCGCAAGGGCACCCCCTAGAAGTACTGCTGAAAGTGATGCGACGTCTGCCTCAGGTACCACGGGTATTCCCCCCCGCAGTCACCTATGTGGAACCTAGGAGTGGAAACTATGGGCACCAATCCGTGTCAGAAGCCGGGCGGAACGGTCTTGAGGTCAGATTCAGCTAATCAGAGAGGGGGTATCCCTCTTCTCAACCTTCACTTCCCCTCGCGCTTGACTCTCTAGAGGAGAGCTTTCCCGGACCACCTAACGGAGTTGGATTTCGCTCAATTAATCAACTTCTATGTTTTGTTTGAGCGGCCTTGGAGAGTTAACTCTCCACTCACCTAATCCAAGGCCCTACAACCTAGCTAGTTGGTGTATGACACTTAGAAAACTTGCTAGTTGATTTTAGATTATATCGCTTATTTTAATGGGCTGTTATGTTAAGTCACAAGGATATGGAGATGAAACTTATGATGTTTTTGACGCAGAAAGAAATTAATAAAAACTTAACTACATGCAAATGCAGTTATTGTCTTTCGATGAAAAGAAATCTCTACACGGGTTCTACGAGATTAAAAATTGTATTTTTTCTTTTCAAATAGCAAACTCACACTCACAAAAACTATGAAATTGACTAAATGTTTAAATGCACCTAATGAAAATCACTACAAGCATGCAAATCCTAAGATGCAAATCTCCTAAAGCAGAGTGAAATTTCCCAAAAAGTCCTTCAGTTTTAACTTGTCTTGGTTGTCCAGAAAGCTAGTTCCCGAAATCAAGAACTCTTAATATAAAGACACCAAAGATGCTTAAAAAACAAGAAGAAGAAATGAATAACAATTCCCTTCCAATTATCAAGCCAAAAACCAAAAGCAAGAAACCTCACAAAAACTTCAAAAGATATGGTAAAACGAAAATGAAAATGCAACAACAAAAGAAAACAACAAGAGAAAATGTTTTTTGAGCCTTTGAAATGCAAAAACAAAAAGCAAAACAAATGTTTTTTGAGCTTTTTAGTTTTATAGAGAAAGAGCTCGAAAAGACCAAGCAAAACTATCAAAATCCAAACCAAACAAGACTGAATTTCAAGCACAAACTTCAACAATGCTCCAAACCTTATAAAGCTAACTAGTAGCAAGATCAATGAGAGCAAAAGAAGACAAGAAAACTCAGCCACTCAGCCTAGAAGAATAATATAAACTTGCTGCAAGCAAAGACTTCGAAGAAGCAAGAAAAACTCTTCAAAAGTTGCAACAAGACCTAGCCTACTGAACTCAAGAAAACCAATCAAGAAACGAGCAAAAATCGTAGTGCCAAGCAAAACACAAAGACATGAAAGAGTAAATGAGCAGGAGCTCACTGTTCTGATAAAGCAGAACAGCCAAGAATGCTCAGAAAGCTATCTTGGTACTCAAACCAGAAGTGCTAGCACCAGAAACAACACTTTGCCAAAAAGACTAGTTTTTAATCAAACGAAAGAGAGAAAAGACCAGAAACCACTTCCTTCACAATCCAGAGAGTACAGAGACACTGTAGGAATAGGTCTCCACAGCCAGAAAGGACCAAAAAGTCAAGAAATCCAAAAATTCAAAATCTTCCTAGGTATACGCTACTTCACAGTTTAGCAACCAGCGTGCATACGCGTCTGTGCTAAGGGAAACTCGCGTATACGCGGGTCCCTTTAGACAAACTTGCGTGTATACACGACTGTGTGCAGAAAAAAAGCGCGTATACAAAGGTAAATAATGAAAAAAACAAAAAGGACAAGCCTGGATAAGAAACCAGGAGTTCAGACTGACTGAGAAAAAGTAAACTGGACTGCAAATGAAAGTTAAAACTGTCGGCAACCTACCAAACAGCTGAAACCACCCTACAGGGGAGTCACAAGAATGTGATCCCCAACGGAGTCGCCAGTTCTGTTTCGGGGAAAATCACCCTAGAGGTTCGTTGGGTTACAACCTCCACAGAGCAGGGGCATGCTACTTAAGAAGGACTCACACAACCATGCATGTTCAGAAAAACTAAATAGAGTAGATCGAGAAAGTTACCCGTAGGTCCTACGGTTGAAGCAGATCCCGCAGGGTCCAAACCCCCAGCAACCGTCCTTCCTTCTTAACCTGAAAGACAAGAAGAAACAAGCACGAAGAACTGGTTGTACATCATATATCTACTCTAAATGTTAGTGAAATCCATATAAAACATCAGATAAATCATAATGAATGCTTAAATAACAATTTTCTCATATATGTAAGCAGACACTAACACGTATATTTCGGGAACAAGATGGTACTTCTGTATTATAAATAGCATGTAAAAAAGTAACGAGTGGAGAGATCACTTGAATCCTTCCACGATCTTCGAGCAGACCGTCGTCCGGATCCGTCCCGCCCTTGCCTCGCTAAGACTCCTTCCAAACTGGTGCATACGAGATGACATATAGGGAGATGAGCATCTCAAGGAAACAATAGTTTCCTGTAATGAACTGGGAAAGTGCAGGAGGCACGGGGAATAAGACTTGGATAGGGAATACCAACAGAGTATAATATCAATAATTCTCTCTCTCCCTTAGGCCATACACATGAGGGGTTTTTATACTCCCTCCAAGTAGTTTCAACAGCTGGAAACAGTTGGCCACGTGCTGGGGTGGTTGAACTACCTGAGTAACCATCAACCCAGCCCGAAAATAGGGAATTTTTATATATTTTTTCATAATTTTAATGGCATACGCGGAAAAGTGCAGCTGGACTTGCGTATACACGCGGAAAAGTACGGGCATAGTCGCATATGGGGATTTTTATACTGTTTTTAAGTGAATTTGTCCAAGTCTGTAGGAATGGGTGCCCAAAACCATCAAAGAAATCATGAATCATATGAAGGTGAGAAATGATGCTATAACAGAGTTGGTAAATCATCTAAGTAGGATTGCACAATATGTTTGACATCGTGAAAAGTGTAAGACATTGCCCGTTGAAAGGTTTCACTATCATTATTTAATCCAAATAGGATTTTTATATAAGAAAAGGTTCTCCATGGAAAATAAACACAGTTTTATGCTTATCTGTAGGAGGTATGTTGAATTGGTTGTAGCTGGAAAATTCGTCCATGAAAGAAAATATTTCGTTGCCGACACATTCGTCAACAATTTGGTCGGTATAGGGGGTAGGATAGTTGTCCTTAGGGCAATATTTTTTAATATCCATATAATATACACACACTATGATGGTCCCTTTCTTTTTATTAACTGGAACAATATTGGAAACCCAATCATTCAAGGGAACAAGATAGATAAAACTTGCTTTTAGTAATTTTTCAAATTTAACTTTTATAGAAGCAGCCTTTCGTGGATGCATTGGACGTAATCTTTTTCTGAAAGGTTTGGCATCTGGGTAATTCCTTATTTCATTAAAAACTATGCTAGGTTAAATTCCTGGAATTTATTAATAGGACTGAGAAAAAATGTCACATAATTCTTGAAATAGGGCTTTAGACATTTGAATCTCTTCGAATGAGTACGAAGCGCCTATGTGAATGTTCTCAATAATTCCTTATTTGATTTAGATGTAAATTTTAGTGGTTGTAGATATGTTTCCAAAATTATTTTTAGATTCATATTGAAGAATTCACATAGGACATTCAAGATTATCTACGATTTGAGGTGAAAATATGGTAGAAAAATCATTCTCGATTTTATCAAGGCTAGGTAGAAAATATGAACGATGATGAAAATCATCCCATGGAATTTCATCAAAAGTCATTATTTCCATGTATCTCTCATGGAAATAACCAATATAGTTTCAAATAATCATCAGTGCACACAATCACTCGATCAATTTCAAAGAATGGTGGATCAGAAAATATTTTAACTTCTTGATAAGCTAATTCAAATGGGCTTAAAGGAATATCACTTCCTGATAAGCTAATTCAGATTGTAAAGGCACATTCTATGGATCAAAAGTTTCCAATGTGCTTGATGAGGTCATATTAACTTGGAAAATGTTATAAGAAACGCTCGGTGGAGGGAGTGGAAAAGTTCCCATGAGTGAAAAATATTTGATCAAACCAACACCAACATCTTTATAGTTAGCAATCGTTTTCCCCACAAAAGAGATACTACCAGTAGAGTTAGGGTTGGAAGTGCAGTATAACTATAATTTCACTATTTTCCCTTGATGAGGAGACATTATCATGTGAAAAAGTGATGAGACCACTGCAGACATAACATAGATCTAGCTTCGACTGAGTAAAAGGTTGTAATCGAGTTGAGCATCAATGACTTCAACTTTGACTGCAACTGTGTTACCTTCTAACTCTATAGGTAGATCATTTAAAATTCCATATGGACGAAAAAATCTTCCATCAAATGATTGTAGAGTGGTAGGAGACTGAATGATGGTTCGAGAACCCGAGGATTTCCAGCAATCAATAGAAATGATACACGTAGAAGATCCTTTGTCAACTATTGTGAAAAAAACTCATTTAGTTTTGACGAAAACTGGTATTTGGAATATGAGTTGATGTGGGAGTATAGTTATGTGGATTTCAATATCAAATGCAGTAAGATTAGAGTCTTGTGGATCAATTGCTCTAATTTCTGACAATACCAATTTCCTTTGTGTTGGACATGTTTGCAGCACTTCAAGAGTCAACATCGCTGAAGGAGACATTGCCAAATATTCAACAATGTTGTAGTTATGAGTAGCTATAGCCTAAGGGTTAAAAGTTAATTTTCAAACAACACCTTTAGGAGGTGGTCGAATCACCATGACAAAATTTGGTTTTTCAATCTGTAATGGTTGAGAAGGAGGAGGAATTGAATTGGAAGGTTTACTAGATTGACTAGTATCATTTCCATTTACTACAGGACCCTCAGATTCGTAATATTTAGATCTCGTGGCTACCATCACTTGTGAATACATAATCATGATATATTAAGATGTGGAAAAAGATGATTGGTTATGTGAAATCATATTACTGTCTTGAGAAGGGAAAGGATCCTTTAAAATAGAAGGAATATGATAAACTTTAACGAATTTAGTAACCTTTTCCCAATGTGGCCATTCCATGGTGTAATGATCTTCATCACAAATCAAGAAAGGATAATGGGGCTTCTTATTTTAGTCAAAGGGTTAATTTTGTTTGGTTTCTCTTTCTGGGAAGAATTTTTCTTCACTTTTCCTTTCCCCTTATTTTGACTTCCAGACTTTTGACTCTTTCCATTAGATGAGTCTACAACATTAATTTCGGAAGTAATTTCTGGAGAAGGGTTTTCACTAGGTGAATCTTGTATAGCCAAAATCTGAGTATTTTTAGAATTCTTATTTTTACCCTTATATTGATGGCCAACAGAACTGATCACACCATCAATGGTGTGAGATCCTGTAGGGGTTGACTCTGGTTGATCTAAAAATGTTGGGCGAGGGAGATTTTGGATTTTTTCATGCAAAGTTCCAGATTGTGTATAAACAAGGTCTAGGTACTGGGCAAAAGAATTTACCTACTATTTGATTAAAACACCTCCATTGGCAACATCTTTCGTAATGACAGGAAGTAATGAAATTGTGATCCACTTAGCCAAAATCTAATATGGAATAAAAAAATTGACCAAGCAGCGTTTACGCCTCCATTCATGCATATGATCGGAAATGTAGGTAGGTTTCGATTTTTTCAAGAAATTCAGAAGTTTAGGACCATTATCATATCGGATAGGTAGATGAAAGTGTGTCAAAATTTTGTCTCTAAGGAGTTGAAATTTTGGAAAGAGGCTCATGGTAACTCAATGTACCATTTTTTATTGAACTAGTTAAAGTTCGTTGGAAAGGATGTAATATTCTAATGGAATCATCAATTATTGAATTCAATGCACACCAAAGATGATATGTCATAACATGGTTTGATGGTTCCTCTCCTAATTTACCTTCAGACTTCGGAATTTCACTGGACAACTTAGTAGGAAATGTCAGCCAAAATGGATAATAATAGATTGGATCATTCATTGGTTGAGAAAAATCCGTAAAATCTAAATTTACAATAAACAATAACTGTAATTTGGGGTCCTATTGCAAATATTTATAACCTTGAGGGTTAATTCCAGTACCTGGAGGAGGGTACCCAAGTTATCCTAGAATATTTTATGCGTTTGGTATTTTCATTCCTCCATGGTAACCAGGATGAGACATACCAAGTTGCGGTTGAAATGGAATTTCAAATGTATGACCTAGGTATGGTTGACTCTGGAAAGGTGGACTTTGACCAATTTTTCCCAAGTAATATTGCCCCTGTAAAGGTTGACCTTAAACAAATTGACTCTGAGGTTGGCCTTGAAAAGCTTGACCTTGAAAAAGTGTCTTCATAATTCCTATAGTAGGTTGTCCCATAGGAATATGTGTGGTAGAATGTAAAGTGGGACCAGTTTTATAAGAAGATGCTTAAGAGATAGCTTGTGTAGTTTTCCGAACCGGTATTTGAGGTGTAGTTTGGACCGTTGTTTGTGATACTCCCAAAATGGGTGTTTGGGGTGAACTTGGAACCGGTTTTTGAACAAATGTTTGAATAGTATTCTGAAAAGGTGTTTGAGGACTACCCTAGACAGGTTGTTGTACTTGTATTGGAATACCTTGAACATGTATTTTTGGAATAGATTGTCCAATAGGCTAAACAAGTTGATAAACTAGCACTTGTGGAGCAACTTGAATAGGTTGTTGATAAAACATAGGGTTCCAAATAAAATTCATCCCTGGGTAAGGATCACTTATCAAGGATTAAGACACAATAGGTTGACCTAGACCTACCTGAGGTATATGAACATATTTTTCATAATTTCCTGCAAAAGGTTGTCCCCAGCCATAGGATATGACCCAAAAAAATGTTATCCTATAGGTGGAGGATAAAGTGGTTGCCCCCTAGGTGGATAGTAAACACCACTTGGGGTTATTTTAGGCTTACCTAAATTTCATATTACCATGTTAATATATTGGTATGATTCCAAATGTATTTGAGGCGTGGAATTCATGCCTTTGATAGTAGAGGTAGATATACCATATGAAAAAGTAGAAGTTTGAGGTGAAGGAGAGGCTCCTAGAAAATTTCTAGAAAGCAACTGGTACCCAGCAGTAACTAATGGACCACAATACAATATTGAATTTGGAGAGTTTGAAAACACAGAAGTATCAGTAGGTATACTCCCAAAAGGAATTCCTAACATAGCTCGTCTCGGTGAAAAGTAAAAGGGAGTTTGTAAATGTGGAATACCTTGACCTAAATAGTTCAAAGGTGTGAAATACCAAGGATCTGGTTCGAAAGTGTCAAAAGGAAATCTTGGAAAACTTTTTGTTTCGCCAGTACAAACAGGAGTACATGGTGATTAATCATCCTCTTCTTTAGTAATGCCTTCAATACTAATGAGAACAGGAGATAGTTCAGTTGTAACTATAATTTTCCTTTACGATGAAGGTGTTGAAGGAGTAGGGGCTCTAGCAGTTGAAGGCGATTCAGGTTCATAGATATCAGGTTTAGGTTCATCAATTTCTGGTTCAATGAATTTTGTTTGTGAAACCTCACCGGTATCAGATTCTTGATGAACAATTTTTGTAATTACTAGACCAGATTAATCTAAGTCTATTTCTACTTCTTGAAGTTGAACCACTCCAGTTTCTACTATCTCAGATTCTACAATGGCAGATGTTTCAGGTTGGTCTAAGGTCTCGGATCCTGTTGATTTTTACTTCTTAGCTTTAATAGTTTCCAACTGACTCGGTGCATATTTAGGGGAAAAACCCTGCATTATATGTGAATGACTCAGTAAATAAACCACAGTGAATTTTTATTAAAAATTCAAATCATATTAAAAATTCACACCTAAATTCTCTAAAAAGTAAAAGCAAACAATTAGCACATAGATCTCTATCCCTGGCACTATTTGATCCATATATCAGCAGATAATTGTTATTACATTTTCCAGCTGTAGTTATATCTATTGGGACTATGTTGTACTTTTTCTTCGGCATTCTACTATGCAGCATCATTCTATGTTTTGGCATATGTATTCATGGGAAGCTTGTTTTCCTTGATTATTTGAGTTATTCCCATGTTTATTATACTTATTTGCTATTGATTTACATAATAAAATGGCTCCATGTTTGTCCCACATGTTTGTGTATTGATATTCACTGCTATTTCCATTATTTTGTTCTATATTGCTTCTTTTCCTATTTTTGGATATTACGGTGGTATCAGAGCATAATATTGGCTGAGCCTGTGTACTTCAACTATTATGTCATCTAAAGAGGCTTCTCATAGAAAGGAGAAGATTTGCAAGAGAGATGGAGGCAAGACTCCATTATCAAGAGTAATGAAGGGAAAGGAGTTTTCAAAGCTTCTTCTCCAAACTATGCATGGTATTAACAGAGACATCAAAGAGATCAGGATGGAGAGATATAGAGATTCTCCAAGAGGGTTATCACATGAAATAAGCTCCAGTATTTCACATTATGTGTGTGAGAATTCAACCTCACCATCAAAACCACGACGTTGTATCATCCCTACATTCTTGGCAAGAGAAGAAGAGGAAGGACACACACCAAAGGAGGAGGCTCTTGGTGACTATTTCCAAGAATATGAATCTCAGTCCAAGAGATTCAAGGAGCATATAAACTTCCAAGGGTTCTGCCAAATCAAAGAAAATAGAAGACCTAGTAACCACAATAGAAGAAAAGGGTGCATGCAACACACTTTGGGTAGATTCTTTCTTCCTAATTTTGATGGGTCACCCAAGTGCACAAATAATGCTTGGGTAAGGAATTTGGACACATATTTACAGCTGCATCAATTTTCAGAAAAGGAGGCCATTAAGGTAGCAATGTTGCACCTTGAAGGTAAGGTTCATGATTGGTGGTTTTAAGGTTCTTCTTCATTGAGTCATGCAAATTTAGGCTACCTATGCAGAGTTCACTAGGAGGCTAGTGAAAATATTTGATCAAAAACATTCTAAAACTTCTTTGGGTGAGCTATCCTGTAACATCCCAAAATAGGGAAAATCAACAAGGTTGGGAATATCTTATAATATCCCAAGATTGGAGATACAACATTATGTAAACACAATAATGGAGTAGCAGAGACAAATAAACTCATAAAATGTAAGAAGAACACATAGCCATCTTATTAATTTTCTAGCAGCAAAATGTATACAAATCCTTGAGGAAACAATCACTCAAGTTGGGCAATGCAACCCTCAATAGAACATATACATGATAAATGAAGAACACTGCTACATGAAGAAAGCCCAAGGCTATGACTGCGCAGTCTATAAGGAAAAATTGCTACAAAATTATTTAAATACATAAATATGTCAATATATAGCTCATACAATATGGGGAGCAAATATATAGACTCCCAAAGGCAATTTCTAGACAATCCTGGAAGGATTGGCTAAAATATGCAAAAATACAAAATGCCGGAGTTGCAGGGGCAAGACTGAATAGCAGCTGCAACACATGAACTAGATGGAGATGGCTGAATATGATGTCCAATCTTAAATAGACCTCCTCCAATGGATATTCCAAGTGAAAGGATGATCCTAACACTGAAGATCTCACCCTCCAAACAATCTGCAAAACCCTCACTGAAAATTCTCACTGAAAATAACACATTCACTAAGGGATACTACGCTGTAGGTACAAGAGAATGGGTTGGACCAATAACAAGATCTGCAATAAGCTCATAAACCTTCCTTAATAACCTCCCAAAGGAATGGGAGCTCCCTCCTCTGAAAGATAGCTCCGGAAATGGTGTTGTGGAACCTCCACTACAACACCCTGCAACACAACGTTATACTTCAGCAAAAATAATGTTGTAGCTGAAGGAGGTGGCTTGGCCTTGAGCCTAAATGTGGAGAAATTAAGTAAAGGATCCGTCAAGAGGCCTCTCTTGAAAGGAGAAAAAATTTCTAAATAGGAATACCTTGTGCTAAACAGCACTGCAACGCTGCTAAACAACATGAGACTGCACAAGAGTCTAAATAGACCATAAAATCAATAATACATTTCATATCCTGCTATGGCTGACTTGCCCTCCTTTTATACAAATGGAAGCCCTCTCTCCATGGGTCCCACTCATTAGGGTTTCCTCCATCAAGATATCTTCCTCCCTCTTTCATTGCGCTGTCCCACAAGATGATCTCCACCTTCTATCCCTGCGCTATTGACTTCGTCAAACTTGACCTTGTCTTCATGCAATTGTCCTCTTTCACACATGAGGGTGTGAAATATAGCTCCAATGATGATCCCCTTTCATTATATGAGGGATTTTATTCATGTTTTTATTATTTATGGGCCTCCTTACCCAATTATTCAACTCCTAGGTGATACAAACAAAAATTAATGTTCCAACTAGCTGCATGCTAATTTGGGAACATTACAGTCCTCCCCTCCCAAATGTTGCTTTTCCTCAAGCAACTACAAGGATAGAACTAAAGAGCCTTCTTGAGGCATGAGGGCTGATATGAATTGGGATCTACCATCCCCATATGAATCTCCCATCCCCAAGAAATCATCCATACAAAATGAGTTACCTCCCAACATGGAAACTCCTGAAAGTATTCCTCCACCTTTGGCTCATGCAAAGTAGGTGGGATGAAAATATGATCATGGTAGACAGAGGAGCCTACCCCACACTATCCTTCTCTCCACTTATGATAAGTGCAGAGTGTTGGTTGATCTTGGGCTATGATAACGTTTCCCTCAAGTGGCAAGAAGAAGACTAGATCCTCAAGGATCTCCTCTCCAACGTTATGAAACATGTTGGCCCAAATCCTTCCATTTATGATGAGTTGGAAATCACCATCATATGGCATCCAATCAGTCCCATGGCCCACCTCAGGAAAGAGCCAATGTTTGGTTGTGGTGGCCATATCACCTCTCATGCTCCCATTAGAACATGAAATGCAAATAATGTGGGAAATATCTCCCCTAAGGGACACATCCAACCAATGTTCCACTCCCCCAATCATGCTTCCAATAAAAATAATAACAACAACATCATAAGGAACTATAATGATAAACATACTAGTTTCCATATGTAGCAAGGGAGAAGGAAAATGGTCCTCAAATGCAACCAATGCAGTTTGACCCTCAACTACAAAAGAGAGTGACAAAAAGTGTGGTTTCTCAACCACTTGCTTGCTGTCCCACTCTCCTCATATGTTTGGAGAAAGTGAATGATGTATGGTACAAAGTGAGCATGTTCTCCAAAATACATCTCCTCCCCAAGTGCTCCTAGGGAGTGGTCATCAATACTGCTCATTGCCTCAAGTAGACCATGAAGTCTAGAAAAAAGAATGCTACTCCTTGGAGTTACATCCTACACATGTATGATTAAGGGATGCATATATACATTATACAAGTCATTATGCAAACAAACAATACCCTTACCATATGTCTTGCTCATGCAAATAGAGTGGCTCATAGATGAGTCTCCTCTCATCGTCAAGGAGAAAAGAGGTGGCTGTGCTAACTCTTCCAAAGAGTTATGTATCTCCTCCATGTCGACATGATCCATGCATCTCCTCATATGCTGATACATCTCCTCCTCAAAGCCTTCCCAAAAATATCCATCCATGATGGTGTAGTATGCCCTCATAGAATAAGTGTGGTTGAAAAGGAAATCTTCATGAGCTCCTTGTAGCAAATTCTCCTTGAGCTTGGAAGCTCTAGATAAGAAGATCCTACTATGATAGTAGATGACCCCATCTCTAACTGAATATCCCTTTTCATGCAACTGGTCATCCAATATCATGCAAGTAAAAAGATCCTTGGAATACTCCACCAATAGCTGGGAATTCCAATATGGATCTATCCTCCATAGTGATATCGCTGATGAACTATCATGAAGAGAATATGTCATATGGTTCTCCTCTTCTTTTACATCTCCCATGCCAAAGATGCAAGTTGGAAGGCTGCTATCCTTCCCATGCTGCTTCTGCCATAGCGCAGAATCTGAAATGAGAATGGGTAAAGATGATGTTGAGAGAATGCCTCTCTCCTCCTTGAGTCTACCCAAGACTCCCAGCACTGTACCAAGCTCTCCCAAGGTCTCCACTCTTCTGAAATCAATGAGTGATGCCTCAAGATGTGAAGCATCCATCCTCCTCTTCTAATATAGTGGTCTCCCTGGTGTAATGCCTCCATGCAATGAGACATCATCATCAAGAGTAGATTACATATATGAATGGGCAGATTTGTCCTTGCCCTCACTGCGCAATCTAGTCTCCCTCTTAGGTGCATCAACCTCCTAAAATTTATAGGGGTTTTTACTCCTCATCACATGATGTTGGTCCTCCCCCCTATCTCCTCCTCTTGTCTCCATAGTTCCACACCTCATCATCAATGGCACATGTAGAACATAAGTTTTGCCTTGATCTCCACACATGAGATCCAGGGGACTTCCTTTCAAAGATGCAATAATCCCTCTATTTGGAGCAAGAGTTCCTCCTTCCTCTGCATGAGGTGCTAGATCAACTCTAGACATGACAACGTTGTTGCCCTCAACCTCCTCAACATGAATGGGAAACCTCCCAATGATTAGATCCTCTTTTGGAAAAGGGATCTCCATGTCTTTTTGTTTAGGAACATGAGATAAATGTCTTGCCTCTAACAAGGTATGATGCAATATTTCAGCCTCCTCCATGGTTTTCTGAAGTGGATATGAGTTTATAATTTCCTCTATCACATGTAAGGGTTTGATTTGTTTAGCTTCACCATATGTGTTGCAAAAAGTTTTCCTTCAAACCTTTCCACCAATATCTTAATAAACCTTTCATAAGAATAAGTTTTTGAATTTTTCAAAGAAAAGTACTCAAATATCCACCATGCATAGGCCTTACCTCCAAGACGCAGCGCTGCAACTCTGATGGCTTCATCTTCAGAAGGTGCTACTGCAAAAAGGTGTCTAGTTCTTCCACCAAAGCTCCAGCTGAACATGTAGGTGAACCATCAAAAGTAGATAGAAGGAATCTACTCTTATCATGCTGCTTTATTCTCCTCACCTTGATCTTGAAAAAGTCTGGAAAATTTATATGGTCTCTAAAATTCTGAGTTTGAGACTCATACTCTTGTAGAAAATCACTAAGAGTCTCCCTCCTAGTTATTCCTTCTTCTTCCATCTCTCTCATGGAAAATCTGGGCATATGACTACGCTGTGTATTATGATGTGTGGCTGCATGCTCACACTCATCATATGACAATCTAGATTTTGATTCAAATTCAAACCCTCTTGGAGATTCTATACACATCTCCCTTCTAATCTTCTTGAGATCTCCTTGAATGCTCTGTATAGATTTAGGAAGAATATTTGAGAGCCTCTCTTCCTTATTTCCTCCAAAGAATGGAGTCTTCATCTTCTCTTCTTTTGATATCATATTGGCTGAGTTCCACAAGCTGAGCCAAGGTTATGCTTTGATACCACTGTAATACCCCAAAATAGGGAAAATCAACAAGCTTGGGAATATCTTATAATATCCCAAGATTGGAGATACAGCAATATGTAAACACAATAATGGAGTAGCAGTGACAAATCAACTCATAAAATGTAAGAATAACACATAGTCATATTATTAATGATCTAGCAGCAAAATGTATACAAATCCTTAAGGAAACAATCACTCAAGTTGGGCAATGCAACCCTCAATAGAAATATACATGATAAATGAAGAACACTGCTACATGAAGAAAGCCCAAGGCTATGAATGCGCAGTATATAAGGAATAAATACTCCAAATGATGTTAATGCATAAATATGTCAATATACAACTCATACAATATGGGGAGAAAATATATAGACTCCCAAAGGAAATTTCTAGATAATCCTGGAAGGATTGGCTGAAATATGCAAAAATACAAAATGTCGGAGTTGTAGGGGAAAGACTGAATAGTAGTTGCAACTCATGAACTAGATGGAGATGGTTGAATATGATGTCCAATCTGAAATATACCTCCTCCAATGGATCTTCCAAGTGAAAGGCTGATCCTAACATCGAACATCTCACCCTCCAAACAATCGGCAAAACCCTCACTGCAAATGCTCACTGAAAATAACGTAGTCACTGAGGGATACTACGTTGTAGGTGCAAGAGAATGGGTTGGCCCAATGCCAAGATCTGCAATAAGCTCAGAAACCTTCCTTACTAACCTCCCAAAGGAATGGGAGCTCCCTCCTCTGAAAGATAGCTCTGGAAATGGTGTTGTGGAACATCCACTGGAACACCCTGCAACACAACAATATACTTTAGCAGAAATAATGTTGTAGCTGAAGGAGGTGGCTTGGCCTTGAGCTTGAATGTGGATAAATGAAGTACAAGATCCCTCAAGAGGCCTCTCTTGAAAGGAGAAGGAATTCCTAAACAATAATACCTTGTGCTAAACAACATTGCAACTCTGCTAAACAGCAGAAGACTGCACAAGAGTCTAAACAGACCATAAAATCAATAATACATATCATATCTTGCTATGGCTTTCTTGCCCTCATTTTATACAAATGGAAGCCCTCTCTCCATGGGTCCCACTCATTAGGGTTTCCTCCATCCAGGAATCTTCCTCCCTCTTTCACTGTGTTGTCCCACAAGATGATCTCCACCTTCTATCCCTACGCTGTTGACTTGGTCAAACTTGACCTTGTCCTCATGCAATTGTCCTCTTTCACACATGAGGGTGTGAAATCCAGCTCTAATGATGATCCCCTTTCATACTATGAGGGATTTTATTCATGTTTTTATTATGTATGGGCCTCCTTACCCAATTATTCAACTCCTAGGTGATAAAAACAAAAAATAATGTTCCAACTAGCTGCATGCTAATTTGGGAACATTACATAGCCAAAACCAAGAAATTAGAACCTTTGCATGAGTTGGTAGGAGCCACCAGACCTACTTTACTCCATAATTCTATTGAGGGGGTTAAAGATTTTTATAATTTTTTACCAAGGGAAAAAGCCCCACTTCAGCAAGAACTTTATTCTCAAGAGGAAGACATGAAGATTCCTCCTTCAAGAGGAGATCAAGACAAAGGATCTCTTAATGATGATCAGGTATTATCCAATGATGAGGAGGAATAAAGGGAAGAATTGGAGGGAGATATCAATGATGTAAAAGAAATATGAGATCCACCACCATTTGGAGATGGAGATGAAGCAGTTGCTTCAACTAGAGGAGCCCTTGTATCTTTGCAAGAAGTTCCAAAGGATCTCACATATGAAGATCAGGAGTAGCATGTGTCTGTGTTGATAGACAATCAGACTAAACAGTGGAGGAAATGTGCTTCGGAATTTACTATAGTCTTGAGGTCATACACCATGATAGATCACTTCTTTTTATTAAGACTCTTGACACCAATATGACATTGGGTGTGCATGGGTTGATTACATTGGAGAAGGACACCTTAGACTGTGAGATCTTGTAGATGGAAGGAGAAGATGAGAAGGATGGCCAACATCAAGTGATTGGGAACATACACACCATCCATTTCAAGAGGTTTATGCACAAAAGAAGGAGACTGATTTGTGCAGTGAAACCAAGGAAAAATCAGTCCACTCTCATATACAATCTACTCTAGACATTGAAGTCTCATTGCATGGAGGCATCCCACCAAGGAGACCCCCTGATTAGAAGATGATCAAAGAGTTCTCTAAACATGGTGCATCATTTATAGATTTGGCTAAGGGAGTAACCTTGGGAAGAGCTAGCACAACAGAGAGAGCCTTTGATGGGTTCAAAGGAGGGATGAGCAGTTTTCTGATATTGACATTGCCATCTCCCACTCAGCTATTTGTGCTAAAATATGATGATTCAGGAGTATGTGATGGCACAAGCATGGTGTCAAAAGGGTGCTCCATATCTTTGGAGAAACAGAAGACACGTCCACATAGAAGGGATTCTTTGACATATGAAAAGAGGTTATTGACACTCTTGTATGCATTGACCAAACTATGGAATTTTTGGATGGGAAATACCTTCCAAGAGGAGGTTGACATCCATATACTTCAGTCTTGTCTTGGGCAAGACCAACTATAAGGGAGGTAGAAAAAGTGGGATATTAGTACTCTGGCATGTGGCTTTGGCATTGAGCATGTCAAATAGGGGATTTATGAGGTGACAAGTACTCCATTTCAGAATTTAGCAGTGCTGACACTATTGAGGAGGATGGATCCATATTGGGAATCCCAACTATTTGTGGAGTATTCTAAGAACCTCTTCGCATGTAAGGTTCTTGATGGGAAAGTGACAGATGGGAGATATAGAGTGGTTGATGGAGTCATTTATTTCAATGATCAGATATACTTGACTAGAGACTCCAAACTGAAGGATAAGATTCTACATGCAGCACATGAGGCACTTTTTTCCGAGCATGTAGATTTCATTGAGACTTATCACACCATCATGGAGGGATTATATTGGGAGGATCTCAAAGAATATGTGCTCCAACATATCAGGAGGTATGTAGCTTATTTGATGTATGAAGAGGAAAGAGACCAACTTGCAAGGTTGTTACAACCACTTCCCATTAAGATGGAGAGATGGGAAGGCTCATATATGGACCTCTTCACCAAATTTCCTATAATATATGGTAAGGATTTTGTCTTGATGCTTATTGATCAACTAACCATGTATAATCATTCCTTTTCCATACATTTGCAACACATTTCTCCACAAGAGAGCAAGCCTCTCTATGGATTTCGTGATCCTTTTGGGACTACATTCAGTGATGGGAATGGCCACTGTCTAGAGGAATTTGGGCAAGAATTTTTTTTCTTGGCTCATATTCAGTTAACACCTAATGGCCTTTACTATTTTCAAGCTTTTGATAAGCTTATGGCAGCATGCAAGTGGTTGGATGGCCACTTCTCAGATCATGTTTTGAGACAACTAGAAGCATAACAGTGTTGGTCTCACTTGAGAGACTATTTTCACCATCCAGTAGGTCATGTGACACTTAGTCCATGTTTCTTTTGGATCCCATATGGTGATCACACTCTATGTGGGATGGATTGGTTAAAAGAGGTTCCTGGAAGCAAAGAGTGGGATCATGGAAGTCCAGGTGCCTTTTGGCTTCCCGAGGACCATATTATTGCAACCCAAGATCAAAGGCCCCATATTTATCATAAATGGAGAGAAAGACAACGTGAGTTGAACAATTTAATCTCTCATTTTCAGCCATCTAGCCCCTATACATTGCAGAAGCAGGGGATTGGTGATTTTTTCTATGAGCTACCAAGGATGGCTCACTTTGTTTGGATGATAGCATGGATATTGGAGTTTCTCATTGGGATTGAGGTCCCTAAAATTTGTCATCTCTCATGCCTTGAGGAGGCCAATGGAAAACACATAGTTTTCTCCATGTATCTCCCACTTCTTCATGATGAGAGCTATTTGTTTTATCTACCAAAGGCTAACTTGCACACTTGGGAGGAGCCATTAGAGGAAAGATTGATTGGAGAGTATATAGTTCAGTGGTGGAGACTACTAGATGAGGAGGCTACAAGAGGAGGAGAGGAGAATTTGCAGTATTCTTGCAGTTTCTTGAGGACAAGCAAAATTTTGGAGGGGAGGACTGTAATATTCCAAAATTAGCTTGCAACTAATTGAAATATTAAAGCTTTGTTTTGTCACTTAGATAGATGAATAATTAGGTAGGGAGACCTATTAATCTCTTTAGTAGGAATAAGAACACTTATCATGTGAACGTGGCTCATTTTATCAGCTCAATAAAGCACCCTTAGGTGTGAACAAGGGCTATAGCATGTGGATAGGGTCAAAGTTGACCAGATCAACAACACTATTATGGAGATAATGGAGGATTATTGGAGGAAAACGCAGTCATTTAGGAGGAGTGTATGCATGAGAGTAACTCCTTTAATGGGTGGGACCCAGGGTGAGGAATATTACCAAGAATAAAAGGAAGAGGATGGTAGCCTTAGAGGACATGGATCTGTATGATTGATTTTGATATTTTTAGATCTGGATTTTTCAGGTGACATGTCTATGCATGCTTTTTCTATTTAGCAGGGTCTGTAGTGTTGTTTAGCACAAGGGTGTTCTTGAGCGGGAATCCCACCCTCATCCTCTGGGGCCTTCGAGTTCCTACTCAGGAGAGGTATCTTGAGTATCATTTCCACTATATATAATTTTTCCAAGCTTTAGTCTTCATCTATAGCGTAGTCTTTTCCATATTTGTGCCGTGTTGCAGGGTTGCAGTAGTGGAGGGTTGTAAAACCTAATTTTTGAGCTTATTTTCCAGTGGAGGGAGCAGCCCTTCATCCAAGAAGGTTGTAAGGAGATTCCTTGAGCTTCATTTCATTATTTAGCATCAATATAAGTAGCTACCATCATCTACAATGCAGTTTCCCTCAAGGACTGCATTATTTTATAGATCAGCTGCAACAATGGGTTTAGTTCCCTAGTTGGAGGAGTTGGATTTCCATTGAGGGGATCAACCCTTCATTTGGGAGATCTATTTGAGGAGGATCATCCATCTCATATATCAGATCAGCCACCTACTATTAGTATTTCAATTCCAATGATTATTCATCCCTAGGGCCATATTTTCTATTTTCGTATAATGTGTATTTTCGGAAACATTTTTTGGGTTGTCTTGGAAGTTGCTTGGGAGCATATATCTCTATCCTCAACACTATTTGAGCCATAGATCAGCGGATACTTTTTATTACATTTTATAGATGTATTTATATCTACTGGGACTGCGCTGTACTTGTTCTTCGACATTCTTCTAAGTAGCATCATTCTATGTTTTGGCATATGTATTCATGGGAGGCTTGTTTTCC
The DNA here is from genome assembly GCA_034641835.2 of Pinus albicaulis. NCBI lineage: Eukaryota > Viridiplantae > Streptophyta > Pinopsida > Pinales > Pinaceae > Pinus > Pinus albicaulis. The sequence continues at coordinate 1,116,968,624 of CM076575.1, read as the reverse complement.
TTGATTATTTGAGTTATGCCCATGTTTATTGTACTTATTTGCTGCTGATTTACATAATAAAATGTCTCCATGTTTGTCCCACATGTTGGTGTATTGATATTCACTACTATTTCCATTATTTTGTTCTATATTGCTACTTTTCCTGTTTTGGGATATCACAGATTATTGTTATTTCAAAATTATCTTGCAAGGTATTTTCCATGGAGGATTTTGTTTTTACTACTTAGATAGAAGAATAAGAGGGTAGGGAGGCCCATAAATGTCCTTAGTAGGAATAAAATCACTTCTAATGTAAATAAGGAGCATCATAAAGCAACCTCATGTGTGAATAAGGGATGAAGCATGTGGATGGGGTCAAGTTTGACCAAATCAACAACGTTGGTATGGAGAGAGTGGATAGTTAATGAGAGACAACACATTGTGAATGGCAGGAAGTCTCCATGAGAGTAGTGGATTTAATGAGTGGGACCCAAGGTGAGAAGGCTAAAAATACATATAAGGAAGGGGAAGGCAGCCATAGAAGGGATGTTGACTATTGTTATGTTTTTGGTCTGTATGACTTCTTGCACTCTTCAGTTGTTTAGAGGAGTTTGTTGTGTTGTTTAGCACAAGTGTGTTCCCGAGAGGGAATCCCACCCTCATCCTCAAGGGACTTCGAGTACTCACTCAGGAGAGGTTTGTGAGTTTCATATCTACATTCTGGAATTTAGGCCAACTTCAGTCTTTAGCTATAGTGTAGTTTCTTGCAGGGTTGTGTTGTGCTGCAGGGCAGAGGCAGTGGAGGATTGATAGGGCCATTTTCTGATTTTGTTTTTTAGTGGAGAGTTAGCCTTTCCATTGGGGAACCAGCAAGTAAGGTCCTTGGGATTTATTTCACCATTTAGCACCAGGTCAAGCTATTACCACCCTCTACAGCGCAGTTTCCCTCTTAGACTGCGTTATTTCAGAGAGCAGTTGCAGTGGTGGTTTCAGTGATTTAGTTGGAGGGTTAGATTTTCAGTGAGGGGATCAACCTTTCACTTGGAGGATCCATTGGAGGAGTTCCATACATTTCTACATTAGTTTCATCCACCTCCTTCTATGTGCTTTAGTTGCAGTGATTCTTCATTCGTAGGGATGTAGATCACCATTTCTTATTTTGTGTATTTCTGGAAACCCTTTCTTTCTGGGTTGTCTTGGAAATGTGTTTGGGAGCTTATATCTCCACTTTTAGTACCCTTTGAGCATTGTATTATCAGATCCATAAATTTATATTTTCTAGCTATAGTATGTTCATGGGGACTGCACTATATTAGTTCTTCAGCATTTTGTGTAGCAACTAAATTTCATGTTTTGGTGCTTTCTGGTATTGGAGGCTTCTCTTGACTAGCTTGAGCGACTTGTTCTCCAAGATATTGTACTCATTTTTTTTTGTTATACTTAATACCATGGATCTATGATTGGCTCATGTTTGATATATTTTTATTCATTGCTATTTTTCCATTTTTGTGTTCTATATTTCTTCTTTTCCTATTTTGGGATATTATAGTGGTATCAGAGCATAATCTTGGCTCAGCCTGTGTATTTCATCCAATATGATATCCAAAGAATAAGAAGAAGAAGGAGAAAAAGAAGATGGGATCTACGATGATGGAAGGAATGAGTTTTGCCTCATATATTTTTAGATCTATGAAGGACCTCTCCAAGAAGGTCAAGAAAATGAGAATGTAGAGATGCAATGAGACCTCAAGAGACTTTCAAGATGAGGAAGGTCAATGCAATTCCTATCAACAACAGAAGAAACCAGTATTGCATAGAGCTCCAAAGAAATATACTATGTCCACTTTCTTTGAAGATGAAGGTGAAAGGCATGGATATGGAGGAAACTTATATCATGAGACTCTAAGTAATTATCTTGCAAGTACAAGTCTCAATCAAGGGCTTTCAAGGAGAATCTAACTCTCCAGCAAATTATTCAAATCAAAGAAGAGAGGAGACCTTGCAACAACAGTAGAAGAAAAAGACACAATAGGATTCTATTTTCTACATTTTTTGGGTCATCCACATGCACAACAAGGGCTTGGAGAAGGAATTTAGATGAATTCTTCCTACTACATCCAGTGGCAGAAAGAGAAGCTGTTGAGATTCTAGCACTGCACCTTGAGGGTGAAGAAAATATTTGGTGGTTAAGCCATTTGAAACATGCAAGAGTGAATGCTTATGCATATTTTACTCAAATTCTGATCAAGAAGTTTGATAAGAGGAAACCGGAGGTAGTTCTATTGAGACATTTCCTAACATAGATGAGAAAGCACATGAGGAGCTAAGGGAATATGTCAGCATTATAATTCTGGAAGAAGAGCAACTTCCACCACCACTTGTTGCAAGAGTACTTGCATCAGGAGAAGGAACACTTGCATCTTTGCAAGATGGTCTTGATCTCTTGACATTGAGAGTCCCATGCATTATTCAGTAGATTCATGAGGAGGTAGAGACTTGTACCAGCACTGGTGCAACAATAGAGGAGAAACCATCAACATTACCAGCAGTTGGAGGAGTGTAGTTGTACAATTCCACTTCCTATTATTTCAGCACATCATATGGAGAGTTGTGGGGACATGCCATCATAGAAATTGCATGACCTAGGGTCAAAGCACACTATTGATTTGGAGCAGTAGACTATCACTACACAGAGGACCCTTGACTGGTTCAAGGAGGAGATATATAGTCATTCTGGTATCTCATTGATGAGATTCACACAACACTTTGGGTTGGAGTGTAAAGTTTTGGAGGATAGGATGAGCATAATCCTAATCAATCCAATGTAGAACCATGTGTTAAGAATTTTGCATGAACATGAGATATCAGATGCACCATCATGGATATCAACAACACTGTCATTGAGAAGCAGTGATGAGTTGGGGGCCCAACTAATATTGGAACATTCCAATGACCTTTCTACTTGGGTAGCATTGGATAGGCATATGGTTGATGAAATACATCTTATGATGGATAACATCTCCCATTATTATGATAGATCCTTCTTGATGAGCACCTCACAACTCAATGAGAAGGTCTTTCCTACAACATATTTGGAACCTTATGGGTTCAACATGGTCATTGATGAGTGGTATTTATGTGGAGATCTCTAGGAGTTTTCACTTCAACATCTCATGAAGTGCAAAGATAGTAATCATATTTGGGAGGATGGTATTCTCCACGAGATGGATACCAATTTGAAGCATGACGGGAGACACCCACAATTGGATGGATGGGTGATGATGATGATCAAGGGGTTGGTGAGCCACTTGTAGATCTATGACACAGGGTAGCAAGAGGCATAGCTGCACTGGCTACTCTTGAAATATTTTGGTCATCATGTGATATATCCTATATCAAAGGTTATGTTTTGGTTGTATGGGGCATTCTATAAGTCAAGCACCATGATGTTACTCCATGACTTGTAAAATTATGAGATGAGGAGGCAGCAAGAGTTATTGTTTCTTTGGTTACTCTTGGGAGAATATGGGTGGATTTTCTCCCATACCTTGCATAATGTTTCAGGAGTAGATGGTGGCAAAATCATCGTGCAAAGAGGCCACTCCTTAGATTTGGAGAATCAAGAGGTACTTCCACATAGGAAGGAGCCTTCCATATATAGCAACATTATGGCAGATGACTTTGGAATTTGGTATGTCAAAGAATGGAGTCATGAGATGACATGATCCTTATCACAAAGGCCAACAACGTTGTCACTGGAGGGTATGTATTTATTTATGGAGTGTTCCAAGGGTCACTTCACATATGATGCACTTGATGGGAAAGTAGGATATGTGAGTTATGGAGTAGAGGATGGAGACATCTATTACCAGGATATGATCTTCTTGACTTGGATCTCCAAGCACAAGAATAATGCTTTACATGCAGCACATGGTTCATTCCTTTCCATTCACCAAGGCCCCATGGATACATATCAGACATCTATGGAGAGATCATCCATGGAACTCATTATCAAATTGCTCAAGGTACATGGTAAATATTTTGTTTTTTTGCATAATGATCCACTAACTGAGTATTGTATTTCCTTGCCATCCTTGTATAGTTAATTTCTCAAAAGGGGGGCACTCTTTATTATAGACTTCTTGGTCTATTTGGGGCCATAAAAAGTGATGAGGATGGCCACTCCCTATGACATTTTGGGGAGATGATATCTTACTTAGGGTGTGCTCAGTTGGCACCACACATTATTCACCTTTTCCAAACATGTGAGAAAATTGTGGTAGCAAACAAGTGGTTGGGAAAGCACTCACCATATCATATTCTGAGGTAGTTAGGAGTAATACCATGCTGGTTCCACTTGAGGGACTATTATCCTCCTTCAGTATTTCATATGGCAGCTAGTGTGTCTTTGATTTTGATCTCATATGTTGATGATGTACTTATCATTGTTGTTGGCATGATTGGAAGGATGGCACATGGATTGGATTTTCCCATTGGGAATGAGATTCCCAACACTTATTATGCCTCATGATTTAGTGGGAACATTGGGAATTATATGGATTCTACATTAGATCTCTCATTTCCTTATGAGAGTAGCCATTTGGTTACCTTGAGAATTTGGGAGATGCCTCTCCTGAGCATTTGGGAGGATTTTTTCTATGAGTTACCAGTTTGTTGGGTGACCCATTTTGTGTGGATGATCACTTGGGGATTGGAGCTTCACATGGGAATGAAGGTTCCCAAAAAATTTCAGATTCTGTGCCTCAAGAAGGCCTCTAGACAACATAGAGTTACCTCCATGGATATCCCACTTCTTCATGATGAGTGCCATTTGGGTTTACCACCAAAGGCTAACTTGTACACTTGGGAGGAGCAAATAGGGGACAGATTGATGAGAGAACATCATGTTCAGTGGAGGAGCTTATCATATGAGGATGCTACAAGAGGAGGAGAGGAGGCTTTTCAGTTCTATCATTGCTGTAATATCCCAAAATGGGACTGCTCAGAGATGCATGCTAAAATAACGCAGATTTAAGAAATATGTGCAATGAAATGTAAATGCAGCTCATGGATACCTTAGATATGATATTATAGCAACCGGATATGAAAGTAATTCAGAAACAAATCAATATTGCATAGTTAAACAAGCCTCCCATGCCAAAAATAACTGAAAATCATGCAAAAATAGAGACTGCAACCATGTATGAAAGCTGGAATACCATGACATCATTATTTTATTACCTCTGCAACAACAGTAGGTTTTAAATCAGATCTAGAGCAAGTATGTGGACAAAACCTTATATCTACAACAGATCCATGAACTATACAAGCTATTTTATCAATTCCCCTTGGGATTTTCAGCAATACACCATGTACAAAATGTAGATCTGAGTTTTAAGGCTGCAGATCTATGGAAATATTCAGATCTGGAAAGTGGATCTGATATGATATAACAAGATAAAGGATCTCCTCCAACATATCTCCAAAGTGAAGGGCATATCCCCAACACTCAGCAAATCATCTCTCCAAATGGTGCACTGAATCACCCCGCAACAACTCCTTCAGAAATAACGTAGATCTAGACTCTTTCTGCGTTGTAGGGAATAAAATGATGTTGGCCTGCAGCCAAGATATGGAAATATAGCTCAAAACCTTCAATACTGTCCTCCCAATGGATTAGAATACTCCTCCACTAAAAATAAGTATTGAGCTGGCCTAGATCTGAAGATCTAGCCTCCACTTGCTGCAGCTTTCTGAAACAGTCAAACCCTCAAAAAGATCTGCATTGTCAAAGGAAGGTGAAGCTTGGCCTCAAGCCAGATAGTGGAAAATATGGTGCAAGTCTCCTCCAAGAGCTACTCCATGGAAGAGAAATAATTCCTAAACAGGAAGACCTTGTGCTAAACAACACTCTATCTCAGCTAAACAGCTAGAGAAAGAAGTATGTCTAAACAGACCATACAATCAGAAAATAATAATCATAAGCTAACCCAATATGGCTGCCATCCTCCTCCTTATAAACAATGTGAGCCTTCTCACCTTTGATCCCCCTCATTAGGGTTTCCATCTTCATGCAATGAATATCCCTCCAAAACTACGATGTCCCTTCATCAATACCACTCCTCCCTAACAACGCTGATGGACTTCGTCAATCTTGATTGGATCTCTATACAATGTATCCTTCTACACATAAGGTGGCTTTATTCCAACTGTCTAATTAGACCTATATTCCCACTGGGTTATCTTCATTAGTGTTTCACACCCTCCACGTTAGCTCAGTTGACTTGTTCAAATTTTGACTTTGTCCACATGCATTAGGCTCTTGTTCACACATGAAGGTATTTTATCCAGCTTGAATATGATCCCTTTATCATTTAAGAGGTATTTTATTACTACTAAAGAGATTTATGGGTCTCCCTACCCATTTTATTCCTCTATCCATGAGCAAAACAAAATTTTAATATTCCCTTAGTTGTATGCTAAGTTAGGAATAGTACAGTCCTCCCCTCCCAAATGTTGCTTGTACTAAAGAAACTGCAAGGATAGAACTGAAGAGCCTCCCCTCTTCTTCCTGTAGCATCCTCAAGTGATATGCTCATCCAAATAACAAGATTCCCTTTCAACAATATGCCCTCAAGTTGTTCCTCCCATGTGTAAAAGCTTGCCTTTGGTAAAAATTCCAAATGGCTCTCATCATGAAAAAATCGGACATAAATGGAAACAACAATATGTGATCTAGGGGCCTTCTTGAGGCATGGAATCAGAAATATATTGGGAATCATCATCCCCATTTGAAGCCTCCATCCCCAAGCTATCATCCACAAGAAGTAAGTCACCTCCCAACATGGTAACTCATAAAACATCTCCTCCACCTTAAGCTCCTGCAAAGAAGGTGGGCTGCATGGTTGAACATGTGGGACTAAAATGTCTATCCCATGTTGCTTCTCTCTCCACTTATGATATGTATGGGGCTGCTACTGTTCTTGGGCTAAAATATCATGGTCCCCAAGAATGACCCAAGTCACCCCATCAATCAAATCATCCTTGAAATGCTCCTCCCAAAAACTCCATCTCTTTAAATGGTTCCTCCCACATGAAGACAAGAGGTGTAGTGTAGCAATCATGGTTTGCCCATTGTTTCTCCTGAAAAATGTAACATATGAAGTATGGAGCATCATACTCCCAATGGGCACCTCCAACTCTTGTGCCACTCTCCCAACAAGGCTTCCCATAAACATGAGAACATCATCATATATGGAAGCATAAACAAATGAAAGAAAGTTTCCAAAGGACAACCAGGAGGTGGATCATAGTTCCATATGTGGAACCAGCACAATGCATCCCTTTCCTGCCTCAATATAAAGTAGAACAAGTGTCCTTCCATCCACTTTTTTTTTGCCACAATCATCGTACAAGATGAAATCATGAAAGTAACATTTGGTGCCAATGGTGCACACCAAAAATCATGTGGCACCACCCACAATCCACAAATAAAATGGCCAACATCAATGTTGTAAATGGCCTCAAGTACATCACAATACAAAGAAAATAAGGAAGGACCCTCCTTGGTACATTATACTGATCATAATAAATAAAGGATTACAAATCATAAAGCATAAATATACATCCTCTATCATGTACTTTGGTCATTGAGCTGAAATGGATCAACTGGAAGTTCTCCCTCACTCCAAATGAGTAGGGAAGTGGTTGTGCCAGCCTCTCCACCTTCTTCCAAGCAATGAAACTCTTCATATGATGATATAAATCATGTTGGATGCCCTCCCAAGTGAACCCCTCCAGCAAGGAATGGTATGCATCAAGGTGCATGGAAAGAAAGCCCACAATTGCTGCATGTAGATCTCTCTTCTTATACTCGAAAATACAAGTTAAGAAGATCATATCATGGTAATAGATGTCTCCATCCACTACTCCATCACTCTCATCTCCTACATGCTCATCAGGTTCATTATATATGAAGTGATCCCAGTAACACTCCATGAATCAATCCAAGCTCCTAAGTGACATCATTGTTTTCCTATGTAAATAGGCTTCTGCCAACTCATAGCTTCCTCCTTTGACAAAACTCATGTCAAAATCATCACCAAACATAATGATGCTATATGTGAGAGATCCTCTCCAAAGTGGAAGCACCTCCCCATTGTCCGAGGTTAAAGAGTAGCCCCTTTTCATCATGATAGTGCCATCTCCTACTCTTGAAACATCATGCAAAGTATGGGATAAGATCAGCCCATAGTCTCTCAATAAAAACCAAAGAAACAATAGCTCTAGTTGCCTGCTCACACCATCACCATATATATCATGGAGCAGCAATATGATAATTGATATGAAAGAGATCACATCAATCCAATATACCCCAAATCCTTGCTGCCATGTGATGTAAGTGCCATGCCAAGTTCCATCCACCATCCTACTCTTTGAAATAGAATGTGCCATGTGATGACCAAACTCTTTCAAGAGTAACCAACGCAGTCTTGCATCCTGTTGTCCAGTATCATAGATCTGCAAGTGGTTTCCCAACCTCTTGCTTATCAGCATCACCCATCCAACCCATGGTGAGTGTTTATCATCATATCCAAAAGTGTCACTCTTCCATTGGAGAATACCAACCTCCCAAATCATATTTCTGTCTTTGCACTTCAGGGGGTTTTGAAATGAAATATTTTGAAGATCTCCAAATGAAGACCACTCATCAATGACCAAGTTTATCCCATAAGGATCCAAATAGATGGTAGGAAAAAGCCTCCCATCATGATGTGTAGGGCTCATCAAGAAGTATCCAACACAAACATGAGAGATGCTATCCATCCTAAGATTTCCTCCATCATCTATTTGTTCCCTCTTTGTTATACATATGAGAAGGTCATTGGAATATTACAAAAATGGTTGGGCCCCTAACTCATCACTGTTGCTAAATGACAGCGCTGTTGATCTCCATGATGGTGCAGCTGCTGCCTCAAGATCAAATCCAATGTTTAACACATATTTTTGCAATGTATTGTTCAAGATAATACTCATCCCATCCTCCAAGAGACTACATTCCAACCTCAAGGGTTGTGTGCAGCTCATCAATGATACATTAGGATGATTGTTTGTCTCTTCCTTGAATGAATCAAGGTTGCTCAGCGTAGTGAAATGTTGCTACTCATCATAAATATATTTTTACCCTTGGTCATGCAATGGTACATTCCCATCATCCTCCATACGTTGCATTGAAATAACAGAAAATGAAAACATGTGCATACCTTGGTACAACTTAGGAACATCTTGTACTACTACAAGGGTTTCTCCTTCCAGTGTGATGGCTTCCCCAACTACTAATTATCATGGTTTCTCTTCTATGGCTTCATCAACGCTGGCACATATCTCTTCTTCTTCATGCATCTCCAGAATGGTGCATGGGACTCTAGATACCAAGAGATCAAGATCATCTTGAAAAGGTGCAAGTGGTCTTCCTCCTGAAGTAAGTTCTCCTGAAGTAAATGGTGGTGAAGGATTCTTCCCTTCTGATCTCTTCTTGTTAAAATTATTTATCAACCTTTTAGTAAAGTCTGCATATGAAGTCACTTTCACATGACTCAAATGGCTGGACCACCACTTTTCTGCTTCACCTTGAAGGTGCAACGCTGCAATTTCAACAACTTCAACGCTGCAATCTCAACAACTTCCTTTTCTACTACTGTATGTAGCAGAAAAAATGTATCCAACTTCTTTCCCCAAGCCTTTGTTGTGCATGAGGATGACCCATCAAAGGTAGACAATAGAAATCTATTTCCCTTCATTCTTTTATTGTTGCAAGGTCTCCTTTCTTCTTTGAGCTGAATAAACTCTGGGAGAGTCAGATTCTTCTTGATAGCTCTAGGTTGAGACTTATATTCTACAAGATATTCACTTAGAATCTCATGATATAAGTATTATTCACTTCTATGCCTCTTATATTCAAAAGGAAAGGCCATAGAGTGTTTCTTTGGAGCTATATGCAACACCGGATCTTCTTTTTGCTGATAGGAAGCACTTGCACCTTCCTCATCTTGAAACACTAACTTGGTTTCACTTATTCTTTTCTTGACCTCCTTGGTGAGGTCCTCATTATATCTAAAAAGAGATGAGAGTAACCTCATCCTTTCCATCATTCTAATCTTGTCTTGTAGTCTAGAGGCTGAGCCAAAGATCATGCTTTAATACCGCTGTAATATCCCAAAATGGGACTGCTCGGGAATTCATGATAAAATAACGCAGTTTTCATAAATATGTGCAATGAAATGTAAATGTAGCTCATGGATCCCTTAGATCAGATATTATAGCAACTACATCTGAAAATAATTCAGAAACAAATCACTATTGCATAGTTAAACAGGCCTCCCATGCCATAAATAGTTGAAAATCATGCAAAAATAGAGACTGCAACCAAGTATGAAAGCTGGAATACCATGACAGCGTTATTTATTAACTCTATAATATAAGTATGTTGTACATAAGATCTAGAGCAATTATGTGGACAAAAATTTAGATCTACAACAGATCCATGCACTATACAAGCTCTTTTATCAATTCCCCTTGGGGTTTTAAGCAATACACCATGTACAAAATGTAGATTTGTAGATCTATGGAAATATTCATATCTGGAAAGTGGATTTGATCTGATATAACAAGATAAAGGATCTCCTCCAACATATCTCCAAAGTGAAGGGAAGATCCCCAACACTCAACAAATCATCTCTCCAAATGGTGCACTGAATCACCCTGCAACAACTCCTTCAGAAATAACGCAGATCTGGACTATGTTTGCGCTGTAGGGGATAAAATGGTGTTGGCCTACAGCCAAGATATGGAAATATAGCTCACAACCTTCAATAATTTCCTTCCAATGGATTAGAAGACTCCTCCATTGAAAATAAGTATTGAGATGGCCTAGATCTGAAGATCTAGCCTCCACTTGCTGCAGCTTTCTGAAATAGTCAAACCCTCAACAGGATCTGCATTGTCAAAGGAAGGTGAAGCTTGGCCTCAAGCTATATAGTGGACAATATGGTGCAAGGCTCCTCCAAGATCTACTCCATGGAAGAGAAGGAATTCCTAAACAGGAAGACCTTGTGCTAAACAACACTCTATCTCATCTAAACAACTAGATAAAGAAGTATGTATAAACAGACCATAAAATAAAAAATAATAATCATAAGCTAACCCCATATGGATGTCATCCTCCTCCTTATAAAAAATGTCATCCTTCTCACCTTTGATCCCCTTCATTAGGGTTTCCATCTTCATGCAATGAATCTCCCTCCAAAACTGCGTTGTCCCTTCATCAATACCACTCCTCCCTAACAGCGCTGATGGACTTGGTCAATCTTGATTGGATCTCCAAGCAATGTCTCCTTCCACACATAAGGTGGATTTATTCCAACTGTCTAATTAGACCTATATTCCCACCGGGTTATCTTCATTAGTGTTTCACACCCTCCACATTAGCTCAGTTGACTTGGTCAAATTTTGACTTTGCCCACATGCATTAGGCTCTTGTTCACACATGAAGGTGTTTTATCCAGCTTGAATATGATCCCTTTCCAATTTAAGAGGTATTTTATTACTACTAAAGAAATTTATGGGTCTCCCTACCCATTTTATTCCTCTATCCAAGAGAAAAAAAAAATTTTAATATTCCCTTAGCTGTATGCTAAGTTAGGAATATTACACTTGCAGTTGCTTGAGGAAAAGCAACATTTGGGAGGGGAGGACTGTAATATTCCAAAATTAGCTTGCAGCTAATTGGAATATTAATTTTTTCTTTTGTCATTTAGATAGGTGAATAAGTGGGTAGGGAGACCCATAAATCTCTTTAGTAGGAAGAAAATCAATCCTAATGTGAATAAGGAGCATCTTAATAGTTGGATAAAGCACCTTCATGTATGGACAGGGGTTGGATCATGTGGATGGGATCAAGTTTGACCAAATCAATAGTGCTGGTATGGAGGGAGTGGATAATAAATGAGAGACAACACAGTGTTCATGGGAGGAAGTCTCCATGAGAGTAGTGGCTTTAATGAGTGGGGCCCAATGTGAGTAGGCTCAAAATGCATACAAGGAGGGGAAGGAAGCCATAGAGAGGCATGATGTTGATTATTGTTATGTTTTTGGTATGTATGACTTCTTTCACTCTTCATCTGTTTAGCGAATTTTGTTGTGCTTTTTAGCACAAGGGTGTTCCCGAGTGGGAATCCCACCCTCATCCTCGAGGGACTTTGAGTGCCCACTCGAGAGAGGTTTCTAAGCTGCATATCCATATTATGGCATTCAGGATAGCTTCATTCTTCAGCTACAACACAGTTTCTTGCAGGGTTGTGCTGTGTTGCAGGGCAGAGGCAATGGAGGATTGATAGGGCCATTTTATGAGTTTGTTTTTCATTGGAGAGGTATCCTTTCCATTGGGGGGCCAGAAAGGAAGGTCTTTGGGATTTATTTAACCATTTCACACCAGGAAAAGCTATTACCACCCCCTACAGTGCAATTTCCCTCTTAGACTATGTTATTTCATAGAGAAGTTGCAGTGGTGGTTTCAGTGCTTCAGTTGGAGGGTTAGATCTTCAGTGAGGGGATCAACCTTTCACTTGGAGGATCCATTGGAGGAGTTCCATAAATTTCTACATTAGTTTCAACCACCTCCTTCTATGTGCTTTAGTTGTAGTGATTCTTCAGTCCTAGGGTTGTAGATCACCATTTTTTTATTTTGTACATTTCCGGAAACCCTTTCTGGGTTGTCTTGGAAATGTGTTTGGGAGTCTAGATCTCCACTTTTGGAACCCTTTGAGCATTGTATTATCAGATCCACAAATTTACATCTTCCAACTGCAATATATTCACTGGGATTGCGCTGTATTAGTTCTTCATCATTTTGTGTAGCAGCTACATTTCATGTTTTGGTGCTTTTTGGTATTGGAGGCATCTCTTGCCTAGCTTAAGGGACTTGTTCTCCAAGATATTGTACTCATTTGTTGTTGTTATACTTAATACCATGGATATATTATTGGCTCGTGATTGATATATTGTTATTCACTTCCATTTTTCCATTTTTGTGTTCTATATTATTGTTTTTCTGATTTTGGGATATTACAAAAAATAAAAAATTACTTTCATTTCCAAGTTCATCCAAAGAAGCATAACTCATCAAAAAAATTATTCGTGACAAACCCTAGCTTTCATTAATGAAAATATATTTTACAAACGAGTAAGATAATCACTTAATATGATCTGTTTGATAGAAAAAAGACAGGAATATAGTCAATCGAGATCAACCAATATTTCTTTTGATGGATCCATAAGAAATTAGACAAAGCCCTTACCCTAATTCATGAAAACAACAAATTCCCAAGAAAAATTCTTCACAACACTAAATCAAACTCACAGAAACTATCTGAAGGTATTGAAAAGTATAATGAAGCATAAAAACCAAAAATTCAGACTTTAATGACAGGAAAACTCATTTTTTTAAATTCCAGGCATGTGCGTAGATAGGCGGTATAATTCAATGTGCATACTCATTGTTGCTAAGGGAAAAGTGTGAAAATCTACACTCTATTTCTAACAAGGAACTGCGTAGGTCAAGAAAGTTTAAGAAAAAATAAAAATTGAACCAAACAATTCACAAAATACAAAATATCACTATCTTGCAGACACTCAGATAAGGCTATCAAACAAGGTTTGAAAGACCAAAACAAGGAGATGATGAAGGATGAGACGTTCCCTAGTGGAGTTGCCAATTTTTTATGGCAGACTAATTGCTAATGTGGATAGAAGCAATATCCCTAGATTCAATCGCTGACTCTAGTAACAAATAAAGAAGCAAGAAAATATTTACATGAGCTTATATATACTAAACAATAAACAAGAATGGTAAGAGATGGAATCCATACCTTTCATGAAATGATTGACGAAGATCACCACTATGATTTGATGCATATCCTCAATGCTTAGAAACCAAATATGCAAACATAGAAACAACAAGAGATCAAAAGCATATGAAGAATAAATGATTTAATACAACTCATATTAGTGATCAAGGAGACTAGTACCTAATATAATTTCAATGGAAAGATGGAAGAAAAATAAACCATATATCAATTTCATTCAACAATATAGTGGGAAGAAAAAATCATTTGTATTAATCTCATAAATAGAAGAGTTACACAAACTTGTCCTTGATGAAGTGTGAATCCTCCTACTTATCTACAATATTCTCCTTAGATGATAAGCCTTCCAACCTTATTTGAGTAGCATAAGTCTACCTTCAGTAATCTCCCCAAACCCTCTAGCCTGTGTTTGATTTATAGACCATGAGGAGGATGTTTCAAATCCTTATCTCAAGGATGAGATCCACTAAAGGTGGGATTAGGGTTCCTTGAAGAATGGGAATTGGCTCCATGATTAGATGGGTTAGGCTTGAATAAGCATCTCCTCGAAGCTTTCATTTGTTATATATTCACCCAAAAAAATTATATATTTCACTTTATATTTTGACTTTTGGTTTATTCATGTGCGTAGTTTATAGTGGCCGAAGACAAAGTGCACTTCTCTATGGGCTTTAATGGTAAGAGTTGTGTATGCGCATAAATTGGCTAGGAAAATGCACAATTGACCAAAAGTAGGTTTTTGGACCTTGTTACCCAAAATTATCATTTTCTTTGGGATGTTTAAGTTCTTGAATTGCAAGGGAATGCTTTGGAACACATTGTTGGATAGCGAAAGATCCAATTTTATGGAAATTTACCATGATGATAAACTGAAATGTAAAAAAGTGTCAATAAACATGTTGGCAGAAAAGTTTTAATGTATTGACCTAGGGTTTGGCCATAGGGTCCCAACAAAGGAGTCTATCATAGTCTATCACAACACTAAAATTTTCAATCCTTCGCAATGGAGGAAAGTCTCACCTGAGGTGTGCCGAGATTTTTAAATGATATGTTGTGGTTTAGATGGTAATAATATTCATTGTACCAATTAAGTTATTTATCATACTTATATGAATTCATGATCATTCAGAAAGACATTAATGTTGAATTATATAAAGAGACAACAACAAAAGTAATAAATAAATTGTAAATTAAAATTTAAAAGTGGGTTACATAACTCAATCACATTCATTCATGAGACACATAACTACATATCCCCACAAGAACATCCTTTATATTATACTATGAAGATCCAATTCATTACAACATACACATGCAGAAACTATGAAAGATGTTTGTAGAACTCCTTCAAAACTCTCTAAATAGGACAAGATTATAACAAATTACAGTAAATGACTTCAATTCTCATTTCAGCAACATTTTAGCCCCATTTTTTCCACTCTCCTCTTCAACTCGATATCCATGGGTATATATAGGTTTTTCCCCTTTGATCTTGTTCACACTCACTTGATTTGGTCTGACTTAGCCACCTTGACGGGATCTAACTGCTTGGTCCACTTTCCACTTGATTCCTTCAAAATCGACATTTTGATCCCTCTTCCACAGTGTTTGTGAGTTCCAACGTAATTGTCTTCTTTAATCACTTATCTCTTTCTCTTTTCTATTTTTTCTCTTTCCAAACTTTTTGAGCATTTTTTTTCTTGCGTTTTATATTATTATATGACTCTTTTCTATCAAAATTGATCAAAATTACTCAAAAAACTGAAGGACCCAATAGGCCCCAACCACAATCTATTGATTCACCTTCAAGTCAATCTCTTACTTGTGGACTTGGTCCTTCTTGTGGTTGTGCAATTAATATTAATGTTCCTTTTCCCTGAACATATGCTTCTCCTTCAAATGAAGGACCCAACTCTTGAATGGTATACAAAATGATTCTTAAAACTACTATAGTCATCCATTGCATCTTTCCATGCAGTGTGTAAAGTAGTGGCCTTGTTAATGAATTGGGTTGTATTCTCCGCAGCTAGATTCTTAGGGCCCGTAAAAAGAAATTTTTTCCAATAAGTATCTACATTAAATTTGAGCTTACAAAGCTACATGTATTTGAATTTGGTAGTAGGCTAAAGGTATTGGAGAGTAGACTTAACCTTGTGCTCAATCCATGAATTTAATATTTTATTTCTTCAGCTTGATATAAGAAATTTTGTTGTTGCACTAAGTCTGTGGTTGTAGGAGATTTTTCCCTCAATTGTTTTCTCTATTCTTGCCACTGATATAAAGGTTGATTATGTTTAGAGAGAAATCTCGGTCAATCTTGAACTTGATGGAAAATCTCTTATGAACCACATGCACTGCTAAAGAATATATCAGAGGTTGGATCCTTGTTCAATGGTATCATTGATATACTATTGGAGTCGTGTTATAGGATCAGAGGAAAAATCTCATAGCTCGATAACATTTTTTTTCAAATATTGGTTTACGACAAATAATTTTGTACAAGCAGTTTCAATATATTAAAGACACTTCATAAGCTCATAGGAGGAGATACCTTCTAATGCAGAAGAGGCATACTATTGGCTCAAGGGGTCCTGATCCAGGTTCAGTGGTTAAGGTTTTCCAACAAACCCCTATACTACTGGCCCTTTCGGCAGTGACCTACTTGCAGAGGCTAAAGTCTCACCCAAAGCAGTATGGGAGGGTGCTAGAACCAGGTTTCTGCACCTTGAGAGAGAGTAGATAAGGCAAGTAGATCTGCGTTCCCAACTTATCAAGCTCGCATTTAATAGATCTAGTTACAAGCTTATATAACAGAGCACAGATCTAGTAATTACCTTCACATCCATGTGTGTAATACCAATCTATCAGCACAAAAACTATAATCGTAGAAATTAACAGATCATAGATTCATATAACAGAAACAAAGATAATTTTGTAGCTATCAAATAAAAAATTTGCAGCTTAATCATACAACCCAAGTTCGCATCAATCATAACAAAATAGATCCAGATAACATCAGATATCAATAGTACTTCGCATATATATTAATACCAAAATATTCTTACAATCCCAAAATAATGCCTGCACGCACAGCCAGCAAGGTCCGCATACAACAGGACTGAGGATCTCTATGCACACAGCCAGCAGGAGTCCTTCCCCAATAACCCAATAGCAAATCTAGCAATTCGTTCTTACATCAATCTCAATTCTTTTCTACTTTAGACTAAAAAAGGTTCATCTATTTATACCGATTTAGCCTACACATCCAATGGTCTGCAAACCGTGGTTTGCGGACTCTTGGTCTACTGTTGACCCATTACAATTCCTTCGATGCTTTGACCCACCCTAAAACCTTTGAGCTAGAATAAATAATACAAAAAATATACAAAAATGGACAAAAATTGCAGCTTTAGAAGACCCTGTTCCAACAGTCCCCCAACACAATCTTGTGACTCGTCCTGAGTCACTGTGATGGTGGGGTCTCCACCTGCCCTCGCAGTATTCTGATTGCTTCAGCTAATGGATGCAGCACACCTTCACTCTGAGCTACAGCATTTTGCGTACTATTGACCAATTTCTGCGAAATCGGACCTTCCGTCGCGGCGGTGATACTCTCCAGAGTTTGGTTGAGCTGCTTAATAGCAACATCAACATCCTATGAGAGCTTGAGGGCTTAGTCAGCCTAATTCTTCAGGCAGTCACTGAGGACCTTATTTTTAGGTCGAAGTTCATCCATATCATTTTGGAGGGTGTGGTTGGTTCGCAGCCGTGCCAAGCATTGAGCAAGAACTAAGGTGGGTAGGGTGACTTCTATCTGCTCAAACTCTTCTTCCTTTTGCCGCAGGTCTTGGTTTATTTTTCGCAGGATTGGGTCACGTTGGACGTTGGTCCATATCTGCATGGCTGTTTCCTGTAATTGGGTGCCCTACACGATATTCCTTGTAATGACGTTCGTATCCGCGGTAACCAACGCAGCTCGCTGCGCCCATACCTCCGGAGGCATTTCAGGCTGCAACTTAGCCTACAGATCCGTGATCTACTGCTCCATTTGTGTCTTGACCAACTAAAATTCCATCCTGGAGGCCTTCAATGCCGTGACCAACCCATCAATCTTAGCCTGGGGGGCGGCTGTGGCCGAAATTTATGTTGGAACATCCGCGTAGAGTTGGTGAATCAAATTTTCGAGCTCTGTTTTCTTCGTGGTGGTGACACACACTTCAAAATTCTTTGCATCGATTTAATATTTAGCCACACCGAGCTGTTGGTGCACTTGTTGGTACCGATGGTGAATTTCCTAAAATAAGGAGGTGTGGAGACCCTGCAATGCCTCATGTGGTAGCTTCGCTAAATTCAGATGGACTTATGTACTGGCCTAGACTTGCATTCCTAGGTCGGGTGGACTGATCACAAGGGTTGCACCTAAAATAGAACAGAGGCGAATTTCTTCTGTAACTAGCGCTGCACTACTGGTTGCTAAGGGCATGCATACCTGAATCACACTAGTCTGCAGTGTGTCCGTTTTCAACTAGAGGGAAAAGAACTCAGCCTAAAGAGTGTCGATCACAACTTTCTGTTGTTCCTCTAAAGCTAACCATTGATCTTTTGTGGCCAAAGTGACTGTGTCAGCAATCTGTTCGAGGTCCCCATCGGTCAGTGTGACTGTCTCATCTCGTTCTGCCCACTACGAGTGCTGCTTCTTCCAGGGTCCTTTTTCAAGCTCGCTTGTTTGCTTCGTGCCTCGAGGGGAGGCAAGTCCTCCCGCATCTAATCCTTCTGTACCCAGGTCTGGCGGTGAATTTAGCTATGTCTCTACTTTTACGTCCTTCTCAATGATTTGTTTCTGATGTGCATCCTTTTGTGTTGTTGTGCCCGTGTCCTTCCCGGTGCTCTTGTTCGTGCCTCCAGTATCCTTGATGAAAACAAGTGGGATTAATTTTGGTGTGCTAGTTCCTTTAGTTCCTTTCACTCCAGTTTTGAAGACAATATTCCAATTAAGGGGCCAGAGGGAAATGACATTGTCAATTTCTTCATCCGCCACCATATAAGAGAGTGAAGTCCAGGCTTTGTCCTTGCGTGCTCTGATCTGGACGTTGTGCATGGTGATCTGGAATGTCACAATGCCCTTGTATTTTTCATACACGACTGGGGACAACCGTGGTCGGGAATTAATGGTTGTGGCCAAGCTACTCTGAAAGAGTACCCAGAACACTTGATTTTTGTCCAGATGCTGCAGATCCTTAGAATCCCGTAAGTGCACATAATGAGCCCCTTCGCATATGTCTGGGGTAAGCTCAGGGAGGACTGACTCTACAGGGGCTTCCCAGGAAACCAACACTATGAGGAACAACAACTAGGAATAACAAAAGGCTCAGCCTTGCTCTTGGGACTCTCAGACATTAGCCAGAAACTCATCGCACAAGTATTGGGCATAGTTAAAGCGTACCCCTTTCCTACATTAGCCCGCTAACTGAATTACATATGTGGGGATAGAGGTGACCTGAAATTTTCTCATCATTTTACACGCCAACAACATGGTGCCCAATAATGTGCCTTGGTTGCTGATGGAATTGATTATAAAGGCTCGAGTATTTCTCTCCACATGGTAGGTTTTGTGCACATACTTAAGAGTTTCCCCCTATGATTCTAGGATCGAAACATTGCGCAGATCTTCATCACACTCTTCTATGGTGATATTGCGGCAGTTGATAGTATCCTGCATCTGTGTTTCCCAGGTGGGTATTTCCCATGCTGCATAAGGGATGGATTCACCAAATAAAAAGGCATCTATATCCTGCAGAGATTTTTCAAGTGCCTCCGATCCTCATGTTAGCCCGAATGTCCCCTAAAATTTTTCCTTTAAGGTTTCCCAATGGCAGGTTCATTGATGTAGCTCCACATCTAAGTACCATGCGATGGGAATTGGTCCCAAGGCATGAATAAACAAGTGAACCCATTCTTCTATAGTGTGATCCCACCATTTCTCCACCCAGGTGAACAAATGTTCACGCGGATCCCCTGGGCCAAGAAATATCTTGATGCGCATGTTGGTTGGAGGCTCAAATCATAGGATCATCATATCCTGACATTCCTCCCAATCCTATAATTCCCCCTTATGCATGTCCCACCATCTTGCAGGTGTTGCGCGCATAGCTATGTTAAGGGACCATAGCCTCCATTCTCTTGGAACCTTAGCTTCAAATGTTCGTAAAAATTCTTTTATACTACCAGAACCATCGAAGTAGGGTAGTTCTCTTACCTCTAAGGATATGGATCAGAAGTCCCTTGTGATTTGTAGGCAGTGCAACGTAGAGACATCATGCACCCGTTTTTTCCAATTTTCCATTTCTTCGTCGAAGTCGGAAAAGCATTCACTATCCTTTTCCCAAAAAAGCACACCATTGGCCATAGGATTGATCCAGTCTTCGTACCTCGTAGTTAACTTATAGATGTGATCCACCTCTTCTTCCTCACGCACTGGCTCTATATGCCTTTCTCCTTCTGCGGGATCTAACGGTTCCTTCACTTTCAAACACCATGCTTCTCTTTTTCAAATTGATAATACCGCCCATATCTATGGCCCAGTCCAATCCTAGGAGCACAGGATAGGGATTTGCATCTTCTACAATCTGAATGACCTCAAATTCAGCCCAAACCCTAAACCCTGCAATATCTACCACGATCTTTGATAATCTCCCTAACAGTATTATCTTCTACTGATTAGCTATGCGTAGCTGGATAGTGGACCATTCTAACTTAGGTTCTCCCATTCACTGCCAAGTTTTCTTAGGTAGTACGTTCCCATCTGAGCCTAGGTCTAGAATAACCTGATCCATCTCATAATCACCAATCTGCATGATTAACTGCATCTCCCTACCAGTGCATCTCTTATGCTTATATAGTTTGTGTACGTCCTTAATTTCCATAGCTGGGTTTTTTCTTTCTACACAACTATCTATCAAATCTTGGAGGTTTTCTATGGCCCTTTGGTTGCACAATAGATTCATACATGCCTGTAGGAATGGTTTGACCTCATCATCTGCTTTGAGGTTCGTAGGGGCTTGAGGAGTAGATGCTGCAGTCTTAGCAAAGTCTTGGCGAGCTATGACAAAGGTTTCTTTTTCCCTCTGTAAGTCCAAACCTTCTTGTTTAATGGTTGTTTTCCAAATAAGAGGCTCTGCCTCAGCTTTCTCCGTAGCTCCTTTGGTGGTCATGCCACTGCTCGTTATAACATTGACACTCGGTCCTTCATCTCGAGGTTCAACCTTGACCCTTTGTACATTCTGCATAGGTGTCTGTTGCTTCTCCTACATCTTGGCTATTAGAATCGGGCAATCCTTAATCACATGACCCAGCTGTCTACAATATCTGCAATATTGTCTCGCAGGGTTCATGCAATCCCTTGCAAATTTCGCTATTTCCCCATAGTTATAGCAAATAATTTCAGGGGAAATTTTGAGGGTGGAAAATTATTTTGAAGTTTAAAAAATTGGCGAATCTCACTAGTACCTAATATGCAAACTATAAAATGTTTATTGATGTATTTGTAAAATTCTTGAAATTGATAATGATTTTATATATACTCTCTATATAATGTTGGCGATTTTTATTGTAAAATAATTTTATATTGTAAAATTTAGGCGAATCATTTTTATAAAAAATGGAAATTGGCGAACCTTTTTTTTGGAAAAATCATGGAAAATTAGCCCACCTGCGAATATTAGCCCCTAAAATTTTCCATGAATCATTTGTCCTCTCCCCCTACCCGCACTTCCACCTCGTCCCCCTCCCCTACCCCTATTAGGGGAGCCACCCAAACCGAAGGGGGATCTTGGTGAAGAAGGGTCTGATTGTACCCTATATAGGTTTCCTCTCTCTATCATCAGATCATAAGTCCAACAGTTCTGCTCATCATGGCCTACAGATCTGTAGAACCTGCACCATTGTTTCTTTATTTCTAGGACATATGCGGTAAGTCGGGGGCAATGGTTGGTATCATGCAACCTAGAAACGTGAAAATCATCGCACCACAACACCAGCCCACTTGGCCCTACAGCTTCCCTAAGACACAACGGGATAGGTCCCCTGGCTTGCACGTAGTCTGCTAACATAGGACAGTTATCTTTGGTGTGCCCATTCACTCTGCATCGTATGCACCATATTTTAGGGCTAGCCTTTGTTCCTCGCTCCTTCCACAGATTCTGGATCTCCATGTGCATTGCTTCTAGATGGCCTTGTATTTGTTGTACTCCTAACTGGGTATCATCCCTTAGCGCAGCCTCCAGCTTCATAGCAATCTCTAAGGCCTTCTCCTGTGACTCAATGGCTTGATGACCCATTGGCATGCGTAGGTGGGGAAATAACATAGAAATTAACCATTCCATGTGCTACCTGTCATCATACAAAAATCCTCCTTCTCTAATCACCTTCTTTAACCATTGGTTAGCCTCCCATACAGACTTGGTTGGTCCTTGCCTGAAATCTTTCATATCGTTCACTATCTGAGAGTAGGACTTAGGCTTCTTGAACTATTGTTTCAAGGCATTCTTAATCTCTTCGATAGTCACATTCACATGATGGTCGATGTATCCCATATACCAGTCCAAATATCTCCCCTCAAAGGAAGGGGATAGTTGCACCCTTTTCACAGCATCGCTGGCCACATTCTGCGCAATCCATACCGATCCTGCGACAAATCAGAACTGATCCATATCTTCATCCCCTACACCCTTGAAGGTGGTTAGCTTCATGTTCAAGGCCATATCATCTTCTGGTGGTGGTGGAGGTGAGTTCTTACCCCTATGAGGGTTCGATGGTGGCGTAGACGAAGAGCTATGCACAACAGAATTTATTACTGGACTATAGATAGATCAATATCCTTCTTGATTGTTTCTATAGTATTTACCGTTTTGCATTGTACCCTCACTTTGATAGAATATCATTCACTTTATACGACTACACAAAATGCTCTTTTCGCACAATAAGATCTTAATTAGTAATGGCAGAGTTTGTAGAAACTTACCCTGGAAACCATTGAAGAATCTTTGTTCTGCCTCAGAGTAGGACAAAAATTGATCAATTGCAAATTCTATCACAAACCCTCCTATCACACTATCCACCCAATGATCTACTATGCAAGTGATGGTGTTATCAGACTTTTCTAACTGCTGAATCAGCTCTGGGGTCCACTACGTGACCCTTTCATCCTTCCAACACTTATGGAAATATACAAGCCTTGCGAGCCACTCCTGAAGCTCGATCGCAAATGTCACAAAGAAAATTTTGTAGATCTCTATGAAAATGTACTTATTATTTCACTTCTCTATGGTTAGCTTTGCACTGCGATTCTCTCTTACTCTGAATTCTTGAATTTTCTTTTCGAACCACTCGTCGATATCTTTCTTCTCAAGTCTCCAATGTTTTCTTGGCATTACCCAATCTCTCTCTCAAAATTCTCTTGGTCCTGGCAACAGAACCATTTTTTTGCTCAAGGGTTCCTGACCCAAGTTCGAAGCTTAAGGTTTGCCAACGAACCCCTATACTACTGGCCCTTTCGACAGTTACCTGCTTATGCAAGCCAAAGTCTCACCCGAAGCAGTATGGGAGGGTGCTAGAACTAGGTTTCTGCACCCTGAGAGAGAGTAGATAAGTCAAGAAGATCTACGTTCCCATCTTATCAAGCTCACATTTAACATATCTAGTTACAGGCTTATATAACATAGCATAGATCTAGTAAATACGTTTGCATCCATGTGCGTAATACCAATATATTAGCACAAAAACTATAATCGTCGCAATTAACAGATCATAGATTCATATAACAGAAACAAATATACTTTCGCAACTATCAAACAGACACTTCCATAGCTTAATCATACAAACCAATTTCACATCAATCATAACAAAATAGATCCAGATAACATTAGATGTCAATAGTACTTCGCATATATATTAATACCAAAATCTTCTTACAATCCCAAAATACTGCCTACGCACACAGCCAGTAGGGTCTGCACACAGCAAGACTAAGGAGCTCCATGCACATAGCCAGCAGGAATTCTTCCCCAACAACCCAAAAATAGATCTAACAATTCGTGCATACATCAATCTCAATTCTTTTCTACTTTAGACTAAAAAAGGTTCATCTATTTATACTGATTTAGCCTACGCATCAAATGGTCTGCAAACCATGGTTTGCAAAATTTTGGTCTACCCTTGACCCATTACAATGCCTTCGGGACTTTGACCCACCGCAAAACCCCTGTGCTAGACTAAATAATACAAAAAATATACAAAAATGGACAAAATTTGCAGATTTAGGAGACCCTGTTCCAACACATACTCTCCAATAACTAGGCACATTTGTTGAATTTTGGCACTAATTTCTTTAACCTATTTTTCCAACTACTCTTTCTGCAAGCACAGTTGATCACTCTCATTGGAAACACTAAGGATTTTTTTTTGTTTTTTCTCATGTGTGATGACAAGTTCATTATACTTAGAATCAACAATAGTTAAAAAGTATTCCAAATTTACTGACAAGGCTCTGAGTAACTGGAAGAATTGTTGTGAGGAATAATGTTGGAGATATGAAGTAGAAATACTATAAACACGGGGGGGGGGGGGGGGGATTTTCCTACAATGGTTGTCTACTCACAACAGACTTATTAGAATTTTTTTGCAGTGAAGTCTCTGGTGCATGATCCTGCTCTTTTTGGATAACTTCTCAGACTTTGGAAATCACATGAGAAGGAAGAACTAGAACGATATCAAATTTTTAGGCACACAGATACAATACTTTATTACAATAATTGGAATCCCTAAAAAAAGAGAGGAAGTTCTGATAAATAAATGTGGTGGCTTGTTCTTGGTGGAAATGCAGATAAAGACTATATAAGTGGCACAAGGATTGCCTTTAAAGTTTTTTATAATTCCTATATGGTCTTAGGATCTGAAATTATTTACATATCTACCACACCCTTGGCAGTGTCCTCAGGGTGAGATTGTTGGGAAGGATTATTGGAAATAGTATTAGAAGGTGTAGCGATCTTTGGTGATGTAGCAATACTATGTAGTAGAGATGCAGTGGGTGAAGAGACAATATGTTCTTCAACAATATTTGTATGTTGGATAAGGTATTCCAGCTCATCATCAAGGATGTATACAATGGTTACAAAACCAATAAGAGAAGTAGAATGTTTAGATATGGTGGCAGCTAATCTGTCTATTGCAATGGAAATGGGGCTAAAAGGTATGGAGGCATTAGGATCAACATCAGAAATAGTAATAGGTACTGAAGAGAATGGACTCATGGAAAATCAAGGTAAAGCTAGAGGTTTGAAAGTCCTACCCTGACAAGGTACTGCATTAGGTATAGAAATAGTTGTCATAGGGGGACTTACCAGGGATTAGACGGTAGAGACGGTGGCATTCAAAAAGGACATACATTCTTGAAGTCGCTTCATAATAGGATTAAAGTCATATTCAGGTGCAGTTAAATGCTTTCGAGAAGATGATGGGGCATCAAAATATAAGATTTGTTGTGTTAAACCATCAATGGAATAAACATTCCTTATAAGAGTCTCCATTTTTTGAATTCCTGGACAAGACAAAACTTCATGGTGGAATGCTTCCTCTGACATATAGTATGGCAATGCCCACATCTTAATGGTGTCTTGGTTAAACACTTTAGGGTGGACATATGTATTGTTGTGGCCAATGTCAAACCACCTTTGGTAGAAGTACTTATCAAAAATATACCTATATACCTTGATGGTCATTGTGGCATTGATCATCCCATTATACCAATATTCAAATTCTTTCTCATTGTACGCACAATTTTTAGAATCAACCTAAGCTTTCCATGGATCATATGCAAGAGCATGGGATTTTTCGTCTAATATCTTACCCAAGATTCAACCCTCTTGGGCACACCACTTCATCATCTCAATTGAAACTACTATATCTCTATAAATAAAGTAGGTGGGCCTCTTATATAAATCCTCACACATAGCAAGGAGATCATCCTTCAAAAACTTACACCAATTCTACAATATCCCCTATACAAAAAATTCGACCACAGAAATAGTGTCCAACGTGCATTATCCTTTTTTATAATGTCGTGTAACCTTCCCAACAATGATATAGCATGAAAAATTGACCCTGTCATGATTAATGAGGTCGATTACATCTCCATAACCTTTGCTTTTAGTGCGATGTTTTTCAAAAATATTAGCTTCACATGTTTTCTTACCACAATTTGAGGTGCTCTAGAATGTTGTCAAAACATCTTGGTGTAACCAAGGTAAACATGTGAGGAAGAGTTACTATGATATTATTCAACTTTCTAAGTGCAGTTAAGGAAGTGGAACTGACGAACCAACACTTTAAAAACCTCCCTTAGGTGCTACAGGACCCTCAGGAGCTAATCTACCACTCCAAGTGCCAAAGCCCCGAGTCATACTTCCTTTTCACTAAAAAAAACCCAAGTCGCTCCCATGAGATGGGCATGCACGTGACTAAGACCTTATATTTTCTCCCACAATTCCTGCAAGGAAGATACTGTAATCTTTTTTAGTCATTTTTGTGCTAGAGACTGCGAGATTTAAGCCACTTTTTCGGGGTTTGACTCCAAACCACTGCTCGAAACTTTATGAGAATTTCCAATAAAATAAATGACACCAATAAAAGGCCTCTAACAAAACGCTTCATCAAGGAATTGACCTAACCAATCCTGACCATGACAAAACTTTTGTTAAAATTATTGCAAATATGAAATCTATGGGTTTCAACATATACGGGCATAGGGGTCTCATAATTATCTTAGAATTGCCAAGAAATATTTATTCCTTCTCACATTAGCTACATTTCATCTATTAGGCCATCCATTCATTATTGTGTCACATAATAATCAAAACATGATGAGATACATACATCATAAATGTCATAAAACATGCTTATAGCCAACAAATAACTAGAGATTTATCAATGAAGAAATAAACATTAAATCCACATAACATTATGTAACTTTACTTATGAAAATACCAAGTTAAAAATAGCTCTTATCAACATATGCAAATCCAACCAAGTCAGGGACTTCCACGTAACACCTGACCATAAAATAGGTTAAACCAAATATGTCTTTCATCCTGTCACCCCCGTGCCATATTCCAAGCATGAATGTGGGATCTCATGAAACACATCAAGCACAACCAAAACATGGCTTCCAGAAGCCAACCACCTCAACCCAAAACCAGTGATTCCACCTCATCGTTGGCTTGATTTGGTCTGACCCATCTTTGATCTATACTGTGCACCAACAAAAACCCTAATCACTAGCCCTTTCGACAACTACTTGCAAGAAGATTACAGTCTCACCCGAAGAGACTATGGGTGGAATCAAAACCAGGTTTCCACAGCCTTGAGGGACAGGGAGATGTGGTATTATTATACTATATTACACTTACAACTTATGAATCACTTATCTGCATTCAATTAATCACAGAAACATGCCACGTAAACCCATAAATCATTACTGCGCTGAAGTAAAATGCAATTGTAATTGTTATTCTATAAAATATAATAGGAAAATACAAGCATCAATCACACAAGAACACCAAAATATCATCCATTTTTTTTTTGCTTTATTATGTTGAATCCTTGAATACAACCAATTATGGACCTGCGCACTAAGTTGCAGGTTTTTTGCACACTAAGTTGTAGACTCTTCTCTAGGCCTCTATGCACTCAGCTGCAGAGCCTCCCCTTCGCTAAAAAATACAGATCACAATTATTCTTCCATAACTCTCTAGATCTATCTCCTTCCTAAACATGACATTTCAACCCTATATATACTGTTACATCATCAAAATACCATGGTCCAAAATACCATGGAATCCCTTGATGAGCACCATCATTAGGTACATTTTAAGTGGTTAATTGTCACCTTTTTAGCCTAATTATTATCTCTTTATCACATTTAATTTCATTATTTTAATATGTTGCTTAGTGTAGATAGTTTATTAAGGGTTATCATGCTTTGAAGGCCTAATGTGGTTTAAATGCATGAAAATCAAGAGAATATGCTATTTTTTAGGAATATTGCACAATCAGGGCTCAGAGTAGACAACAAGGAGTTATTGCAGGAGGGTTGACCACCTCCTTAACTATTAAATTAATCCAATACATCCTCATGATCCTCCTCCAAAAACTTGAAATCAAATGCATCCAAGAAAGTGGAAGATCAAGGGGAGCCAATCTCCATTTCTCTTGAGTTCCAAGGGGAAAAACCACCTACTTTTTAGGGATATGTTGGTAGCTACCCTTTAGGATAAATAGGGAAGAACAAGAGCTCACTAGGATTCAATTCTTTGATGTAGCTAGAGCATTCTTAGATCTTTTAATAGACATTTATGATTTTCATATGTTATGTACAAGACTGATTATGAAATAAAATGAGTCTTTGGTTTCTTCTCCACTGAGTTAGTTTCAGGGAGTTGAGCTTGTGGGTTAGGGCCCAATCCATTGGCCTTGGTCTCTCTTACGTACTTGTGTTTAAATTTCATGTTACTGTTGTTAGTTTATTTACATTTCATGTTGTTTTAGTTAGTCTCTTTACATTTCATGTTGCAGTAGCATATAAGATCTCAAAATTGTGTGTTAAAGCCTCCCTCTCTCACCTCTTCCACTGGAGCTTGTGGAGGGTAGATCTTCACCACAGACCCAAAATTTCTTGGAAAAGTTAGATAAGTTACTTTTCTTATCATGGAAATGTTGTAGATGAAGAGGTATATTTATGTTTCAAGTACATAGGTGGGTTTTTTTAAATTCAGCTCATCTTTTCCACCATTTCCATGATATATTTTTCAATGATGAATGCATGAATAGTTATTTTTCTTGAAGTTTTGTGTAGATAAGAAAAGGAGGACTTCCCCAACACCATTATCTTCAATCTCCACCCCTCATCAACCAACTTCCAACCAAGTTGCCTTAAACCCTATTTTTTGGAAATCTCCACCACAACACCCAGAGCCACCTTGGAGGTGCAAGACAGGATTTGAGAGAAGTTTTGAGCTTGACCAAGGGGTTGGATACCCTTCCTCCACCTAGATCCACCTTCATTCCACCTGTCTTACCCCTTTCCTCACCATTTCTAGACTCAAACTACCCTCGACATGTTTCCTATAGTGTTTCAGGACATCCTGTAGCACGACAAGAAATCCTGTAGCAAATATTGTAGTAGCGCCAATCAGTCATTTATTCAGCCCATAACCTCTCTTTCACCTCATCTAGACCTGGAACATCCTCCAAGACACCTTCAGCTCTGAAACCATGAGTCAAAGACCCTCTTAGGTCACCTCAACACCTCCTTCTTTCGCTGCAAAAAAGAGTTATTTAAAATTGTAGTTAGCTCATTGATAGATGCATTTTTAATCATAATATTCAAGCATGAGATAGATAGATTTCAATCAGTCATTTCGTTCATTATGTGTTCCTATATTAGTTTCCCTTTCTACAAGTTCAATTCAACATTTTAAATCATGAATTCCACTTAGTTTAACTTCCTTTCTCTTTCTTGTAGATAGCTAGATGAATCATTATAATCAAGAATAGTTTCTTTTCTTGTTGATAGATTAATGGTCATGAGTTATTCTCAGTCTTAGCTTTCATTCAAAAGTGTTACAAACTTCCCTTCCTAGAATTAACCCTAGCAGTAGCGCCTCATCGTAGAACAGAGAAGAGGATGCCATGAGTATAAGTCATATTTTGTGCATATAACATTTTCACCTCCAAGTTTTTACGAACCCCAAGTTAATAAAGTAAATTTGAGTAGCCTCTAGGAGTTGCAGCACTCTTGGTGCAATACTAAGGCTCGCCACTTTTTGGCGTCATTTTCGGGGAGGTGTCTAAGTAGATGTTTTGATTCTGATTTAACATTATTTTCTGTTTTTCTTTTACATTCAGTTCCAAAATATTGAAAACACAAAAAAAAGGTTTGAAATTCATGCCTCTTAGAAGTAGGGATAACCAAGGAAATTTTTTACCAAAACCCCCACATCCCCACACAGTCACCCTTCACTCTTCTTTGATGACTGTGAGGTTGAACACACCATAGGTGAGTCACTTGAAAATTTTGAAGGACCTATTGGAGAAGAAGAGGAACTTGCTTCGCCTAAGGAACCTACTTCACCAATTCAAGTCATGGTTGAAACTAGGACCCAAGGAGTCTTTCGCATTAGGAAAACAAATGGAGAAACTAGAATGAAGAACATTAGTCCCTCAGACTTTCCACATTTCCATGGAATTACTTCTGAGGATACTGACACCTTCATGTTTGAGTGTTATATTGTCTACAAGGCCTATGAATATGCCGCAGATGACCAGAAGTTAAAACTATTCCCATCCACCCTCAAGGATGCAACCTTGCGCTGGTTCATGAGTTTTCCTGGGAACAGCATCAGTACCTGGGCATAGATGCAAGATTCCTTCGAAAACAAATATATAGACTAATTCATATCTAAAGAAACCAAAGAGGAGATATTTAGGATGACTTTAATACTTGATGAATCCTTGGAGGATTATGAAGAAAGATTCCAGCTAAACTATAAAAGAGCTAACTACACCCTTGATCTCAGATCACTTAAATTGGTACTTCTCGAAGGGATCAGGGAAGAGGTGATAGAAAACCTTAATATGTTTTCTGGAGGAGATATCTATCGACTGCCTTATGAGGAAATAAAAATTGTCTTTAGAAACCACTCTAGGGTAGCTAGGAAGAAAGGTAGAGATAGCCAAAGCATGACCAACAACCCTTCCTCTTCCACCTCCATCAAGCATGAGATTGGAAATATGTTGGAGGACTTCAAAAGTGAGATGTTTAATACCTTTTATTTGAAAATGGACACAATGATATCAAGAGGAAGCAAAAGGAAGCATGTAGGTCGTTGGCTATATTCTTCTCTAGATGTACCATGAAAAAACCCTCAAAATGATTGTTCACTAAATGTCATAGAGCTTTGCTTAGTCTGTGAACAGAAACATTCCACAGATAAGTGTCCCTCCTTACATGGGCTCAAATATGTATATCAAGGTGGGGAAGGAGGACCCGAGAAACTCTGTTTAATAAATCAGAGGAGGCCTCAAGGGCTTCATTCATACCAACAGGGCATGCAAGGTGAACCTTAATCCTACTATCATAGAAACCAGAATGCACCTATGTATTCTTGGTACACATCCACTCCCCCATCATGGCCTACACCTCCTACTTGGCCTTACACCCCTTCATATCACCCTCAGCCTGTGAAAGAACCATTTTAATAATATGTTCCTCAGCCCCCTCAGTGGACCAACCCATCACAAGGGTGGAGGCCCCAACACAATCAACCACTTGCTTTAATGCCTCCATCCCAACCTCAACCTCATCTCACCCACTCTGATCCACCTAAGTTGCCTCAGATGCCTTCCTATCCCAATCTGAACCCGAACAACAAGAATGCACAACAAGTTTACAGTGGGGTAACATCTTATCCAACTTATGATGTGGAGATAAGTTATCATGAGCTTGGTCATACAAGAGGACTAGGTCTCCTTCTACAAAGGTACGAGGGGAGGCTTTCTAATATAAATGAACTTTGACCCACTTTTATGTGCTTCTATGACTAGAGCAGCAAAGCAACAATTTTCATCAATCCTCTCCAAATATTGAAGACGCTCTTCCTTTGGCGAGGTATTAGGAAGTAATTCAACAACTATTTTGAGAGAATGGATTTCGCATTCAATCGGAAGCGTAGCTTCCATACCATAAACAAGTTGGAATGCAGTGAATATGGTTGCATCCTTCACTGAGGTTCAGTAAGCCCAGAGAACTGAAAACAACATGAGATGCCAGTTGGACTTGTGCATCCCAATCATACGATGAAGCATAGTGACTAGAACCTTGTTCACGGCTTCAACCCAACCATTGGCCTGAGGGTAGTATGGCGTTGAGCTGTCGTGACGCAGACCCAAATTAGAAGTCAACTCAACCATCATGTAATGGTGAAAATGAGAACCATGATCGGTGACAATGGCTTGAGGGACACCAAACCTGGTAATCACATGATTGAACAGAAATTTTGCAGCCATATCACCGTCAACTGTGAGTGTAGGCATTGCTTCAGCCCATTTAGTGAAGTAGTCCATGGCTACGATAATATAATCATGCCCCTGGTCAAGTGAGGGTTACACGTCATAAAATAGATGCCACACTTGGCAAAGGGACCAAAGATAATGAAGGGATGGAGGTGTTTAGGTGGCACATGCATCTTGTGCTGGTAAATTTGGCAATCGTGACACTTACAGACAACAACAATGCAATCTTTAAAAATGGTAGGCCAAAAATATCTAGCACGAAGGATTTTTTGCGCAGTAGCATATCCATACATGTGACCACCATAGGCGCTAGAATGGAAGTCATTGAGAAATTTTTTAGCCTCCTCAAGGGTTAAACACCAACAGAGAACAGAATTAGCTCTGAGGCAGTATAGAGTATCTCCGACTATGCGATAAGGGTGCAAATGATGACAGATACATCGACGAGCATCCTTCGTCAACTTGGATCGGAAGTTGGAAGTCTGGAGATAGATGATGATATCACCGTACCATGGATCGAGGGTGCTAATGAGAAAAAGAGTATCATCTGGAATGCATTCCTCAGAACCAGAGGGGGTAGAGGCAGATGGTAAAGATCAAATCAAATTGGAAAAAACCAATGATTTCTTCGATTTGGCAGTAGTGAACTCCATATCGAACTCTTGGAGGATTACTATCCACTTTGAGTATTTTCCCCCTAGAAATTTTCAATTCAATATATAGGTCATGGGGTTACAATCAGAAATCACAGTTACTGTGCGAAGTAGAATATAATGGTGAAAACGTTGGACAACTTGAATAACAACCAACACCAATTTCTCGACATGTGCATAACGTGTTTTCATATCGAGAATATTATGGCTCAAATAATAAATGATGTGCTCATCACCATCGTCATCATCTTGTACGAGAACCATGGAAATAGTGCTAAATGCTACAGCCAAGTAGAGGGAATAGTCGTGATGATGATTGGGTGGATGAAAAAGAGGAGAATTGACAAGTAGTGTCTTTATTCCATCGAAATTTTTTTGGGAAATCTCATCCCGAGGAACGAGACGCCTTGTTTAAGAAATCGCGTGAATCCTTTGGCTACTTTAGCTTTGTTCCCCTACAGACTCTACAACTGATGTGAAGAGGAAGGGGAGGGGAGATTAACAATAGCTTCAACCTTAAGAGGGTCGAGATGAATTCGGTCTTTAGAAATGATAAGCCCAAGGAGTCTACCATAATCGACGTAGAAGACACACTTATGTGGATTGAGCTTAATGTTGTAGCATCTACAACGAAGAAAGATTTGACAGAGGTGATCTAGGTGGTCCAGACACTTATCAGAATGAGCTAGAAGGTCATCCATGTAAGGTTGAACAATGAATTTAATATCATGAAAATTGTATGACATTGCTCATTGGAAAGTGGCACCGGCATTCTTAAGGCCAAAAAGGAGCTTCTTGTATGCGAAAGTGCCCCAAGGACAGATGAAGGCGGTCTTGTGTTGATCAGCCGAAAGAATATTGATCTAGTTGTAACCAGAGAACCCGTCCATAAGGGAAAAGATATCGCTCCCTGCACAATCGTCAATGATCTGGTCAATGAAAGGAGTGGGATAGTTATCCTTAGGACAAGCACAATTGATGTCATGGTAATCCAGACAGACACGAATAGTACCCTAATTTTTATCCACAGGAACAATGTTAGAAACCCATCTTTTCAAGGGGATCAGATAAATGCAGCCAGCTTTAAGAATTTTTCCAACTTCCCCCTTAATGGCGGTGGCCTTTCTAGGGTTCACGGGATGAATATGTTGGCATTTCTTCGTAATACCAAGTGAAAACGTCTCGAAACTCTTGGAAGAGACTAGTATAGATGTCAATCTCATCAGGAGAACAATTCACCCCAATGTGAATGTTCTCGACAACCCCCAGTTTAACGGAGATGTCAATAGGCATCGTTTGCGTAATGTTTCCCAGGTTACTTTCCACAAAAACTTCATGTGTCAATATGGGCATTTGAAGCAGATGGGAAGGAGCTTAGGAAGGGAACTTCTCAAGACAAGTAAACATGGCCCCAAGGCCAGGCATAAAGGAGGAATGATGATGACTATCATCCCAAGGAGGATCCTCACGAGACATAGTTTCCACGATGGCCTCATCAGTGGGAAGCATCTCATTCAAAGGATCAGGAGAATCCAAAGCACCAAACCAAGCTGATTGAGAATATGTGTCAAGAGACACACTCAAAGGAGTATGATCAGAAGGAGGAGGTGTCAAAGCTGAGATAACTTCATAATAATCAATTTCTATTGTGCTTAATGACATCTCATCACCAAACGAATCAACCAGATCGAGCGAAAGTATGATCCACGGATAAGAAGACACGGAGATCATGTTGACCTGAGCAGTGTTGGGCAAAGGAAGAGAAAAAAGACCCATAAGGGCAAGATATTTGAAAAGACCCAGTCCTATTCTCTCATAAGGCATAGGAATATGATCTAAATATGGAACTTTGCTCTCGGAAGACGTGGAAGTGAAAAAGGGCAACTGATTGACAGTGATAATCTTCACTTCATGTGGAATTCGAAGAACATGAAAGAGAGTGGACGTGACACATAGCATAGCGTGAGTCCAATTGTGACCAAGGAGAATATTATAATTGAGTTTATCATCAACGAATTCAACCTCAATGTTAACCATTTTTCCTTCCAACGTGATAGGTAAACTGGCAAAAACACTAAGAGGGTGAGATTCCATTCCGTCAAAAGCTTATAAAGTGTTTGGAGACTAATTGAGGGTTGGAGAATCAATGGATTTCCAACATGTAGAATACATGATGCAAGTAGATTCACCCTCGTCCATGACCGCTCGATGGATATTATTTCCATTAATCCCAACTTGGATAATCAACGCAAGCTAGTGAGGGAGACGTGGGACGAAATTTTCCAAATAGAAAGTGATAAGGCTGGAATCGGTGGGGTCAACCCCTCCTATGGCAGAGAGAAAAACCTTCCATTATGACGGACAGCTCTGAAGTACTTCCAATGCAGACATAGTGGATGGCACCTGAGCCAAATCCTCAAAAATACTGTAATGTTGAGTGGCACGAGAATTTGGGTTGTAGGAAGACTTTTGGAGTACGCCTTTAGAAGCTGGTCATACAACGGGCTCAGGATTGGGCCTTTCAATTTGAAGAGGGCCAGAAGTAGGCGAGGGAGGAGGACCATCAACTATATCTTTCCATACTGCCTAACTTGGTTCGGTATAATTTTTCGATCTGGTAGCAATAGAGACAAGTGTAGCATCGTTCATCATGAAAACCTGAGAGCCAAAAGGGGTGGAGGAATGAGGTTGCTCCACCATCTGAGTTTGCTGTGATGGGAATGGTTCTTTAAGAATAGTTGGAGTGCCTTGATTTCCTTTGAGCAGTCGACTCACCTCGGCTCGTCGTGGACAGTCCTTGGTGTAATGCTCATCGTCACAAATCAAAAAACAGTACTTCGGTTTGCATTCTGAACCATCATCAGTGTTAGGTTTAGGAGAATCTTGTATTGGGGCATTGGCTTTGGCCTTACCTTTACCCTTGTTCTTACCTTTGGAATCTTTATCCGCCGAAGTGGAGTAGACAACATTCACTTCCGCGGTCTTACTAGGATTTGGAGGTGGCTGAGAAGCAGTATCAGGGGAAGAAGTAGATTTTTTCTTCGCAGGATTTGGAGAAGACTTACAAGAATTCTGAGACACAGAACCAATGATTCCATTGATAGATGGCGTTGTTGGTGCTTTGGTAGTTCCATGTCGCGAAGCAACGGGCAAGAGTTCATACAATGTGCCAGATTTAGAGTACACGAGATCAAGGTACTGGGCGGGAGCGATGGCTTGTTCCTAAGTAACAAATGCCCCCATCGTGATGTCTTTAGCAATCGGACTGATAAAAGAGGTAGTGAACCAATCAGTCAGAAGTTGATCAGGAAGCTCAAACTTGATCAAACGACGACACCACCTCCATTCATGAATATAATCGGAGATATGAGTAGCCTGATCCTGTTTCAACGATGTGAGGAGGTGCATCCCAGTTTCATATTGAACTGGTAACTCAAAGTGCGTGAGAAATTCCATGGCAAGAAAGTTGAAATCTTGAAAGATGTCATGGGAGAGTTCAATGTACCACTTTGAAGTGGCACCAGTGAGAGTCCTTTGGAAAAGAAGTAGTCAAAATGAATCATCATCCCAAGAGTTAGAGGAACACCAAAGATGGTATGTCATAACATGTGCTTGGGGGTCTTTGCCGGACTTGCCTTTAAATTTGGGACAATCGCCAGGGATTTTAGTTGAAATTGGGGGCCAATATGGATTATGAAGGATAGGATCATTTGTCAACTTCGACACATCGGCAGTTCCAGCGTAGCAAGGAAGGGAAATTGCGGATTGAAAGGAATTACAGGCCTTTGATAGAGACCAGTATTGGGATTCCAACCAGGTTGGGAGAAATTCTAACCCCCATATGTTCTGTCTTGGAGGAGTTTGTCCATAGGGGTTATAATTTTTATAATTCTTCCCATACACCAGTTGAGGACCAAGATAATGATTCTGAGCGAACCAATGAGGTCTTGTATGAGAAAGATATGGATTTTTTGTCGAATGTAAGAAGTGCCTTGGGGCAGATATTTTACCATCGAAGATTGACCTTGAGGAATAAAAGGTGGGCCATGAGGCTACACATGCTGCTCCTAGGGTGCAGGTTGACTTGGATGTTGTGTTTGAACAGGTTGTCCCTAGGGTGCAGGTTGGCCTGGATGTTGAGGTTGGATAGGTTTTCCCTAGGGTATAGGTTGGCCTAGATGGTAAGAGCCACTAGGCTATCCCTGAGGCACAGGTTGAACTGATGGTTGAGATGAGCCAGATTTCCCCTGAAGACTAGGTTGGCCCGGCTAAGCAGTGGAGGGTTGACCTTGCTGTAAAAAATTTGGGCCTTGGTGAACGTAAGGCTGGTTCTATTGCACAAAAGGTTGTCCCTAATATGGATAGGTTTTCCCCTAGGGAACATAATATGCTCCTTGTTGAACATGAGGTTCACCATCAGGACCATAGGATTGTCCCTATTGGATCAAAGGTTGTCCTTGTGGACCATAGGGTTGTCCATGTAGGTATGTGAACTAGTTGGGGTAAACTGGAATTTGAGGCATTTGAACATGTAATGGACCACGTGGAACAGGCCTATGGTAATAGACATGAGTTACATGCTCATCATATTAGTGTGGTCAATCAATGGGAGCTTGAATCTGCTGAGAACCCTGGGGGAAGTAATTTTGTTAATGAATAGCCATCATATACTGATCGTACGCCAAACCTCTAGGAATTGGATTAGAGGAGATAGTTGCACTACCAGTAGGTTGATGGAATCTTGATATGTGAGGCTATGATCCATTCACGGCGGGCCCAATAGGTATCATGGAAGCAATAGGAGTTGTCCCATGAATAGCAGAAGATGGTGGTTACGACGGGATCACACCAACAGATGGCGTAGATGAAGCCACACAAATAGTGGGTTGGATTGGGACAGATGTAACAATCGTCAATGAAATAGGATTCAAAGGGGATGGACCTGATGCAAACGACCCCTTTGAAGGAGCCAACATACCAGACCATATCAGATTCTAATACAAAGATGTAGCACCAAAAATGATCTGACTCAACGAACGATAACTAGCCAAGAGAGATGAAGGTTGTGAGGAAGGTTGACCTGAGACATAAGGAAAATTCTCTGGAGGGAACTAATATTATCCCATAGAAACATAAGTCTCTTCACTACTAATGGGACTTGTGGCATCCATGTCAGATGAAGACATGTTTTCGGCGAAAAGGTGATGAGAAGTCGCAAGTAAAGCATGGGTTAATGGCGATGCAAGAGGTTTCGAGGCACGCATTTATGAGGGTAAAGGAGGATCTTCTTCCCTGAAATGAGTTCAAACGTCCGAAGGTTTCCAATTTATATCAAATGGTTCCTCAGAAGGAGATCAAGTGGCAAGAGGTTGAACACTCGGAATAATAAAATGCAAGTAACCTAAAGTCCTAGCAGATTGAGATGTATCTGAAGAAAATTCGGGAGAAGGATCTTCACTACGAGGTAATGAAGGGGATGATGAAATTGGTGGTTCTGCCACCGTGACTTTGTTGAAAAAATAGGAGAGAAAAGAGATGATCAATTAGGGGCTTTAAGACCAATCATAAAGGAATTACTTATGGAAAATCCAAGAAAATAACTATAATGGGTGTCTGATCGTAGGTAATCAATTTTATGACACTGAAACAAAACTCTGCCTTTTCATATTTTAAGAGTCAAGAAAAGGGAAAAAAATGACTCTAGTCACTTTCACATTGAACGAGCTTGAAAGGACAAGTGCTTAATGATCTTTTCAAATTTTAGAGAGTCACGGAAAGATCAAAATGACGACTTAGGAAATCTAAGCAAGAGCGTGTACCAAGCTCCCATGAACTGCAATATACACCTTTGTGATCAAATGAAAGAGAAATGAACAAGGACTTAACATACGTGCAGGTAGTCTCCCCGAATGTTGTGTTCGGTGTATCATGGTTATAGGGCGGCAGACTTGGCTTCCTATGGATAAAATATTGCAACCTATGAGGGTCTTCCTTTATACACTCAATGGTACATGGAGCACAAGTTCGTGTTATCATTTTCTAATGCCAGATGGTGAACGAAAACTACTAGTTTTAACGATGTCGAAACATGTCACTAGCCTAGGCCTCTAAATATGAGCATTAAATTTCAATGCTTCCTTTGATTGATTGAGTTCATTTTAAAGTTGATCTTGAAATTATGTTGCAGTTTCAAGGCCTTCCCAAACGTAATCTCGAATCTCTAATGCACAACTACATGCGAAAGAAAATCATTCCAATTCGATGAGTAGCTAGCTAAGAGAGGGATAGAAATTCACAATGAAGTAGCAAGAAATCGAATGCAAGAAGAAATTTTCTTAATTCTCTTAACACAACCAAAGCAGAAAATGAAAGGATTTTCTCTTGTTGTTCACTTTTTAATGAGAAAGCTATTGATGCAAAAGACTACTTTTCATTTTCAAATCAAGAGAAAGAATGAAAATTTTGTTCTTTTAGATGAATTAGAAGCAATGATGCACTATTACACTAAAAGGACAAAATGAATACTAGTTTTGAGAAACTTGAACGAAATGATCAAAAACAAAAAGAACAATCCAACACGAATATAAAACACACTCAAAACAAACATGCATTCCTCCACGCAGAAAGAGGACTTTCGAATCGACTCATTGAGCAATGTAATCTATACTCAGGGTGACATATGGAAGGTCAAACAGACATGAGGATGATATTTCAATGACCCAACAATACACCGAATCGAGAGAAAATACCAAACAATCAGTCCAAAAGCTAGAAAAAAAAAGACTAGACTGACTCATTTACAACTCAGAAGCTTAGTGAACATGCAGTCGAACAAGCAATTGAAGACACCTAGAAACCCTAGGATGACAAGCTACCCTGATCAAATGAGATACAATCAACTGAAAAGAATGAGACAAGGAAGTAAAAAACAATCCAAGTGGACTAATCCAGGATGAAAAACCAATCCAGAGGCAAGATGCATTGGCAAAACTCAAGGAGGAGGCCCAAATCCAAACCTATAGGATTTGACATGATTTTTCAGCTGTAATCTGTGCTGAATAGGGGAAATCGCACTTGTAAAATAGGCAACCCAAGCCAAATAGCGTGATTGTTAAGGAAACAGTAGCACCGAGCTAAAAAAACAAGGAAAGGAGAAAAAATTGTTGAGGAAAATCAAGTCTTAGCACTCTGAGAATAAGTATGATGGATTGAAATAGTCAGACCAAGAAAACAAAGCAAAAATGCGGCAATACGACCAAAGTCAGACAAACAAGCAAAACTCTAGACAAACAAAGAGAGACGATAGACACACTGATCCCCAGTATGGTCACCAACATGTTGAGCAGGAAAATTCCCTCTGCAGACAGAGGTGATCCCTCTAGCCCTAGGGTGGTCTAGCAACAAGGGAACATGCTGGACTTTCGAATTCCTAGCTTATAAATGAAAGACGAACTGAGATAGATATCCTACCTCAGTCCAATGTTTTTTTCATGACTTGCAGTAGTGATCCTCCGATATTTGTCTTCACACGTCACGGTCTGTTAGTGATGATTTCCATGTACCTGCACAAAGATTAAGTGATCAATGACAACATATGAGAATATAATTTCATATATAGCTATTCAATTGGTCAAGGAGAATCAAACATTTTGCATATAATTGAAAACAAAATTGGAACGAAAAAACCAATCATGTATTATTGATAGAGGAAAGAAGTTTACAACCTTAATTCCTTGATTTTGCAGGCCTCCTTTGACGGGTTCAGTTAGGCACATCTCAAGAATTCGTTCGGGATTGAACTCGATGAGGAAATGGACCTAAACTCTCTCTCAACAATGGATTCTTCTCTGCCTTATTCTACACAGCAGCTATAGTAGTGATTGTTCAGCTAGCTGAATCAATGTGAGGAGGAATAATTTATAGGAGAGGAGGAGGTGGTTCGGTATCCCTCATAAGGTGGAGGAGAGGCCTATCCCTTTGGTGAGTTGCATAATTGTAGGAAACAACAAGCCAAAGGGAGGAAATTTACGTTATTCAGTTGAATAAACCATGATGACTACGCTCACGAAGTTGTTAAGCATGGAAAATTTGTTTCTATTTTAAAAAACTTTCCAAAAACATCTCAGCATGGGTGCCCTTCTGTTACAGAGTGCCAAAGGGTGT
Organism: Pinus albicaulis; assembly: GCA_034641835.2. Classification (NCBI taxonomy): domain Eukaryota; kingdom Viridiplantae; phylum Streptophyta; class Pinopsida; order Pinales; family Pinaceae; genus Pinus; species Pinus albicaulis. The sequence continues at coordinate 1,116,927,781 of CM076575.1, read as the reverse complement.
GGGGCCCAGTGTTAATTTCTCCATCGGTGTGAGGCCATAACTGCCTACTAGCACTGACCCAAAATCACATGTTTTTGAAGGTTTTCTTGAGGAATGATCAACAAATGATATGTTCTTGACATTCCAAGGGATACAATGACACTTATGGAAAAGTATGACAGTACACAGAAGTCACTGAAATGGTCCTTCAATGTTTAGGATGGGGATTGCAAGGATGGTGTAAAAATATTGTGTAATACTTGGTTAGCCATTGTCGATGCTTATATCAGCTGCAAGGCTAGAAACATGACTATAAAGAATGGGCCCTTTTTTAAATAGCTGGTATTATATCCTCCTACCCAGCCTTCCATTGACCATGACCTACCTTTCTGGTTGTAGTATTAATAAGAAGAAGATGAAGTATACAGTACCGCACCTTACCCCATTTATACTATAGGTATTGTTCTTAGAGGGAGGCAACCCGATGAGGATGATCTCATTGACCACATCATTCAAAAGTAGCCCCCCACTTCCATTCCACTTGATGACCTAGTCAAAGAATCTGAAATCCACCCTTGGATTGAGCTACACTCAGTTTATTCAACCTCTGAAGCCACCAAGGCTATGGAATTTGGCCCATAAAAATCTCTGAAGATTAACTTATCCCTCTTAGTCAAAGAAGAAGAGCAACTATGCCAACTCTTGGAGGAAAACCTTGATGCATTTTATTGGGACCATAAATACATGAAAGGGGTGCATCCCTTAGTGTGCATATATCATATTTTTATTAAAGAGGGATGCAAGCTTGTGCATCAGCACCAAAGAAGGATGGAACCAGCTCTAAAAGACATAGTGAAGGATGAAATGAAAAAGTTGTTGGATGCAGGTTTCATCTACCCCATATCAGAAAATGAGTGGGTGTCTCCTCTTGTTCTAGTCCCAAAGAAAAATGGAAAGTGGTGAATTTTTTTTTACTACCAAGAATTAAACAAATCCACTAAGAAGGACCATTTCCCCTTTCCCTTCATAGATCAAGTCATAGATGTTATTGCGGGGAAGAATTTTTTCTCTTTCGTAGATGGGTTCAGTGGGTATAACCAGATCCAAATTAGCCTCGAGGACAAGGAAAATACCACTTTAAAATGTACTTATGTCACTTTCACTTAGAGATTCCTTCCCTTTGGTTTGTGCAATTCCCTTAGTACTTTCCAGAGAGCAGTCCTGAGCATTTTTTTTGAACTAGTCCATGACTCTGCGGAAATCTACATGGACGATTTCACACCCTATGGGTATGATTTCTAGGTTTCTCTCTCCAATCCAGTAAAATTATTTAGAAAGTGCATTGAAATGCATCCCTCCCTAAGTCCAAAAAAATTTGAGTTCCTAAAAAGTGCAGCGATAGTTCTAGGCCACTCAATATCACAAGCAGGAATACAGGTAGACCCAAAAAATATCACCATCATAAAAAGAGTGCTTATTCCTCAAGGGCAGAGAGATGTAAGAATTTACATAGGGTTGGTTGGCTACTATAGGAGTTTCATTAGGGAATTCAGAAAAGTGGCTTCACAATTATTTGGATTGTTGGCCAAATATTTTGAGTTTTTCTTGTATATTCTCTGTCAGGAGGATTTTGATCTCATCGAGGAAAAGCTAACCACTATCCCCATTCTTCAAGGTCCCAATTGGGCTATGTCCTTCCACATCCACACAAATGCATCAGATAAAGCTATGGGGTCAGCCTTGGGGCAGTTAGAAGAAAAATTACCGTATGACATCTATTTCATTAGAAATAATGTGTCCAAAGTTGAACTTAACTACACTATCATAGAAAAGGAGCTCTTAGCCATTGTTCATTCCTTAAAAAATTTTAGACATTATATTACTAGTTATCAGACCTTTGTACATACTGACCATGCAACCATCAAATACCTAATCAATAAAACCGATGTTAATGCTAGAATCATTAGATGGTTTTTGTTATTACAACAATTTAATTTAACAATTGTTGATAAAATAGGGAAGGAAAATGTTGTTTCAGATTTCTTATATAGACTAACTCTACTTGCAAATGAGGAGGAATGGTGGATGATCAGCTTCCAGATGAACACTTGTTTGATATCTTAGCACTCTCTCCTTGGTTTGTTGACATAGCTAACTACTTTGTGCTAAAAGGTTTCCTCCAAACCTTTCATCCAGAGAAAAGAACAAGATTATCAGGAAAAGCACCCCTTTCACTTGGATTGGTGGAAATCTCTTCAATTTGGGTCCTCACCAAATTCTTAGAAGATGTGTGAGGGAAGAGGAGGTTTTTCACATCCTCTCAGCATGTCATGATGGTCCTTGTGGGGGCCATTTTGCTATTAAGAGGACAACCTTCAAATCTTTTCAAGTAGGCTACTATTAGCCTACCCTCCATGAAGATGCCAAGATATACACCAGTAGATGTGATCAGTGCCAAAGGATGGGGAGACCTACACCAAGGGATGAAATTTACTTTCACCCTCAGGTGGCTTTAGAGCCATTTGATAAGTGGGGCATGGAATTCATTCAACCCATTGATCCACCATTTAGGTACAAGAGGTACATCATAGTATGCACCGATTACTTGACCAAGTGGGCTAAAACAAGGGTTGTGAAGAAAGAAACAGAAGATAAGGTAGTTGAGTTTACGAGAGAGAATGTTTTCTACAAGTTTGGATACCCCAAAGAGGTAGTCACTGATCAGGGGGCTCAATTTACATCTCATCTCATTGAAAATCTCATGAGGCGACGCAAGATAAATCACAAGACTTCCATTGCATATCATCCTCAAGAAAATGGTCAGGTGGAAGTGAAAAATAGAGCCTTCGAGAACATCCTCACCAATTTTGTGAGTAGCAGTAGAAAATATTGTTCAGATATATTGGTGGAAGCCAATTCGGCTTAAAATACTACTTGGAGGACAACCACAGGGTTTCCTCCATATGATCTAGTTTATGGGAATAAAGCTTTTCTTCCCGTCGAGTTTGAGTATAACACCCTGAGAATAGCGGCTCAGTTGGACTTGGACATCACAAAGTCACAACAAGAAAGGTTGCTACAGAAAGATGGTTTGGGTGAATTCAGAATGCAGGCCCTTCTTCACACAAAGGTAATACAGCTGCAAAGGAAAGGTTGCCATGAAAATCACATCAAAGAAAAGACATTTCAGAAAGGTGATTGTGCGCTTCTCTATGACTACATATTCAAGGACTTCAAGGGAAAAATAATAACCAAATGGATAGGACCTTATCAAGTGGAAAAATTCAATGACAATGGGGTTGTTTAGATCAGAACCATAGATGAGGAGGGGATCCCTCTTATTGTCAATGATTATAAGCTAAAAATGTACAAGGAGCCCCTAACTAGGGTTGAGTTTATCAATTCAATAAACAGGGAGGTGAATGCCATTGGAAGCTCCATATTTTCCAACCCCTCACCTTCCTAGAGAAATAAAAATAAAATGAAAAATAAAGAGGCTTGGATGAAAACCTCTTTGAGGCATCCAAGGCCAACTCATGGGTTGAAAACCTCCAAGAGGCAATCTTGGAGCAAAAAAAAAATGAGAGAAATAAAAACCATAGAAATAAAATATCCTTGGGTGAAAACCTCTTTAAGGTGCCCAAGGTAGGCTTTTGGGTTGAAAACCTTTGCTGAGGGAGCCCATCTAACTTCAAAAAAGACAAAAAAAACAATAATAATAAAAGAGGAAAAATAAAAGGGATGAATCAACACCTATGCACTACGGCTATTTCTGTTTTCCAGGTTGTTGATTAAGGACACTTTGGACAAAAGGGAGAATAATATTTTCTTTCCTTCTCCCTCCTCTACCTAATCACTCCATGACCAATCATAGTATTCATCCATCCATCCATTTATCCCTCCATGTGAGAAAAAAAACCCCATGTTTTTCTTACTCTCTAGAGTGCTACATGATGTCCTAGGATGCTACAAGATTTCTTGTAGTGCTATAGGTAACCCTGTAATGCTATAGGAAAGTCATCCAAGAAGGAAAAAGCTCACCCAAGGAAACTTAACCCTCAAGAAGACATGAAAAAATAATTTTTTTTTCTATACATACCACTCCTAACCATCACACGACTCCATGCATAAATATTCAATAATTTAACAATCTATGTCTCCACTATGAGCTATTTTATCTAAATCTTCACACAGGGCCTCTCCTATCATATCCTCATCTCTCCATCGCTTTGTTCACTTATCAACTCCATCCCTAACATCCCTGCACTACTTATCCTCATTCCTAAGCTAAGTGGAACTCCAAAACTGTAGAAAGGGGACTGCTACATGAAGTTGATCACTTCTTACATTAATCTTGTACATGCAATATCAAGTTAAAAAGGCAAGAGGTAGCTGGTGGAGATGGCTCCAGATGATCACCAAAGGACTCAAGAAGTAAATCCACACCAGCAGCAACACCTGAGGATCTCCATGCAACATCTACAAAAAGAATCAACAAACAAAGATAATAAGCGGCTCCCTCAAAAATAATTTTCTCACTCAGAAAATGAAAAAATATGAATTAAAAAAAAAAAAATCAAAGGAAAAATCATTGATGTCCATCACCATGCCCCATCTCCCTGAAAATCCTTAGCAGTAGGTAGGCTCATGTATGGCTCTCTCACCCTCTCATTATGCATCATTTGGCTAAAATGAATTAATGTCGAGAATAGAGAGTTTAAAAGGAAAAAATGTGGCCAGTTAACTTGGCCACCCTTGTAAAGTTAAGGTAAATAGGAAATGGAGTTTTTCATGCCACATGGGTTTTCACATCAATTAAGGTAGTGATAATGAGGAGTTGGAGGTGATTCTAAGGCAGATGGGAATGATTGGCTCAAGTGGGACCAATGGTCCAGATGCGGAAACCCTGTGCCAAATCCAAATCACCACTATGCTCCAAGTCCGCTTAATTTGGAATAAAAGGTGTACTTGGATCATTCTACCTCATTTTATTGTGCATTTCAAGTTCAATAGTAGTAGGAAAGAGATAGAATCCATCGAGGAATTTTTAACCAAGGTCGAGTTTTCATGCAAGCCTGTGCTACAGGAAGTCTGATAGTGTTACATGAAGTCTACAGGAAGGCTGCACAGTGATAGAAACTGCCATGAAAGCCATCCTCAAAGTGTATAAACACCCAAAACCACCATCTTCCAAGAAATAAAACATCATACTACAGAGGTAAGTGGATGTCACCCAACCAAGTTGTAAACTTTTTCATGAAAAATTATACATAGTCACAACCATAATTCAGATATTTATGAAGTTGTTAAGCCAAGTAGGGTAAGAAGATCTCAATCTATGTTAAATTAAAGCCTTTGGGGTCCCATATCACCAGTGTTTTAAGACCAAAATCTAGCCATCCATCGCCATAACACAATCACGATATGGGGAGAGGTTTTAATAAAAGGGAACCCACAAAAATTAATAGAATTAGACTACACCCTCTTGTGGTTGGCATTTTTAGAAGTCACCAGTGGTTGGGATTCTTCGAGCTCCTCAAGGGATTTGATGATGATTTGGAAAGGGAATTTGCAGTGGCCTTGCACTCCCAAGAAGATGATAGGGCCACCACAATGGTTACAAGGCTAGCCATTGCCATAACCCTTGAGATAATTAGTAGAGTTAAAACCTTGCCTCTAAGAGTCAAGTGGAATAGAGAGGATAGAGTCTCTAGCACTACCTCTAAGAAGAGATTCTTCTTTCCTAATGAAGAGTACATTGATGATAATAATGGATTAAGAAGGGAAAGTCTCCCTTACCCATGGGATGAGGTAACATATCACATCATAAAATATATTTAATGTTGTTAGGGTCCTATGATTCATAGGATCAATTGATCACTATTGATTTTCATATGATGATATTGTAAATAATGTTTTATTCTGCAAATTATCTCTAAAAAGGAAAAAATAGGCTTGCAAATAAAAATGCATCACTAAAGGATAATTAAGTGGTTTTAGAGGGTAATTAAGTGTGTGTTAGATTAGTTTAATAGAACCCTTTAAAGTGTGATTATCATAATTGTAATAAAGTATGGACATGAGGTTTTATTCTATGTAATAACATTGAAACAGTTTCAATGGCCATGATCCACCTCCCTGGATCAACAATGGGGGGTCATTTTTGGGCCCCCGTGAGATCCTTCATGATTTATTTACCAGGGGGGGGTCGAAAAAGGCAGGACCTACCTAGTAATTTTTTTCCTCCACATAACTTCGCACCACCCCTATGAAAGTTCCTCCTTCCCATTGACTACATACTCCTACACCAACGCCCATCCGCCACGTTGACTCCCACATCACCCATCCCATCCAATATTCCCCTTCCACATACCTTCATCCCGTCCACTCACTGACTACCATGTACACTACCCGCTCCCACCTCCATGTCACATCCTACCTCCACTTCATATATCCTTTTGATCCCACTACTGTCAAATCAGTAGCGAACGTTGGAAAATAAAGTCAGCACCGAGTTGGAAAAATGGTCAGTTAAAACTATGGTTTTTCTTATACAACACAGTAATTTAAACCATGGTTTAAAAACCAATTATAAATAATTTCTCCAAAAAAAATAGGTTTTTGTCCAGAACAGACCCATTTTAAAAAACCTCTCTCATTTTTCTAACACCTATTATTATTTGGGAGATTCTAATGCATCTTTGAAGGCATATTTTTGAGAATTTTCCTTTTTTTATCCATTGTTTTCAAATATGGTTTTTGAACAAGTGGGAATGAATTTTCAACAACTAAAAGTGGTTTTTGTTGGTAACATATGCATGTATTGAAACCTATCTCATTTTTATAACAACTATTATGGTTTGGGATATACGAGTGAATATTTGAAGGCATATTTTCCATAATTTTCATCTTTTTAGTCACTATTGTCCAATGTGATTTCTGAAAATGTGGAAATGAATTTTAAAAAATTGAAAGAGGTTTTTTTGGTAACATACCCATCTACAAAAAACTCTCTTAGTTTTTACACAACTATCTGGGATTGAGATATTCAAACGGATCACTCGACCCTATTTTTCAAAATTGCGTGAGGAAAAAGCTCATATACAGTTAGTGACTTGGATGCCACCCCATCAAATTAGACATGCTATCAAATTAGATTTGATGTTCCTTGCCACCAAAAATCCTCAAATATAGTGCCAAGAAGATTCAACAGTTGTAGTTGTTCTATATTTTAGTTCTATTTTTGTAACACAGTTTTCAGATATTTGTAATAAATCTTGATATTTCCAATCAAGATATTTTGTGAAGAATTTGTATATATACTTCAGAATTCAAAGTAATAAATTTTGGGACTTGTACTGAGAAAGACTACCATTCATTTTAAAGTTGTTCACTGAGTTAAAGTAACATTTTGCATTAATACAAGACAAGTTATTTCAGGGTTCTTGTGTCATATCTATGTGGTGAAGTGCTTCTTACTGTAACATGTTTTCTTTGTTTTCATATGTGTTTCTTTTCTCTATTGTTTTAATGAAAATTAAGTTCAGGATTTGTTTTAAAACACTATGCTCTGGCTTAAAGCAATATCAATGTTTTCCTTTGAAGTTTAAATATAGAATTCAGGTAACAATTCCCTATATTTAAATTGAATCCTAATTTGTTCTTCCTTCTCCATCTCATAAACTACAAGGATACAGTAATATGCCTACCTTGCCCTATTGCACTTAAGCTTGATTATTTCTGCATTTGATCATCTTAAACTCTTCTGACTCCATTTCCCAATGGCCTTCCCTTATTGTTCCAACCAAACCAATTTGAAAACCAAACTTTGAGCTTTCATAACAAGCCTAATATATCATTATAAAAAAAATTAAATATGACAAAGAGATCCCTCTCTAAGTAGGTAGGGCTAGATCCTAGCTTCTAAAGTGGTTTTGTGGTTACCTTTGGGTTTCCTTCATAACCTTGGGAAATTACGGAGTGATAACATTCTGGAAACCGTACTGGGGACAAAAGGTTTCATCTTCCCCATGAAATATTGTCCAATTTCAGGTCTGATTGTTGGTGGTGGACAATAGTCGAACATATCAAGGCTGAAACATTCACCTGGCAACTCCATGTTCAAGAATATGGAGCTCAAAGATTTCATGGCGACTCCATTGATCGAAGAATTGAGAGCTTAAATTGCACAATCAGTTGCCGCATTAGTCATGATGTTCGGATATCTAAAAGTTTCTCTTTCTATTGAAGCTTTAAAATAATTCTCGGATGAGTTTGTGGATTATCAAACTGATGAATTTTTGAAGTTTTTTCAATGTCCATGTTTTATTGTTTAAAATCATGCAAATTTTCATCCGAAATTAAAGTTTTTTTTCTTTAGTTATTTGTTGAAATACTTGAGAAGTATATTGAACTCTTAGATACTCATATTCAATCCTACAGTTTCCAATATTTGAAACAGTTCTTTAGCTATATTCCTTTGCCAAAATGAGAGGAAATTGTACTGCCTGTTGATTTTCAGATTGATGATTGTTCCATTTTTAAACATAATATTGAAATTGTACAGTTTAAATCATGGTTTAACGTGGAGGATACAACTGGAAAACTCAACCATGTTAAACTGGTAACTGAATACCTGGAGGATCAACTAATATATTATGTCTTTGTTGATCCCGTAGAAAAATACATGGAGGGTTTTTTCAAATTGAGTTTTCAACCATGTTTTAACTGTAAGAACCATATCCATCGTCAATTGCCATTGTTACTACATTTTCTAGCTTTTATTTTGTTAACGTGCAGTCAATCAATCCACTTATTTCAACAACTACTTGACTAAATTTATTGGAATTTTTGTGCCATTTAATTCAGGAGCTTCTTAGCAATGTAAGGTAGGTTTTTGTGTGCCAGTAAGCTCAGTACCCTAAGCATCTTTTCAACATCTTCAGTTTTAGTTTGCAACAGAGTTTTCAGTTTTCAAGTATATAACTCAGATTTCAGTTTGAAGAATGGATTTGATTTAGTTTTAGGATTAGAAAAGATAATCAATTGGTTTTTAGTTGTATTGGTGTCAATGCATAGCATGTTGCAGGCTTGGGATCAGCCCAATGGATAAGGCTACTAGTCTACGATGTTCTTGGTGCCTCACAAGGAGGATGTTATCCCCATTGGAGCCTATGTTAGGGTCCTATGACTCATAGGATCAACTGATGACTATTGATATTCATATGATCATATTGTAAATAATTTTTTATTCTGCACATTATTTCTAAAAAATAGAAAATAGGCTTGCAAATCAAAATGCAACACTAGAGGATAATTAAGTGGTTTTACAGGGTAAGTGTGTGTTAGATTAGTTTAATCGCAACCTTTAAAGTGTGATATTGTAATTTTAATAAATTCAATACATAAGGTTTTATGTTATGTAATAGCATTGAAACAGTTCTAATGGCCATGATCCACCCCGCCTGATCAATGGCGGGGGATCATTTTCAATCCCCCACCCCCCCCTTTGAGCTCCTTCACGCTTTATTTACCGGGGGGGGGGGTCCAAAAAGGCGGGACCTACCCCCCCCCTCCTTTCCGCTCATCTCACCCCCCATCACTCCGAAGGTCCTCCTTCCTATTGACTACATACTCCTGCACCAATGCACATCTGCCATGTTGACTCCCATGTCACCCATCCCATCCGATCTTCCAGCACCACATACCTTCATCCCGTCCACTCACTGACTGGCACGTACCCTCCCTGATCTCACCTCCATGTCACATCCCACCTCCACATCATATATCCATTTCATACCACTCCTACCAAATCAATAATGAACGTTGTAAATTAAAGTCAGCACCGAGTTGGAAAAATGGTCAGTTAAAACTACGTTTTTTCCTATACAACATAGTAATTTCAAGCATTGTTTACAAATACATTACAACGCATTTCTCCACACAAAAGTAGGTTTTTGTCTATAACGGACCCATTTTAAAAAACCTCTCATTTTTCTAACATCTATTATTATTTGGGAGATTCGAATACATCTTTGAAGGCATATTTTCCATAATTTTCCTATTTTTAGCCATTTTTTTCAAATAGGGTTTTCGAACAGCTGGAAATTAATTTTCAAAAACTGAAAGTGGTTTTGGTTGGTAACATATGTATTTACAAAAATTTCTCTCAGTTTTCTAACATCTATTACGGTTTGGGATATACGAGTGAATATTTGAAGGCATATTTTCCATAATTTTCATGTTTTTGGACATTATTTTCAAATGTGGTTTCTAAATAGATGGAAATAAATTTTAAAAAAATTAAAGAGGTTTTTCTTTGCAACATACTCGTTTACAAAAGCCTCTCTCAGTTCTTACACAACTATCTCAAGTTGAGATATTCAAAGGGATCACTGTACCGAATTTTTCAGAATTGTGTGAGGAATAAGCTCATATACAGTTAGTAACTTGGATGCTAGCTCATCAAATTAGACATTCTATAAAATTCAAATTATTGTTCCTTTCCACCAAAAATCCTCGAATATAGTGCCAAGAAGCTTCAAAAGTTGTAGTTGGTCTATATTTTAGTTCTATTTTTATAACACAGTTTTGAGATATTTGTAATAATTCTTGATATTTCCAATCAAGATATTTTGTAAAGAGTTTGTATATATACCTCAAAATTTAAAGTAATAGATGTTGGGACTTGTACTGAGAAAGAATACCATTAATTGTAAAGGTGTTGATTGAGTTGAAGTGACCTTTTGCATTAATACAAGACAATTTGTTTCAGGATTCTTGTGTCATATCTATGTGGTGAAGTGATTCTTACTGTAATATGTTTTCTCTATTTTTATATGTGTTTCTTTTCTCTATTGCTTTAAAGAAAATTAAGCTTAGAATTTGTTTTAAAACACCCTGTTTTGGCTTAAAGAAATATCAATGTTTTCTTCTGAAGTTTAAATATAGAATTCAGGTAAAAATTCCCTATATTTAAAGTGAATCCTAATATGTTCTTCCTTCTCCATCTCATAAACTACAAGGATCGAGTAGTATTCCTACCTTGCCCTATTACACTTAAGATTGATTATTTCTACATTTTATCATCTTAAACTCTTCTAACTCCATTGCCCAATGGCATTTCCTTGTTGTTCCAACCAAACCAATACAAAAACCAAACTTTGAGCTTTCATAACTAGCCTAATATCTCAATAAAAAAAAATCTAAATCTGATAGAGAGATCCCTCTCTGAAGCCAGTAGGGATTTATCCCAGCTTATAAAGTGGTTTTGTGGTTACCTTTTGGTTTCCTTCACATCGTTGGGAAATTATGGAGTCATAACACCTGTGAGGGGAGACTTAGTGTGGTTTATGGGTACCACTTTAGATTATTACATGAGCTTATATTCAAAGGAGATTTTCCACTAGATAAGAGACGAAATATTCCATACGTCCTCCTACATTCAATCAGATACATGAGCTAGAGAGTGAGGGAGAGAAAGTATCAACACCTAGCTCACCATAGCCTCATTAAAATTATAGTGGGATATTATCTCAACAGACTAAACATTCCTGTTTCTTGGTCCAAATTCATAGACATGAACAAAGAAGCATTCATTGGGACACAGGTTGTCACTCCTGGACAAACCCCTGCCTCTAGCCTTGGAGAAATGGGTATGAAAGAAGAAGAGGAAGAGACTAAAGGGGAAAAGGAAGAATAGGAAGAGGAGGAAATTGAAATAGAAGAAGAACACACAGAAAACCTAGGAAAATATGAAGGAAAAGAGGAGGAGGAAAAGAAAGATGAAAAAGGAGAAGAAGATGAAAAGGAGGAGGAAGAAAAAGAAGAAGAGAAGGAAGGAAAGACAGGAAAGGAGGATATACTAGACCCCATGTTGAGCACTGATATATCTCCTCCACAAACTAGCCTGTCACCAGTTACCTCAGAAAAGGAGGTGGCTGCCACCTTAACCACTCTAAGTACCCCTTGAAGGAAAAGAGAAAAATATAGACCCCCATGTACTTCAGGACCAGGAAGAGTGCCAGGGTGAAACAAGGGAGACTCCAAAACCCAACTAAGAGCCTAATAACAATTGAAGAGTCACCCAATAAGAAGTATGAAGTAGGCCTATAGGAGGGAAAAATTCAAGAGGTCACCTCACTTGAGAAGATAATTGTGACCTATATAAGAAGACACTATTCAAGGCTAGCATTCCTAAAATAAGTACCAACCCCTACAGACCTTCAAGAAGCATAAAAGGAGGGGCAGCAAGTAAAAGAGGGTTTTCTACAGGGAAAATAGATTTTGCTACAAGAAACCCATATAGTGCTACAAGAAACTCCAAATGTGCCACAGAGAAAGCATAAATTCATGGGAGAGGAAGATAAGACACCTATGGAAGGGTAGGAGGCCCAAGGTGTTGACTAAGAGACAAAAAATGAGGGGTGAGATGTCAAAGGGAAGGAAGAAGAGGAACCAAAGGAGGATCCTGCCTCTCCAAAAATTGTCTCAAAAGGCATAACAACAGTTCCACATCCTAGCCCACAGCCAAACCTGATCTCCTATAAAAAATTCATTGAAGGAGGAAGGATGGTCCCTCAAAAGCTCATAGTTCGCCTATTTTATGAGCTAGAGAAAGAAAGAGCATGCACACACCACTGGATGCAAATTTCCAAAACTAAGGGTGTGCAAGATGTAGGGATCATGGAAGAGAAAGTCACTGAGATGGGGAGAGATTTATTTGATGTCGGACTTAGGGAGGTAGTGTTAAAGGAGCAACTATAAGAGGCACAAGTAGAAAATGCAAGATTACAAGGCCAACTGCAGCAGAAGGACAAGAATATTTTGACCATGGCAGACCTATGCATGGAGGAAATACAACACACACATCCATCAAACTCTTATGCCATCTACCTTAAGAAACAATGGTTGTAGTTTCAGATCAAAACACTAGCTTCATATGGACCATTATTTTTCCAGAATTACAGGAAATTTATTGATTTTTGCAACCAATCCAACATGGAGGATAAGGCCAAATTGGTAGAAATTTATATGCATAATCTTATCTTGACTGATCTAAACATTTGGGACCCTAAATCTAGGTTGGGGGATATGTAATTGATGGCCCTAGCCTCTTGGATGACCAATGATGAGGCTAGGGTAGAGGAGGAAAAACAATTGAGGAAAAGGGAAGGAAGATAACCTATCCATATTAGGGAAAATATACTTAGCCCTAAATAGGTCATGAAAAATCACCTAATGATAGCAAATGATGCCAACCTTGCAGATAAATACCTCAACACCAAAGCACATGAAATTTCACATTATGATAACATTTCTATACTGTTGGGAGAGAAGTGTGTGATGGCAAGTTATAGAAGATGGAATGGCCTCCCTCTTAGTCTAAGAAACATGGAGTATCATACTCCAAAGAGATTGAGAGTTGCCTTAGAAAGGGCACTTTTGTACAAGAGGGTCATGCAGACAATGAAGATCGAATGACTTGAATTAAAACATAGTCCACCTTTGTTTTTGGGATTGGGTCAAGGGAAAGACAAAGATGAAGAAAACAAATAATAGGAGGAGGCAGAAAAGAATGCAAGATTCTACCCTCCTGAGGGAAATCCTTCCATGATTCTTTGGGATGTCAGAGAGGCCACATGGGCACTAAAATAATTGAAAAAAGAGGACTTAGTTTCTCAGAGGATGAGCAACCATTTGGTAGGGGGTGATGATGAGCACCATCATTAGGTACATTTTAAGGGGTTAATTTTCACATTTTTAGCCTAATTATTCTCTATTTCTCACCATTAATTGCATTATTGTCATATGTTACATAGTTTAGATGGTGTATTAAGGTTTTTCATGCTTCGAAGGCCTAATGTGGTTTAAATGTAGGAAAATATAGAGAATATACCATTTTTTAGGAAGATTGCATAATCAGGACTTAGAGTAGACAAAAAAGAGTGATTGTAGGAGGGTTTTAACCTCCTTAACTCCTAAAGGCAGCCAATACATCCTCTAGATTCTCCTCCAACATCTCGATATCGGAGGCAGCCAAGCAAGTGGAAGATCAAGGGGATCCAAGCTCCACTTCTCTCGAGTGCCAAGGGGACAAACCACCCAATTTTTAGGTATTTGTTGGTAGCTACCCTTTAGGATAAATAGGGCAGAGCAAGAGCTCACTAGGATTCAATTTTTGGATGTAGCTAGAACACTCTTACCTCTTGTAATAGACATTTATGACTTTCATACATTATGTACAAGACTAGTTATTAAATAAAATGAGTGTTTGGTTTCTTCTCTGATGAGTTGTTTCAGGGACTTGAGCTTGTGGGTTAGGGACCAATCCATTGGCCTCAGTCTATCTTATGTAATTTTGTTTACATTTCATGTTGTTGTATTTAGTTTCTTTACATTTCATGTTGTTGTAGCATATAAGATCTCAAAACTGTGTGTTAAAGCCTCCCTCTCTCACCTCTTCCATTGGAGCTTGAGGAGGGTAGATATTCATCGCAGACCCAAAATTTATTTTATTTTATGATTTCTTGGAAAATTTAGATAGGTTAATTTTCTTATCATGGACATGATGTAGATGCAAAGGTATATTTATTTTTCAAGTACATAGGTAGGTTTATTCAAATTCAACTCATCTTTTCCACCACTTCCATGATATATTTGTCAATGATGAATGCATGAACAGGTATTATTCTTGCAGTTTTGTGTAGAGGAGCAGATTAGGACTTCCCCAACACCATTAGCCTCAACCTCTACCCCTCATCAACCAACTTCCAACCAAGTCGCCTTCAGCCCTGTTTTTTGGAAACCCCACCACAACACTAAGAGCCACCTTAGAGGTGTAAGACAGGCTTTGAGAGAATTTATGAGCTTAAAAAAGGGGTTGGCAACCCTTCATCCACCTAGATCCACCTTCATTCCACCTCTCTTACCCATTTCCTCACCATTTCTGGCCTCAAAATGCCCTCATCCTGTTTCCTATAGTGTTTCAGGACACCCTATAGCACTACAGGAAATCTTGTAGCAAATATTGTATCAATGCTAACCAACCACTTCTTTAGCCTAAAACCTCTCTTTCACCTCATCTAGACTTGACATAACCTCCAAGACACCTTTAGCTCTAAAACCATGACTCAATGACCCTATTAGTTCACCTTAGTGCCTCCTTCTTTTGCTACAAAATAGAGTTATTTAAAAGTGTATTTAGCTCATTCATAGATGCATTGTTAAGCATAACAGTCAAGCATGATATAGATAGAGTTCAATCAGTCATTTGGTTTATCATGTGTACCTAGATTAGTTTCCCTTTCTGCAAATTCAATTTAGCAATTTAAATCGTTAATGCCACTTAGTTTAACTTCCTTTCTTGCATTAGCTTAAGTGCAAATTTCTCTTTAATGTAGATAGTTAGATGAATTGTTATAATTTGGAATAGTTTATTTTCTTGTTGATAGAGTAAAGGTCGTGTGTTATTTTCAGTCTTAGCTTTTATTCATAAGTGTGACAAACTTCCTTTCCTAGAAGTATCCCTAGCAATAGTATCTCATTGTAGAACTGAGAAGAGGATGGAATGAGTAGAATTCATCTATTGTGCATATAGCACTGTCACCTCCAAGTTTGTATGAACCACGAGTTGATAAAGTAAATTTGAGTAGCCTTTGGGAGTTGTAGCACTCTTAGTGCAATACTAGGACTCACCATCCCTAAAACAATAAAATATGGCCCAAAACCCATTGATTCTTTACACAATCATGCACTTTTAGAAAAAGGAGGGGCTTCAACTAGCGTTGAATCCCTTATGACATTCCACGGTCCATACTTCTTTAAACTATGCTCCGATATGTGGTCCACTATGCAATTGGATCCACACTCCACTCCACAAAACGTAGAATCTTTGCCAAAATCTAGGCCAAGTTGGGTTGTGCCTAATAGGCCCCCAACACTCACATGTGACTCATCCCATGTCACTTAGTTTATTTGCCTCTGATATTTTTTGCAATGTTGTAATAGGCATTGTTGAATTTTTGTAGAATGTATGAGGTCTGCTTTTCTTCGCTGTGCACTTCTTCCAATAGTGCTTCTGTCGTTGGTCGTACAGTCTTCTAAAATATTGCCTCTTCTCTCTATTGAAGCTCTTGAAGCTTCCCATCCACTTCCTGAGACAGTTGGAGAGCCTCATCCTGCCATGGTTGAGTTTTCTCTATCACAACCTGCTCTTATTTCCTCATCTCCTCTATTTTCCTCTGCAGGGAATTTACTTCATTGATCTTGGCAATCTTTTGTGAGATTGGTAAGGTTTTCACAGTTTCTTGAATCTCCTCCAGCTACTTTTTCTTTTTTTGAATTTCTTCTTGTAGATTCTACACATTTGGATCTTCTTGCAGTGAAGTCCAAATATGTAAATTTTCATCCAACAAATTCTCACAATTTGCCACTATTGTAGAGATGTTGGCCATTACCATTATGTGTTTTGCACGTTATGGAGATCAAAATATTGCTCCATCTGTAGTATCCATGTTACAGGATCCTTTCCATCAAACTTCCTCATATCCATTTTTGGAATATGGTGGTTCTTCCCACCAACATTAGAGTTTATGAAATCACGATTAACATTGATTTTGTTCTCATCATGAGGTTCTTTTACTATATTTTCACCATTAGGAAACATTTATTGTATCAACTTTGTCAAACCTTCGATGTCTGCTTTAGATCATTCTTCGTTATTTTCCATGTTGTATTTCATGTCATCCATCTAGGCCTCCATGCCAACTTCCATGCCATCCATCTTAGCTTCCATGCCATCCATCTTATCTTCCACGCCTTTCTTCAAACCTTCCATCTTCACTTCCACGCCATCCATCTTAGCTTCAATGCCTTTCTTCAAACCATCCATCTTCACTTCCACACCTTTCTTCAAAACTTCCATTTCATTTTTTGCTGCTCTTTGCGAGAGTGAAATTTGTTGCACTTGTTCTTGTAATTTTGATAGATCATGTTGCAATTCTTCATCTTCATGAGTCATGGCAGAGCCTTCTGAAGGCTTGATGGGTGTTGAATTCTTTTTAGGGGCCATTTTAGAATCCAATATTGATATCTATTCTACAAGATGCCCTTGGAATCAATTCAAATTGATTCTTCAACACGATTTTACTTTTACAATTCGGAAAAAAAAATACACACCTTTTACTTGCCTTCGGAGTGAGCTCGATATTGAAATTGAATTATCTCTGTAATTGAAAATCTTCAATATCTAAAATTCAGCCCTGTAGTAGCCCTCTGAAGCTTCTTTCAAATGCCATAGGTCTGATCTAATTTTGATTCTCCAAGACAAAGTTGTGTCCAATCTCCCACAATGACCTAAGTTTGGACTGGTTCAGTAGAGCGAACTTGTAGGACTTGCCACGTGTCACTGTTTCATATTTTGTCTCTGAAATTGATAGCCAAGAAACTAAAGTCCGTGTAATTGCAACCAATTTTTACGGCACTCAAATACAATGCCCAGAGAGAGAGTTATTGAACTTTTCCCACGATCACCTCTTTGAGATGAAATTCAGGAGCCTGAAAAAGCACTACCTTCCACAGATCATATCTCCAAAAATATTGCGAACCAAGCCCGAATTTTTTTAAACACTCCCCTAGGATTTCAGCTTCGCACCATACAAATTTCAGATTCTGAACCTTCGTAGAAAAAAAGTTATAGCACAAATGCCACAATGACCTGTTTAGGAGCCTGAAAAAAGACCTAACTTCCATAGATCATATCTCCGAAAACATTGAGCACCAAGCTCTGAAATTTTTAGAAAATATTCCTTAGGCTTTCATCTTCGCACACTAAAAATTTCAGCTCTTGAAACTTCGTAGAAAAAAGTTATAGCGAAAATGCCACGATGACCTGTTTGGAGCAGCGAAACCCTAGAATCCAAAGCTCTGATACCAAATGTTGTGTAACCAGCTCCAAAAAGAGAAGAAAATAGATATCAACGCCTTAGAAATAAGCCACTTCGAGGGGGAAACCTCCAATACATTACATAAAATGAAAAATTCTTGGATGATACAATTTACAAAACCTCCTTTCTATATATAGGAGTCCATGGGGCCATAATGTAATCCTAGTGGGCCACAATGCAATCCTAGCCGACCTAACAATAATAATTTAAGGGCACAATAATAACAAAATGGGGGTTACAAGGGTACAATAATAACAATAAGGGGTTTACACTAACAATAATAAGGGACTATACTAGTGATATAGGGACCTAACACAGAGTTATACTAATTGTATAGGCTTGGTGACAGGCGAGGGTGTTGTTTCACCAACATGTGTAATTCCATATGATATAACACAAAAAAAAACACGTTTCCCTATGCTCGTGATAGTTTATTTGATTACTACAGAGAGGCATATTGCGTGGCTTCACAAATATCTAAAGCTATCTGAGGAAATTGTGAATCCTTCGTATCTCTCCATGCTAGCATCGCTATTATCAAAATTAACCATGCATAATGAAATGTAGTACCTTTATCTTGAACCTCATAGTAGTCGTCTAGAAATTATTTGCAAAGGTATGTAGCTTAGTTGTACTGAGCTCCATTAGCGCACTGTGCAACTAATGAAACTATTGTTGTAGGGACTTCATTAGCTTGATACTTTCTCATGATTTTTCCAACTAATATGTGTGTTGCGAAGAAAACTCCCTGGTCATTGATTTAGTTAATATCTTATCCTCACTTCCCTTTTTTTAGTCTGAACTTTTTCTTCATGTTTTTAGTTATTTCTTTTTCTAGTCTTTCCTAAAAATTCTTCTACGGGGTTTTGTTCTTGATACGATAGTATTTTGATTCTCCATATCAACATTTCATTGATATGAATCCTCTTTCCTATCTACATGCATCCATCGTGTACCAGCACGACAAATTGTTTGACACGGGTTGTGCTTCTTGGACTTCTGCCGAAGTGCGACATATTCAACATGTTCAATAACCCAGACTGCGCTAATCTAGCCGCCCACTGTTGCGGTTCTAACCTCATCACACCACTCTCATGGTAGAGTACCTGCTTTAGATATCATTCTAGTGTGCACTGTGGGTATTTCTTCTTGTCATTGAAATCATAGTCTGTGTACTTCATCTACAGAATTTTCCCAAGTATTCTCTAAAAAATGGCACTGACTCTGGAAATAGGAGTGTTAAGGTGCCATACTTCGCATCCTTTGAATATTTTACCAATTTTGTAGGTGGAATATATGGTAGGAGAGGTGAAAAAAACCATGCGCCATCTGTTTCCATTTGCACCTTCTCGACTTCTTCCTCATTGTCTCTGACTTGTTCGGGTTCTTGTTGATGCTCAACAGTTCTCTTATCCTATTTCTTTTTCATTCGTTATTCTCTTTCCAGTTTCTTTCATGGATATCTATGGTGTCCAGTTTGTGGTGATGTTGTTGTAGGCTTCTCAGGTGATGTTGCAAGTATATCAGTTGTGGCTACTTCCATGATTCTTGCTAAACCCTTCTCTTTAAATATATGAATAAAATATTTAGTATTCATATAGCAATGCAACTTCTGCAACTTCTCCACAATATCAAAACTCAAATTCTTGATTCAAAAAAGTGTGAAATATGGGTGGGGCATGGATTTTTATAACAATTTTTAACTTCTAACATCATCATTAGCTCACATCGTGTTCATTAATTTCATATTTATCGCCAGATTCAGTCAATCGGTCCTCATAAATGCAAATTTCCATCCTTTCAACGACAACTTTCCATTTAGGAGGAAAAGGAGGGGATCGCCGAATGGATACAGCGAGGGTTTCCGCAAGGTTTCTTCAGAACATCGCCGCCGCCAAGACTGTGACTCAGGGCAGCACAGTCCCAGGTCGGTTTTCATACGGTGATGAACCCGATCCGACAGTTCCTGGCCAAATCAGGGTGGGAGAGATAGTATTGCAGCTGGATCATGGATTTGAAAGCAGGACTCGAACGTTGTGGGAGGAAGATCGTAGATCTCAAGAAGTGCTTCCCGCTATCCAAGGACCAAGGTGCGATCCGACCCGATCGAGGGCGCCCTGTTACAGACCTCTCCAGGATCCTTTCACTCCCGCTAAGGGAGACGCCGCCAAAGCCTCTTCACATAGTCCTTCCACGATGGTTAGAGAGACCTGGCCGAAAAGGAATAGATCGGCTGTGAAATTTAGCTATGGAGCGCAACAACCCACGATGAACAGAGAGCTTGGAGGCGATTACTTTACTGATCTGGGACCTCAACCCGAGGGAAGCCTGTTAATCGGCTTTGACCGGGGATTTCTATTATTTCGCTCGTCCCTTCATCTGCATGCAGCAAGAGCAGAGGCTCCCATGTCTGTTATGCAGACCCCAAAGCCGATTCAGTACATAGAGGAGGCAGAGACGAGGGATCGGCATAAACAGAAAGAGTCCCCTACACTACTAATCGGATTTGGAGATCTTCATGCAAGAACGAAGCGCATTAAGGATCACTGGCGAAAGACAGTTTCGCTGTCTACAGCCATAGATCGAGTCGGGCTCCTCAAGCTCTGGAATGAGGCAAGGAAGGGGTCTTTTCTATGTATACCACGGGGACAGCCTCTTTTCGCGCAGCTTGAGGCAGCACCAAGGTACAGGCAACTAGATCAGCCGGAACCCCCGCAACAGGTAACTTCAGTTTGTTTCCAGATTTTTATTAAACCCCCTGTGGGGAAAACCAGTCTTGTATGGGTACATGCAGAAAGCACGATTCTGCAGCTGAAACAGCAAATCTGGGCAGAGAAGGGCTACCCTGTTCAGATCCAGCATCTGGTCAGTGGTAGATGGTCCCTTCAGGATAGCAGAACCCTGAACAATTACGATATAGGTCCAGAAACAACTATTGCCTTAAATTTGAGGCTGAGAGGAGGTGCTGTGCCCCAGGGACATCCAAGCACCACAGGTGGAGACAAGGGGAAGAAGACAACATCTCAGCAACAACCAAAGGGAGGCTTATCATACAAAAATATCATACAGGGTAACAGAGATCCAGGGTCCCCTCCAGACCAAGGTGGACATATACCTAGGCGATACATAGTAGATCAGCTTGGGCAAACCCCAGCCCTCAACATTGACTCTACAGGACTAGATGAATACGTAAAGTCTTTTGAAACTCAGGCCCTAATTTGTCGATTTAATAGTTTTTGGCCAAAGCCAATGGAACTATTTCGCTGGATCTATACCAGTTGGACCTTGGAATGTGATATACACCTATGCTCCAAGGGGTTCTTCATTGTGAAGTTCGCATCCACGGAAGACAGAGATAAAATCATCAGTGCAGGGCCTTGGTTTTGGGGAACAACGGGTCTTTTCATGACCCCATGGTTTCCAGATTTTGACCCAAACAAAATGACTGTCTCCAGAATGTCGGTCTGGGTCCGCCTATATAACCTTCCTCTTCACTTTTGGAGTGAAAGAGTTTTGGAAGGCATTGGGAACAGCATAGGGAAATACATCAAAACTGATCTGGAGAGGATTGAGGAGAGGATCTACACCTTTGCACGCATTTGTGTGGAAGTCGACCTAAGCAAAGGACTGCCGGAAAGTATAAGGCTGGTATACAAGCAACAAAACTGGCTGCAAGGACTAGACTATGAAAACACTGCTTTCAGATGCAGAATCTGTAGGCTGACAGGACACTTGCAAAGTACATGCCTAGAAGCCAAGAAAGCAAACAGTAAAAAGAAGCAGAAAGGCAAGCAGAGAAAAGGGTGGCAATACCCCCCTCCCGACTCAGAGGACGACGAATCAGAAGCAGAGGAGGAAGTCATTCCTACAGAGAATACTGAGCCTACCCAAGGAACAGAGACTCAAAAGGAAAGCATTTCAGCTAACAAGGGTTCACAACACCAGTCAAATTTGGCAGAGAGGACAAGTGAGGATTTGAGTATGGGAGGGATCAAACGGCATCACTCCACAGATACTTCAGACTCAGACAAGGATACAGGCCCACAGAAAGCAGAAACACAGTTAGTCTTAGCTACGATCGAGCCCACCCAAGGAGAGTGGCGCAAGGTCGAAAAGAAGAAGGGGAGAAAAACATGAGGTGTGAGTTTCTACTCACTCCCTGGAACCAGTTTTTCTGTCCCTTCTTCCCTTCTTTTTTCTTTGTTTTTCATTCTTTCTGAATGCACGGTAGCCACGCTACGTCGCATTGTGTGCAAAGCACACGAGCCCAATGGGCAACTTCTGAAAATGCTTCAATGCATATGCTATGTGTAACTTTTCATTTTTAGAAATAAAAGGTTACCGATTTTTTCTGTGGAAAAAAAAAAAAACGACAACTTTCCATTTTAATGGTCATATTTTTTTGGAAAACTTCGACGTATACCATATCTTAGCGAAGAAATCCTTCTTGCAAAATTCGACATAATCCCATACTTTAGTGAAGCAATCCTTCTTGCAAACGTTGACATTATCCCATAATGTAGAGAATCAAATTCCTACAATGAAGCTCTCTTTTTGTAGCGTAGTTTATTGTCCAGTGCCCACTTTCAATTGCAAGTGGAATTAAGGATTTCGTTCCTTCTTCTAAGTGAATCTATAGGGGCAGGGTTGTCCCCATACAACTTCAACCTGCTACCATTTACTCTGCCTTGAACCATTTCTCCATTTAACTTTACTAATTGAACTATGCCTCCATCAGTAATATTCTTGATAATATATGGGCCAAACCAATGCATCTTGATTTTTTCTAGAAACTTTACAAACATACTGTCATAAAGGAGAACAAGGTCTCCTACTAGGAACTTCGTCTACTTAATATGCCCGTCATGCTAGGATTTTTCTTTCTTTCTGTACCTACCTATGGAAACCTGCTATCCAAAGAAAGCAACTGAAACATTCTTTCCTCCATTATCTCAGGGTCTGCCATATCTATAAAAACTTCAATCCTCAAGCTAGGCATAATGTACTCCATTAGCATCACGGCTTCTTTCCCATAAACTAACTTGAAGGGTGTCTGACTTGTCAAATTCTTACATGTGGTCCTATAAGCCCATAAAATTTCTAGAATTCTAAGGTCCCAGTCATCTCTATTCACATTGCATACCTTAGTAAGTGCATTCTCCAAAATATTATTAAATTCTTCTATTGTTCCATTAGCTTGAGGGTGATAAAGGGTACTCTTTTGATGATAAACTTGGAACTCTACATTCAATGCTTCAATAGTCTTATTTAGGAAGTGTGAACCTTGGTTACTCATTAAAATATTCGAACATCCAAATATAGACAATAAACTTATTTCGCTAAAGTAAAATGGGGCTGAAGTAAATATCCTAACCAACTAGACTACAACATAACCATTTGTGGGCTTGATTTTGGCTGACCTAGTTTCGATCTATACTGTGCACCAACAAAACCCCAATCATTGGCCCTTTCGGTAATGACCTGCAAGCATATCGCAGTCTCACTTGAAGTGACTATGGGTGGATGTAGAAGTAGGTTTCTACAGCCTGGAGGGACTGGGAGATGCGGTATTATTATACTATATTACAATTACAACTTAAGAATCACCTCGCCACATTCAATTAATTACAGAAAAATGCCACATAAACCCATAAATCATTAT
The DNA here is from genome assembly GCA_034641835.2 of Pinus albicaulis. Taxonomy (NCBI): domain Eukaryota; kingdom Viridiplantae; phylum Streptophyta; class Pinopsida; order Pinales; family Pinaceae; genus Pinus; species Pinus albicaulis. The sequence continues at coordinate 1,116,904,195 of CM076575.1, read as the reverse complement.
TCTGCTGAATTAAAATTCAACTGTAACAATTGCTATTCTATAACGGATAATAAGAAAAAACACGCATCAATCACACAAGAACACCAAAATATCATCCATATTTTTTTTTCTTAATTATGATGACTCCTTGAATACATCCAGTTCTCGACCTGTGCACCAAGTTGCAGACTCTTCTCTAGGCCTTTGCGCACTCAGCTGCAAAGCCTTCCCTTCACTAAAAAATGCATATCACAATTATTCTTCCTCAACTCTCTATATCTATCTCCTTCCTAAACATAACATTTCAACCCTATATATACTATTACATCATAGGATTACATCGTCAAAATACCATGGACTCCCTAAAACACGCAGTTATGGCCCAAAACCCATTGATTATTTACACAATCATGCACTTTTACAAAAAGGAGGGGCTTTAACCCACCCGGAAGCCCTTCTGACATCACACGGTCTATTTACTTCGTTAAACTGCGCTCTGATGCACACTCTGCTCCACACAATGTGGATTATTTGCCAAAATCTAGGCCAATTTAGGATGCCCCAAACACTCACGGTCTTACATCACTAACAATCACCATATCAATCTCCACCCAAGTTCTCTAGGGCTTCAGAGATTTTGTTCCAACTAAGGCTCCAAGACTAGTAACTCAACCCACGGTTGTTGTCGGACTCCAGAGAATTTGTCTAAACAAGGCTCCAAGACTAGTAACTCAACCCACCATGTGCTCTAAAGTGTTTTCCCAACCAACACTAGCACATTTGGCCCAATTCCGATAGCCAAAATGTTGCTCTTGCAACACATAGGCATCCCAAGAGTGACATTTTGAGGTGGGGAAAAATGATGTTTCTTGTCCCATCGCAATTCTGACACTTCTTATAACTATCGGTAGAGCGACACTAATTCTGACATTTTTTTGGTAGTGTCGGAATTCTGACGTTTGCAAGTATTCGTCGATATTCCGACGTTTCCAAGTTTCTGTTGCTCTTCCAACGTTTCCAAGTGGTCGTTGCTCTTCCGACGTTTCCAACTATTGATCGCTCTTCTGACATTTCCAAGTGGTCGTTGCTCTTCTGACATTTTCAAGTGGTCGTCACTCTTCCGATGTTTCCAACTATTCGTCACTCTTCTAACGATTTGAAGTGTTTGTTGCTCTTCTGGCGTTTTTAAATAGTGCCACTTCTGAGGCTTCATAGCATCGCAATTGAGACGCTTAATAGTGCCACTTCCGATGCTTAATAGCATCACTATTTTGATGCTTAATAGTGTCACCCTTCCGACGATGCATAGTACCACAAACGGCGCTTCATAGCATCGCTATTATGACGGTTCAAGCAGGTAGACCAAAAAAAAACTGCTTTTTGTTCATTTTATTGCAAAACTATTGGATTTAAGGCAATTTTGTATCTCCAAGGAAATATCACAAAATAGTGCTTGTTGTTACTTCTCTTTATTGTCTTAAAAAATGCTTAGTATAGCTAAGATTATAGAGTTTGGAAATTCTATAAGTGGACATAATAATTTCATCTCTGAGTTCTTTGATAGATCAAAAATGAAAATATATGAAGTCATCTAAGCTCAAAGTGTTTTTGCAGCATGTTGGTATCATCTAAAGAAGAAGTCAGACTTGGTTGACAAGCAAAAATAGAGTCAACCAAGTCTAACTTCTCCGTTAGATGATACCAACATGCTGCAACAACACTTTGAGCTTATATGACTTCCTAAATTTTCATGCTTTATCTATCAAAGAACTCATAGATGAAAATATTATGTCCACTTATAGACTTTCCAAACTCTAGAAACTGAGCAATACTAAGAATTTCTTAATACAATAAAGCAAAGGAACAAAAGCATTATTTCATGATATTTCCTTGGAGATACAACATTGCCTTAAATCCAATAGTTTTGCAACAAGATGATACCAAAATAGTAGTTTAGATCACTGGAATCCTGTTCTAGAGATAAAATATTGTCTGCTTTTGGCAGAACTGATGTTAGTCTTGTTGGGAATCATTTGTTAGCAGCTTCCAAATATGGTCTTAAGTGTGAATTATTTCCAACTTCTATAAGCAGGCATTGTTGTGTGAGGTTAAAAATTTTAAGTAGTGAGGAGAATAATTTTTCCTTATTGAAACTTGCTATGAAGTTTCCTAAATGTAGAAGCCAAATTCTAGTGAAAAACCTATTGACCTGAAAACTCAAGTAGTGGGCATGTGAAACATCTTGACAACTTCAAAGCATTTCAGTTAGTACCTATCCAAATGCTTCAATGTATATTGCAATTTAAAAAAGGCTAATTCATATGTTATGTTTATGCTGGTTAAAATAGAGGATCTCCCTTGTCAAATATGGCATGACTTCACTCTCAAGAAATTAAACCTCAATTTTATGTACAATAGACAACTAGATATACTTATAGTTAAATTTTCGTGATGTATCACTCTTGAATTCCATATTTTTGCATTGGTGCTAGGTTGTTTTTCTGCTGCCTCTTGCATGGAAAGTTAGAAAATAATCTAAGCCAAAATTATATATTTAACTTTTTTGTTATTAGATTCAGGATATGGCAAGAATAATAATATAAAGCGTTCATCTATTGGACCATTAGCTATTGTGTACTCCTCTTCTTAGTAAGTGGCATATTTCGCTTTGGCTCTTTTTTCCTCTGTTAGATAGGGACATTGCCATTGTCATTTCATGAAATTAAGCCTTCCTATATCTCTAAGTGATAAGATATAAAGCTTTTCCTTCCTTATCAATTTTCATGTTCTATATAGAAGATGCATGAAGAGCAAGCATGCAATTGCAATTAGTGCAAATTAACCATTTTCATCCAATAATAACTCTATCATTAGTATGTGAAAACTACTTTTATGACATTTATTGATGACTTTTCAATAGATGATAACCCCTTCAATAGCAGACGAAAATTTCTTTGACATTTAGTGACAACTTTTTCAGAAAAACATGTCTTTTCTTTCTGGAATACATGTCAAATAATCTTGAAATATTTGAGGAATTTAGGGCCATTGCTAAGAGGTAAATTGAGAATAATGTTAATGTTCTCAAGGCGGGAAGTGCTTAAGAACTCAGATCCAGTGACTTATACAATTATTTTAAAGCTTATGGTATTGCAAGCAACCTACTTCATTTTCTACAACAAATTGGTTTTGTGGAGAGGAAAAATGGGATCATTTTGAAGAAGACGATGAGCATGCTTCAAGACAAAAATTATCAAACTTCAAACATGAAGCTATCTATATAGTACTATATCTAATTATAATCTCCACTAAGGTTTTCAGAAACCTCAGATGGAGGACAAGCATGCAGTTTTATTTGGTGCATGGTAACCTTTCTTTTCCCACAAGAACTCTTTCATTAGCAGCTGCAAAGTATTTTATAATATTTTGTTGACGACTTTTTCAAGAAAATTTTAGGTGTACTTTGGAAAGTAGAAGATAGAGATACTCTTGAGGCATTTGAGTTTATATCCATTGTTCAGACCCAATGTGGGAAGAAGGTTAAAGGACTCCACTAAGGCAATGAGAAACATTAACACCTAAAGAGGCATGGACAGACAACATACAATTGGAATTGGGGCATGGTAACCTATGTTGTTGCATAAGAACTATATCATTACCAGGTGAAAATTAGTGTTAAAGAAACCGATGATTAATCATCTAAGTAATAGGACACATCCCCTAGGGCCTCTGTTTCTGTATCCCACATGATAGACATGAACATGCTATGACACATCTCTGACATGTGTTTGGCACATGTTCTAAACATGGGACACGCACCCTGACCATGTCCTACCTATCTGACTTAAAAAACCTTTTTGCATTTCCATTTCTCAGTTTCAGTAGGTAAAAAGAGCCCCTATAGTCTCTCATTGTGCAGATGAAGGGTAAAATCGAGATTTGAAGAGATTCCATGTGTTTTTTAAATGTTTTATTTTATAAAATATTGGATATTTATGTCTATATTTTCATATGTACATGTAATTTGTAATAGATACCATGTCAAACACTGGTATTTTTGTGTCCTCCATGTCCTGTGTCCTTGTATCATGTGACTTAGCAATCAACAAGTCCATGATTCATTGGTAAGTCAAACCCAGACCTATTTCTTACCCAAAAAAATTGCTAGATAATTGTAAAATTCAAAAAAGAGAATTCTGTTAGAATAATTCAAATGTCAATGTTAAATCATATTTCCTCCCTGGGCCTAAAGAAAACAATGAGACTAATTCTTGGACCCATTTAGAGAAGGCTATAGAAGGATGTGACGACAACACCAAGATAAATACTTAAGTATTCAAGCTCCTACTTTTCATATAAGCATATTTTTCCCTCTTTTATAGGTTTTCTAGTTTTTATTTCAATTTCTTGTTGGTTGTATAATTTTTCCCTAATTTTATTTTTTCAGGCCCATGTTGAGTTATTGTTAAGTACAATTTTTTCAACACGGGTGCAAAAGACTTTATGATGTATATTAATTATGTATAGGCTAAAGCACATTTGTGTGCTTCTCCCCTTGTAGGCATGGTAGGGCCTACTTGAAAATAGTAGTAATTTCAACACTACAATGTGTCTACCCCTGACATGCCATAATATTGAATCCATAAGTTCCATGTACACTGCCAAGGAGCCTAACCTATATACAGTAAGTTGAGTGTGTACCATTTTTTTCTATGCCAGTTGTAACATTTGGGAGGGAACTTGTATTTTTCCTCCTTCAAATGTTGAATGCATAACCTATTTAGTAACTATGGCTGGATGTGCCCAATTACACAGAATATGTACATGATCCAATCCTCTAAGGATAACTCTAGAGACAGAGGAACCAAAACGTGATTTTTTAGTAGATTGTTTAAGTGTTTCTTTTGTAACATACCCAATATTTTGAACCACTTTCTAATAAAACAAATGTAACAATAATGAACTCATGAGTTCCATGCACAATGGAAACCTTAAAAAATGCTTACTAGTGCAAGATAAAAAATTTCCTTCAGTTATGGTGTAATTCAAGCTCACATAGAATCGGGATGCTTTGACTCACTACAAGCCCATAAAAACGACCTCCATTGCCATAAAATATTTTTTTCTTAGCAATTGGACTATGAAGATGGAAGTAGCACTCCAGTGACCTTTAGCACTAGAGAAACTCCAAAGTCCCATATTGGCATGCATGTGTGTCTTCACTGGTTCCATTATCACACAAAAAACTTCAAGATTCTAAACCCTCTACGATATGTTGCCACTGTTGATGGGAATAAGACACAGTGACAGCCCCTTAGCCATGTAACTATAAAATTTTTTGTCATTGATACAATTTAGCTGACTTTATGCAATAGAGAAAAATTCTCTCCTAGAAGTATCTTTGAGAAGAGAAAGGTTGGATGGAATGATGCAAAGGAGTGCACCATGTTAAAATTTTGTAAGTTCCATTGTTGTATGCAGATAACTCAATGAATCATAAATATGATTAGCCACCAACTTGGCACCGATTCAAATTAGGAAAGAAAATAATATGGTGATTATATGGACATGATATTATCAACTAGAAAATATAAATTAAGGATTAGAGTGCAAGACCGATTCCAAAAAAATCTCCAAATCCAAGCCGAGAGTATATGGCACACAAATCTAGTGTGTGTTCCCATTCTACTTAAAAAGATGTATTGATTAGTAACAATGAATTTTCTTGCTATGCAATGTCAATGCTTGCACCGAGGTATAATGCTAAGTTATGACTACCCCTGTGCCTCCCTTGCAGTAATTAGGAGATCATCATCATGTTTGAAGATTGAAACATTAAAAGGGCCTAAAACATATACTCTCTCTATTCAAGATATGAGCTCAAGAAAAATATTATAGATTTATTCACTCTAGTATACATTCACTTTGACTATTCTCACACTCAATCTAGTATGAAGAAGAGGACAAAACTCTAAAAAATAAGTGATGTGCAAAAACTCAGTGCAAACCTTAGATAGAAGGTCTGAAAGTAAAAATTATGGCAGAAGAATGATTTTCCTTATTTCTAATCATTTGAAGATCATCTCCATGAGTTATTACGTTATCCGAAGTTTTTAAGGCTACCTAAAAACAATATCAGTGGTATTTTCTACATGATTCAAGCTCCTATGATGCATGTTTCTTTGCATAAGGACCTGTGGCAATATTTTTATGTAATAAAAATATACATGTAGAACATGATGTACAATGACATGCAAGTTAAAGAAATAAGCATGAACAATTAGAATTGACCCACATCTATTTTTGAATCACACCGTATCTTCTTCCGTAGTCCCTATATCACATCACATCTCTGTTAAGTTTGTATTACTATACCCATGGGCATCAAATTATATATAGTGGAATCACAATGGCATCACTACATCTCATGTGGTGTCGAATTTTATACAATATACTTTTGTGGCATCAAATTATATATAATGACATCACAATGGCATCACTACAACCTCTATGGCATTGAATTTTATACAGTGGCGCACATGTCTATTAATCTGAGGCTTGATCATATTTTGTGGCTTTCTATTTTGTCTAAGGATTGCTCATATATTTTTACACATATTTTACCTGTTTCTGGCATTTGTTTCTATGGCTCATAATTTATTACTGTGGCTCACATCATATTTCCCTATGGCTCGATTATATGGTGGCTCGCTATTCTCCACATATCAATTGCAATTATAGTGAATCATTTAATAACTTGCATTTGATGTCAACATGGCTCACTGTAATGCATTGTGGCTCATTTCTCCTCCTCAATGGCTCACATTGCTTGAATGACTCGCATAGTATTCATAGTGGCTCAAATTTTCTCTTATTGTTTGTGGTAATTTTTTGAAGAATTCATATATGTGGAATTAGGAATAACTACATCTATGAAGACTACTTGATGTTTCAAAATAATATTTTAACATAGATATGATCCTAGGTTTCTATGATAACTCATATAGCTCTAAGGCTCACCTTGTATATACAATGCTTATATCATCACAATGTCTCACATTTCATCATGTGACCTAGAGTTAAGATGGTGATGGGAAACCACTCCAATCCTTCCTATTTTTGAAGAGAAGCGAAAAAACAACCCACGTAGCTACTGAACCTTAATGATGAGATAAAAAAGGTTGAATGAGCTTCACAAGATTCTTCAAGCCAACTGCAATTTAGGAATCCTGACAAATATAATTATGTAAATACTAGTACAACTCCACATATCAGAAACAAGAAGGAACCAACACCATACCTTATTTGGATCAATGGTTCCAGCAGCCATCAAATCTTCATATTTTCCTGTAGCAACATTGTAACCATATTTTGGATTATCACTGGAAAGAACCTAAAAAAGGCAAGAAATCCAACATATAATTTAAATCCAGTGTACATTAAATAGTGAAGCAAATAAGAAAATATAATACAATATTCAATTAGGTTGCATCTTAATAAAGGTAATCAAATAAGCTTTAAAAGGAGCAATCAAATACGCTTTAAAAGCAATTGGAAAATATGGCAGGGTTTTGTCCTGACCTTTTCAGCCACAACACTTCCATTCACTCCAGCATTCTTTGTAATCAATTTCAATGGGTAGCTCAAAGCCCATTTAGCAATGCTTGCACCAATCTGCAAGCACCAAAAAGGCCAACACAATTTAAAGGTCATGTAATAACAAGTGGAAGAAGATAGAAGCAGGAACTTTGTGTGTACACATATTTATACTTTCAAAGAATGTTTCATTCTACTATAAGACATGGTTGTGGGCCACACCCATTGTATTTTCTCCTAAATGACAGAGACAACTATCAGACCTTTTTCTCATCATTTTCAAGTGTATCTCTTATTTCATCAACCTTTGAAGCAAGTCTCAAGAGACTACACCCCCCACCAACAATAATGCGATCCTCAATAGCTACCTGTATATAGTAATTGCTGTAAATTAACTTGAAACTTCATCTGACATTTAAGCACAATAACAAACATGAATCTATATGCAGAATTTCAACTCCCATATTACAAACAACATATTATTTTGAAGTGCCCTATCAAATAGATACAATTCAATGAAGAATTTCTTATGTGCCTATTATAACCCCTCTATGATATAATAGCAGCTCCATGCATGACAGGATTCAATAAACAATAATTATTCACCTTTATTTCATATCACAACATGTTTTTGCAGATTAACATCAAATTCCATAATTAATTATGCACAATGTTCTCCATGCATACCTTTGTTGCATTCAAGGCATCTTCCACTCTTAAATTCTTTTCCTTCAAATTTTTCTATGTTTGTGCTCCCACCTATCAACAATTACGAATACTATCATATACTCTCCTTTCTTACTTTAGACAAAACTATCATATACCCTTCATTCTTACTTTAGACAGATATATATTGAAATGCAGTCACCAACATACATCAACTAGATTAAAATTTCTATAATGCCAATAACATAAAATTGTTATAGATAGCTACCATAAATTAAATCATGCCAAACTTTACCTGAATAACTGCAACTCCACCAAAAATCTTGGCAATTCCTTCATTCAATTTTTCTTTTTCATAGTCTTGTTCTGCAACCTGCAAAGAAAGTAAAATGATACCATTGGTGAAAACCTTTGATAAAATAGGTTGATGAGGAAGCTAACTATCAATTCAAACATATTCTGGTATTAAATTAGCTTTAAGTTATTTAAATTTAATTTCTGTAATCGTTGTTGCATTCTCCTTCAGAGACACATATATGAAAATTATAAATTGTGCTTCAAAATTGTTGCTTTTTATACACTCATGTCTTGACAACTCACAAGTCAAATTTGAGATTAATACCATCATCATGAATGATATGAATGAGGATATCCCTCCCTACATGGTGATTGCCACTTTTCAATATATGGTGACTATACAAAGAAACAAGACATTAATTTTAAGCCTCCATTTGGATAAAGCAACCTATTTTTATGTTATAGAGAAATATCACACCTCAATAAGTGCTTTCCATTTCCTCAAACCTGCAACAGAGTTGAAAATAGATCTAAATACCAATTGAAAATGAAAAAACAGAAAAACCCCAAAATTACCAGTCATTTCCCAGTGGACTTGCAACTCAGATTTTGCATTAAAAATCCAATTACCCAAATTATCCAATGACCTAAGCTAACCAAACTCCAAAGCTCTAAATCTTAAAATGTCATTATGTGATTAATTACTTGTTTGGACAAGAAGAAATCCCAAGACTTAATGAATACGGTTGCCTCAAAAAATCCCACTCTCACCAACCATTTTCCCAAGCCTTGAATGCAGTGCACTTGTCCCTAACAAGAAGGTTTTTTTGAATTAGATGGATGAAATATCATAGCTCATCATCTCAATTCCCCATCGCTTTTCTAGGAATCCATTTAAAAATTCTAGGAACTCAATTGGGGGGCATATACTAAGAAAGAGTTACGATATCTAGGTATTAGAAGTCAACAAAAAGACCAATGGTTCAGTTTTGCAAAAAGACAATGGATACATGAAAATTAGTTTTATGATTTTCCACCATAAGTGAATGGAGGTAATATTAGATAGTTTAGAGCTCAACATATAACCCAAAATAAGGGAATCCCCTATATTTGTTAATTATTTCAATATATAAGCTTCAAGGAAATTCAAGAGTGACAAGTGTAAAATAGAAAAGAAAGCAAGGAGAGACACTAACAAATCATCTTTGATGTTAGAGGACAAGAAGCGATTGGATATGAACAACAAACAAGCTTTGAGGAGCTCATGGCATAACCCCATCTAAAATGTTGAAGTGGTTACATTCAAAGACAATCCAACCAATATAGAAAAAGTGCATTATCACAGGCTATAAAGTAATGGAAATACTCAGTTCAAGGAATAAATATTCAGTGCAATTAAAATGTTAAATATTGACTTCTCAATAATGTAGGAGTGTAAAAAAATTAGGTTTTGTGAATGCAAAGACTAGTCATGTTTCTTATTGCTTAAAAGAGATACATGGTACATTGCTAAGATGGATAGCAAGTTTCTGTTTTGAGTTATATCATTAGAGCTTACTTTTTTCATATTATATAAAACAATGATGCATATTTTCCAACATGTGTTTATAGATTCTAGTAATTTAGAGGTTGCAATTTTAATAGGTTTTATTTTTTAAGCTATCTAGGGTTTAGTTTTTAAGTTATATTGTAAGCCCAAGGAGCTCCTTGCACCCTATACCAGAAAAATTTGATTTGGAAAATATTTTTGATGAACATAATGTGGATATTGAATCAAATATTAATCCTTCTTAGTGATCGAATCTCATGGATGCTCCATGTTTTCCTAGTTATCAAGCTATAAGGAGCACATGAATCTTTAGTTTCAGAAATGTAGGAGGTCAATCTAGTGACAATATCTATTTTGTCAATGGGTTGGGCCAATAGCAGTGCAAAAAATTATGATATTTTAGTTGATTAGGGATGCAATTGTGAAGATAAAATGGTTATTGGCTGGAATCCAGTTTCAAATTTTAAGTCAACTTCAAGGTTTGAAAGGAAAGTGGTGGAATTGCATGTCCTTCATTCTAAAAGTGTGTCTATGGATGCCCTCAACAACCAGGTCATGGATGATCATCTATATATCTTTTCAAGTTGTAACTATGGAACTACTTCTTATGGTAATAATTATAACTTGAGGAACAATCAGACAACAATTTCAAATGAAGGAAAACCATTCATGGATTAGAGTTGGTTTCCTTGGAGTTATATTCTTCTTGATATGTATAATTCATAATCATATATTTCTTGGTATGTATAATTCATAATCCTATCTTTTGTGTTTTATAGGTAGGTGTTGGAAATGTTGTCATTGATGGCAAAAGAGGCAGCAGAGGCAGAGACAGGCAAAGGACAACAACAGAAGCAAAGGAGAAGACAACAGGTAACATTTACAAGGAGCATAAGAAGAACAAAGATAGGGCAGTAAAAAGAGAGGCAGAGACAGAAAATACAGAGGAAGAGATGAAATGGTCGAGCAGTGGAGGCAGAGGTTGAGCAGGAGAGGTAGAGGCAGAGGCAGTGAATACAAAGGCAGAGATGAAACGGTCAAGCAGTGGAGGCAGAGGTAGAGCCATTATCAAATAGTGAAATGTTAACATAATAATGAAACATTGAAATAAACCTTTTCACAGAGCTTATATGAATATGTACTATAATGAAGACACACCATTCCTTTTGGAACGGAACCATGACTTTAAGCTGAACCTCGACCATGAACAGTAAAACCGGAGGGCCACAAAACTAGTGGGTTCGCTCGTCGATTGAAGTGGTAAGTTGTATTTCCAAAATGAACGTGATATATTTTATTGAAGGACACAAGTCCTCAGGCGGTTTTGTAAAACAACTTTTTTCGCGTGATTTTGGAAAATTATGAAGTGAGCATTTAAGTTGCGCGATATCGCGCATCGTCCGTCGGATCATCCGAGGAAACGCGACATATTATCCACCGTTTGATGTGGAAGGGTCGTTAGCGCTGGGGCCCAGTTTTAATTTATGTTGATTGGGTTGTTCAAACTAAGGTTTGCAAGACTAATAAAAGTATGTCCGATGTTCTTGGGGTTTATTATTCCACTTCCAATAATTGAAGAAGGAGGTTATATATATATATATATATATTGTAAGGCACATATAATGGTTGAATATGTGAAGTTGGTGCAATATAAATTGTGTGATATATGGGTTAATATATGTACATGCCAAGCGTTGAGTTTGGATTGAACCAGGGTCGAGTTGTAAGGTTGAATGTACAAGGTTGACTAGTGAACGCCGAGTAAATGTATGCAAAGGTATTTTGAATGTCCTATATAAGCTCAGACTTTATTTTTATATGGAGAACTGACGAGGGTGATTAGTAGAGCATGGGACCCATGATCCATAAGATGATATATGTGCCGCATTAATATATATAAACTTGAGTGAATGCTATAAGCTTGGTGTATGTAATTAAAAGAACCGGAACCATTTATAGCATTAAGACTAAGGTTTTCTAATGAAGTACATGGCTAAGTCTATGCTAGGAGCAGAAACATTAAATGAACTACGGAGCCCGAGAAGTTATATATATACATAGATATCAGTGCTGGGCTTATGTCTAAGTCCAAGACTTAATATAATGTTGACAGAAGATATTGGGTGTGTAGGGTGTGACCCCCCTACATATTATTCCGAGAATCATAACCCAAGCTGGAGGATACACTAAAGCTGACGCTGAAAGTCTATATATATATGCAGCGCCCTATGTATATTGTGCCTTATACACAAAGGTTCAAAGCACACACACACACACACACACACACACACACACACACACATATATATATATAACACTGTTATCGATGAAATAGGTAACCTGACCTCAAAACGGGAACTCTAGCCCAAAAAGACTCAAAAAACATGAAAAACACCCCAAAAACAAAAAAAGTGTATTCCAGAACGCACTTGGTTTTTTTTGAAGATCAAATTTCAACATTTTATAAAATTATGGTAAAAACAAAATTGTTTCTTGAAAAAAGGATTGAAAAAACACCCTTAAAACAAAACCAGTTGACACCGGAATAATAATAAAAAAAAAATTTGTGTCATATTTTTGACATTTTAAAAAATAGAAATAACATTTTTTAATTTTTAAAATTCAAACATTAAAAAAAAACCTAAAATTTAAGAAAAAATTAAATTTAAAAATATATAGGAATAAAAAAATAAAAATAAAAACAAAATAAAAATTTTAATTCAAACATTAAAAAAGCCTAAAATTTAAGAAAAAAAAATAAAAAAAAAAAAAAATTTAAAGATTAAAATTTCAAAGTATATAGAAATAAAAAAAAAATATTAAATTTAAAAAAAAAAAAAAAAAGTTAAAAAAGGAAAGGAATTATAAAAAATAAAATATAGAAATTAAATTTAAAAAAGAAAAAGAAAATGTTTATTAAATTTTAAAATAAAAAATTAAATTTGAAGAAATATATTAAATTTTAATAAAATTTAAACTTTAAAATAAAAATTAAAAAAAAAACACATTATTGAAATTAAAAGTAAATGAAGGAAAAATTAATTAAAAATGAAAAATAAAATACAATAAAAATATTAAATTTAAAAAAATATATATTAAAAAAACAAATAGATTTTAAAGAATAAATTAAATTTAAATAATAAAAAATAATATATATATATATATATATATATATATATATATATATATATATATATATATATATATATATAAACTTAAATTATATATATATATATATATATATATATATATATATATATATATATTAGATTTTATTAAATTAAAAAAAATGTTAATATTAAACTAATAAATTAAATTAAAAAAAAAAAATATTAAATTTTAATAAATAAATGAATAAACAAAAAAATTTTGAAATAAAAAATAAATTTTATATATAATGAAAAAAAAAGAAGACATTGTTAAAATAAAAGTTAAGAAACTTTAAAATCAATTAAAATTGAAAAATTGAAAAAAATAAATTAAATAAAATATATTAAATATAAAATAAAATAAAAAACAAATTAATTTGAAAATATTAAGTTTAATTAAAAAATACATATATAATTTTAAATACACAATTTTAATTGAAATAAAAAAAATATAAAAATTTTATTGAATTAAAAAACAGAAAAAAAATTAAAAAAAGTATTAAATTCAAATAAATTAAAAAAAAAATACAAAATTTACTAAATTTTAAAAAATTAAATGAAAAAACTAAACATAAAATTTAATAATAAAAAAATATATATGAATTTTTTTTTTTAGAAATCAATTAAATGAAAAAAATACAAAATTTAATAAAAAAATTTAACAAAATTTAGAAAAAAAAAAATTTAAAAAAAAAATTAAAACAAATTAAATTTCAAATATAAAAAAAAATAAAAATAAAAAATAAAAAATAAAAATTTGAATAAAAAATATAAATAAAATTTAAATATATATATATATATATATATATATATATATATATATATATATATATATATATATATATATATATATATATATATATATATATATATATAAAATTAGAAAATAAAAATAAAAAAATTTCGTATCGTTGTGGCGCCGCTAATCGGCTTCGGCTCCCATTGTGGGTGGTTCAGAGGGTCGATTACATGCGAGAGGGCCGATTCCGAGAATCGACCTTCCGCTCGTGAGGCGATTCTCAGACCACTGGCACCCCGAATCACTTCTCCCACCGTGCGATGTATTCTAATTGGACTCCCGCCCAGTGGTTGGCCTCTGTCGCCACCTGGGCGAGAGGCCGATTGGCGGTGCCACCATGATCAAAAAATTCATTTTTTTTTCTTTTAATATATATTTTTTTAATTTGATTTTTTTTTTAAATTCAAATAATTTAAAATTATTTGTTTTTTAATTCAAATCTTTTATTTTAAATTTTTTTTGTTTTAATTTTTTTTGTTTTTTTTAATTTTGTTTTTAAATTTAATATTTTATATTAATTATTTTTTAAAATTTAAAATTTATTTATTAAATTTATTATATTTTTATTTTTATTTTTATTTTTTTTTAATCTTTTAGATTATTTAGTTTTTCATTTTTAAAATTTATAAATTGGTTCATTTAAAAAAAAAACAATAAATTTATGGATATTTGTTTTTTAATTATCTGTATGTGATTTTTTTTTTTTTTTTAATGATAGTTTTTTTTATTTTTAATTTTCTTTTTCAATTTTTAATTTGTTTTTTTTTTTTTGTTAATTTTAAAATTCGTATTTTTTTTTCTTCTTATAATTATTATTTTAATTTTAATTTTTAAATTTAAATTTTTCTTTTTTGTATTTAATTTTTTATCTAAATTTTAATTTTGTAATTTAAATTATTTTTAAATTTTCTATTTTAAATATATATTTTTTAATTATATGGTTTTTTTTAATAACTTGGAACAAAATGTTTTTGATGTTTTTTTTCTTTAAATTATGTGTTTTTTTTCAAATTTTATCATTTCTTTTGATATAATTTTCGAATATTTATTTATTTATTTATTTATTTTTGTTTAAATTTTTTATTTTTATGAGTTAGTTTTGTTTTTTTTTACATTTTTATTGTTTTTATATATATTTTTTTATCTAAGTTTTGTGTTTTATTACCAACATGAAAATCACCACTCTAAAAAAAAAGGTTGATGCTGCATCAATACGTTTCAAAATTAGCATGAAAATCACTAACATTTTAAAACAAATATTCATACTTCATAAATAAAAATATTAAAGTGTCGAAAATGTGCTCCAAAAAAAAAAGGTGATTCTGCATCACCACTTTTCAAAATCGGGTGCTTTTTATGCTACCAAAAAAATAGTAAGAAACAGTGTGGTTACCTATTTCATCGGTAATAGTGTTATATATATCTATATATATATATATATATATATATATATATATATATATATATATATATATATATATATATATATATATATGGAGCGCTTTATGGACAAGGGACCAAAGGTATAATACAAAGCATATGTATTATGTCTTTTGGCGCGAGATCAAAAGAACCAAAGGTTTTTTCGCTTGGTTTTAAAACAAACAAAGTCTTATATTGTGGAACCCTCACCCAATCGCATCGGAGAAAGTTCGCAGCGGAACATGTTAACAAAATATTGCGATTGCGATGAAGTTCTGACCCGATGGGCTTATAAACTATGATTCATATATGGTTGAGTTCCGGTAAACAGTGTTTCATCACATCGGAGAAGGAGCAGGGCATCGGAACATGCAAATGCAAGTTTCGATTGCGATTAATTGCAATCGGAAGTATTCGAAAAGCGACTCATCGCATCGGCATATCAAAGTGAACAGTGACTAATTGAAATCGGAAATAGTGATTGCATCGCATCGAATCGGAGTGATCGCATCGCATCGGAGGATAATACAAGCTCGGCAAGTGGGCCCGAAAGGGCATTTTTATGTATTAAAATGATACTTTATTGTTATATTGAACACGACAGTTTATATGTTAAAAACAATTCTTATCATGCCGAGAGTTAAAATTGTGTCGTATATAAAAAGCGTTGTTACAGATACATAGCAGTTACACCACGGAAGAGAACAGGAGGGCTAGCAAAGCCGAAAGGGACAAAATAATTTCACGGAAAAGACAAGCGCAGTAAGAGGCTGAATGGGTGAGCTGGAATTCACATTGTAATCAAATGTAAATGGTTTAACTGACTTATATTGTTTGTGATGCATTGGCAAGTCTCCGGAGGAGAAAAAACATCCCACTATAGTATTAAAATTAGTACATACAGTTATATTTTTGTGAGTGAGCTGGAAAAGAAATGAGAAGGTAGAAGATTAAGAGGTATGGCTATCTGTTTCGAATTCCCAAGAGGAAAACAAACAGTCATCAGGAATTCTCTATAAGTAATATCATCTAGATATGCATAGAGAGGTTAGAGAGAGTAAGGATAGAGAATGCAGAGTATAGAAGATTGAGGCAGAGAAGATAAGAAAGAGAGGAGCAGAACGAGATGCTACAGAACAGAGCTAATATCTGAGGTAAATCAGAAGACATTTCTTTTGATAAATTGAGGAAGTTGGAGCTTCCCTATCAAGTTGAAGCTTGATAGCTGTCAGTTGTAGCCGATCGAGGTTGGAGCCTCATGTAGGTTGGTGCCTCGTTAAAAACAATGGTGATAGGGAGTTGGAGCTTACCTTTGCATCACAACAATAATAAGATGTGGTTTTCTCCCTTTATGGGTTTCAAATTTACATTCCATTGCCTCGTGTGTGTTGTCTATATGTTGATATAATCCATTCAATATGCTTGATGTTTGGTGCTCTCATAATATTTTTAAGACTGTTCACATATTAAGCTGTAAATAAGTTTGATGAAATTTTAAAAAAATGATGCATGTGTTAAACTGATTCAACCCTCCCCCCCCCCCCTCTCATTTTAACCAAAGATTCAACAATTGGTATCAAAACAGGTTCCTTTTGTACCAGTTTAACCACTGAAAGGAGTTCCTAGGCCCCAGGATGGCTAGTTAAGAAGGAAGCTCAACCAATAAAGCCCCTTTCTTCACTGGTGCTAATTATGCCTTCTGGAAAATCAGAATGAGAGCATACATAATGTCTCTAGGAATAGAGGTTTGGGCTGTTGTGGAATTTGGATATGCCCCAAAGGAAACTGACCCAGAGAGAGAAGCTAAACAAGAATTTGTAGCAAATGCAAAGGCCATGAATGCAATCTTAAGTGGACTTTGTGAGGCTGAATTTATCAAAATAATGCACAGTAAGACTACCAAAGATATGTGGGATACTCTTGAGAACATCCATGAGGGAAATAAAAAGGTAAAGACCGCCAAACTTCAAGTATATAGAGCTCAGTTTGAAAATTTAAAAATGAATGATGATGAAGATGTTGGCAGCTTCTTCTTAAGAGTTGCAGAAATTGTTAACAATATGAAAGCTCTTGGAGAAACCATACCAGAAAGCATAATTGTGAAAAATATTCTAAGATCTCTTCCACCCAGTTTTAATCCCAAGGTGTCTACAATAGAAGAAATAGCTGATTGGGAAACCTTGACTATGAACCAGTTACTTGGAAATCTAACAGCCTATGAGATGATACTTCCACAGAAGAAGCCAAGTACAAGGGAGGCAGCTTTTAAAATAGAAAAGAAGAAAGAAGAAAAGGAAGATATATGTTCTTCCTCTAATGAAGAAGAGGCTAAATTTTTCAAGAAACTGGATAGAGGCTCAGGTAAATACAAAGGTAAACTTCCTCTCAAATGCTTTAACTATGGAAGAGTTGGACACTATGCTGCTAAGTGTCCTCACAAGAAAGTAAGTAATTAGGCTCAAGAATCAGGGAAAAATACATCAAAGAACTGGCAGAAAGGAAAGAAATTCAGTAGAAAATCCTTCTATGCTCAACAAGACAGCAGTGCATCTGAAGACACAGATGAACCCTCAAGTGAAGAAGGAACCTTTGAAGTTTTATTAATGGCCATAGAATAACTTGAAGGACTCCTGCTAGAAGATGAAGAAGAAGTTGAAGTTTACCTTGAGGGGGAGCTAAGGAGTGCCTTGGAGGAGATTGACAAACTCAAACTGAAGTGCAGAAAGCAAAAGGACATTCTCCTCAAGTATGTACGAGAAGAACAGAATTCAGAAGTCCTAATGCAGCTAAAGATAGAGCTTGAAGAAGCCAAGAAGATAGAAGACATATTACTTAAGAAAATCAAGGATAAAACTCAGGAACAAGAGAAGTTGGAAGAAGAAGTTGTATGTCTGAGGAAGAAATTAGAAAATGCTCAAAGGAAAATATCTATAAATTCTTCTCAAACAACAAGCTCTGGTAAGTTGAACGAAATTATGGATGCTCAAAGATCTCCTCTGATAAAAACAGGATTAGGCTATGAAGGAGAATCAAGTAAAGGAAAAGAAAAAGAACATAAAAATATTATTTTTGTAAAAGCAAACAAGGATGATGAAGCAACCCAAATGATTCCCTCAAAAGAAGAAACATGTAATGAGGGAGACATAGATCAAAAGAAACCTCTAATAAAAAAGAATACAATAAATACTAAGAAAACAGAAAAAGGATCACATATCCCTGAGTATGTCAAATTTGGAAGCCATCAAAGGAGACTCTTCCCTCATATGAACAATGCTACCTGTTATGTCTGTCACAAGCTGGGACACATTGCTGCATACTGTCATACAAGGAGGAGTAATTCAAACCAACAAAATATGCAAACAGTGAAGAGACTACCTCAAGAAAACAAATGGAGAAGACAACCTCACATCAGGTATGCAAACAGTTTCTATGGTTACTGCTTTTATTGTAAAGAATTTGGCCATAAAATAATTGAGTGCAGAAAATATGGACAAAGATTGATGTTCAACACCTCAAGGAGGTTTATGAATCAAAGAAATTTTTCTCATACTCACAATTCTACAAAATTTTTGATCAAATGCTGTGTATGCAATAAAATTGGACATATGCCTTCCAAATGTCCTCTCAGAGGATGTGGTTCATCATCCCACAAAAATTTCCAAACAAGAGGATGCTTCCAGTGGAAAAAGAAGGTGAAAAAATGTGACTTGGCTCTAACTGCTCAAGACCTGAAAAGCCAATGGTATTTGGACAGTCGCTGCTCAAAACATATGACTGGAGATAGAAGAAAATTTATAACTTTTGATGAAAAGAAATATGGCAATGTTACTTTTGGCAATGATAAATTAGGAAAAATCAAAGGAAAAGGCTCAGACAACCTAGATAATGGCAGAGGAAAAGCCCAAGATGTACTATTTGTAGATGGGCTGAAAGCAAACTTGCTGAGTGTCAGTCAAATGTGTGATAAAGGCTGTGAAGTTATTTTTAGAGCACAAGACTGTGAAGTCAGATCAAGCACCACAGGTAAGACTCTGCTCAAAGGATTTCGAACAAAGAGTAATTTTTACATAGTGAAAAAGGAAGATGAAGCATGCCATCTTAGCAAACTTGAGGAGTCATGGTTATGGCATAAGAGGTTGGGACATCTCAGCTTCGATCATATCATCATACTGAGCAAGAAGAAAGTTTTCAGAGACATGCCAGAAATAAAAAGGCCTTCTAATACCATATGCAAATCTTGTCAATTGGGCAAACATACCACACATCCTTTAAGGCCAAAGATGAGTTATCAACAAGAAGACCACTCCAGCTTGTGCACATGGACCTGTGTGGACCTGAAAGAACTAAAACACCAAGTGGAGAATCCTACTTCATGATGATAATAGATGATTTCTCCATAATGACATGGGTTGCATTTCTCAAGAATAAATTGGAAGCACTGGAGAAATTTAAGATATTCAAAGCATTAGCAGAAAATCAAATAGGATGCAAGCTAAAATGCATCAAATCAGACAAAGGAGGTGAATTCACATATTATGACTTTGCAGACCTATGCAATGAACATGGGATAAAGCAACAATTTACTATTGCAGGGACACCTCAACAGAATGGAGTAGCAGAGAGACAAAACAGGTCTGTACAACAAATTGCCAGAGCCATGATGCAAGAGAGTACACCTTTTGGGCAGAAGCAGTACACACAGCCATGCATATTCTAAACAAAGCTCATTTAAGGCCAAGCAGTGACAAGAATCCCTATGACCTATGGCATGGTAAACCAGCTTCAATAAAGCACTTTAGAATCTTTGGAAGCAAGTGCTACATAAATAATAATGATGAAAATTTGGGGAAATTTGATGCAAGAGCAGATGAAGGGATATTTCTAGGATATGCATCCAAAAGTAAAGGGTACAGGTGCTACAACAAGACTCTGCGAAAAATTGTAGAAAGCATTGACGTAAGATTTGAAGAAGAACTTCCAAACAATACAAGAGGTACAGACTGCAGCAGTCCTTCAGAAAGCCATGAAGAAGAAAAACAAGATGATGATGAAACCAGCAAGACAACAGAAGATGTTGAACTGAGCTTGAAAGCCCCCTCAAGATACACTCAGAAGAACCATCCTGAAGATCAGATCATTGGAGACAAGAGAGTAGGGGTCCAAACAAGAAGGCATCTAACTGAACAGACAGAAGAGGTATACATAACCATCCTATCACAAATAGAGCCAAAGAAATTTGAAGAAGCCAACAAGGACAAGTACTGGGTGAATGCTATGAATGAAGAATTGGACCAAATTGAGAAGAACAATACCTGGGAACTAGTTCCTAGACCCACTGAGAAAAATGTCATAGGCTCAAAATGGGTATTCAAAAATAAAATGAACGAGCAAGGACAGGTAATCAGGAACAAAGTCAGACTTGTCTGCAAAGGATATTCACAAATCGAAGGACTTGATTACGATGAAACATTTGCCTCTGTAGCCAGAATGGAAGCTATCAAAATGTTTTTGGCCTTTGCATGCTACCAAGACTTCAAGATATATCAAATGGATGTGAAATATGCATTTCTGAATGGAGATCTAGAAGAAGAAGTCTACATGGAACAACCAGAAGGCTTCTCATTAACAGACAAAGAAGACTATGTATGCAAACTAAATAAGGCTCTATATGGACTAAAACAAGCACCCCGTGCTTGATACTCAAGGCTAGATAAACACTTGCAAAAATAAGGCTTTAAGAGAGGAGGAGTAGACAACAAGCTATACATAAAAGCCCATGAAA
Organism: Pinus albicaulis; assembly: GCA_034641835.2. Lineage (NCBI taxonomy): Eukaryota > Viridiplantae > Streptophyta > Pinopsida > Pinales > Pinaceae > Pinus > Pinus albicaulis. Next base: position 1,116,882,956 of record CM076575.1, on the reverse strand, counting down.
ATGAACTTCTAATTGTTGTAGTATATGTTGATGACATTATGTTTGGAAGCAACAGAGATGAGCTAGCAAAATGGTTTGCTGAGGAGATGAAATCAGAGTTTGAGATGTCTATGATTGGAGAGCTCAGTTTCTATTTAGGAATTCAAATTCAGTAGAAGAACACAGGTACATTCATCTCACAAGAAAAATACTTAAAGGAAATGTTGAAAAAGTTCAAAATGGAAGACTGCAAACCTGTGTCAACCCCCATGATCACGGGATGCAAGCTATGTGCTGATGATGGATCAGCTAATATAGATCAAAGACTCTACAGATCCATGATAGGAAGTCTGTTGTACCTGATAGCATCAAGTCCAGACATCATGCTAGCAGTAGGACTTGTGGCTAGATATCAAGCAGCACCAAAGCAAAATCATCTTCTAGCAGTCAAAAGAATATTTAGATATCTACAAGGAACAATACAGTTTGGGCTATGGTATCCAAAAGGAAAAAGCTTCACTTTGACAGCATACACAAATGCATATTGGGCCAGTTGTGTGGATGACAGGAAAAGCACAAGTGGAGGTGCATTCTATCTAGGAGAAATTCTGGTGGCATGGCTAAGCAAGAAACAAACATCTATTTCTCTATCTACAGCAAAAGAAGAATACATAGTAGCAGCATCATGTTGTACTCAAGTCATGTGGATGAAGCAAACCCTCCAAGATATGAAGGTAGGCATTGATGAACCCATCTCTATCAAATGTGATAATACAAGTGCTATAAGTATTTCAAAAAATCCTGTACTTCATTCAAAAACTAAACACATCCCAATCAAGTACCATTTTCGAAGAGAACAAGTAGCACAGAAGGTAGTAAGGTTGGAATATGTGCCCACAAAAGAACAAACAACAGATATATAAACAAAACCTCTTGCTAGAGAGCTATTCGAATATCTGAGAAATAAACTAGGGGTAGTGTATTTAGATACTACTCTCTGAAAGAAAAAGGAATCTTCAGTCCAGGGGGAGAACAGAAACGAAAATATCATTCCAGGGGGAGATCAGTTAGCAAGGAAAGCATGAAACAGGTCCTCAAGATCAATGCAACATAGGCGAGAGTTGAAAGCACACTGAAAAATGAGCAACCCCTTGCCATTGATGTCAAAGGGGGAGGAAGAGCAAGCAACAGGAGAAAGGGTCCTAAAAGGCAAACAGAGAAAGTGTATTGCCATCAATGCCAAAGGGGGAGACTATTGGAAATGTTGTCATTGATGGCAAAAGAGGTAGCAGAGGTAGAGACAGGAAAAGGACAATACCAGAAGCAAAGGAGAAGACAACAGGTAAAATTTATAGGGAGCATAAGAAGAACAAAGACAGGGCAGTAAAAAGAGAGGCGGAGACAGAAAATACAAAGGAAGAGATGAAACGGTCGAGCAGTGGAGGCAGAGGTCGAGCAATAGAGGCAGAGGCAGAGGCAGCGAATACAGAGGTAGAGATGAAGGCAGATCCATTATCAAATAGTGAAATGTTAACATAAGAATGAAACAGTGAAATAAACCTTTTCACAGAGCTTATATGAATATGTATTATAACGAAGACATGCCATTCCTTTTGGAACGGAACCATGACTTTAAGCAGAACCCCGACCATGAACAATAAAACCGAAGGCCCACAAAACCAGTGGGTTCGCGCGTCGATTGAAGTGGTAAGATGTATTACCAAAATGAACGCGATGTATGTTATTGAAGGACACGTGTCCTCAGGTGGATTTGTAAAACAACTTTTTTCGCGTGATTTTGGAAAATTATGAAGTGAGCATTTAAGTTGTGTGATATCGTGCATCTTCCATCGAATCATCCTAGGCAACGCGACATATTATCCATCGTTTGATGTGGAAGGGTCATTAGCGCTGGGGTCCAGTTTTAATTTATGTTGATTGGGTTGTTCAAACTAAAGTTTGCAGGACTAATAGAAGTATGTCTGATGTTCTTGGGGTTTATTATTCCACTCCCAATAATTGAAGAAGGAGGTAATATATATATATATATATATATATATATATATATATATATATATATATATATATATATTGTAAGGCACATATAATGGTTGAAAATGCAAAGTTGGTGCAATATGAATTATGTGATATATGGGTTAATATATTTACATGCCAAGCATTGAGTTTGGATTGAACTAGGGTCGAGTTGTAAGATTGAATGTACAAGGTTGACTAGTGAACACCGAGTCAATGTATACAAAGGTATTGTGAATGTCCTATATAAGCTCGGACTTTATTGTTATATGGAGAACTGACGAGGGTGATTAGTAGAGCATGGGGCCTGTGATCCAAGTGATCCACAAGATGATATATGTGCCGCATTAATATATATAAACTTTGAGGAATGCTATAAGTTTGGTGTATTTAATTAAACCATTTATAGCATTAAGACTAAGGTTTTCTAATGAAGTACATGGCTAAGTCTATGCCGGGAGTTTTAAACATTAAACAAACTATGGAGCCCGAGAAGTTTTATATATATACATAATATTAGTGTCGGGCTTATGTCTAAGTCCAAGACTTAATATAATGTTGATTGAAGATTGGGTGTAAGTAGGGTGAGACCCCTCACATATTATTCCGAGAATCATAACCCAAGCCGTGGAGGGATACACTCTAAAGCCGAAGCAAAGTCTATATATATATGCACCCCTATGCTCCCTATTTATATTGTGCCTTATACACAGCGTTCAAAGCACACACACACACACACACACACACATATATATATATATATATATATATATATATATATATATATATATGGAGCGCTTTATGGACAAGGGACCAAAGGTATAATACAAAGCATATGTATTATATCTTTTGGCGTGAGATCAAAAGAACCAAAGGTTTTTTCGCTTGGTTTTTAAAACAAACAAAGTCTTATATTGTGGGACCCTCACCCAATCGCATCGGAGAAAGTTCGCAGCGGAACATGTTAACAAAAGATTGCGATTGCAATGAAGTTCCAGACCCAATGGGCTTATAAACTATGATTCATATATGGTTGAGTTTCGGTAAACAGTGTTTCATCGCATCAGAACATGCAAATGCAAGTTACGATTCTGACTAATCAGAATCAGAAATAGTGATCGCATCACATCGAATCGGAGTGATCACATCGCATCATAGGATAATACAAGCTCGACAAGTGGGCCCGAAAGGGCATTTTTATGTATTAAAATGATTCTTTATTGTTATATTGAACATGACAGTTTATATGTTAAAAACAATTCTTATCATGCCGAGAGTTAAAATTACGTTATATATAAAAAGCGTTGTTACAAATACATAGCAGTTACACCACGGAAGAGAACAAGAGGGCTAGCAAAGCCGAAAGGGACAAAACAATGTCATATAAAAGACAAGCACAGTAAGAGGCTGAATGGGTGAGTTGGAATTCACATTGTAATCAAATGTAAATGGTTTAACTGATTTATATTGTTCGTGATGCATTGGCAAGTCTCCGGAGGAGAACAAATATCCCACTGTAGTATTAAAATTAGTACATACAGTTATATTTTTCTGAGTGAGCTGGAAAAGAAATGAGAAGGCAGAAGACTAAGAGGTATGGCTATCCATTTTGAATTCCCAAGAGGAAAACAAATAGTCATCAGGAATTATCTATAAGTAATATCATCTAGATATGCATAGTGAGGTTAGAGAGAGTGAAAATAGAGAATGCAGAGTATGGAAAACTGAGAAAGAGAAGATAAGGAAGAGAGGAGCAGAAAGAGATGCTATAGAACGGAGCTGATATCTGAGGTAAATCAGCAAACTATTCTTTTGATAAATTGAGGAAGTTGGAGCTTCCCTATCAAGTTGAAGCTTGATAGCTGTTAGTTGTAGCTGACTTAGGTTGGAGCCTCCTGTAGGTTGGTGCCTGCAGAAAAACAGTGGTGAGAGGGAGTTGGAGCTTGCCTTTTCATCACAATAATAATAATATGTGGTTTTCTCCCTTTATGGGTTTCCACTTATATCTATTGTCTCTATGTGTGTTGTCTATATGTTGATATAATCCATTCAATCTACTTAATGTTTGGTGCTCTCACAATATTTTTAAAGATTGTTCACATATTAAGCTGTAAATAAGTTTGATGAAAAATTTAAAAAGCTTATGCATGTGTTAAACTTATTAACCCCCCCTCTCAGTTCAAATAAAGATTCAACAGTAGGAGGTGGGTCCAAATGCTTCTCATAAGTTCTTAGGTCACAAACAATGGCTCGTTAACTACTGGATACTACAACAGGGTTTCAGTATTGGTATAGGAGACACAATTGTTGTTGCTTCAACCATGGAGGTTATCAATAACACGATAAATAAACCAAAGAATGAAGTCAATGAGCTTATTAAGGTTGCTCACGAATCACAATTGGAGGCAGAACTTAGTCATACAATGATGGAATCCTTTGAAAACAAATCCAATCAGGTAGGTACTCTTGAATCTATTACAGAGTCTTTGTACTCTTGAATCTATTACAGAGTCTTTCTTCTTTAGGATTTATTATTTTTTACCTCTCATTAGTGTAACTACTTTCTCTAATGTAGGTGTTGAATAAGGCCCATGATGATGCAGGAAGTAGTGCTGAATTTTTATTATCAAAGACTAATAATTTGAAGGCAATGGTTACAGCTGGGTAAAAATTATTTTTTATTAACATATCACAGATGACTGCTTGTGTGGGACAACAAAATGTGGAATAAAAATGAATTCCATATGGATTTTATGGTAGAAATCTTCCCCATTTTTTAATGGATGATAAAGGTCCAAAAATTCATGGGTTTATGGAGAACTCTTATCTTCGTGGCCTAACTCCACAGGAGTTCTTTTTCCACACAATGGGTGGAAAATAATGTTTGATAGATACTATTGTGAAGACTTCAGAAACAGGGTACATACAGAGGCGTCTTGTAAAATCTATGGAGGATATCATGGTTAAATATCACGAGACTATCAAGAACTCACTTGGTGATTTTATTCAATTTATATATGGTGAATATGGTATGAATGTTTCTTCGATTGATTCACAGAACCTTGATTATTTGAAGATGAAAAAGAAGGATTTTGAAAATGCTTATAAATATGAAATTGATCAAGAAAATTGGAATCCTAGTTACATGTTACCAAACCATGTGGAAGATTTGAGAACAATCTGGGAGTTCAAGAATGTTTTTCATGTGGAAATTCATAAACTGGAGTTAGATAAACGACAACTAGGTACAGAGATTGTAACCACTGGAGATAACACATGGCCTTTGCCTGTAAATCTTAAGAGGCTCATTTGGAACAGTCAAAATACATTCAAAATTGATATGAGAAAACCATCAGATATGCATCCCATGGCGATTTTAGAAGAAATTGATAGGCTTCAAAAAAGAAGGTTGCTCTCGGTGATGACCCCATGAGTATTGAAGCATAGAAGAATGTTTGTTTTTCAACATTCTTCTTCGAAGTGCATTTTCTAGTAAGTGTGTGCTAAAGGAGTACCACCTTACAAGGGAAGCATTTGAATGGGTAATTAGTGAGATATAATCTCATTTTCTACAGTCCTTAGTTGCTCCAGGTGAGATGGTTGGCTATGTTTCAATGCAATCCATTGGTGAACTAGCTACCCAGATGACACTGAATACCTTCCATTATGCTGGTGTCAGTGCAAAAAATGTTACTCTCGGTGTCCCCAGTTTGATGGAAATCATAAATGTGGAAAATAATATTAAAACACCATCATTGTCTATGTACCCAAAACCCGAGGTTAACACGACAAAGGAAAGGGCCAAAAATGTGCAGTGTGCTTTAGAGTACACAACCTTGAGAAGTGTTACAGAGGCTACTGAAGTGTGGTATGATCCAGATCCAATGAGTACTATCGTTGAGGTGGATGTTGAATTTTTCAAATCCTATTATGAAATTCCAGATGAGGATATTGCACTGAAAAAATATCTCCATAACTGCTGCGTATAGAATTGAATAGAGAGATGATGGTTGATAAAAAGCTGAGTATGTAAAATATTAACCTTGAGTATGATGATGATTTGAGATGAATTTTTAATGATGATAATGCAGAAAAAATTATTCTATGTTTACATATTATGAATGAAGAAGGTCCTAAAGGAGAGGTACAAACCGGAAATTCTGAAGATGATGTGTTTTTGAACATTTTTGAAAGTAACATGCTTACAGAAATTGCTCTAAGGGGAATTCCAGATATCAATAGTGTTTATTAAGTCTCAAAATATCAACAAGTTTGACAAGAATGATGGATTATACTGAGACAGAATGGATTCCAGACACAGAAGGTGTCAATATGCTAGTTGTGATGTGCCATGAAGATGTGGATGCTACTAGGAAAACTAGTAATCACATGATTGACATTGTTGAAGTGCTTGGAATTGAGTTTGTGAGGAAAGCTCTTCTGGATGAGCTTCGAGTTGTGATATCTTAAATGGGTCATATGTGAACTATAGGCATCTAGCCATACTATGTGACACAATGACATATCAAGGTCATTTGATGGCTATTACTCAACATGGTATCAATCGTAATGACACAAGACCAATGACGAGATTTTCATTTGAGGAGACTATAGATATCCTTTTGGATGTTGCTGCATTCGATGAAGAAGACCCTCTCAGCGGTGTTACAAAAAAAAATCGTGCTTGGCCAATTGGCTCCTATTGGTACCATTAATTCTACCTTGTATTTGAATAAAAATATGCTGCAACAGGAAATTGCACTCCAGCTACCCATCTATTTGGAAGGTTTAGACTTTGGCATGTCACCAACTAGGTCTAAAATCATGTTCAAACTTACAATCAAATAGAGGAAAAAACACATACAAAAAAAAATCATAATCATGAACACACTTCATCTTGAATTATGAAGTGTAAAGGAACTTAAAAAATGTGACACTACGAACCTGGTCAAGCGCACAAGAAAAAATATCCTAGACATGACCCTTGTTTACAAGTTGTATTGCTCACGATGCAAGAGTATTTGTACCTGCGCTGCCATGTCATTCAAAATCCATAATGATCTATATAATAAATACAAGTAATATTTGTAGTATTTTTTACTCTAAGATGCATTCTTATGAAAATTTTAGAACATATGTTGAAAATGTCAAAACATACATGAATAAGCTCCTCTTCGTTGCAAGAACAATTTATTGGAGTAGCATGAACTTGGAACAAGCCTTCCACGATCTCAAAGAGTAACAACTAAGTCAACAATGACTTTTTTGTTGTTACGTTGGACTGAGGGAGGTTTGCTCCAATATTAAATTGCTCTAATAAATTATTCACTACTAAATAGAGCCAACCACGTGAAGGTGGAAGCTCTTATGAACCACCCCCCCCCAATCGCCCTCACATCACTCTCAATTCTCCAATACCCAATATATATTTAATTTTTTACGAACATGAGCACAAAAAAAAAATCAATAACTAATTAAAAATCAATGCAAAAAAAGTGCGCAAGAAAACATTGAAAGTGTATGGCATAAAAATAGTATTATAAATGAGTTTTTATATAACACAAAAAAGTTTTCAAGTATGGTACGTCATTCATCATCTGCCTTATAATAATAAAATATTTTACATAATCAAATTTTATTTTTCTTCTTCCTAATTCTAAAGCCCCTAACTACATCATAAATATCATTGTTCTCTACTTCTGTTTCATGCCTTTCTTGCATAGCTGACCTAGTTGGGTACTCACGATGTCTGGTCTCATGCAGTGACAGGGCATCACCCTACAAAAAAAAAATATTAAATTTAAATTGCTAGTTTTTAAATATCATTGAAGCAGTTCGGTAATATTAATAAAAAAAATTGCAATGACCTTATTTACCTAGTGCACCAGTTGTCACCGTTGGAACCATTGCCCCGTGTTCCTCTCCGGTGGTAGGATTCTCAAGTACAACATTCTTTGTCATTTAAACAAAAATGATATAAGGACACAACCCTCAATGTATAATTAGAAAAAATTATAAGTATAAATTAATTACCGTCATGGGCCTCACTCATAGTAGCACTCTCAGCCTGGTCCCCACTGGAATGATCAGGTTGCACATGAGGACCATGTTCTTGCAATATTTCACTCTCAATGCACTGCTCTACAACTGGGTTTTTTGGCTCATGTAAAGTTTTGTTCCCCTGATTTTAAAAAAAAATTTAGACATTAAATTTATGGATGAAAAAAAACATATCAAAAGGTTAAATTTTTACCTTACTAAGCATTCTAGATATTGGGACCTGTCCTAAGCTTATACAACGTTCAACTACAGCTTGATAGCTAGAATGGAAATCAATCTCTTTGTCTTCCTTTGTGGTTTCCGTTCCAAATTTTCCACCCTACATTGCATATGATTGTGTATTTTTAATGCTGTTTGATGGGATTACAAAAATGTTGGAAGGCGATACAATTAATAATATGTTTAGCTACTTACAATTCTTTCAGTTAATTTCAAGTAGCCACTCTGGCTTAGCTTGTGTTGGCCTTGTTTGTCAATCCTAGCTTTGGTTTCCTTCGAGGTGTCAAGAAACCTATCATTAAAATCTTGAAAATAGTTATGTAGCACACTTTTATTTTAGACATATAGAAAATTAAAGTTATTGAATTAAAATTGTAATTTACCTTGCGGGTCTAGTTAGCATTTTTCCTTCTTTTTTGGTCATTTTCTATTTTCCATACTCTATGAGTGCTCTCCACTCCCTCTCTGGAATTATGAGAGAATATTCGTATTTATAGTTATTCTTAAAGTAAGTCCTATGGGTGTCCCGTGCATATTTCAAATATTTTCCATCTGCCTGGGCGACCGTTGTTCTATCAAATGTTGCTGCCCCAAAAAGGCCTTCTAGATAATCTAGAAGTTATTTTTTCAGGTTGGAATTCTGAAAATTACACCTTGTGCATATGGTTGGGAAAAAAATTACCAACGCCTTGCTCTCCAAGGCCCTATAGAAATCATTGTTTCCTACAAAAAAATATATATATTATCATTAGTTTAAAAATAATAATCACGATAAAATATGTTTTAGATAGAGTACATGAAACAGTTAAAATATTAAAACTTACCTGGGAGTTCTACTTGCTTTATAGGAACACCTTCGTTTTTCACCAAAAATGTGTCTGAAATGGTCCCTATGGAGGTGACACATGTAGCTCCAGGAAATGCAATCATAAAGTTAGCCATATCACCCTCATCACTGCCACCATGTTCAATGTTTGGTTTAGTGTATTCTTGGGGGTGCGTTTCTTAGCTGCTACCTAAAGGCGTACAAGGTGTACGAGGGGGTTCCTTGGTAATCTCTTTCCTTTATGTCCCACTACCACCAACACTGGGGACAACAGGTTGCAAAAAACACTACATACGAAATATTTTTTTTGTTACTTTAGTTAATGTAAAAGCTATAAATCAACCTATCACAATTTATCTTATGCATAACAATAAAAATATCCTTTTTTTTTATATTACCTCATATTTTTGAAGTTGGGTCATAACTTGTAATATTTTGTTCTATTTCATGTGTTTGAGGCAAAATGTCTACCAAACGCTCAAGTTCCTTGTTTGTGTTTTGAATATTTTTTCGTAGAAAAACAAATAGACTTGGGGATGACTACAAATATTCCTCATTGAGGGAATCATGACGTGCACCATGGAAAAGCATCTACATATTTGAACAAAATTAACATTATTTCAATTATGTAAACAATTAAAATACCTGAACATAGAGCAAGGTTGACACTTTACATGTTCTTCAGTTGGCCCCTTTCCATGATCATCCTGCCACATTATAAAATAATAAGAACCATGAAATATATATATATATATATATATATATATATATATATATATATATATATATAAAGAAACTAATCTGAAAGTGAAATTATTGTTTTTTTACATGTCCTGAGGTTGTTCTCTTGCCACGATCAGTTTGCCACATTGTAATAAAATTAGAAATGTGAAAACTTGAAAACAATATCTAACTTGAAAACAAAAAATGCAAACTAAAATAATTTCTAAATTTACCTTTCTAATACATAAGCTTTGTGCATTAAAGAGTACAACTTTACCATCAAATGACATTCGAGTTTAAAGAGAATGAACAGTAAATCAAAAATATTAAGACAGTGTCTTCTCTAAGTTTTCATATCAGCGTACACCATAGCAAGTTAGAGGTGCATTTATAAGGAGGGGAAACTAATATGGCCACCCCTTGGCTCCATAATGTATGATTCTTGAAGTACAATTTTATTGTTTTGTTATGATATGTAAGATGTGTTTCCAAAAAACATTATTCATTATATGGATTTTATTTGTATACATATAAACTTTTAAAATTTAAAAAGTTCACTAAAAAAATCTGTGCATTCTCACCCTCTCTCTCTTAAATTGATTAAGGAAGAATTAGAAAAAGGTATGTTACTTCATCATGTCATCTATCTTATCAACATATTGGTAGCAACCCAAATAAGGGACACCTATATCATGCCACAAATTTTATACTAAATCAACAAATTTTTTCACTCATTTTGTACTAAATCAACAATAAGTCTCAAAGTATAAGTAGAAATACTATGGCATTGAATCTTATAAGTTTAAATAAATCCATATGCTCCAAAGGAATGCACACATACATGGAAATAGAGAGAGCCATATTAGCTATGAATTTAACAAGAAAGTTTCTAATCATTTCCATGAAGCATCACAATGAATTTTCCTTTGTCAAACTAATGTCATATCGAATTAAATAACAATTTAACAATGAAAATTTGGAGTTTCCTTAGAATATTTTATAGGGATACCAGTTATGGTGTTTGACACAACATATGGTACAAAAATGTTTCCAAATTCCCACAAAATGGTAAGATGCACATATTGCCAGGAATATAACTTCTCTAGTTCATTTTACTTTGCATCACTTAAGGAAGAGAATAATTGAAAGATCAATAATTATCTTCAATTAAAATTCCTAAATTTAATTTCCCAACAAAAAACAGAAGATAGTTATGTAATCTTTGTTTCAAATAAATATACCCTACAACCAAAAATACAGAAACCTTAAAATGAATTTTAATATATTTTTTTTCACGAAATTAGAAAAATATCGGGGTACATTTTCTGGGATTTTCACTTTGCTAAACGACTAAGAAAAATAGATTGATCAAAATTTCCATGGTCTTCTTGAGAGGCCCATCCATTAGAAAGCTGCAATGTTTGATGACCCAAATTTCTATTAGTAAAAGGGAGATGATTTTGGTTTTTGATTTTATTGTCATATTTTCTTTGGTCTGCAAAATATAATGTGTCATTCGAAGGATAAGTAAATATTTCTATAAATTTTGTTGCCAATAGTTTTTGTATGAACTAACAACTCAATTAGTATCAAGTTCCTTTTCTTTCAGGAGTATATTGTGACCACAAATTGTAGTCAAAACTACTCTTCTAGCCTTCATGAGAAGGGGAAATGTAGGTTCTAATGATGTATAGAGATACCATCATGATTGTGTTTCCTTCAAATTTAAGCATCAATTTTATTGAATAAGAAGAAGAAAAAAATACATTTCCAAGGATGCATAAATAATTCTATAAAATTATTTGCCAATTGTTTTTAGATGAACTAGAAACTCATATTGGTACCAATTTCCTTCTCTTTGGGTAGTATATTGTGAACAAAGATTGCAGCCAAAACTACCCTTCTATACATCGTGGTAAGGGGAAGTGTAAGTTGTAACAACATATAGAGATCCCATCATGATTTATGTTCCTCCTAATTTAAGATTCAGCTTTCTTGCATAAGGGAAGAAAGAAAAGGAAAAAGTTGAGTTCTATCTCTAAAAGGTTTCCTCCCACTACTTTCTCTCTACCCTTTATTGGAGGATACTTTTATTTTATAATTCTTGCTTGAGGGTCATTCCATTCTAATTATAATTTATTATTTGACCTCATGCTTTTTTTAATTTTTGCTTGTTGTCAGAAACTATTTGTGAGGGTTAATTGATTCCATTCCTTTAGTTTGAATTTCTATCTATATAGCTTCTACTACAATAAAAAAAAAATTGTAATGACCTTGGGGGTTTTCGATGGTCCGCCATCTCTAAATATTTTCATTCAAATCTATGTGGAAAGCTTCCCAAATGAAACAATCTCACTATGTATTCAACCCAAGTACAATCTTATTAGTGGAAACTTCACCAAGAATTAAAAATTCACTTTGTATAGAGAGAGAACTATCATTTCGTAATGACCTTGGGGGTTTTCCATGGTCCACCATCTCTAAATATTTTCATTGAAATCTATGTGGAAAGCTTCCCAAACGAAACATTTTTCCATTCTACTTGAGAGGCTTAGGGATCATTATGGCTCCCTTAGAGGGATTTCCTTTTCAATACTTTATAGGATTTGTGATGTAGGTGGGTTCTAAACCTAGTGTGGTGCTTGGATGGATACAAGATACTGTAGCCACCATTTATTTACCACTAAAAATGTCATTTCATGTGAATAGTGGTGGTAATTGAGCTAATTATTGGGTCCTCCTAAAGTTTGGTTATAGTAATTTGTAGGGAAATAAACTTTCACTTTGAATCCATGTCTACTTGTAACATATGAGTTGTAATTTTAACCATGTTCCTCGGTGAAGGAACTTGTAAGAAAACCTGCCGCCTTTCTATTTGGAGGCTTAGGCTTTGCTGTGGCTCCCTAATAGGGGTTTCCTTTTCAATGTTTTTTCAAATTGGCATTGAAAGTGGTGTTGAGGCTAGTGTGTTACTTGAAATGATACAATGTGTTGTAGATTCCATTTCTTTGTTGATGTTTTATTGCCATTTCATGAAAATAATGGTGGTAAACAATGCACTCAATGACAAGAGTGATAATGTTGTTTATGCTCATTTATGGAAACACTTGTAAACATAACTATCACCTTTCTACTTGGAGGCTTAGGTTTTATTGTGTCTCCCCAAGAGGGCTTTCCTTTTCAATGTTCTCATTAATGGGCATAATTAGTGGGTACATATACCAATTTGTTGCTTGCATGGTTGAAATCTATGCATTGTTGTACACCGCAATTTTTTTGTATTTGGAAGGATGACGACTCGTTTTCTCCATGTCACTCATATCAAGGAAAGTGGGAAATGATCAATTCTTCTTATGGAATTTCACCCTTTATGAGGTATTTAAGAGCCTCACTATGTTTTAAGGTGAGATCTTCATACTATGTTTCTTATTTAAAAGACTAGATTGAAAATACAATAGGGATCCATACTATCCATCAATGACTCCTTCACGAAGGACAATAGCTATTGGAACCATGCCCATTCAAATATGTAGTGAAGGAAGGGAAGTTTGTTCCATTGAATTATAAAGTGGCCTCTAGTCCAACCTTCATGGTAGATAAATCAATATACATTCCAGTTGTATAGGTGTTAGATCCTCATGTATATGGCCATGACACATTTTAAAAAATAAATTTGTATAATATCCTCTTGGAATACATCCCACTCCTTCTAATGCATCATAAACATCTCAAACTATCTATGAGTGGAATATCATTGAAGTTACTGTAATTGAATAGACATAATCAACTTAAGTATACAAATTTATATGAATAGAAAGCATAAACCTTAAACAAGGGACCTATTCAATCACTTTCATATGGTACACCCAAGAAAATAGTTATTTTTTTATGCCTTGAACACCTGAGAGAAACATATGTATCAAGAAAAACCAAGCAATGAGAATTTTACCTGATGTTGTAACTCACAAAGAACTAAAACAAGGAAATATGGGCAGGATAATCGAGAAGCCATATTGAAACATGTCTCTTTAGTTGAAGTTATGTTTTTGTGAATTATGGATTGTTTCTGAGAAATAAGCTTCAATCATTTAGCAAAAATGGCAAGTATATGTAGTCTTATTTATATTTTTCATTTTTAGTAGCCTAAGAGGAGGCACCCCATATTGATCCATACACCCAAAGCCACCTCAACGAATATGTAGACTAATTTTTCTTAGGTACTTAAAGATAGAAATATCATCCACTAGAATTTTTCATAGCCCAACATGGAAGGTCATATCATAAATGCAATGCAAGCAAAATCTATGTGGATTTTACTCAGAAATTAGGCTTACATGATGAAAGTTGGAATCTAGAGAATGCTTTTGTGGAATTATTCAATGGGGGTAAAACCATAAATGAAACTTCAACTCCCTACCCATGAGAATATTCCCTTCTCGTATCCCATTTAAGTAAACATTTCTCTCCAATGTGCAGGGTTTCTGTGCATTGTCCCCATGGAATACATATCTCTTTCATCATTATTACACAAGTAGTTTTGATTATTAGATAAGTATTTTTTACTATCTCATCAATATATATCAATATATCAAAACATATCTATAAGATTTAGGTTTTCATATCCACCTTGATATACATATAAATATACTAGCACATTCCTATCCCTCATGTGCATTTTGATATACATATAAAGGAATTGGCATAAAATTATCTAAACTATCCTCTCATATACATAAATTATAAGCAATAGTAATACAAAATTACACATATTCTAGTTTTGTAATTAGAACCGAATGAATTTGAATATAGTGACTTGAAGTTATCATTTTTAGGGGATGGTGATTTAGTAGGTTTGATGATGGATGGTTGGAACAATGTCAAGAAGTCGTATTGGACCTATATTTTAAATGGGAGTAGAAAATACTCCCTTCTAAACTACCAAGCGATGAGAGTAGAAAATACTCCTCTTCTCTTCTTAACTGTGGGATAAAGTTCCCGTGAGAAAAAATAATATAAAAATATTTCTGAAATTCGAGAAAACTTCATTTCAAAGTGACTCTTGGATGAGCTCTTTAGTGTTTAGTAGATCCTGATGATGGAATGATGAAATTTCACAAGGATTTCGATTTCTTGTATTCAAACACAATTTCTTGTTCTAAGTTTAAAATGAAAACCACCAATAGTTCCCACCATTTCGTAATCCATGGTTATTCTCTTGCAAAGGGTTGGGGTATGGGAAAATACATAATAAATGACACACTTATAGTAGGAGGGTATCATTGGGCGATATATTTTATCCAGAAGGAAATACTATTGATGATAATTGCTCACTTGGAGTATGGTGTGGAATAGTTGTTCACAGTCTTCCTTTCACAGAAATACGGTGGTATTTCCATACTCCGAAGATGAAGCTTTAAAATTTTCCAACGCATTATAAATCCATTCATTTTGATTACCATTAGCTACTAATATTCATAGAATACAAAAACAGAATTAGCGTCCTTACCATTTTTTCTGTAGTGGGTTGACAAAGGCCGATTGCACCTGATGTCATGGTCGGGCCAGTAGTTGTCTCTGCTTAGGGGCTGGTGGTAAAATTAATGGGTCCCCTGCTAAACCCCTAAACCAATGTCTTCTCAGCAGTGTGGTGGTTGAGCCCCCTGAACCAACGTTTTCTCATTAGTGTCATGGAGCCGATTATAGTCTCCGCGTGGGGCTGCAGGTGATGGAATTGACCCATTATTGGTTCTCACGGTCGTCGGGCACTACTGTCTCAACTATATTTGGTGTCGAGCACTATAATCTTCTGCACTGTGATTGATCACGATGGGAATTAAAAAAAAGTTGGTAATTAGGCTAATAATTGTTCGAAAAAGGTAGTAATTAGGCTAAGCTTTGTTGGAATTAAAAAAAAGGCAGCAATTAGGCTAAGAATTGTAACAGATGTGAAGGCTAAGCATTGTTCGAAATATGGATTATAAGCTTAGGGGTTTTAATGAAAGGATTATAAGGAATAAGGTTGTAAATATTAAGCATTAGTTGAAATATGGGTTATAAAGTTATTTTACGGGTTTTACGGTTTAAAAATAGATAGGGATTAAAGGTTATAAAGTTTACAGTTTATGATGATAAAATGTTAAGAGATATAATGGTTATAGTATTATGGTTATGGTTTATATGTGTCAAGGAATATAGCAATCAGGTGTCAATGATTATATGTATTAGATGTTAGAGAGGTAAATCCTTTTAGAGGATAAGGGTTGTAATCTTTAGGTATTAAGTGTGGTAGGGGTTATAAGGGTTGGTTCTTATAAGTTTTAGAGGAATTAGGGCTTAGGATTGAATTTCATATGAATTAAACGCATCTGAGGTGGTTCGGGT
This sequence comes from Pinus albicaulis, assembly GCA_034641835.2. Taxonomy (NCBI): domain Eukaryota; kingdom Viridiplantae; phylum Streptophyta; class Pinopsida; order Pinales; family Pinaceae; genus Pinus; species Pinus albicaulis. The sequence continues at coordinate 1,116,866,734 of CM076575.1, read as the reverse complement.
CAAGTCAGGTCATGCCATGAGAGGGCGCCGAAGGAAATGCGTTCGGGTCGGGTCGTGTGAGGGTGCCCCAGGAAATGCATTTGGGTAGGGTCAGGTCAGGTAGTGTGAGGGAGGTTGTATCAAAAATGCTGAGTTGTGACCGCGTGTGTGCCTTGTAGACATTCATGCAACCCGTTTTCCATCCTCTCCCTTGTGCCTTTGTTCGGGAAAGTCGGGTCAGGTCGGTTCATGTGAGGGTGCCTAAGGAAACACATTCGGGTTGGGTCAGGTCGGATCATGTGAGAGCAGTCATATCAAAAATGCTAATTTATGACCACTTTGGTGCCTTGTGCACGTTCGTGTGACCCATTTGTAGTTTTCTCCCTTGTGCCTTCGTTTGAGCGGGTCGGGTCAGGTCGGGTCGTGTCGTGTGAGGATGACCAAGGAAAGGCATTTGTGTCAGGTCAGGTTGGGTCATGTGAGGGAGCCTATATAAAAAATGCTAAGTTGTGACCACCCGTGTGCCTTGTGCACATTCGTGCGACCTGTTAGCAATTTTCTCCCTTATGCCTTCAAGGGGTTAGGGGTTAATGGGGTTAGGGTTTGGGGGTTAAATGGGTTAGGATTTTAGGGGTTTAGAGGATTAAATGGGTTAGGGGTTAAGGGTTTAGAGGTGTAAATTTTCGTAGATGTTTTATGCTTAATGCAACTTTAATTTTATCCCTAATATCAAACATCAATCACATAAACAAGAAATTAAAATATTGATAGAACATACCAATAGATCGACAGACAACAAGCCAAAAATACACTTAACTTGATCAGCAAAATATGTGTTGTGGTGCGTTACGGTGGTCAACTAGATGCTTCAATCAGCAAAGTCTCAATACGGTCAGCCAAATAGATGTATGACACAACCCTCTCAGACAGCTATACCAGTCAACCTAAAGTCAATGAAAGTCAACAATGTCCTAATCAATAGTCAACGCAAAACAACAACAACAAAAAGTCAACTCAACCCGGTCAAATTCAATGGTCAACCTCGATTTATGTGCCAATAAATTAGACTAGAGAAATTGAAATTTTGAGCAAGATTGGGGTCAGTTTGACCAAGCGTTGACCAAAGTCAATGATGTTCAAATCTCCGCTGAAACCCTAAGTGAAAATAGAATTGTCTTTGTTGCATTTTCCCACGTGTGGAGAAGAAGAGACTCTAAGTGATGATCGAACCAATCACATGCAGAGAGATAATGTGTGATGATGAGATGAGTGATGGATGACCTCCAACATTGACCTATATATATCCATCAGTGAGGGTGTGTGACACATCTGTTGGGGCTTCAAGCCTACATTTCAATTCTGTCCGACCTTGCACATAAGTGGAATAAATTCAAAATAAATGTTATACTCATTGGATCGAGATGATATTTAGATCAATCTTGCACCTCTCCAAAAGAGGAATCCAATTTAAAATATTAGCATCTTCATCTGAGCATCACAACATGGATTTTGGACCTAGTTGTCCAAAATTAAAACTCCCTCTCAAATAAGGAGAACTCTATCCACCTGTGCCATCCAAACGTTGTGTGTCATCCCGTCGTAACTTGCTTTGTTGGCTTCTTTATTTCAGAACAAAGGGGTGAGTCACAAAGACATCACTCCAAACTAAAAAATTCATCCCAGAGATCTGAAACCTCTATAGAACTCAAAAGAGTCACATACCAACCCAAAGTTGGTTTACCTGACCCGAATTCAGTTAGAGGTCCGAAACCTCAATAGACATGATCCCAGATCAAGTGGTTGGACATGTGCCATCCTAGAAATAGAGAGTACAGCAATATTTGATGCGTCCATCAGTCTTTGCTACTGGTCTCTAACTTTTCCCGCTTCATTGGCCAAATGAGAAGCACTTCCCACGAGTATGGGACTCAATGGGTGGGATGCATACGGGGCACAAATCATGAGAGGTGGACCAACTCAATATCATAATTGTGGGGCATAAGCACACCAGCAAGGTTTGGTAAGCCTAGCCTTGTAGTTTCTTATAGCTCCGAGAAGCTATCCCCAAAGCCCCCCAAAGCTCCTAGAGCTCATTGTCGAACAGGACCCTCAACATAGGGTTGTTCCACGATACCAATATTCTCACAGAAGTTTAGGAACTTGACGTTCCCCAAGGCCTTTGTGAGAATTTCCGCAACCTATTGATCAATTCCTCGAACCACAGTTGTTCTTCTTCTTAGCACAAGCAGTGAAGGCATCATTTCCTTCATTTTCATATTCCTTCATTCTTGTCTCTTCTTGTATGCATATTGATATTACTTCGTCAAAATTAGGTATCACATTATTATTGAGAATGGTAGTATTGAATACATGCCATTCGGAGGAGAGACCTCCAAGTGCAGTGAGAACCTTTTCTCGATCAGCTATTGTCTCCTCAATGACCAAAATATTATTTCTAATTTCAATCAACTTGAGAAAATATGATTGGACGGATTCATCCCTACCTTTATTCATATTCTTCAGTTGGTTCTTGAAGAAAAGGACTTGATTTGCATTGTTGGCCTTAACCATGTTGACCAACTTATCATACATCTCCTTGGATGTGCCCATCTCAGAGATGTAGGCTACCAGACTCTTATGAATTGAATCTTGGATCATCAGCTTTGCTTTGATTCCCCCCTTCTTATATTTTGACTTGGTGGCAGCACGTGCAATGGATGGAGGCTCTTGGATTTTACCCTACACATAGTCCATGACATATTGGTCTTCCAACATAAGATCCAAAGCCATCTTCTAGGTAATGAATTCATCCTTCCATTCAATTTATCATCAGCTTTAAAGCCATTATATTTTGAGGTACCCATGTCTTCTTCGGTGATTGCTACAAACTTGGGCTTTGTCTTCACCACAACTCTGATACCATGTAAATTTTCGTAGATGTTATATGCTTGATGCAACTTTATTTTTATCCCCAATATCAAACAGAAATCACATAAACAAGAAAGTAAAATTTTGATAGAACATACCAATACATCGATAGAAGACAAGCAAAAAATACACTTAACTTGATCAACAAAATATATGTGTTGTGGTGCATTACGGTGGTCAATAGGATGCTTCAACTAGCATAGTCTCAATACGATCAGCCAACCAGATGTGTCACACAACCCTCTTGGATAGCTATACAAGTCAACAAAAGTCAACATTGTCCCAGTCAACAGTCAATGAAAAACAGTAGCAGCAAAAATTCAATGCATCCCGGTCAAAGTCAATGGTCAACATTGATTTATGTACCAATAAATGCGGACTAGAGAAATCATAATTTTGAGCAATTTTGGGGTCATTTTGACCAAGCGTTGACCAAATTCAACGCTGGTCAAATCTGCACTGAAACCCTAGGTCAAAACATAAATGTGTTTGTTGTTTTTCCCACATTTGGAGAAGAAGAGACTCCAAGTGATGATCGAACTAATCAGAAGCAAAGAGAGAATGTGTGATGATGAGATGAGTGATGGATGACCTCCAACGTTGACCTATATATATCCATCAGTGAGGGTGTGTGACACATCTCCTAGGGCTTCAAGCCTATATTCTAGCCAACTTTGCACATAAGAGGAATAAATTCAAAATAAATGTTCTGCCCATCGGATCAAGATGATCTTTAGATTGATCTTGCACCTCTCCGAAAGAGGAATCTAAAAAAAATATTCGCATCTTCATCTAAGCATCACAACATGGATTTTGGACCTATTTGTCCAAAATTAACAAGATTTTTAAGGTTTAGGGGTTAAATGGGATAGGGGTTTAGAGGTTTAGGGGGTTTAAATGGGTTAGGGGTTAATAATTATGGCTAAGGATTCAAGCTCCATGGACAAATCTAAAGTCATAAAAAACCTTAATAGTTTGGAAGAATTTTCTAAAATACCTTTCCCAATAGACAAACCCCATTGGATATAGGATTCCAAAGTTGCATTTGTAGAGATTATTTCATCTTGAAAGGTGGAGGGAACTGAACGCAGAGTGGAAGGAAAAAATATATTGATTAAAAATTAAGACTAATTGTGGAAAAATCTCAAAAGGAATATTTGGGGATAGAGGGAAAAATAAGTATGATTATGAAATGGAGCCTTAGAATAATAGGGAAGCTCAAATATAGTTCACCCATGAAAATTGTGGTTCTGACAAAGTGAGAGGACTATGAGGTGCCCATAATAAACAAGCCCACAAAATAGTGCTTATAATTTACAAAGAAAATATAATAATAATCCAAGAGCCTGCTACCCACCAACCTGAAGAGTAGCTCTAGAGGAGTTTTCAAGATACCAATTAAGAAAAAATTATTAAAAAAAAAAAAAACAAAACAATTGATGCACCACAAAAAATTACCATCAATAGATCAAGAAAGAAATTAAAATCTGTCATTGCAGAGCTGACCTTGAGTCTATCATATTCCCATTTTTTTGTACTAAATTTCCATATCATGAACTCACATCAAGAAATCTTAAATTTATGTCAACATACTCCATTTGTAAATGGCCGGTATGCTTATAATGTTAGATGGAGCAGACTGCACAAAACTGAGATTGTAGATCCTTGCATTGATAAATTTGGTTTTTTGGCTTACAATGCAGTCTAAGTGATGGTTCATTTTGTTCATACTTCGTTCCGAAATGTTGGAGGTGTTTTATTTTATAGATTATATTCAGCTACCTAGTGCCCCAACATGACTTTATAAGAATAGAGACTTGTTTGCTTATGTTTTGAGTTATTTTTGGAAGGAATTGATGTTGCTTGTTTCATAAAGGAAAGCAACAATGGTGCAGGTAATTTACCATTGTTTGTAATCAAGAAAAATCAAATCAAACTCTAATTTTGTCCACTAGAAAAAATGTCTACCATACCTTAATTTTACAGGCCTATGCATGATTGATAAATTAGAAATCACACACTTATGTGCTAGAAATTCACCATTGCCTAACCCGCAACCTTGTACTAGAGCCAACTCTAAATGTGTTTCCCTAGGCACACTCACATGACCCGACCCGACCCGACCCACCTGAACACGTTTTCTTGGGCAGCCTCACACGGCACAACCCGACCGGACTCGAATTGACCCACCCAAATGTGTTTCCTTGGGCGCCCTCGCATGACCCAACATGACCCGACCCTGACGCATTCCTTGGGCACCCTGACACGACCCGACCTAACCTGCCCGAATGCATTTCCTTGGGTGCCATCACACGACCTGACTCACCCAAACGTCGAAGGCATGAGGGAGAAAATGGAAAACGGGTCGCACGAAAGTGAACAAGTCACACTGGTGATCACAACTTAGCATTTTTTATGCGGTCTACCCCACATGATCTAACTCGAACGTGTTTTATGTGGCGCCCTCACACGACACAACACGACTCGCCCGAACAAAGGCACAAGGGAGAAAACGGAAAACGGATCTCACAAACATGCACTAGGAACACGGGTGGTCACTGTTGTACATATTAGCCCCCCATTCAAATTTTGGCCGCCGAATTCCATCCTGAGGTCTTTTGAAACCCTTTCATGTCCTAAAATCCTCATATCGCATCTACCGCTATCTTTTTGGGCCGCAAAATACATGATCCAAAGGTTAAAAACCCGCTATTAAAATTATATTGAGCCGAAGCCCCAGGGCCTTAGCCCCTTTTCCTGTCGTCATCACATGACCCGAGCCCGAAAACCACAAGCCAAAAGGAAAGGGAGCTTATTGTTTTATGTTTCGGGCACAATTGTAGCCGTCCGATCGAGTTCAATCAACAGAGCGGCGATCGTTCTATGTGGTGGTCCCCGCGCGCAGAAAACCGGCGGTTAATTCCGCACAGCTTTGGACAGGTCGGCGGTATTCTCCACGGGGGCAGCGATTCCATTAAAAACGCGTCGCGTGTCCTTTGGTACGGGCCCAAGAAACCACTTTTCCGCGCGTTAAAGTTTGTACAATGGCCGGGCAGCGGAATTCATTTGAGTCGTTGGATTCGCTGGCCTCAATCCGATGACAGATATCCTCTGGAGCCGCCCGCCCGTTAACCTGTCTCCATTGCGTCCTGTGGCCCACCATTACATCGCTCACATCACCTTCCAGCCATTGATCTGTGTTTGAAATCCGATGGCCCAGAACCCAGTCCTCTCGGTCTGTTGACTCCTCTGCCACGTCGGTTCGCCATCTGTCCTTTGTACATCCACACATCATATTCCCATGTGCTCGTGGCATTCTCCCCTATATATATATATGTATGTGTTTTTTCATTCATAACCTTCGTTTTTATTCACTCCCCACATTCAAACTGTTTTACGTGGAAAATTCGCGCCCCGTCTGTTTAATCAAAGCCCCCATTGCATTCCCTCCACCACTCTGTGTGTTCTTACCATACAACCATATCTCCATCGCCCTCGTCTCCATCCCCGTCTGGTTTTTCTTAAATAGTTTGTGTTTTTGCAGGATTACCGTGATCGAAGATCCATCATAATCTGCTGCTTTGTACGCAGAAATCAGGAGCACAGTCTTTGACTATTTTCGAGGAAGAAATTTAGGAGGGAAGCTGAGTATAGGTGTATGATATGACCATCATTAAAGAAAACAGGGATGTGAATCTACAGAACCCTCCAGAGAAAATCAAGAGATAGATTTGAACAGGTGAAAGTATTAATGGGCAACATGAGATATCGGCGAAAGATTAAAAGACACAGAACCCCGCATTAAAAGTCTGAAGTTTAAATTCAAATTTAAAAGGGCGAGAGTACAGTACAAAATCGCAGGCTATCTCAAGGTTTTACGGCAACAAATTTTCCCTCTTTCAGTAAGAGGCAGAACATTGTATATATTATTATTTGTGTCTTGTTCATGAAGACATTTTCATCCTCAGCATTTATTTCTAGAGGCAGATTGTAAAGTACAGTCATTTATATTCAGTCATTCATAGAGTGGGCGCGAATTCCTTTTGCCATTTTGTTCAAATTAAGTCATTAAATGTGTTCCATCTACCTCCTTCTCGAGAATTCTCTATCTTTTCTATAAAAACCCAGAAATAAGACATTAGAAGGGTTCTAGATTTCTATCAGCAAACTATGCAGTGAAAAGGCTTTTGTATACATTTTGTAATATTTCGGTATGAAGGTTCAGAGCTCGTAGGGTCTCAGTGAGAAGGAGTTATAACTGTAATGAGGATTCTGGTCTCTAGTATCTCACAGTATGTAATTTTCTCTTATGTGTTAATACAATTTCTCATTTCATGCTATCTGTCTTCTTGTATCATGTTCTAAAATGCGAGTGGCTCACTAGTTTGCAGTAAGGATTCATCCTAGTCGATTTAGTCGATGCCCTTTCAGATCGGCTACACCTCTTAAATAGTTTGGTCATGATACATCATATTCATGTTCTGTTCTATTCATACTTTCCGCTCCAACTGTCAGAGGGTGCTTTTAAAACGCCAAGATTTTTGTATGGCCTTCAACTATGGCCCATGCATGGTTTTGTTGTATATCTGGGTATCATTCTAATGTCAACTGGTATTTCCTTGTTATTCCTCTCACTGCATCCACTTTCTGATATTTGATTTCTGTGGCATATTATTTGAACTGGCCCTCTTTACAGTAAGCTGTCTCTTAACTGTCTGATGCCTTTGTATTGGAGTTTTACATGATGTTCCTACACTATTCTTATCTTTGTGTCAGATTCTGAGAGAGTTTGGTCCCATTCAAAACTTATTTCCTTGTTTTACAAGAGATATTAAGAGAGCTTTTGGACTGACAACCCAAGCTATATGATGAGCTCCTTGCTATAATAAGATGTCCTAGGCACTGGTCTATGGCAACTCTAGACTGTCTCTAGGGGTGACAAAATTGTCCACAACATCTTTCTGGCGCCGTTTTCGGGGATCGAATTTAAGAATATCAGTTTCCCTGGGCCTCGACAAATTGTTTTCACTCTCTAATCAGGTGAGCACAGAGAGTTGAAGAGTTGCATATCTCTCACCTTGGCGACTCCACTGCTTTTATTTGGTAAATTTATTGGTAGTCCTGGCTCCTCGCAAGCCGCATTTGAGGTCAGATACATCTCAGTCAAAATCATATTACGTGTCTGACCTAGAGAAGATCATTCATAAAAGAGTTTGGAAGGAGAGGAAGTCAGTTTGTGCTGAAAACCCTGAATATTCCGTTGTAGATTATCCGCCCTCTTCTTCTCAAGAGATCAGAACAGAAAATCCCGAGTTTTACTCAGAAACTCCACGTAGAGGAATTACCTGGATTGAAGAAGATTCTCATCCTACTCCCGAGGCTGAGGAAATTAAAGAAGTCACAGAAGTAGCTGCTGTTAACTGCGAACTATTCCCATCCACACCTCAGGCTTCTGTACAATATATTCCTATTGTTATTCATACTCCACTTCCTCCTACTCCTCTCCCTTCATTTGTATCTCAGACTGTTGTACAACCCCCACCTCCTCCAATGGCTAATGTTCCTGCTTTTCTATTGAACAAATATGCACCACTGGCCTTACCCCAAGTGCTAAATGAAATGCCAAAGGATTACTTGAAGATTCTGCAAGATTCAATGGTGAAAATGAATTTGATGCTCAGAAACATCTCGAGACTTTCTGTTCTTTTGCAGAAAACTTAAACGTTGAACATTTGGATGTGGTCTTGAGATTTTTTGTGCAATCTTTGGAAGGTGAAGCCAGAAAATGGTTCAAGACATTGGGAAACCATTCAGTGACCACCTGGGATGTCATGGAGAATTTTTTCCTCGGGAAGTGGGGAGAAAATAAAGATCATGGACAGTGTCTTACGGAGTTTAATACTATGAAGAAGAAACATAATGAAGGAGTGTCAGAGTTTATTAAAAAATTCAACAAGTTATATTTGAGCCTGCCTCCTGAAATGAAGCCCCATGAAGCTGCGGCCAAGATAATTTTCATAGCAGCCTTTGATTTCGATTTTGGATTCTCCTTGAGAGAAAGAAAACCTGCCACTTTGGATGATGCATAGTCAGATGCTTTGGAGTTGGAAGCAAACTTTGCCTCCACTGGGAGATTAAAAGGAAACGCTGAACAAGATACTAAGAAGAGAGGCAAAGAAGAGGTTTCCACCTCTAATCAAGAAAAGGATTCAGACAAGATGGATGAAATAAGAAAAATGATAAAGAAGATGGTCAAACTTGAACTGGAAGCTAAAAATGCAGCTCCCAAGAATTTCTATAATGCTCCAAATAGAGGATACAATCCTCAATACAAAAGGCCACCTCTCCAGATATTGCCGAGAGAAACAAAGGAACAACAAGACCAGGTACCACATCCCCTGTACCTAGAAGGTCCAGCCTATGACTCCACTGAAGATGCCGCTTATGGATTAGAAGATTCAAACTTTGCTTTCTCGAATAATGATGATATAGAATGCCCATTGCAAGATGAAGAAGAAGCAGAGATCAATCATTATTGTAAGCAATTTGTTGATTTCATGCAAGCACAGTTCAATGTAAAGTATGATCTCAGGTCTTCAAGGAAGAGGACCCGAACCCAAGATCAAGAAGAGGAGCCACCTCAGAAAGAAGCATCTACTCCAAAGGAATCAGCAACAAAGAGAAACATAGAAAAAGGTAAGAGCCCTCTAAACACTCCCTTGCAGCCTAATGATCAGATTCCATCTTCTTCTAAAGTAGTCAGTCCTCCTAATGCAGAGCCAGTGTCAAAAGAAATTAAATCTTCGGCTGAAAATAAAGAGTCAAAAGAAGTTATGATAGAAAAGCCCCCACCCACTTTCAATCTGCAAAAAGAACTTGAGAAAATTAAGATTCCAGTCCCCCTGAATGAACTGTTAAAACAGCCTGTATATCAGTCTCAAGTTACTTCTTTCATGCTTCCTCCTGAAATACCAATTGTACCTGATAGTTTAAACCTTCAAGAAGAAAGACCCATGGTAGTCTTTGGCCCACATGTCGAGGAGATAGACCCTTCTACTCCTCCTTTTTATGTGTCCCTAGTTATTCATGACCTGCTGTTACACAATTGTATGTTAGATTCTGGGGCTTCCCATAATCTTATGCCTTTGTCTGTCATGGAACAACTAGGACTGCAAATTACAAGACCATACAAAGACCTATATTCATTCGATTCTAAAAGAGTTAAATGCTTGGGAATGATTAAAGATTTAGTGGTCAATTTGGCCCAAATTCCAGCAAAGAGTGTGGTCATGGACATTGTGGTTGCTGATATCCCAGCCCGCTTTGGCATGTTGCTGTCAAGGTCCTGGGGTACAAAAATTGGTGGGTCAATCAAATTGGATTTAACATATGCAACTGTCCCAGTCTTTGGAGGCCAGGAAAGGAGGTTATACAGGGAGACTAGATTTGTTAAAATGGTTACTAAGACTGACTGCTCAGAAAATTCCCCAGTTTATAACAAAGAGGGAGACTTCTCATGTCTAATGTTAGAAGAAAATCAAAATTATGCTCAGGAGCCCCTTTTTGGTCAAATTCAAGCTGAGCAGCCTAAAGAAGATCAGGAGTCAGGGATTTGGACTTTACATTTTGATGGAGCAAATTCGAGAGAAGACAATGGAGCTGGGGTGTTATTAATCTCTCCTACAGGAAAATGGGTGCTACTGTCCTTTAAATTGGAATATGAGGCTACCAACAATGTAGCTGAATATGAAGCGTTATTATTGGGACTACAGACAGCTAGAGACATGGGCATCCAAAGTCTTAAAGTCATGGGAGACTCTGAGCTAGTGGTAAGGCAGATTAAAAATCAATGCCAAACTAAGCACCCACGGCTGAGAGCTTATAGAAACGAAGTGTGGGACATGATAGAAAATTTCTTCTCAGCATTTAACATACAGTTCATGCCCCGGGAGCAAAACAGAATAGCAGATTCTCTTGCTGTAGCTGCCAGTACATTTCGTCCCCCTCAGAATCCACTCTTAAGATATGAAGTGGAGGTACGTTACAGACCATCTATTCCAGATAATATAAAACATTGGCAGGTATTTGAAGATGATGAACAAATGAAGAGATTCATGGAGACAGTGGGAGAATTCTCCAATATGGAAATTGATGATTATGAGGAAGAAGAAGCCGAAAATATTGCAGAAAACAAATGGGAAGAGAAGATAGCAGGTAATAAAGTGCTGCAGCTGAAAGGAAATGTTATACCTAGAGGGCTGGTGCCTCTAGAAAGATTATTTAACAAAGATGATATTCCATTGCAGCCAAACAAAGTGATAGAAGAAGATCAAGTGGAAGATTTAAATCTGGGTACTTATGCTGATCCCAAAATTGTAAAATTATCTAAAAGGGTCCCAGAAGAATATAAAGAAAAATATTTGAAGTTGTTTCAATCTTATAAAGATGTATTTGCTTGGTCCTATCAGGACCTAAAAACTTTTGATGTTAATATAATGTAGCATAAAATTCCTTTGAGGGAAGATGCAAAGCCTTATAAGCAGAAGCTCAGACAGATAAATCCTCTGCTGCTTCCCTCTATTGAAAAAGAAATCAAGAAGCTACTGAAGGCCAAAATAATTGTGCCATTGAGATATTCTGAATGGGTAGCAAACCTTGTTCCTGTTCGAAAGAAAAATGGAGAAATAAGGCTGTGTGTGGATTTCAGGAATTTAAATAGAGCATCTCTAAAGGATAATTATCCACTGCCTAAGATGGACCGCATCCTGCAGAAAGTGGTAGGAGCATCCAAGATGTCAATGATGGATGGTTTTTTCCGGTTATAATTAGGTAGCTGTGTTCCCCGAAGATCAGAAGAAAACTGCATTCACTACACCATGGGGAACATTTATGTATGCCAGGATGCCATTTGGATTAATTAATGCAGGAGCTAATTTTCAGAGGGCAATGGACATAGCCTTTGTTGGAGAGCAGGACAAGTTTTTGGTGGTATATCTTGATGATATCACAGTGTTTTCAAAGAATGATGATGAGCATATTGAGCATTTAAGAAGAACTTTTGAAAAATGCAGAAGGTATGGCCTATCCCTCAATCCTCAAAAATATTTATTTGCATTAGATGAGGGAAAAATCTTAGGGCACATTGTAACTAAAGATGGTGTGAAAATTGACCCTAAGAGAGTTGAAGTAATAAACAGTATTCCCTTACCTAGGAATAAGAAGGAAGTACAGGTGTTTTTAGGCCGGATCAATTTTCTAAGAAGGTTTATTCCTAACTATGCTGAGATAGTTAGGCATATAACTGATATGTTGAAAAAGGATAATGAAGTGAAATGGCCCCAGGAATCTAGAGATGCATTTACAAGGATAAAACAGGCATTTGCTGAAGCTCCTGTGCTAGCTGGACCAGATTACAACAAGCCATTTATGATCTTTTCATTTGCTTCACCTCATACAATTGCTGGAGTACTATTGCAGAAAAATGAACAGGGATATGAGCAACCTATAGCTTTCTTCATTCAAGTGCTTTATGATGATGAATTAAAATATAATATATTGGAGAAGCAGGCATATGCCCTGGTAAAGTCCCTTAAAGCTTTTAGAGTATATATTTTGCAATCTCATATTACTGCATATGTTCCCACAGCAGCTGTCAAAGACATTCTTGTTCAGGGAGATAGTGAAGGTAAAAGAGGAAGATGGATTGCAAAAATACAGGAGTATGATTTGGATATAAGGCCTACCAAGCTGATTAAAGGATAGGGACTTGCTAAGATGTTATCTGAATCAAATCATCAAGCCTTGGGCATTAATTTATCCATGATAGCAAATGAAGAATCTGAAAAAGAAAGAGAGAAGCAAGGACTGGAGATGGCCACTCAAAAGATACACATGAAATATCTCAATAGCCCTTGGTACAAAGAAATAGTTGAATATCTTTTAACACTTAGCTGTCCTCCAAGTTGTGATAAGGTAAAATACAGAGCTGTAAGAATGAAATCCCAGAAATACATAACTACCGATGGACAACTATATTGGAGAGACCCTTCAGGTATATTACTGTTATGCCTCACAAAGAATGAAGTGGAGAATATAATGATAAAATTTCATGAGGCAATCTGCGGAGGACATTACAGCTGGAGGGCTACAGCTCAAAAGATCCTGAAGGCTGGGTTTTACTGGCCAAAATTGTATACAGATGCTTTTTCTTGGGTCAGAGCATGTGACAAGTGCCAAAGATTTGCAGAAAGGCAGAAATTAGCAGCTTTGCCCTTGATTCCTATTCATTTCAATGAACCATTTCAGAAATGGGGGTTAGATTTTATAGGAGAAATACATCCCCCATCAAGTGGCCAATATAAATGGATACTAATAGCCACAGATTATGTTACGAAATGGGTGGAAGCCATACCTACCAGAAATGCTACAGATGCCATGATAATGAAGTTTATGGAGGAAAATATCATATCTAGGTTTGGCTATCCTGCTAGAATTGTAACTGACAATGCACTGACTTTCAAATCTGCCAGGTTTGTAAATTTCTGCCAATGGTATAACATCATATTGACTCACTCTACTGCTTACTATCCACAGGGAAATGGCTTAGCAGAGTCTTCTAATAAAACCCTGGTGAGGGCCTTGAAGAAAACAATCAGTGAGAATTAGAAGAATTGGGACTCCCAATTAAAATTTTCTCTATGGGAAAATAGGATAACCAGCAAGAGAGCAACAGGGAAGTCTCCCTATGAGCTAGTGTATGGGCGAGCAGCTGTGTTTCCTGTGCAATTGGCGTTGCATGTAGCACATTTTATGCAAGAAAGTCAGGAAGAACCAGATGACACGATCAGAAGGATTAATCAACTGGTAGAATTAGAGGAAACACAGAACCAGGTAAATCAGAAATTGATAGAATATCAGGAGAAAATGAAGAATGTATTTGATCAGCATGCAAAGGACAGAAAGTTTCAAGTTGGAGACCTGGTTCTCAGATGGGACGTTCGAAGAGCAGAGAAAGGCAAGCATGCTAAATTTGACCCGTTGTGGTTTGGTCCATTCAAAATCGTGAATCAAGGAAGAAATAATACTTTCATATTGGAAAACCTACATGGTGATCTGCTGGACGCCCCTGTGAATGGCCAATTCCTCAAGCCATACTTTCAATTCTGACCCAGGTTGGGAATGCCTGACTGTATTATATTGTATATAAGTTGTTTTAGTTTTTATTTTCATAAAGAAAAGGGTGCTGGCAATTACCTAAAGAAGAAGCGCAGAGGAATTTAAAGACAGAATGTACATACAGAAATGCTTAGTGGTCTGCATGTTCTCGACATGTCCGGGAACGAACATGCCATCCCCAGAGGGAGCCGATGTTGTACATATTAGCCCCCCATTCAAATTTTGGCCGCCGAATTCCATCCTGAGGTCTTTTGAAACCCTTTCATGTCCTAAAATCCTCATATCGCATCTACCACTATCTTTTCGAGCCGAAAAATACATGATCCAAAGGTTAAAAACCCGCTATTAAAATTATATTGAGCCGAAGCCCCAGGGCCTTAGCCCCTTTTCCTGTCGTCATCACATGACCCGAGCCCGAAAACCACAAGCCAAAAGGAAAGGGAGCTTATTGTTTTATGTTTCGGGCGCAATTGTAGCCGTCCAATCGAGTTCAATCAACGGAGCGGCGATCGTTCTATGTGGTGGTCCCCGTGCACAGAAAACCGGTGGTTAATTCCGCACAGCTTTGGACAGGTCGGCGGTATTCTCTACGGGGGCAGCAATTCCATTAAAAACGCGCCGCGTGTCCTTTGGTATGGGCCCAAGAAACCACTTTTCCGCGCGTTAAAGTTTGTACAATGGCCGGGCAGCGGAATTCAATTGAGCCATTGGATCCGCTGGCCTCAATCCGACGGCAGATATCCTCTGGAGCCGCCCGCTCGTTAACCTGTCTCCATTGCGTCCTGTGGCCCACCATTACACCGCTCACATCACCTTCCAGCCGTTGATCTGTGTTTGAAATCCGACGGCCCAGAACCCAGTCCTCTCGGTCTCTTGACTCCGCTGCCATGTTGGTTCGCCATCTGTCCTTGGTACATCCACACGTCATATTCCCGTGTGCCCGTGGCATTCTCCCCTATATATATATATATATATATGTATGTGTGTTTTCATTCATAACCTTCATTTTTATTCACTCCCCACGTTCAAACTTTTTTACGTGGAAAATTCGCACCCCGTCTGTTTAATCAAAGCCCCCATTGCATTCCCTCCACCACTCTGTGTGTTCTTACCATACAACCATATCTCCATCACCCTCGTCTCCATCCCCGTCTGGTTTTTCTTAAATAGTCTGTGTTTTTGCAGGATTACCGCGGTCGAAGATCCATCATAATCTGTTGCTTTGTACGCAGAAATCAGGAGCACAGTCTTTGACTGTTTTCGAGGAAGAAATTCGGGAGGGAAGCTGAGGATAGGTGTATGATATGACCATCATTAAAGAAAACAGGGATGTGAATCTACAGAACCCTCCAGATAAAATCAAGAGATAGATTTGAACAGGTGAAAGTATTAATGGGCAACATGAGATATCGGCGAAAGATTAAAAGACACAGAACCCCGAATTAAAAGTCTGAAGTTTAAATTCAAAGTTAAAATGGCGAGAGTACAGTACAAAATCGCAGGCTATCTTAAGGTTTTACGGCAACAGATTTTCCCTCTTTCAGTAAGAGGCAGAACATTGTATATATTATTATTTGTGTCTTGTTCATGAAGACATTTTCATCCTCAGCATTTATTTCTAGAGGCAGATTGTAAAGTACAGTCATTTATATTCAGTCATTCATAGAGTGGGCGCGAATTCCTTCCGCCATTTTGTTCAAATTAAGTCATTAAATGTGTTCCATCTACCTCCTTCTCGAGAATTCTCTATCTTTTCTATAAAAACCCAGAAATAAGACATTAGAAGGGTTCTAGATTTCTATCAGCAAACTGTGCAGTGAAAAGGCTTTTGTATACATTTTGTAATATTTCGGTATGAAGGTTCAGAGCTCGTAGGGTCTCAGTGAGGAGGAGTTAGAACTGTAATGAGGATTCTGGTCTCTAGTATCTCACAGTATGTAATTTTCTCTTATGTGTTAATACAATTTCTCATTTCATGCTATCTATCTTCTTGTATCATGTTCTAGAATGCGAGTGGCTCACTAGTTTGCAGTAAGGATTCATCCTAGTTGATGCCATTTCTGGGATTAGTCAAGCGCTTTAAATAGGCCTATTCATGATATACTGTTCCATGTTCGCCTTATTCATACTTTCTGCTATATCAGTTGTTTTAGGAGGGTGCTTTTAAAATTCCAGATTGTATGGATTCTTGAATTGGTATAAGCCCATGCATGGTTTTGTTGTATATTCCGGGGTATCATTCTAATGTCGAACCGGGTATTTCTTATTATTCCTCTCACCGCATCCGCTTTCGATATTTGATTTCGTGGCATATTATTTGAATCGGCCTATTTGGCGTTAGTTTGCCTCTTCGATACAAAATGCCTTTGTATTGGAGTTTTACATGATGTTCCTACACTATTCTTATCTTTGTGTCAGCTTCTGAGAGAGTTTGGTCCCATTCAAAACTTATTTCCTTGTTTTACAAGAGATAGTAAGAGAGATTTTGGACTGACAACCCAAGCTATATGATGAGCTCCTTGCTATAATAAGATGTCCTAGGCACTGGTCTATGGCAACTCTAGACTGTCTCTAGGGGTGACAAAATTGTCCACAACAGTCACAACTTAGCATTTTTTATACGACCACCCTCACATGACCTGACCTGACCTGCCTGAACGCATTTCCTTGGGCACCCTCACAAGACTCGACCTGACCCGACCCTCCCAAACGCATTTCCCTGGGTGCCCTCACACGACCCAACTCGACCTGCCCCAAATCGCCCCAACATGTTTCCTTGGGTGCCTTACATGGTACGACCTAGCCTGCCTCCCCAAACGTGTTTCCTTAGGTACCCTCACACAACCCGACCCAACCCGCACGAACATGTTTCCTTGGGTGCCCTCACACGACCCAACCCATACTGACCTGGCTCGCCCCAATGTGTTTCCTTGGGTGCCCTCACATGACCTGACTCGATGCAACCTGCCCGAATGCGTTTCCTCGGGTGCCCTCACATGGCACGACTTGACCTGACCCGACCAAACGCATTTTCCTAGGTGTCCTCACACGACACGACCCTACCCAACCCACCCGAACATGTTTCCCAGGGTGCCCTCACACAACACAACCCGACCTGACCTACCCAAACACGTTTCCTTAAGCGGCCTCACAAGGCACGACCCAACCTGACTCGACCCGACTCGCCCAAACATATTTCCTTGGGCGCCCTCACACGACCTGACACAACCTGAGTCAGATGCATTCCTTGGGCGCCCTCACATGACCCGACCTGACCTGACCCACCCAAACGTCGAAGGCACGAGAGATCAAATAGTAAACGGGTCACACGAATGTGAATAAGGCACGCGAGAGGTCACAGCTTAGCATTTTTTATATGGCCTCCATCACACGATCTGGCCCGAACGCATTTCCTATGGCACCCTCATATGGTACGACTCGACCCGCCCGAATGAAGGTATAAGAGATCAAACATAAAACAGATTGCACAAACGTGCACAAGGTTCACGGACGGTCACAACTTAGCATTTTTGATACAGCCACCCTGACATGACCCAGCCCGACCCGACCCGATCTACTCGAACGTGTTTCCCTAGGTGCCCTCACACGACCTGACCCACCCGAATGCATTTTCTTGGGCCCCCTCACACGACCGAACCCGACCCGCCCCGACCCACCCGAACTTGTTTCCTTGGGCACCCTCACACGACATGACCCGACCTGACCTGCATGAACGTGTTTCCTTATGAGCTGCTCTCGCATGACCTGACCCGACCCGCACGAACAGGTTTCCTTGGGCACCCTCACAGGACCCAAACCGAACTAACCCGACCTGCCATAACGCATTTCCTTGGGCACCCTCACTCAACCCGACCTGACACAACCTGCCTGAACACATTTCCATAAGCAGCCTTACACAACCCTACCTGACCCTACCTGACCCACCCAAACTCATTTCCTTGGGCACCCTCACACGGCACGACCTAACTTGGCTTGCCCGAACATGTTACCTTAGGTGCCTCACACGACCCTACCTGACCTGCATGAATGCGTTTCCCTAGGTTCCCTCACACGACCTAACCCGAACCAACCCAACTTGCCTGAACATGTTTCCTTGGGTGCCCTCACACAACTTGACACGACTTGACCTACCCGAATGCATTTCTACGGGCGCCATCACATGGCATGACCCGACCTGACCCGCCCGAACGCGTTTTCTGGGGTGCACTCACACGACATGACCAAACATGACCTGACATGCCCAAACGCGTTTCCTTGGGCACTCTCACATGACATGACCTAAATTGACCCGCCTGAACGCGTTTCCTTGGGTGGCCTCACACAACATGACCCAATTGGACCCGACTCGACCCACCTGATCATGTTTCCTTTGGCGCCCTCACACGACCCAACACTACCAGACCTGGACGCATTCCTTGGGTTCCCTCACACCACCCGACCTGACCCGACCCACCTGAACGCGTTTCCTTAGGTGCCCTCATAGTACAGCATGACCCATCTTGACCCGAACATGTTTCCTTGGGCATATCACACGTCGACCCAACCTAACCCGACTGGCCCGAATGTCGAAGGCATGAGGGAGAAAATAACAAACAGGTCGCATGAACGTGCACAAGGCACACAGGCGATCACAACTTAGCATTTTTGATACGACCTCCCTCACACGATCTGACCCGAACATGTTTCTTGTGGCACCCTCACATGGCCCGACCCGACCCGCCCGAATGAAGGCACGAAGGAGAAAACGAAAAATGGATTGCACAAACGTGCACAAGGCAAATAGGTGGTCACAACTTAGCATTTTTTATATAAAAATCCTCACATGACCTAACCTACCCAAACGTGTTTCCCTAGGTGCCCTCACATGCCCTGACCCAACCTGACCTGCATGAACGCGTTTCCCTGGGCACCCTTACATGACCCAACCCAACCCACCCTGATCAGCCCGAACGCGTTTCCTTGGGCGCCCTCACATGGCACCACCTAACCTAACCCGCCCAAATGCATTTCCTTATAAGGTTCCCTCACACGACCCAACCCAAACCGTACGAACGCATTTCCTTGGGCGCCCTCACATGACACAACCCGAACTGACTTGGCTCGCCAAAACATGTTTCCTTGGGCGCCCTCACATGACTTGACCTAACCCGACCCACCAGAACGTATTTCCTCGGGCATCTTCACATGGCATGGCATGACCCAACCTAACTCAACCCGCCCGAATGTGTTTCCTTGGGTGCCCTCACACGACCCTACCTAACCCAACCCGCCCAGACATGTTTCCTTGGGTGCCCTCACACGCCCCGACCTGACATGACCCGACCTGACCTGACCTGACCCAACCCTTACACGGTTTTGTCACTATTCTAATGTTTGGATAAATTTCCTCATTATTCTGAAGTTTTAAATGTTTCATCGCACGTCTGACGTTTGGAGATTTTCGTCGATATTATGACATTTGGAGCGATTTCATCGCTATTGCGGCATTTGGGGCATTTCGTTGTAAGTCCATTGTGTGGAGAGTGTCGCCACTATTCCTATGCTTGGAGATTTTCATCGTTATTTCGCCACTTTTTGGTGGGATTAAAAAAATTGAGAAAATGTTCTGAACTTTCCGAAAATACATCAAAACTGTCGTAACTAAAGTGTCAGAAAGTTTACCATATGTACTAGTGCAAGGATCTAGGAAAAAATAACTCAACCCATAGCCAAAGGAACATGAGAAACAACTAGAAAATGAAATTAAACACACCCACAACACAATGGCTATCTAGGAAATTGAAAGGCTAGGAAAAACTGTTGTCAATCTAGGAAATCCTCCATGTCAATGACAGATCATAACCAAGAAACCACATGCATGTGCCATTCATGTCAAAACTAGAAGGGAAACCATATATGCAACTCGATACTGACACGAAAAACTCGTTGTAGCTGTTGATCCTGATGTAGTCTTGCACTTTCCTGCTTATACTTTGCCTTCTTACTCCAAATCCCATGTATGCCACACTCCTCCAAGAGTGCTCCAAGAAAACTATAAGTTTCATGAGTATGAGAGAGAGATAGAGAATATAGAGAGATCCACCATAGAACTAACAAAAGTTTGAGCAAAAGGCTTCCAATTGGTGCTCAAAATCATTTTTATCAATGAGGCCTCAATTTTCTTCATTTTCCATTATTTTCCTTCAATTTCCTCCTCACATGAAACTTATGAACTTTCAACCTCCTTTTCTCCTAATTTCCATTATTTCTATAAATAAAATTTCCAATAAATGCCACTTCTCCTTTGGAAATCCTTTTCCATTTCCTTTGCCAATTTCCTTAGCCATAATAAATCAAATGAACACCCAGTAGAATATTTTTCCCACCATTTAGCTTGGAATACGTGTACCATGACCTTGGCCTTATATTTTTTTTACATGGATTTTTAACCAGCATTGTTACAGAACCCTCCCCCTTAGGGGGATACTTTCCTCGGTGTTTAATGAAACCTACAACCAGAAAAACTGCCGAAAAACAAAACATACTGCCTATCGAGCTTTATAACATAGCTTGTTGCAGTATTTATAATGAACACTGTTGAAAACATGAGAAACATACCGTTTACTAAAGCTTTATAGCACAATTCATTATTTTATTTACAATAAAAACCACATTTTATTGAACCAGAAAATAATCATATTGTTTATGGAGCTTTATAAATCCAACTGGATATAATATTTACAATTAATATACATATATAAACATTTTCTCAACTAAAAAATAAAAGTATATGATGCATGCATCCGCAAAAAGGGAATCCAGAGGCTCACATCTCCACCCTGAAAGTAATACCAAGATTCACCTCCTTTCCAGGAAGTCTAGAATCCACTGTGAGAGTCAAACTTGCATCCAATGTCCAATGCTACAATCTTGTTGTAGTTTTTAACCTTGTACATAAATTATTTGCAAATGAATTCTTAAAAACAGAAAATAAACAATAGCGAGAGTATAAAACATAAAACATATATACACAAAGATTTTTCCCCTGGATCCCAAATTGGGACTACCAGCTTGATTTCTCATGATCTCCTTTTAGAGTTACAACACATATATATATACATGTCGAAGCATTCATAAACCCCAATCCATTAACCTTGGATTAGAATATAACATTACTTCTTTTGTTCGGATCTAAAAAATACCAAGGGCCTAAAACCATCATGCCCCAAAACCATGTGAAAACCCATGCAAAAAAGAATAGGCTAGTCCGCCCACCTAAAATAGGGTCAAAAAAAAAATTCCTGGGGCGCTGCCCAGGACCCCGTGCAAGGGGCTACCCGCCCCCTGCTAACCCCTGTGACCCCCCCACACATGTGACTATTCGTGGAAAGACTATAACACATACACAACATTCTCCCACATCTTGTTTTCTTTCTATAAGGGGCCACAAGAGAGCTTAGTCATCAGTACAGCCCTGAAACACCCATTGTTGCTCTACACCAAGAGAAATTTTGAGTGCTAATAGACTTCCTCACTGCATCTACAACATTCTTTAAAGTTTCCACCTTTACCAACAAAACCTTTTTATCCTCAACCATATCTCTCACAAAGTGATATTGAATTTGAATTTTCTTTGTCTTTGGATGATAAGCAGGGTTCTTAGCCAAGAAAAGTGCACTTTTTCTTTCATAGTCTATCCTTATAGTTCACTGCACCAACCCCATACTTGAACACAATCTCTGCAACCAAACTGCTTCCTTGTTTGCATGAGTGGCTACCATGTATTCCGCCTTTGTAGTTGAAATAGCCACTACAGATTTTCTTTTACTCATCCAACTGACTGCACCTCCAAATAGGTTAAACACATACCCACTTATAGATCTTCTTTGGTCCAAATATCTAGCCTAGTTTGCATCAAAAAAACCATGGATGTTCAAAACTTTTTCCAATCCTAGTCTTCCCTGGTAGCATAAACCATAATCATTAGTGCCACACAAATATCTGAAATCTCGCTTCACTTTTGTCCAATTTTCCTTCCCTGGTTTTGACATAAACTTGCTCAATATTCCCACTGCATGTGCAATGTGTGGTCTAGTACAGAACATTTCATACATCACTGCACTTGCATATGGAACATGGGACATATCCTCCTCTTCTTTTTGTGCCTTGGGGAATTGTTCAGCAAACAGCTTTACACCTACAGGAATAGGAACCTTCACCGGTTTACTATCCTGCATATTGAACCTCTTCAATATTTTCTCGACATACTTCCTCTGGTTAAACTAGAGCTTCCTCTTTGCCCGGTATCTCTTAATTTCCATGCCCAAAATATAGTTTGCAGCACCAAAATCCTTCATGTCAAATTTGAAGAACAATTAGGTCTTCAAATCTTGGATAATTAATTTGTCATTTCCAATCAACAACATATCATCCACATACAATACCAAATAAATAACACGGTCACCAATTAATTTAAAATACACACAGTGATCCTCTTTTCTTCTGGTGAAGCAAAGTCCCCGTATATAGGTATCAAATTTCTGATACCACGTCCTTGGTGACTATTTTAACCCATACAAATACTTTTTTAATGTACATACCAAGTCTTTCTTACCCTTCACTGCAAAGCCTTTAGGTTGCTTCATGTAGATATCCTTTTCTAGATCCCCATGAAGAAATTTTGTATTAAACATCCATCTGTTCTACCTCAAAATAAAATGCAACAAAAATATATAAAAGTAATATAATAGAAGTAACCTTGGAAATAGGAGAAAAAATATCACCAAAATCAATTCCCAACACCTGGGAATAACCTTTTTCTACCAACCGACCTTTTTATTTCTCCACCTTGCCTTATACATTCATCTTCTTCTTAAACACCCATTTTCTCATAATGGGCTTCCTTCCAACTGGAAACTCCACTAGATCTCATGCCTCATTTTTGTGCAAGGATGCCATTTCATCAACCATGGCCTCCTTCCAGAGTTTTCCATCCTCTAAATCACTACCTCCCTGACAGTTTTGTGATCATCATCAATTATAGTTAAAGAAAATTTTCAATAGAAAGCCTATGGATTATACCTTTCTGGCTTCCTTCTTTCCCAAACTGATCTTCTCACAACTTGTGTTTGTGGCTCTTCCTCTTCTGAATCTTGTTTTGTTGTCGATTCTGATTCATCCTCCTTTAGCTTAAACTCTATCTTCTTAGGTTAATTTGGTAGGACTTCATGTTTAAGAACATATTTCACCTCTCTAAAGACCACATATCGAGTGTACACAACCTTCCTTTGTTCTAGGTTCCAAAGCTTGTAACATTTTAAACCATCCTTATACCCAATAAATATGCACCTTTTAGATTTATTATCTAACTTGGTCCTTTTCTCCTTTGGAACATGTACATATGCATCACATCCAAATACCCTCAGATGTGAAAGAGAGGGTTTCTTACCAGTCCATACCTCATGTGGAGTCTTATACTCCAACACTGATGAAGGTGATCTATTAACCAAGTAACATGCAATATCCACTACCTCTACCTAGAATTCCTTTCCTAACCCGATACCACTGAGCATGCTTCTTGCCTTTTCCACCAATGTTCTGTTCATTATTTTTGAAACTCCATTTTGTTTAGGTGTATATGGAGTATTATTTTGACGTGCTATATGACACTTCTTACAAAACTCCTAAAATTCCTTCTTTCATAACTCTCCACCATTATCTGTCCTCAACACTTTTATCTTCTTCTCTGTCTGGTTTCCACCAAAGCCTTAAATTCTTTAAATATGTCAAAGAATTCATATTTCTTCCTCAAGAAATATATCCATGTATTCCTTGAGAAGTCATCTATGAATGAAACATAGTACACAAAATTTCCCATTGATGGAACCGACACGGGTCCAAACATATCACTATGCACAAGCTCTAATATCTTGTTTGCCCTCTTAGCACCACAAGGAAAACTCACTCGATTATGCTTCCCATATACACAATTTTCATAGAAATCAAAATCTAGAGAAAAATTAGACATACCTTCTACCATACCATTACCATGTAGTATCTGAAGGCCATTCTCTCCAATATGTCCAAGCCTTTGATGCCATAGCATGGTATTTTCTTTAGAGACTGAATGGATTTCCACTCCACTTTCAGGAACCACAAAACTATTGCACCCATCAATAACAGTGCTACCTTGAAGCTTGTATAGAGTTCCAATCTAAACTCCCCACATTAATACCAATGCTCCTCGAACCATCTTGCAATAATATTTCTTGAACACTATTTTTACACCTGTATCATCCATCTTTCTTACACAAATCAGATTTCTGGCCAATGCAGGAATATGCAGAACATTGGGAAGTGTTATAATCCTTCCACCTTGCAACTTCAACTTGACTTTTCCACATCCGATGATTTTCGCCTTTCTATCATCCCCTAAGAAGACATCACCACCAGCATACTTCTCATACTCATAGAACCACTCCCTATGGGGAGTGAAGTGAAAGGATGCACCTGAGTGTAATGTTCCCAATTTTTAGCCCCAAGCTAAAAAGGAACATTATAGTTGCATATTTTATTTTTTCTTAATAAAATGGGTAAGGAGACACCTCAACCCTCTTTTAATGAAGAACTAACACTCCTTGTGTGAAAGGAGGACAAATAAGCAGCTGAAATAAACACCTAAGGGTGTGAATGGAACCCGGCTCACTTGATTTAGTCACCTTTGACTAAATTCAACAGCGCTGCCAAAGGAGGAGAGGCTTCCTAGAGAAGCTGTGTAGTTTTGGAGGGAAGACACTCATTTGAGGGTGGAAACCCTAATTGGTGGGACCTTGGTGGAGAAGAGTTCCCTTTCTTTATAAGGAGGAGATGGCAGCCCATTTGCATTATGTTTGGAGATAGAATTTCGAATAGGGTCTGCAGAGGCTTGCATCCCCAGGCTGTTTAGCAGGGTGGTGGTTCCCTCGGGCACTAGGGTGTTCCCAATCTGGAATCCCTACCTCTTCCTCAAGGAAGGATGAGGATTGAGTTTCATATTCCTCAATCCAGCATTGGCCATAGCTACTACTATCATCTATAGCGTTAGCTCTACAACAGAGAGGACGTTGTGTTGCTGGGGGTAGCAAAGAAGGAACTCATGGAGTCATTCTTGTTTGTTTTCTTCAGTGGAGGAGTAGTCTATTCATTGGAGGAGTTGCAAGGAGGATTCCTAGGCTTTATTTCAGATCTTTGGCATGAGGCCAACATCCCATCATCTCCCACTGCGCAGTCCATGGAGCAAACTGCGTTATTTCAGAGGAGGCAGTGAGAGAGGGTTCATAGAGCTCATCAGGAGTGTGTTTTTGAGACAAAGGGATCAACCCTTTGTATTGGAGGCATTATCAGAGGAGGGAAATCATATTTCAGGTCAGCCATAGCCTCATTCTTATTTTTTATCAGTTGTAGTGACAACTCAGTTGTCACATTTTTGTATTCTCTGACATTTCTAGCAATCTCTCCTAGATTGGCTAGAAATCCTGTATTTCAGCCCATTTCTTTGTTATTGGGCTATTTATTTGTATCCTACAGCCAAATTTTTATTTCATGTATATTTAGTAGCTGCTACCTTCATATACACAGTGCAGTCACTTCTCTTCGGCATTTTGTGGAGTTGCAGCAACTCATGTATTTTATTGTTCATTCATTGGAGGTTGGTTCTTAAAGTTTGAGTGCTTGTCCCTCAACTATTTCTTGTATATTGCTGCTAATATAACCATATAATGTTGCCTTCACACATTTCCCTCTTATGGTGTATTCATATTTTCAGATTTTACTGGTTATGTTCATATATTGCTGTAAGCTCTCTCATTAAGCATTGTTTTAGAGACCTAGATTGGGGAGATCTGAATAACCCATATAGAGTTATTTCTTTGAGCTCATTTTCTGCATAGGAGTTGCATGATGTGTTTTATAAGGCATACCTGCAGTTTTTTGTCTTATTTTTACAGCAGCTTCCTTATACAGCGTCCTCAAGGACCTTGTAGCATAAATTCCCGAGGTGGAATATTGCATATCCATAGACAAAGTCTGTGAAGGGCCAGCTAGCATCAGGATCTCATCCTTCTTTGGAAGGAGACATATCCTGTAAATTCCCCAACATTCAATCTCTGAAATGGACTTGTGATAGCTCACTGAAGAAGGAATTGGAATATCTTAAGATATTTCCGATGGAGCATAAAGTTCCAGATTTGGAATATTACAGTGGTATCAGAGCATCAATCTTGGCTCAGCTTGTGCACAAGATTTAATGCCATTAGCAGGAGGAGCTTCTCTCCAAGGAGAGGAGATTTATAGAGGAAACAAGGAAAGAGGAATGATGGGAGAGTAGGTTTCCCTTCTTCTTTTCCAGACCATTGAGAACATCATTGAAGATCTGATGAAAGGGAAAATTTGGAGAAATTTTATGAAAGGGTTTGCAGATGAAGCAAGCCCTAGCTATTCTCATGAAGGGTGTGAGCATTCAGCCACACATGCAGATCCACAACGCAGTACATTACCCATAGCTACTTCAAGAAGGACGGAGGAAAAATTTGAGGCCTTTGGAGGAGCAGCACTGCAACTCAAAGGTATGATTCATGATGCTTGGTTTCAGAATTCTATCTCATGTTTTCATGCAAAAAAGAGATCATCTGGTGAGGTCACAAATATTTTTGCAAAAAGGGATTGATGAAAACCAATGTGAAACATGGTGTGACAAAACTTCAAACACTTTGCATGCATGGAATGGGACCATGAAACAAAGATCATTCCATCTTTCTAGAAGGGGAGTAAATCAGGAGGATGGCTTGCTAGAGGCAAGACCCCCATTGTATGAAGGGCACTCTTCCATTTTTGAGGTGTAGAGACATTTCTCTCAAAGGAAGGCCAAGATCCAAGGCCTCTCATTAAGGAGGAGATACACTCGCATGTTGGTAGAGAGGAGGTGCATAGAATAACCTACAGCGCTGCGCCATTGGAGGAAGAAGAAGAGCAGGAGGATCAGCATGAAGGGATGATGGTCATTCACCCTTATATACTTCAGAGATTTTCTTCACATAGGAGAAGGACTACACTGTGCATTAGAGAGAGAGGGACCTTTCATTCCTCTCACATATACAGTCCACTTCCTATCTTGATGTCTCAATTTTGGAGGCTTTCCACCTAGGAGGCCACTTGATCTAGAGATGATGAGAGGCATCATATCATTTGGTTCACCACTCTTGGATTCCAGAGAGGTGGAGAAATTGGGGGAATCCATCACAGCACATAGATTTTGGATAAGCTCAAGGAGGAGGGATACACTCTTTCATTTTCAGTCCCACCCATTCTCATCAATTTTACTGCGCAGATAGAGTTGCTGCATGGATGGAGGATAGCATCTTCACGATGCAGGATGAATGCTCCATAGATTTGGTGAGAGAGAGGATACTTCCTTTGAGGAAGGACTCTTTCATGCATTGGAGTATAGGGAGGCCACTCATGCTTACATTGGTTAGGATCGGGAGATTCTTTGGAGGTGATAGTCTCTCATGGGAGGCTCATTTTCAGAGAGCATCAATTCTATTTGAGCATGAGCAGCTGCATGATGGCATGGCAGCAACTTTTGGGATGAATTTGGCATGGGGGATGTCAAAGTAGCAGGCAACAGCGTGAGGGAGCACCTTATGGAAGATTACCAGCGCTATCTATGTGGAGGATTGATCCCGATTAGAGGACTCAGCTTTTGGTTGAGTATTCCTAGGATATTGGTGCATGCATGATTCTTGATGACCAAGAGGGAGATGATTGATATAGAGTTGATGATATGGTCATCTAAAACTATGGAAGACTCTTCTTGACTAGAATTTCTAGTCTCAAGGAGAAACTATTGCATGCAGCACATGAGGACTTCCTAGCTATGCATTTGGATGCATACTTAGCTTTGCTAGAGGAGTTCACTTGGGAGGGCATTCAGTATGATATACATCAGAATATTGATAGATGCATAGCCCGGTTGATTTTGGAGAGGTTGGCACAACCATTCCCTTACTCATTGGAGGAGAGGGAGAGAATTCAGATGAGCCATTTCAGCTCAAGGTCTCAAGTACATGGTAGAGAAGGTATAATTTCCATTTGGTACCTCTTTAATTCATATGAGCAGCCTATTGTCTCAAGGAGGGCCATCCCTTCCTGCACTTGATATAATGTACTTGCAGCTACTTGTAGCCTTTAGTTTGGCTATTCTTATGATGGTTTGTGGGGGAAGCCACTTGCTTCTTGGTGTGCACCATTGGCACCAATTTGTAATTTTATGATTCCATCTTATGAGGAGTTTGTGGTAGCAAACAAGTGGCTAGTACAACACTTGTTACTTTTGATTTTGAGGCAGGCCAAGAGGCACTACGCAGGTTCCATGAGTGGAAATTTGAACCGCTCTCCAGTTGTCATTTGACAACTTGCTTTTATTGTGTATTGCTCCTTGTATTTCTGGTGTTTGTACACTCATGTGGAGAATTATTTGGAGAGTATTGGATGTATAGCCCATTGGGAGCATGATTCTCCCCATTATACATGTCTTATCTTGCAGGAGACACCATGGGCAAACCATGATTGCCATATTTCTACTTGTACCTTCTTGTGGGAGGGACCACTTGGAGAATTTGTAGAGGCATTTCATGGATGATTTTTCTTGATGGGGTAGCTTGGACCATTCTTGGAGGCCATACCATTTCATCCCAAGGACAGAGGTAGCCCCATGGACACTTCAATGGAGAGAGGGCCATCTGGGGGAATCAAAACAACTCTCCATTCAGCCCCAACACATTGCAGAAATCAGGGGTGAGATTTTCATTTGGATGATAGCACGGATGAGAGGATCATCATTGGAAGCAGAATTTTTCCATGCATATCATCACTCCTACCTTAAGGAGGCCATAGCATAGCAAGAAGGATTCCACTACACCTTCTATATTTCCATGAGGAGCATCATTTTCAGTTTGCATACTTGGGAGAAAGCATTGGAGGGCAGGTTTATTGCAGCATCTTTTGAGCAGTGGTAGAGCTTGTTGATGAGGCCACAAGAGAAGGAGGAGGAGGAATTTTATTCTCTCTATGCAATTTCTTGAGGGCAAGAAACATGTGGGAGGGGAGGACTGTAATGTTCCCAATTTTTAGCCTCAAGCTAAAATGGAACATTATAGTTGCATATTTTATTTTTTCTTAATAAAATGGGTGAGGAGACACCTTAACCCTCTTTTAATGAATAAATAACACTCCTTGTGTGAAAAGAGGACAAATAAGCAGCTGAAATAAACACCTAAGGGTGTGAATGGAACCCCGATCACTTGATTTAGTCACCTTTGACTAAAGTCAACAACGCTTCCCAAGGAGGAGAGGCTTCCTAGAGAAGCTGCACAGTTTGGAGGGAAGACACTCATTTGAGGGTGGAAACCCTAATTGGTGGGACCTTGGTGGAGAAGAGTTCCCTTTCTTTATAAGGAGGATATGGCAGCCCATTTTCACTATGTTTGGTGATATAATTTCGAATAGGGTCTGCAGAGGCTGGCATCCCCGGGCTGTTTAGCAGGGTGGTGGTGCCCTCAGGCACTAGGGTGTTCCCAGTCGGGAATCCCTACCTCTTCCTCAAGGAAGGATGAGGATTGAGCTGCATATTCCTTAATCTGGCATTGGCCACAACTACTACCATCATCTACAGTGTTAGCTCTGTAGCAGAGAGAACGTTGTGTTGCTGGGGGCAGTAAAGGAGGAACTCATGGAGTCATTCTTGTTTGTTTTCTTCAGTGGAGGAGTGGTCTATTCATTGTAGGATCTGCAAGGAGGATTATCGGTCTTTATTTCATATCTTTGGCATGAGGCCAACATCCCATCATCTCCCACTACGTAGTCCATGGAGGAAACTATGTTATTTCAGAGGAGGCAGTGAGAGAGGGTTCATAGAGCTCATCAGGAGTGTGTTTTTGAGACAAAGGGATCAACCCTTTGTATTGGAGACATTATCAGAGGAGGGAAATCATATTTCATATCAGCCACAACCTCACTCTTATTTTGTATCAGTTGCAGTGAGAACTCAGTTGTCACATTTTTTTATTCTCTGGCATTTCTAGCAATCTCTCCTAGATTGGCTAGAAATCCTGTATTTCAGCCCATTTATTTGTTATTGGGCTATTTCTTTGTATCCTAGAGCCACATTTGTATTTCATTTATATTTAGTAGCTGCTACCTTCATATACACAGCGCAGTCACTGCTCTCCAGCATTTGTGGAGTTGCAGCAACTCATGTATTTTATTGTTCATTCATTGGAGGTTGGTTCTTAAAGTTTGAGTGGCTTGTCCCTCAACTATTTATTGTATATTGCTGCTAATATAATCATATAATGTTGGCTGCATACATTTCCCTCTTATGGTGTATTCAAGTTTGCATATTTTACTGGTTATGTTCATATATTGTTGTAAGCTCTCTCATTGAGCATTGTTTTAGAGACCTAGATTGGGGAGATCTAAATAACCCATCTAGATTTATTTCTTTGAGCTCATTTTCTGCATAGGAGTTGTATGACGTGTGTTCTAAGCCATCCCAGTAGTGGTTTGTCTTATTTTTACAGCAGCTTCCTTATACAGCATCCTCAAGGACCCTGTAGCAGAAATTGTTGAGGTGGAATATTGCATATCCATAGACAGAGTCTGTGAAGGGCCAGCTAGCCTCAAGATCTCTCCCTTCTTTGGAAGGAGACATATCCTGTAAATTCCCCAACATTCAATCTTTGAAATGGACTTGTGATAGCTCACTAAAGAAGGAATTGGAATATCTTAAGATATTCACGATGGAGAAGAAAGTTCTAGATTTGGAACACTACACTAAGTCAATCAGCCATGCCTCATGATCTACGTGTGTATTTGAAGAAGAATATAGATACACAACCCCACCTTCATCTGAGGTGTTTTTTTCCTCTGTAGAAGGATAATCATCAAATCGTTTTCATTTCTCAGGAGATTTAGATATGCAGTCCTTTTTGAAGTGCCCTTCCTTTCCGCATTTCCAGCACACCTTTATAAGATTTCCTGGAGATTTAGATATCCCTCTAGATTTAGATCTCCCACTCAAAAAATTATTTTGGTTTCTATTTTGGGACCTTCCTCATATAGATAAGGCATCTCCATTTTGGCCCTCCATATTTCTCCATCTTATTTCTTGCAATAGCAAGGCTGAGACAATTTCATCAAAATTCAAGGTAGTTGTATTTCTACCTGTTGAAATAACCAGATTGTCCCATGAATCTGGTAGAGAGCACAAGAAACTGATGCTTTTTTCTTCATATAATATTTTAATATCAACATATGACAACTAACTTACCACATTATTGAAGGCGTTCAGATGCTCTGTCACCGAGTCTCCATCCTTCATCATCGGGTTATGCAGCTTTTTCTGCAAGAACAATTTATTCACTAGAGACATAGATTGGTAAAAATTCCCTAACTTAACCCAAAATGTCTTTGATGTAGCTTCCCCAGATACATTCAAAAATAGTGAATCTTAGATACACAACTGTATTATTCTCTTTCCCTTCTTATCCAACTTCACCCAGTCTTCATCTAACATTGTTGTTGGTTCAGTACCCGGATCTACCACAATCCACTAATCTTTATCCATGAGAAGATCCTCCATATTGAGCTTCCACAACTCAAAACTCTGACGATTAAATTTCTCAATCTCTATCTTTCCACTTCTCGCCATCTTCTTTCACTGCAAGAATCAATCTTGTCGATCTCCCACTAAACAGGGTCTACCACAAGCCCAAGCAAAAAAACCCTCAGCAGCAAAGGCATCCCCTTAAAGCTGAAACAACTCTGATACCAATTGTAGGTTTTAACCCTATACAAAAATTATTTGCAAACGAATTCTTAAAACATAAAATAAAAAATAGTGAGAGCATAAAACATAAAATAGATATACATAGAAATTTCTCCCCTAGATCCCAAATTGGGACTACCAACTTGATTTTTCATTATCTCATTTTAGTGTTACAACACATATATATACATGTTGAAGCATTCATAAACCCCAATCCATTAACTCTAGATTAGAAGATAACAACAGTTCCCTTGACTAGATCTACAAAATACCAGGGGCCAAAAACCATCATGCCCCAAAGCCATCTACAAACCCATGCACAAAACCATAGGCGGGTCCGCCCACCTAAAATAGGGTCCAAAAAAAAATTCCTAGAGCGCTTCCCCAGACCCTGTGCAGGGGGCTACCCACCCCCTTCTAACCCCTGTGACCCCCTCGCTACTCCCGGCGCAATGAACAAGGGAGGCTCTCAGCCCCCCTGTGACCCCCCTGCATGTGCGACTATTCGTGGAAAGAATAAAACACATACCCAACATTCCTCCCCTTTTTTCTTTCTTTCTGTGGGGGCCCACACGAGAGATTAGTCATTAGTCTAGCCCTGAAACAACCATTGTTTATCTACACCAAGAGAACTCCTGAGTGCTAACAAACTTCGTCAATGCATCAACAACATTCTTCAAAGTGTCCACCTTTACCAGCAACACCTTTTTATCCTCAGCCATATCTCTCACAAAGTTATATTGAACATCAATTTGCTTTGTCTTTGAATGATAAGCAGGGTTCTTAGCCAATAAAATTGCACTTTGGCTATCACAGTCTATCCTTATAGCTCACTACACCAACCCCATACTTGAACACAATCTTTCCAACAAAATTTCCCCCTTGCTTGCATGAGTGGTTGCCATGTATTATGCCTCTGTAGTGGAAAGAGCCACTACAGGTTGTATTTTACTCATCCAACTGACTACACCTCCAAATAGGCTAAACACATACCCACTTGTAGATCTTATTTGGTCCAGATCTCCAGCCCAGTATGCATCAAAAAAAGTACAGATGTCCAAAACTCTGTCGAATCATGGTCTTCCCTAGTAGCACAAACCATAATCACTAGTGTAGGTTTTAACCCTGTACAAAAATTATTTGCAAATGAATCTTAAAGACAAAATAAACAGTAGCGAGAGCATAAAACATAAAACAGATAAATAAAGAGATATTCCCCTGGATCCCAAATTAGGACGACTAGCTTGATTTTTCATTATATTCCTTTTAGTGTTAAAACACATATATAAACATGTTGAAGCATACATAAACCCCAATCCATTAATATTGGATTAGAACATAACCGTAGTTCACATGACCAGATCTACAAAATACCATGGGCCATAAACCATTGTACCCAAAAACCATGTGCAAACCCATGCACAAAACCATGGGCGGATCCGCCCACTAGAAAATAAGGACCAAAAAAAAATTTCGCGGCGCTGCCCCGGACCCCGACAGGGGGGGCTACCGCCCCCCTTGTGACCCCCCCATGCGTGATTAGTCGTGGAAACAATATAACACATACCCAACATTCTCCCACTTGTTGTTTTCTTTCCATAGGGGGCCATAGGAGAGCTTAGTCATTAGCCCAATTCTGCAACACCCATTGTTTCTCTACACCAAGAGAACTTCTGAGTGCTTACAGACTTCGTCAATGCATCTGCAAAATTCTTCAAAGTGTCCACCTTTACCAACAACACCCTTTTAGCCTCAACCATATCTCTCACAAAAGTGATATTGAACATCAGTGTGCTTGTCTTTGAATGATAAGTAGGGTTCTTAGCCAAGAAAATTGCACTTTTCCTATCACAGTCTATCCTTATAGCTTGTTGTACCAACCCCATACTTGAACACAATCTCTCCAACCAAACTGATTCCTTGCTTGCATGAGTGGCTGCTATTTATTCAGCCTCTGTAGTTTAAAGAGCCACTACAAACTGTCTTTTACTCATCCAACTTACTGCACCTCCAAATAGGCTAAACGCATACCCACTTCTAAATCTTCTTTGGTCCAAATCTCCAGCCTAGTCTGCATCAACAAAAACACAAATGTCCAACACTCTTTCCAATCTTGGTCTTCCCTGGTAGCACAAGCCATAATCACTAGTGCCACGTAAATATCTGAAAACCCGCTTCACTGTTGTCCAATGCTTCTTCCCTAGGTTTGACATAAACTTGCTCAATACTCCCACTACATGTGCAATGTCTGGTCTAGTACAAACCATTGCATACATCAAGCTACCCACTGCACTTGCATATTGAACACGGGACATATCCTCCTCTTCTTCTTGTGTCTTGGGACATTGTTCAGTAGACAGCTTTTTATCTACAGGAATCAGAACATTCACCGGTTTACTATCCTGCATATTGAACCTCTGCAATATAGTCTCAACATACTTCCTTTGGTTTAACCAGAGCTTCCTCTTTGCCCGATCTCTCTTAATTTCCATGCCCAAAATATAGTTTGCAGCACCAATATCCTTCATGTCGAATTTGGAGAACAGTTGGGTCTTCAAATATTGGATAATTTCTTTTTCATTTCCAATCAACAACATATCATCCACATACAAGACCAAATAAATAACACAATCACCAATTAATTTAAAATAAACACAGTGATCCTCCATGCTTCTGGTGAAGCCAAGTCCCTGTATGTAGGTATAAAATTTCTGATACCACATCCTTGGTGACTCTTTTAACCCATACAGAGACTTTTTTAACCTGCATACTAGTTCTTTCTTCCCCTTCACCATAAAGCCTTTAGGTTGTTTCATGTAGATCTCCTCTTCCAGATCCCCGTGAAGAAATTTTGTCTTCACATCCATCTGTTCTACCTCAAAATCAAATGCAGCAGCAACAAATAAAAGTAATCTAATAGAAGTAACTTTGGCAATAGGAGAAAAAATATCACCAAAATCAATTCCCAGCACCTGGGAATAACCTTTTGCTACCAACCGAGCTTTGTATTTCTCCACCTT
Organism: Pinus albicaulis; assembly: GCA_034641835.2. NCBI lineage: Eukaryota > Viridiplantae > Streptophyta > Pinopsida > Pinales > Pinaceae > Pinus > Pinus albicaulis. The sequence goes on along the minus strand of CM076575.1, from coordinate 1,116,831,769 downwards.
GCCTTCTACATTCATCTTCTTCTTAAACACCCATTTTCTCTCGATGGGCTTCCTTCCAGCCTGCAACTCCACCAAATCCCATGCCTCATTTTTATGCAAGGATGTCATTTCATCAACCATGGCCTCCTTCGAGAGTTTTCCATCCTCTGAATCTACTGCCTCCCTGACAGTTCTGGGATCATCATCAGTTATATTTAAAGAAAAATTTGGATAGAAAGAAAATGGACTATACCTTTATGGTTGTCTTCTTTCCCGAGCTGATCTTATCACAACTGGAGTTTGTGGCTCTTCCTCTTCTGAGTCTTCTTCTGTTGTGGAGTCTGATTCATCCTCCTTTAGCTCAAAATTTATCTTCTCAGGTTCCTTTGGTAGGACTTCATGTTTAACAACATCTTTCACCTCTCTAAACACCACATCTCGGCTATACACAACCTTCCTTGTTTCTGGGTTCCAAAGCTTGTAACCCTTTAAACCATCCTTATACCCAATAAAGATGCACCTTTCAGATTTATTATCCAACTTGGTCATTTTATCCTTTGGAACATGTACATATGCATCACATCCAAATACCCTTAGATGTGAAAGAGAGGGTTTCTTACCAGTCCATACCTCATGTGGAGTCTTATCCTCCAACGCTGATGAAGGTGATCTGTTAACCAAGTAACATGCAGTCTCCACTGCCTCTGCCCAGAATTCTTGTCCTAACCCAGTACCACTGAGAATGCTTCTTGCATTTTCCATCAGCATTCTATTCATTCTTTCTGCAACTCCATTTTGCTGAGGTGTGTATGGAGTACTCTTCTACGGTGCTATACCACACTTCTTATAGAACTCTTCAAATTCCTTCTTGCAGAACTCCCCACCATTATCTGTCCTCAACACCTTTATCTGTCAAAGACTTCAAATTTCTTCCTCAAGAAATTTATCCATGTATTCCTTGAGAAGTCATCTATGAATGAAACATAGTACACAAACTTACCCAGTGATGGAATCGACATGCCAGTCCAAATACACTACTGTGCGGCCAAGCTCATTGTTCAGTTTCCTTCTGGTGCTGTATGGTGTATCCCCACCATTCTTTCTCATATGCTACAATAGTTCCATAAATAAAACCCAGCTATTAACATGGCCTTCTAGCTGTTGTCTGATTTCATGCAGTCCGGTGCCTCTCTCAATAGTTTCAAGCCCTTGATGCCACAGCATGTTTTTCTGTATTATCTGCAGGCTTTCTCCACTTCAGAACCATAGAACTGTTGGCCCCAAAGAATACAAGTCAGAACTGTGTCAAGAAATTCAAATTCAATCCAAACCATCTTATAGGTATCTTTCTCGAACACTGTTTTTACACCTGCATCATCCATATTGCTTACAGAAATAAGATTTTAGGCCAATGCAGGAATGTGCAAAACACCAAGAAGTGTTCTAATACTTCCACATTGTAGCTTCACCTTGACTTTACCACGTCCGATGATTCTAGCCTTCCTATCATTACCTAAGAAGACATCATCGCCATCATATTTCTCATACTCGCAGAACCACTCCCTATGGGGAGTGAAGTGAAAGGATGTACTCGAGTCAATCAACCATGACTCATGATCGACATGTGTATTTGGAGAAGAAGCCAAATACACATCCCCACCTTCATCCAAGGTGGTTTTTGCCTCTACAAAAGGAGCATCATTAGATCCCTTTCCTTTCTCAGGAGCTTTAGATATGCATTCCTTTTTTTAGTGCCCTTCCTTTCCGCATTTCCAGCACACCTTTACAAACTTTCCAGGAGATTTAGATCTCCCTCTAGATTTAGATCTCCCACTCAAAACCTTATTCTTGTTTCTATTCTGGGACCTTCCTTGTATAGATAAGGCATCTCCATTCTTACCCTCCATATTTCTCCATCTCATTTCCTCCGAAATCAAGGCTGAAAGAATTTCATCAAAATTCAAGGTAGTTGTATTACTACCTATTGCAATAACCAGACTGTCCCACGAGTCTGGTGTAGAACACAACAAACTGATTCACTTATCTTCATCTGAGATTCTAATATAAATAGATGAAAGCTAACTTACCACAGTATTGAAGGCATTCAAAAGCTCTGTCACCGAGTCTCCATCCTTCATCCTTAGGTTATATATGTTTTTTTGCAGGAACAAATTATTAACCAGAGACTTAGATTGTGTAATGATCCTTTTTGGGGATTCTCAAGATTCTATTTCAGAGATGGACTATAGAGTAATTTACTGGTTATGTCACCTCTAAAAAAAGGGTGAGAACCAGAGGCTACCTGGCCAACTGTAGACTCTCCCTATAGAACTTGGAATAATCCCTTTCGAGAATCTCAACAAGGTCTTCAATGAAAATGTTGTATAAGAAAATCTGAGCAAGAATAACATAGATCAGGGCTAGGATCCCCTCATTTATGTTTTATATGACTTATATATATAATTTCAGCTGAAAAAAATCAGTTTAAGCACATTAAATAGATCTCCCAAAATGAAGACTAGCTAGAAATCAGCCAAAGAGAAAGGTTGTTGCAACATGAAAACCCCAACAACTAGAATTGCGCAGTTTTGACTGAAAATTAGAGGACGACAGCCAAATATCTGATACTTCAAAGATATAACAGTAAATCATATTTATATTTGAGCTTATTTCCTCTACATCAGATTAAAAAGAGAACTAGGGCAAAATCCCTTCAAAAATTAGAGCTGCAAGTATGAATAAACTGCAGAAATACATAGACAGCGTTATTTTTCAGATGGTTCAGCTGTTGTACATTAAATTTCAGATCTCTAAAATATGTATGGATAAAACATCAGATATAATACAGATCTAGAAACTATAATACTTTAAGAACAAGATCCAATTGGAATTACATCAAAATATTGCATAATAAGTTGTAGATCTGAATTACAAATTGCAGTGCTGCAGAAAACCTAGAAATTTCTGAAGATAAATTTTATTGCTGAAAGAGATCAGATCTATAGAGACATGGATTAGCAACCCAATCCATGGATCACTAAGGGAAGGTAGGCCTAACACCAAGAGATCTTCCTCCAATTTGATGCCAAAATGAAATAATAAAACCCTCTCACAAAATAATGCGGTATTGAGCAAAAACTGCGCAGAGGGTGAAGGAGACTGAATAAACTTGAATGAAATTACAAATCTGATACAAAATATGGGTATAATCTATCTTTGGAGGCTTAAGAACATGCTTCAATAGAAAAATCCTCTCAAAACAAGCTAGATCTAAGTAGATCTAGAACACCACTTGCTACAAATGATAGCAGCTGCAAAACCCTCAATGGGACAGCGCTGCTCATGAAAATAGAGCTTGGTATCAAACCAGATAGTGGCTCACTTCAGAAAATAACTCCTCCAATGATCCTCAAGGGAAGAGATGAAACCCATAAACAGGAATTCCAATCACAATCCTCCACTAAACAGCAAAGAATGGTATTTGTCTAAGCAGACAAATACTTCAAAAATATGATCTATCAACAACCTCTTCATGTGTTTTCTCCTCCTTTTTATAACATGAGAAAGCTCTTGCAAACCCTAAACCCATTTGATGAGTTATCCCTCTTCACATTAGAGGCTCCCTTCTAGAACTGTGTAGTCCCTTTTGGAGATGCAATGAACCTAGACAACATAGTTGATTTGGTCAAGGTGGACCCAATCTTTGGCTCAAACCTCTTTCACACCTGCAAGTGATTATTTACATAGCCCTGATTTGTCTTTGTTCACATGGGCATTGATTTATTCAGACTTTTTAGGAGTTTTACATGTCCTCCTTTATTCATTTATTCGTAAAACATAAAATAAATCAAAATTGAATGTTTCCTCTTAGCTAAGGCTAAGTAGGAACATTACAGTCCTCCCCTCCAAAATGTTTCTTGTCCTCAAGCAACTGACAGGGTAAGAGTTGTAGTTCTTCTCCTTCTCCATTGATGGCAACATCAAGAATCAAGCTCTCTTCATGGATTAAGTTCTCACCAAGGAAATACATCAGAAACTGCTCCTCCAATGCTAACATGATAGGTGCATAGTCTACCCCTTCAGGAATGTAAAACTCAACAAAAATATACATGGGTGAAGCAATGTCACATCTGAAACATGTATCATGAAGTATAGGATAAAGTTCCATCCCATGTGGTACATATACACTACCTACTTTTTGTCCATATAAACCCATGAACAATACCAATATTTCATCTATGTATGGAAGCAAAATCACATATAGGAAAACTAAAATTTGCACTTGAGGAGGTGGGTCACAATCCCACATAAGGTACCAGTGCAGTGCACTCCTTGTTTTGAGTAGTTCTGAGTGTGATAGGTGGTACCCCCACCACATCTTTGCTGCATGGGTCACTTTGACATGGCTGAAAGTGAAGCCCTCATTAGGTGTCTTTGGGAAGCACCCATCATGATAAATAATCTCCCTTTGCACCTCAAGGGAGTGGCCAGCTTTGGAATTTTTATTGGCCTCATCATTGCCATGAGATCTGCATGTAATATTGCTCCTTGTAGGAGCCATGGCCTGCATACATATGGGAAGAGAGTGTGCCAAACCAGAAAAATAAACTTCCTCCACAAGATTAGATTCCTTACCATACAAGCCTCCCATACACATAGAGTTAGGCATGGGCTTGTCTCCTCTTTTAAGAGAAGAAAGAGATGGTTGAAATGTCTCCTGCATAGGATCCCTTGGCTGCCCCATCTCCACATAAATATTGCACTCTTGTAAGTGCTGATGTAGTTCTTCCTCCATACCCTCCCAATCAAAACTCTTCAAGATTAGGGAGTATATTTTTGCTGACTGCATGTAGCTAGAAAGGAACTCTTTGTGTGCTCTTTGTAGTATCTCTTGCTTAAGCTTGGAGGCTTGAGACAAGAATACTTTACCAAGATGATAGATGACCCCTTCATGGACCAAATAGCCTCCTCCCTACTTCATCCCATCTAAGATCATCCCGGTGTGCATATCTTTGGAGTACCCCACAAGGAGTTGAGACCTCCAATATGGATCTACACTTCTCAACAAAGACAGCGCTGTTAACGCATCTATGGTGGTGCTTGCATTTTTGCTACTTGTTTCTTGGCACTATGCATGCCAAAATTGTTTGTGGGAAGGTTAATCCTCCCCTTTGCTTCCTCCCATAGCGATGTGACTCTTCCTTCCATTGTTTCAGCACTTGGTGAGGCTTTCCCCACAGAATCTAATGGCACCCCAAGTGGCTTTCCATGATGTAAGAATGTTCCTTACAACATTATCATAAACACAAGAGAAGGAACTGTGAGGTCCCTACCTCCACTGCGCAATTCCATCTTTGTTGAGTGGGTGGAAACATCAAGTGAAGGTCAGGTTTTCTGCCTTGAATGGTTTGTTGTTTCCCACTCTTCAAATCTACCCATTCCATCTGCATGGCCTTCCAATCAGTGGTGAATTTTCCCAAAGTAATCAACCACTGGACACCCAATATGGTGTTGGTGTATGGTATATCCACTACAAAGAAATGGTCCTCCAAAGTGTAGGTCCCCATAGTCACAGTAAGTGATGGAACATACTACATGCACTGCATAGTTCTATCTCCTGGAACCAAAACAGAGAACCCATCAAAAGTATCAGTAGGGATCCCTCTCCTCTGCAAAAAGTGAGCATCAATAAAGTTGTGGGTTGTCCCACTATCAATCAGAATATATACTCTTTGGTTCATAACTGAACCTTGCACTCTAAGAGTCAAATACTTGGGCACTCCTCTCAAAGAGGCAAGAGTCCCACTGGTTGGAGAAAATGCTCCTTCTTATTCTTTGGATGATGATGGATCCTCCTCCTCATCATCACTAGCATTGTGACCTCTCCTGGGTCCATCATTTCCCTCTTCCTCCTCACAATCAAAGAAGACTTCAATATAGTGTGCTCTTCCAACAGCACATCTATGTCCCGGTACCCATGGATCTTGACAAGTGAAACATAATTTCTTCTTCCTCAATTCCCTCTAAAGATCATTGTTAAGGAGCTTCTTCAATGAGCTCTCCTTGGGTGGAGTAACTTTCCCCTCCTTTCCCTTGGAAGAGTGAGTGGCTTTGCTTGGTAAGGTTGCCTTTGCCCTTGGAAAGGCATCTTGGAGATCTCTAGTTCTTTCAATGGCATCATGTAGAGTGACGGGCTTGGTAGACTTAACCAACCCATGCAAAGGTTCTTCCAGGCCATCAATGAACATATAGACTCTCCTTGCTACTGAAAGATTAGGAACCATTACAGACAACCTCAGGAATTCAGAGATATAGGCCTCAGCATGTCCTATCTGTTTAAGCTTTTCCAAGCTTATGAAAGGGGCCTTTGGATATTTCTGATAAAATCTCTCCACTAGTATCCTAGTGAACTCATCATAAGTGGACACATTGTTGTGCCCCAATGTAGAAAGTCCATGAAACCACCAGTTGTGGGCCTCTCCCTCAAAATGCAGCTCAGCAATATTGATGGCTTCTGCTTCAGGCACTTTATTCAGCTGGAAATAGATGTCCAACTTCTCCACCCATGCTTTAGTAGAACAAGAGTGTGATCCATCAAACTTAGGCAAGAAGAACCTGCCCATGGTGTGGTGCCTCCCATGAAGGAAACCTCCATCTCTATATTGCTGCCATGGCCTTCTCCGGTCCTTGAGATGACAGAAGTCTTGAAGGCTCAAGTTATCCTTGAACCTTTGACTTTGTGAGTCATATTCTACAAAGTAGCCTTCCAAAGAGTTTGGCCCTTGCAGCCCTTCATTCTCTACAACCAATAAGGTAGGCATTGTAGAGCATTGTGAGATCTATGGAACTTGAGGCAAGCTCACAAGTTGACCAGTCCCAAACTGAGAAATTTCAAAACTTTCTCCTTGATGGAATCTCCCAAGGGAATCCCTCATTCTATCTATCCGCATCTCCTTTATATCCTTGGAAATATCTTGCATAGCTTCTAATAGAGTTTTTGCAAACTCCTCTGCCTTCTTATTTTTATCATTCACCAATTCAGGGGCTTTCCATTTGTCTTGACCCTTGTCAAGGTCAAAAGTAGTATAGTCATAATTTATATGACTTATATTCTATTATCTCCTCTCCCTCTCAGAAAGAGGATCTTCATCTTCGGAATGCAGCATGACTGAGGCTCCAATGCTAGCACAGGTTGTGCCAAGAGTGGAGCTATGATACCACTGTAATGATCCTTTTTGGGGATTCTCAAGATTCTATTTCAGAGATGGACTACAGAGGAACTTACTGGTTATGTCACCTCTAAAAAGAGGGTGAGAACTAGAGGCTACCTGGCCAACTGTACACTTTTCCTATAGAACTTGGAATAATCCCTTTTAGGAATCTCAACAAGGTCTTCAATGAAAACGTTGTATAAGAAAATATGAGCAAGAATAACACAAATCGGGGCTTGGATCCCCTCATTTATGCTGTATATGACTTATACATATAATTTCAGATGAAACAAAGCAGTTTAAGAACATTAAACAGATCTCCCAAAATAAAGACTAGCTAGAAATCAGCCAAAGAGAAAGGTTGTTGCAACATGAAAACCCCAGCAACTAGAATTGCACAGTTTTGACTGAAACTCAGAGGAGGGCTGCCAAAGATCTGATAATTTAGATATATAACAGTAAATCAGATTTATATTTGGGCTTATTTCCTCTACAACAGATTACAAAGAGAACTAGGGAAAAATCCCTTCAGAAATTAGAGCTGCAACTAGGAATAAACTGCAGAAATACATAGACAATGTTATTTTTTAGATGGTTCATCTGTTGTACATTACATTTCATATCTCTGAAATATGTATGGATAAAACATCAGATATAATACAGATCTAGAAACTATAATACTTTAAGAACAAGATCCAATTGGAATTACATCAAAATATTGCATAATAAGCTGTAGATCTGAATTACAAATTCCAATGCTGCAGAAAACCCAGAAATTTCTGAAGATAAATTTTATTGCTGAAAGAGATCAGATATATAGAGACATGTATCAGCAACCCAATCCATGGATCACCAAGGGAAGGCAAGCCTAACACCAAGAGATCTTCCTCCAATCTGATGGCAAACTGAAATAAGAAAACCCTCTCACAAAATAACGCAGTATTGAGCAGAAACTGTGCAGAGGGAGAATGAGACTGAATAAACTTGAATGAAATTATAGATCTAATACAAAATATGGGTATACTCTCTCTTTGGAGGCTGAAGAACACACTCCAACAAACAAAGCCTCTCAAAACAAGCTATATCTAAGTAGATCTAGAACACCACTTGCTACAAATGATAGTAGCTGCAAAACCCTCAATGGGACAACGCTACTCATGAAAATAGAGCTTGGTCTCAAAACAGATAGTGGCTCAATTTAGCAAAGAACTCCTCCAATGATCCTCAAGGGAAGAGATGAAAACCTTAAACAAGAATTCCAATCACAATTCTCCACTAAATAGCAGAGAATTGTATTTGTCTAAGAAGACAAATACTTCAGAAATATGATCTATCAACAACCTCTTCATGTGTCTTCTCCTCCTTTTATAACATGAGAAATCTCTTGCAAACCCTAAACCCCTTTGATGAGTTATCCCTCTTCACATTAGAGGCTCCCTTCTAGAATTGTGTAGTCCTTTTTGGAGATGCAATGAACCTAGACAGCGCAGTTGATTTGGTCAAGGTGGACGCAATCCTTGGCTCAAACCTCTTTCACACCTGCAAGTGATTATTTACATAGCCCTGATTTGTCTTTGTTCACATGGGCATTGATTTATTCAGACTTTTTAGGAGTTTTACATGTACTCCTTTATTCATTTATTGATAAAACATAAAATAAATCAATATTGAATGTTTCCTCTTAGCTAAGGCTAAGTAGGAACATTACAAATTGGTACAAAGTCCCTAGCTTGTCCAACAAGGTCTTCGCCGTAGCTTCCCCAGATACATTCAACAATACTGAATCTGAGACACACAATCGTATTGTGCTCTTTGCCTTCCGATCCAGCTTCTTCCAGTCTTCATCTAACATTGTTGTTGGTTTAGTACCCAGATCTACCATGATCCACTGATCTTTATCCACTAGCAGATCCTCCATCTTGAGCTTCCACAACTCAAAAATCTGACCATTAAATTTCTCGATCTCTATCTTTCCACTGCTTGCCATCTTATTTCACCACAATAATCGATCCCACAGATCTCCCACTGAATAGGGTCTACCTCAGGCCCAACCAAAAACCCCCTCAGCAGCAAAGGCGTCCCCTTGAAGCCGAAACTTGGCTCTAATACCAAATGTAGGTTTTAACCCTGTACATAAATTATCTGCAAATGAATCTTAAAGACAAAAAATAAACAGTAGCGAGAGCATAAAACATAAAACAGATAAACACAAAGATATTCCCCTGGATCCCAAATCTGGACGACCAACTTGATTTTTCATTATATTCCTTTTAGTGTTACAACACATATATATACATGCCGAAGCATACATAAACCCCAATCCATTAACCCTGGATTATAACATAACCATAGTTCTCTTGACCGGATCTACAAAATACTAGGGGCCGAAAACCATCGTACCCCAAAATCATGTGAAAACCCATGCACAAAACCATGGGCAGATCCGCCCACCAGAAAATAAGGACCAAAAAACTTTTCCGGGGCACTGCCCCGGACCCCGACAGGGGGGCTACCGCCCCCCTTGTGACCCCCTCGCACATGATTATTCATTGAAAGAATATAACACATACCCAACAACTAGTGCCATGCAAATATCTGAAAATCCGCTTCACTGTTATCTAATGCTCCTTCCTTGGTTTTGACATAAACCTACTTAATACTCCCATTGCATGTGCAATGTTTGGTGTAGCACAAACCATTGCATTCACTAGGCTACCCACTACACTTGCACATGGAACACGAGACATATCCTCTTCTTCTTGTGTCTTATGTCTTGCGACTATTCATGGAAATAGTATAACATATACACAACACCCGCACCACTTGTCCTCTTAGTGAACAATTACCAACTCATTATTCCAGGGAACACTCCCAATGTGCATTTGATTCCATCTAGAAATTATAATGACCAAAAAAAATACATCCCTAGCCTTCCCTTCTCTACTACACAACCCCTCAGGAATTTGGTAACCCCCTTTCTTGCAGTCACTGACCTTCCAAGTTCATCGACATCCCCTATATCGAGAAATCTATCCCTTGGCAAGGCTTCCTTGCATCGGAAGGTTAAGAAACCAGGGCATATACCTACCTTAAAACCTTCATACTGGTTATAGCATGCTCATGTAAACCAATGGACACAATTGGGTACCAGTGTCCCACAATGGACCTACTCCTAAATTGCTTTACCAACGTACTACTACTGGTTCCAATTCCTTTTACCATTGTTGCTAATTCTTATAGTCAATTTCAACCACCCAACCGGGCATTGCATGCTTCCCTGTACCAAGCGCATAATTTCCATTAGATTCAAAATAAATTGAAATAAATTCAAATCATACCTCATTGGTAGCTCTTCAATAAGGTATACTTGAAATCCTGTTTACTTCCTGTCACAACAAGATGAACTAGTTGTTTGATCAAATCATCATATATAAACATATCACATCTGGTAAGCTCAAAACACAACCATCATAGATTAAAATCATGAATCACATGAAATCATCATAAATCATAATCATAAATCACATGTAACCATCATAAGTTAGAATCATAGATCACGTGCATAATAAAGTTGAAATAAAATACTAATACTTATCCTTCATTGGTCCTTACTTATGCCAGTTTGTTCTTTCTATACACACACCAGATTGTTTGCCACACCCAACAATCACCCAATGTTTTTCCTTCTCTTCAATCACGTACATATACACATAGTGAATCACACACATGCAACCACACAATACATACATCATCATATAAAACATGCACCTACACTTGACATACAACACATACACCTACACCCAGTGTTAAATGAAACACAATACATATACGTACACAAAGTACGCCACAATGAATACACATTTCACGATACCACAACTATAAAATGCACATACATATTACTGCATGCCTACAAAAAAGCATGTATGACATACATACAATACCACATGTACACCAATACCATATGTACAACATGTACACAATACCACTTGTACATAGGACCACCTACATAACGTGTGCTCAACATCACATGTACACGACACCACCTACACAATGTGTACACAATGCCACATGTACAACGCACCATCTGCATAATGTGTATGCAACACAACATGTACACAATACCACATGCATGACATGTACACAACACCATGTGTACACATCATCACATGCACGACCTGTACACAACACCGCCTTCACAAAGCACCACATTTACACAACACCATATGCACCCAACACCACACGTAAAATCATGCACACAACACCTTATGTACATAGTACCACATGTACAACATGCATACAACACCATATGTACATAGAACTGCATATACAACATGTACATAGCACTATATGTACACAACACCGCATATCTAACATGTGCACATCACCATATGCACACAACACCGCATATCCAACATGCACACAATATGATATGTACACTGTACCGCATATCTAATGTGTACATAGCACCATATATATCTAGCACTGCTAATGCAATATACACACAAAAACATATATACACAACACCATATGCACACAACATCACAGATGCAACATGTACAACATATATACAATAGTAGTACTACAAATCCAGATACCACATACTAACTCTATGAAGCAACCTTGCTTCTAGTGTGTCTCCACTATTCATGCATGCTTCAGCATACCGCAGATCAGGTTGCTTTCATTCCACTGATGTACCCCTCAAAATTACCTTCCATAGCATAGACATATACATAGTATAATCACATAATATCAATTCAAACCCACATGATACTGACCTTGTAGATTTTTCCAGGTTATTATTCCCATTTTAGTACCCATCAGCCAAGAACCTCTTCATTCCATTCAGCTTCATAAGCAATCATTCCTCCACGAGAATTATTCCTAATGGCCCTGTCATACAATGACTTACATACATACATATATATAAATAGCATTAAACAATGATGATCCCTGGCCACCCAGTCAGACAACTACATATGTGTGTGTGTGTGTGTGTGTGTGTGTGTGAACACTAGCACAAAAAATTCATAATGACCATATCATTCAACGTCATACATACATACATATATGCATATATAAACATCAACATAAAGCAATCGTGATCCCATCAGAAAAAGACATACATACATGCATGTATAGATATATACACATTATCATAATCATGATATCAACATAATTACTAGATATCGTAAGGTCAAGGTTAAGATAACTCCCTTTATCCGTGCACATCATGCACAACATTGAAAACAAAAATTCCCAATCTTATCCAAGGCATATTTTTTCTCAGATCCATTTACTTTACCTCACCTGATTACCTCTCTCACGACTTCCCTACCACCATCCATTTACACCAATGGACCCAACCAATCCAACTGATTGTCATATTCTTAACTTCAACTTCCCGTACTCTTGCACTAAGCTTCATTTGAGCCTTACATCTCTTGTCTGATTTCATTTGGCTCTTCCCGAGATCCATTAAGTTACCTATTTCCCAACCAATTCCCAAGACCCCCAAATATAAAATGCAAGAACCACAAGCAACCAAGAACAAAACCATTAAAAACCAACAATACTATGACACCACAACAAAGTGGCAATGCCTTACACTAGACATAAACAAAACTTCAAATCAAGCGCAAAAAAATCATAAAAGACCGAAAGCACAAGACAAGAAAAAACACCATGACTCAATCGCCCATGGGTTCCCAGTGCCTCCAAGGGAAAGATCAACCTGATTATTCTTCAATTTTTCATGATAGTCTCTTTTCCATGTAATTCCTTGTATCATACTACCATAAACACATAATTTTTCAGTGTATAATAAAAACATACAATCTACCAATTACCTTACCTTGTTGTGCCAAGCATGCTACCTTGTATCTAAACTCATACACGTATCATCTCTCAAGGGACTCCAATCCCTTGACGAATACATCCATAAATAGAAACCAATTGTTATACTAGTCAAATATGTGTTCATAAATATAGCACATATCCACATATTCATTTGGAATTGTGGTTCCCAAACATTACCAAAGGAATTATTACCCAATAATTCATTTCTTTTGCCTCGTTGCAATCAAGTCCTACTATGAATTTTCACATCACCGATTTGCCTGTTATATAAACACATCAACTATTACCTTTTCATGCTAATACCAAGCATGTTTCCCTAAAAATTTCAATCACATGTTCCAAATATCTATTAATTTGAAACCAACCTTTACCAAGTCTAACAACAATTTCATAGGTGTGTATGTTTCCACAGGCATGAATACAATCTTGATTAGATCTTCTAGAATCTTGCGTATTCAATTCGAAAGGCCCGAAGTTTCGGGTGAACACTTCACGCATCTTTAGGGGAAGATATCTTTTTCATATGATAGGAAGAGTGTTGGACCAGTATATATAGCTAACGGAAATTAATTTAAATTTGAATCTCACTTTAAACATAAATATGTTTAATTATAATAATTTTAAATTTGACTCTAAATATTATTAAATATTTCATCCCATTGACTTTTCATTGGTCCCATATTCTAAAAAATATATATATTTCAACTTCGTCAAATATCTCTTTATTAATTTAGTTTATCCTCTAATGGCTAGTTATTATTTAATAAATCATTTTTAATTTAAATTATTCATCTAATAAATTGATTTAAATTCATCATTTCTTTAACTCGTTCAATTCATCATCATTATCATTGTACCATTAATTCTCGAATTCTCTAATGGATAGTTTCTTGTTAACTATATATATTGGTCCAACACTCATCCTATCATCTGAAAAATCTCTCTCCCCCTAAAGATGGGTGAAGTGTTCACCCGAAACGTCGAGCCTTTAGAAATGAATACACAATATTCTATAAGCTTTGATAATTAACTCACATTCTTCAGTCATAATACATAATGCTACAACTATCACTTGCTTACACTCAACTACATATCAACTCTCTCAACACATATATCTTATTACAACCATCTTAAAACAATATCATGCCTTCAAGCAATCTTATAGACACATACTCATATCATGCAATTAATGAAATATTCAAAAAAACTATAAAAATAGCATGTTAGATAAATAAACCAGATGACATAATAGACACCAAACACTCAAACACCAAATAGAAGATATAATCAAACAGTCAAGCACCAAGTAGACGACATAAGCAAACTCATACCTTAATGTATCTCAAGGGAGGCTATCTTATCTGCATAATCAATCTAGATTAGCACAATATAACTTCTCAACATATCAACTCAAACATAAATAAGGTCATGATATCCATAACAGTAACTAGCTAACATGTTCACATCATAAACACATAAACAATTGTCATTCATACATAACAATCATATATGAATATTCAGTCTAGATTAGTACAGCACAATATCAAAAATATATCGACTCATACACAAACGCAATAACCCTAACCATCTCCATAGGCCAATCCAAATTAGCATAATACATATAACATCAAGATATCAAAGGAAATAAGCCTAATCATCAAGTTAACTAACATATAACAACAATAATGTAATCATATAACATAATCATCAAAAACATATAACATAGGCATCAAGGTAATACTATGCATGACTAACCAATGCATGTACATAAGAATACATTGATTAGTTAGCATTTATCATACATATAAATACAATAACAAGAGAATGAAAATCATATAAGTAACCCTAATTCTTATAAAACCATTAACCAACATACTTGCATACCCACCATACAAACATGTATGATGATCTTCTCTTGTCCCGACATTCAGTGTTGCGGCTTCACTTTGATGATCTGCATCTACTAATCTATCTCAACCAACACATCAACATCATAACATACCAATAGCATCATGATGACCAAAAATTCCTAAAATAACCTCATGGACAACAACCTTAACCATGAAAATGCATCCATAACAACTTATAGACACTGACATGCATAAAAAAGGCATATACAACCGACATGCATTAATGACTAACGCATCCCAACAACAAAATCATCAACTTCCACATGGAAAAACAACTATAACAATGAATACCACCATGCATACATAACAAGAACATAGACTAAAAGCATAAATAACACATATGCAATGGACGTGTATGCATGACAAACAAATTCCACCCTGTAATGTTCCTACTTAGCCTTAGCTAAGAGGAAACATTCAATTTTGATTTATTTTATGTTTTATGAATAAATGAATAAAGAAGGACATGTAAAACTTCTAAAAAGTCTGGATAAATCAATGCCATTGTGAACAAATACAAATCAGGGCTATGTAAATAATCACTTGCAGGTGTGAAAGAGGTTTGAGCCAAAGATTGTGTCCACCTTGACCAAATCAACTGCGTTGTCTAGGTTCATTGCATCTCCAAAAGGGACTGTGCAGTTCTAGAAGGGAGCCTCTAATGTGAAGAGGGCTAACTCATCAAATGGTTTTAGGGTTTGCAAGAGCTTTCTCATGTTATAAAAAAGGAGGAGAAGACACATGAAGAGGTTGTTGATAGATCATATTTCTGAAGTATTTGCCTGCTTAGACAAATACCATTCTCTGCTATTTAGTGGAGGATTGTGATTGAAATTCCTGTTTAGGGGTTTCATCTCTTCCCTTGAGGATCATTGGAGGATTTCTTTGCTAAAGTGAGCCACTATCTGGTTTGAGACCAAGATCTATTTTCATGAGCAGCGCTGTCCCATTGAGGTTTTTGCAGCTGCTATCATTTGTAGCAAGTGGTGTTCTAGATCTACTTAGATATAGCTTGTTTTGAGAGGCTTTTTCTGTTGGAGTGTGTTCTTCAGCCTCTAAAGAGAGATTCTATCCATATTTTGTATCAGATCTGTAATTTTATTCAATTTTATTCAGTCTCCTTCACCCTCTGCGCAGTTTCTGCTCAATACTTCATTATTTTGTGAGAGGGTTTTCTTATTTCAGTTTGCCATCAGATTGGAGGAAGATCTCTTGGTGTTAGGCTTGCCTTCCCTTGGTGATCCATGGATTGGGTTGCTAATCCATGTCTCTATAGATCTGATCTCTTTCAGCAATAAAATTTATCTTCAGAAATTTATGGGTTTTCTGCAGCACTACAATTTGTAATTCAGATCTACAACTTATTATGCAATATTCTGATGTAATTCCAATTGGATCTTGTTCTTTAAGTCTTATAGTTTCCAGATCTATATTAGATCTGATTTTTTATCCATATATATCTCATAGGTCTAAAATGTAATGTACAATAGCTGAACCATCTGAAAAATAACGTTGTCTATGTATTTCTGCAGTTTATTCCTAGTTGCAGCTCTAATTTCTGAAGGGATTTTTCCCTAGTTATCTTTGTAATATGTTGTAGAGGAAATAAGCTCAAATATAAATCTTATTTAATATTATATCTCTGAAGTATCAGATCTTTGTCTGTCCTCCTCTGAGTTTCAGTCAAAACTACGAAATTCTAGTTGCTGGGGTTTTCATGTTGCAACAACCTTTCTCTTTGGCTGATTGCTTAAACTGATTTTTTTTCAGCTTAAATTATATATATAATTCATATACAACATAAGTGAGGGGATCCCAGCCCTAATCTGCATTATTATTTCTCATATTTTCTTATAAAACGTTTTCATTGAAGACCTTGTTGAGATTCCTGAAAGGGATTATTCCAAGTTCTATAGGTAGAGTCTACAGTTGGCCAGGTAGCCTCTATTTCTCACCCTCTTTTTAGAGGTGACATAACCATTAAATTCCTCTATATTCCATCTCTGAAATAGAATCTTGAGAATCCCCAAAAAGGATCATTATAGTGGTATCAGAGCTCCACTCTTGGCACAACCTGTGCTAGCATTGGAGCCTCAGTCATGCTGCATTCTGAAGATGAAGATCCTCTTTCTGAGAAGGAGAGAAGATACCATAATAGAATTTATAGAAAGTATGACTATACTAATTTTTACCTTGACAAGGGTCAAGACAAGGGGAAAGCCCTGGAATTGGTGAATGATAAAGATAAGGAGGCAGAGGAGTTTGCAAAAACTCTATTGGAAGCTATGCAAGATCTATCCAAGGAGATAAAGGATATGAGGATAGATAGAATGAGGGAGTCCCTTGGGAGATTCCATCAAGGAGAAAGTTCTGAAATGTCTCAGTTTGGGACTGGTCAACCTGTGAGCTTGCCTCAAGTTCCACAGATCTCACAACGCTCTACAATGTCTACATTCTTCACTGTAAAAAATGAAGGGCTGCAAGAGACAACCTCTTTGGAAGGCTTGTCGAGGCATAAAAAGGTATCTTTTTAACACCTATTTATCTCACATTAATTATCAATCCGGGAGCGACTTTTTATTTCAAGAGTGTACTCTGTCTGAGGCTGCAATTCATCCAAGAGCAATGTTGTGAAGATGTAGTACAGAATAACAAATACAAAAGTAACAAATGCTTGTAAAGAAACCTAATTACAGTGACATGAATGGAAAGATTAAACTACATCAATCTTGTAAAACATCGATCAGGGATGCAGTAGCAGTAACTCTTTCCCTTAGAAATCGATGCAAGATAACCAATCTGGGGACTTGGAGCAATAAGCTCTATCCTCTACAGTTGGAGATCTTAAAGCAGTCGAAACAAAAGAAAATTCAATGAAAGAAATTTAAAGGAAACGAAAGCTGGAAAGGAACAACAACATGTAACTATAACTCATCTATTTGCTAATCAAAGACTATGCATAAACAATGAACAGAAATGGAACAGCAACTCAAATCAGATACAAGTCAGCGAAGCTTTATAATAACAGCAAGATAATCGAACAGTGAATCGTGCTTCTTGTAAAGAAGGAAATAGCAATGACTGTATTTGATATAACAACAGTAAACCAATTCTGTAATTGAAACAAACATTAAACACACTTTACACAACAGAAATAAGAATTAGAAATACAAATAGCAGAACGATTCCACCAGGGCCGGGCCCTCAACCATCGGTGAAACGCTGTTGCGCTTTACTCCAGCGTTTGAGAAATGGAATGAGAACAAAATATTTTATTAATTAGGCATGAATAATGTTTACAAAAAGCTCGTACTCTCTTAACAAGAGTCGATGCACAATTCTGCAAATTACAACAAAAAATCTCCTCCAATAGCAATACATGTTTCTCCTTTTATAATCAGAAGGAGGAGAAATTAAATAGCAAGTATGATCTCCCATAACAATATTGGATTGTTCCCAAAAACTTGATCAACCAGAAAATACATTTCCAACAATCTTTCAACAAGAGCAAGGCGAATTTGGCTTTGCAACTAAGATTTGGAGGATGGCCGCAACAACAAATCTGAGAAAATCGTGCTCAAAGAACCCTGCGTTTCTCTCAATACAGGCCGAATTTGGGAAAACCGTTCTGTTTTAAGTTAATTGGGCCCGTTCTGGACAAAACCCATGTTCCGTATTTTCTAGATTCTTCTTCATTTTCTCAGAATATCAACCGCAAAAATGTCACTTATTATTCCAGCGAATTTCTGAGTTGGAATATTTCATGATGATTTGGAAATCAAATCTGCAGTCTGGAAAATATCTTGGAGGCTAAAATGGTGAGTGATATTAATAAACTATCATTGATAAAATTATGCATAATAATCATCAATTTATTAAAAATAAAGGAGAATAAATAATATTCATCCATAAAAGCATAAATCATTATAAAATGGATTTATATGATAAATTATAATAAATGACATGATAAAGAAGAGTGAAAATGGATGAAATAAGTGTTAAGAAGTGGTTGTATTCACAGCCCAAAAAGGCTCCTTTGTATAATATGACTCACAAAGTCAAAGGTTCAAGGATAACTTGAGCTTTCAAGACTTATGCCATCTCAAGGACCGGATAAGGCCATGGCAATAGTATAGAGATGGAGGTTTCCTTCATGGGAGGCACCACACCATGGGCAGGTTCTTCTTGCCTAATTTTGATGGATCACCCTCTTGTTCTGCTAAAGCATGGGTGGAGAAGTTGGACATCTATTTCCAGCTGAATAAAGTGCCTGAAGCAGAAGCCATCAAGATTGTTGAGCTGCATTTTGAGGGAGAAGCCCACAACTGGTGGTTTCATGGACTTTCTACATTGGGGCACAAAAATGTGTCCACTTATACTGATTTCACTAGGATACTAGTGGATATATTTGATCGGAAAGATCCGGAGGCCCCTTTCATAAGCTTGGAAAAGCTTAAACAGATAGGAGATGCTGAGGCCTATATCTCTGAATTCCTGAGGTTGTATGTAATGGTTCCTGATCTTTCAGTAGCAAGGAGAGTCTATATTTTCATTGATGGCCTAGAAGAACCTTTGCATGGGTTTGTTAAGTCTACCAAGCCCATCACTGTGCATGATTCCATTGAAAGAACTAGAGATCTCTAAGATGCCTTGCCAAGGGCAAAGGCAACCTTCCCAAGCAAAGCCACTCACTCTTCCAAGGGAAAGGAGGGGAAAGCTACTACACCCAAGCAGAGCTCACTGAAGAAGCTCCTTGACAATGATCTCTGGATGGAATTGAGGAAGAAGAAATCATGTTTCACTTGTCAAGAGCCATGGGTACCGGGACATAGATGTGCTGCTGGAAGAGCACACTATATTGAAGTCTTCTCTGATTGTGAGGAGGAAAAGGGAAATGATGGACCTAGGAGAGGTCATAGCGCTGGTGATGATGAGGAGGAGGATCCATCATCATTTAGAGAATAAGAAGGAGCATTTGCTCCAACCATTGGGACTCTTGCTTCTTTGAGAGGAGTGCCCAAGTATTTGACTCTTAGAGTGCAAGGTTCAGTAATGAACCAAAGAGTATCTATTCTGATTGACAGTGGGGCAACCCACAAATTTATTGATGCTCACTTTTTGCAGAGGAGAGGGATCCCTAATGATAGTTTTGATGGGTTCTCTGTTTTGGTTTCGAGAGATATAACAATGCAGTGCATGCAGTATGTTCCATCACTTACTGTGACTATGGGGACCTACACTTTGGAGGACCATTTCTTTGTAGTGGATATACCAGACACCAACATCATCTTGGGTGTCCAGTGGTTGATTACTTTGGGAAAAGTCACCACTGATTGGAAGGCCTTGCAGATGGAATGGGTGGATTTGAAGAGTGGGAAACAACAAACCATTCAAGGCATGTACACCTACCCTTCACTTGATGTTTCCACCCACACAACAAAGATGGAATTGCGCAGTGGAGGCAGGGACCTCAAAATTACTTCTCTCATTTTTATGAGAATGCTGCAAGGAACATTCTTACATCATGGCAAGCCACTTGGGGTGCCATTAGATTCTGTGGGGCAAGCCTCACCAAGTGCTGAAACAATGGAAGAAAGAGTCATAGCGCTGTGGGAGGAAGCAAAGGGGAGATTCAGACTTCCCACAAAAATTTTTGGCATGCATAGTGCCAAAGAAACAAGCAGCAACAAGGCAAGCACCACCATAGATGCATCAACAGCGCTGTCTTTGTTGAGAAGTGTAGATCCATATTGAAGGTCTCAACTCCTTTTGGAGTACTCCAAAGATCTGCACATCGAGCTGATATTAGATGGCATGAAGTAGGGAGGAGGCTATTTGGTCCATGAAGGGTTCATCTATCATCTTGGTAAATTATTCTTGTCTCAAGCCTCCAAGCTTAAGCAAGAGATACTACAAGGAGCACACAAAGAGTTCCTTTCCAACTAAATGCAGTCAACAAAAATCTACTCCCTAATCTTGAAGATTTTTGATTGGGAGGGTATGGAGGAAGAACTACATCAGCATTATGATTGGGAGGAACTACATCAACACTTACAAGAGTGCAATATTTATGTGGAGATGGGGCAGCCAAGGGATCCTATGCAAGAGACATTTCAGCCATCTCTTTCTTCTCTTAAAAGAGGAGACAAGCCCATGCCTAACTCTATGTGTATGGGAGACTTGTATGGTAAGGAATATGATCTAGTGGAGAAAGTTTATTTTTCTAATTTGGCACACTCTCTTACCATATGTATGCAGGCCATGGCACCTACAAGGAGTAATATTACATGCAGATCTCATGGCAATGATGAGGCCAATAAAAATTCCAAAGTTGGCCACTCCCTTGAGGTGAAAGGGGAGATTATTTATCATGATGGGTGTTCCCAAAGGCACCTAATGAGGGCTTCACTTTCAGCCATGTCAAAGTGACCCATGCAGTAAATATGTGGTGGAGGTACTATTAGCCACCTATAAAATTTGTTATAGAAAAAGGTGGCTAAGACTTTTTTGAGCCTTCAAAGAACAAATTTCATTACTAAAAATTGTTGGTTCTTGAAGACTCTTGAAGACCTCATGCCTCTGTCCTAAATCTTCATTGCTATTTCCATTTTTTACTCAGAAAATTCTGCTGATTCCAAGAGAAACTGATGTAAGAACCACCATTTTTCCCCTCCCCCTCTTCCAGACTTACCTTCATTTTCTCCCTTTTTTCTCCATAAAATCCCCTTGTTTTCATGATTTCTTCTTTTCCCTTCATGGAAATCATTCTTACAAAGTTAAGGACTCACTCTTTAACCTTACCGAAACCCTCAAATCCTTTAAAAACCTTAAAATTTTTCATAAAAAATACATGTTTTTTACATAAGGCTTTAGCCCCTTTGGCTAAATACCCCTAACCACTTACCCACATGTGCCCTTGTCATAAAAACCAAGCGCTGAACCCATATAGCGCTAATCGCATCGGAAAATTTCGACGATGCGCAAGTCCTGTGTTCCTTTTAAAAACCTGATGCAATCAACTCTTTTATATAAACCTTCCTGATCGCATCGCAAAAACTCAGCGCACCAGTTTGTTTTGACATCTTCCGAATTTCCGATGGCGATTAAGCCATGTGCTTTTATCCTCCGATCATATTATTTTTTATATCTAATCCATGGGCTCGCCGCCCGTACTTAAACTTGTAAATAATCCATCTCGATCCTCTTTTCCTTTGTAAAACCAAAAAACCCACTTTTCCAAAGTTTTGGTTTAAAAACCAAAATCACGTGTTAATATTTAAATGGGTTGATTGAAAAGACCCAATCGCGCAATCGCAATCGGAGAAGGTTCAAAGGGTTGATCGAAAAGACCCGCATCAAAAGTTTCGATGTGATTAGGTCTTATATATGTTAAACTCCCCCCCCCCCACCACTATTCCATATGACTTATGCCTGAGATCGAGTGTTGAAGTCCCAAGCGCTGAAATCGCATCGCAAGTTTTCAGAATGAGTTGATCAAAAATACCCAACCTTCCGATTGCGATAGGCCCTTTTTTATAAAACCCCGGGCCCATCACGATTCATACATCCGAAGGCCCCGCAGTCGGGCACCAGACCTTTTTTATATTTTTATTGCTGCCCCCCCCCCCCCCCCGATCCATAAAAAACATTTTTTTTATTTAAAAACTTTGGGTTTTATTTATTATAAAGGTTTCCGCCAGTATGTGTTTTAAACACGATCTCCGTCGTTGATCAGTAAGCCGATCTAACGACCAGCGCTCAATCACATCCTAGCACTCAATCGCATCGTAAAATTAAATCAAATACATTTGTTTTGCTCCCCCGATTGGCCATACCCCGATTCGTTCTCCACCGTTGATCTACTCCTTAGATCAACGGTCTGCGCTAACTCGCATCGCAAATCTCTATCGCATGCGTTCATTTATTCCGCCGATTTCCCATCCCCTTATTTATTCTCCACCGTCGATCTAATCTGTAGATCGACAGCCTACGCTTCATCACATCGCATGATTCAATCGCTCCATTCACTCCCTAACCCCCGATTGCGACCTGCCGATTGAATCTGGACCATCCACGTGTCCGGATCGGACGATCCAAAATCATTCTCCTTTATTCTTCTCCCGCTCTCCTTTTTTCCTTTCTGCACAAATCTCCACCGTTGGATGCTTTCATCCAACGACCACGCTTCTCCCCGATGCCTCCAATGCAGTTTAACCTATTTCCGCAGGATTTCATAAACTTTTTTTTGTTTTGCAGGTTCTGAAGGTTTCTTCCATATTACAAAGAAAAAGAAAGCCAAAGGTCCCGATCTTTCGGCCTTTGGTTATCAAAGGGACTAAAGGATTCTGCTTCACATTTTATTCAACGCTCCATGAGTGCCGATACCCTAAAGAGCCCTGCATGACCCTGCACATCGATAAGACATTGTTTTATTCAAAGCACAGTTAAAGAGTATAAGTTTTGAATAACAGAGCGCAGCAGAGAAGAAGATTAAAGACAGATCTGGGGAATTACGAATAAGAATAATTATCAAAATCCTATTCCCTGTATTAACACACAATTAAAGGGACATCATAAGTGTTTAGCAAACAGAAAGGCCTCCACTGTCACATTTGAGGCAAATTGATTCCTCTCGGCTACCACAGGGCCACCTGTTGCCTCAAACCATTCAAACAGAGGCCAAAGTTATTGATTAAGAAAATATCTGCCTCACATCTCAGCCATGCAATTAATTCTGCAAAGGAATAAAAGCAAAAATATCTGCAGAGTTACTCCAACGTAATGCAGAGCCTCAAAGTCAACATAAATCTCCCACCGAGCTTAAATCTTAATTGTAAAACAGATAATACAGTGAAACACCTGTAAACTTCTTCATCGAGCCCCTCAAAAGGCCGAGAAGTCTTGAATCTATATTAATTTCCTTAAGAGATCTTTTATCAGATCTCACCTCCTCATTCTTCTATAAATACTTCTGTAGAAGATGAGTAATTTTTTATTGTTGTTTTGATCACAAGTTGTAATACTGAAACTCTTTGAAATAAATATATAGTCTGTTGAAGTTGAAGAAGAAATTTAAGTCTTGGAGGTCTTGATGATGTTGTTGCATGCTTGTTCCTGAGAAGGCTCTATCATTGGATCCATGAGCTTGGCTGTTGGTGAAGTATTCTGAATTGTTTTATGTTTTCCCCTGTTTTCATTATGTTCCATAATTTCTTTACTACAGTAGGTTGAAATTTTTTGGCTAAGAAATGACTCTTGGAAGCACCTTAGGCCTGTTCATCCTTCACTGTTTTATGTTTTCTTCTGCTGAAGTATTTTAGAGGATTTAATCTTTCTCTTCAGTCTTCATGCTCGTTTATTTCCTTAATAGTTTCGAATAGTTGGTTTCAGCATGATTTATGGTTCTCCCTGCTTGTCTACTGCCACTTAAAAATTGTTATTGAAGTCTCCCTTGAAGTTCTTTGCTTACAGTGAATCAAAGAGGTCTGTTTCGATCTTGCCCTTTGTCCTCACTTAAACAGTTGGCTTAAAGGTCGTTATAATTATGATCATAGATGTTTTTAGGTGTTCCCTCTTCTATGACTTTAATTATCAGTGAATCTTTTATGTTTTCTAAGTCATTTGAAATAAAATCTTTGGGGAAATAGGGTGTTCCCCGAATCTTAGATTTCATTTTAAAAGTTGTTTTGAAATTATTATTTGCTTAAAGCTGTGATTTGTAGAATTTAAGGTTAGCCCTGTCTATCAAATAGCTCTTTATTGTTCAAATTATGCTTTCAAACTCCCTTTGTTGAGAATTAAACCTCTCTTTCCAAATCATTAATGTTCATCTCATTTCCAAAACAAAAGGATCCTGTGGCCAAGTTAGATTTGCCCTTTGATATCCCATATCCATTGCTGAGTTTGTTATGACCTTTTCTTGACTCCATTGCCCAATGAATCAGATGTTTCTCCATTCTGTGTATCTTTCCTAGACCTTTCATGTTCTGTTGTATCAATTCCATCCAACCAAACAAACAAACAAACACCCGCACTTAATAATTAGTCTAAAACCAATACTCAAAGCACACAAGATAAACCTTTGCAAACAAACTTTTGAGAGATCCCTCTCTGAGAGCAGGAGGACTAGATCCTGTAACTTTAAAGATTGGTTCTGATGTTGCCTTGTCTTTTTATTTGCCAAACTATCAAAACACGGGACACCAACATACTGGCGTTCACGGTGGGACACTGAGTAAAATCTTCAAAAAACAAAACACTCACTGTCTAGCATAACATAAGTAACCTTCTTCAATCACTACCAAGCATAATGGTAATCATGATAGGACTTAATTTAATCAGTGACAAACTAAGTAACCCTTAGGATTCTCATTAAACCTTATCAAACCTTGAAGGAAGAAGTTACCAAGCCATAAGAGTGAACTCTGTATGTTTTGACACCCTAGCTAAGTGCTAAGTCAGATTTAGGACACTCTCATAACCTGCAAGATCATTAAACTCAGAAAAACCCAAAACATCTCAGTTTGGCTTCATAATAAACTTGGTGGTGGACCATAAAACCTTTTACCTCCAAAAGAGTTAAAAAAATTCCACCTGGCGACTCCACAATCCTAAAAAACAGACCTTAAGACTCCACTGGGAAGACCCCAAGTCTTAATAGCATCATACAAACTCAGCTAGAAGGCTTTAAGATTAAAATTTTCCTTCTCCTGAAAAGATCAGTTAGCCTCTTAAAGATTGTCATATTTGGTTAAACTTTTCTTTTTTAACTAGGTCTGAAAAACATAGCATAGTGGCTCCTAGAAAGATTCATACTAGAGCCTACCCTGACCCAAACCCACCGGAAGTAGTTGAAAACCCTGAAAATATCCTTAGGAAGTCTCCTAATATTAAATTATCAACTATTTTCAGATCGCCCGTGAGAGCTAATTCAGTTCCTGAAAATCTTTCAGCTCCACGAAAATCTCAAGTTGACTTAGTAAATCCATTTAGAACTAGGTCTCTTTGTGATTTAGATCAGTTAGATTCTGAGTCTTCACTATCATCTCCTGAAACAAGTGAACCTCTTGGTAGCAGAGAAACAATTCCTCCTGATCCATCCAAGATCAGCTCAGCAGTCTATTCCTGGTCCATCCACTTCTGCTCACCCTACATCCACTGTTCAAACCACAACATTTCAGCCCACTGTTCCTATTGTTAATCCACTCCTTGTGAATCTACCTCCACCACATATCATGGCAGCATGGTATGCTCTGTTAGTCCTTCCTGTACCATTAGTCAACCTTCCACAGGACTATCAGTCCAAAATTCCATTATATGATGCTAGCAATGCTACAATTGCATCACAACATGTGGATAAGATGAATGACTACTTTGACAGAAATGAAATTGATGATGATTATGTCAAGCTTAGGTTATTTTCTCAAAGCTTAGGGGGAGAAGCAAGCAAATGGTTCAAAGGCCTAGCCCCCCATAGTATTAATTATCTCCAAGCCTTCCATCAAACGTTCTTAAACAAATGGGAAGTACAGAAAAATCCTCTCCAAGTCCTCTCGGACTACAAGAACCTCCATAGAAATGTTGGGGAAAGTGTGCAAGCTTACTGCACTAGATTCAATAATGTTTATAATGCACTATCCCCAGAACTAAAACCTCAATAGGGCTCAGCTTTAAACAAGTTTCCTGAAGGATTTGACTCTGACATGACCTATCAGCTGAGAGAAAGAGATTTTGCAACTCTTGAAGAGATGCAAAAGGGTGATCTTTCTGTGGAAGTCAACTTAATGGAGAAGAGAGAAAGAATGAAAACTGAGAAGAGAGTATCTTTTAGAGAGGAATCCACTCCTTCTACTTCTAGCTCAAAGATGGAAAGGATGTTGGAAGAAATGATGAAAGAGATGAGCATAATTAAGAAAGCACAAGCAAATCAAAACCAAACTGCTCCTCAAAATAGAAACCGGAATTTTAGAAGAAACTAGCCTCCAAACAGACCCAGGGAAGATGATCAGCGGATCGCTCCTCCTTTTCATCAGAACTATGTAGATCAATATGAGGAAGATAGGGAGTTGGAAAGGTTGGAAGAATCTCATGTAAACTTGATTGAATCAGACAATGAAGATGATGTTTTCCTCACCGAGGAATAACAAGATCTCTTCTCTTATGATCAAAATACAAACAACTATGAAGATTCTGATGACTATAGATTAGGTTTTGAAAACGCAATAATGGAGGTACACAAGCAGTATGATCTTAGGAGCAAGGGAAGCACAGATAAATCAAAAGATAAGAACACTAATGTTGCTGTCAAGAAAAACACAGAAAACCAGCCCAAAAAGACAGCAGAGAAAACCAACATTTTGGCTAAAAAACCAGACTTAAACAAAGATAAAGGTGTCCAGCCAAAGGTTGAACAAAGTACCCCTAGCACTTCGGCTAGTGGTCCTAGTAAAACTATCCCAATTAACAGTCCAAACAAGGTTCAGCAAATCAAAGTTGCTGAAAAGAATTCAATTGAAAAAATAGATGTAAATACAAACAATTCAATTATTCCTTTCAGCCTTGAGGGAGAGATCGCTAAGATAAAAATTACCATCCCCTTAGCTGAACTAGTAACCCAAGAAGTGTACAAAAACCAAGTTTTGACAGCTTTGAACTTAGGAAGTGATACAGACACTTTAAACTTGACAGATGACAAACCTGAGTTGTTGTTTGGTCCAGAAGTTGAAGGAAAATATCAAGAAGGGGTTGTCCCTCCCTTATATGTTAGCTTGAACATACACGAGAAAATTTTACACAATGCCATGTTAGATTCAGGAGCTTCACACAATCTAATGCCCAAGGTGGTAATGGAAAGCTTAGGCTTAGAGATTACTAAACCATACAAAGATTTGTATTCTTTTGACTCAAGCCGAGTCAAATGTTTGGGTTTAATCAAATATTTATGTGTTAGTCTAGCTCAGATCCCTGTTAAGAGTCTAGTTATGGACATAGTTGTAGTTGACATTCCCCCTAAGTATGGCATGCTCTTATCAAGATCTTGGGGAGCCAAACTTCAGGGAAGCCTTCAAATGGACATGTCTTATGCCACCATCCCTGTTTTTAACCAAAATAGAAGACTATACAGGGAATCTCACACGAAATACATGGTGAGTAACCTAGACAAACCGAACAATACTCCAATCTATTCTACCCATTCAAGTTTAGATTCCTTTATCTTATATAACGAAGATGAAATTACTCAACAAGATAAAGAGAACATAGACCCAACTGTTTCACCAGAAGAATCGAAACTTCTCTCGAATCAACTTCAAAACATCGACAATCAACAGCAACAAGAAAATGAAAATAGGAATGACATACTTTGGACCCTAAAATTTGATGGATCTTGTAATAAAACAAGTGCAGGAGTAGACATATGGATCCAAAATATGAATCATATTTTTTCATACAAATTAAATTTCCCATGCACTATCAATATCGCTGAGTATGAAGCACTTCTCCTAGGTTTACAATTTCTCAAACAATTAGAAGCCCAAAAGATAATGATATTAGGAGATTCTGAACTTATCATAAAACAAATTAAAGGAGAATACTCAGCCAGAAATCCGAGGCTTAGGGAATATCGGAACGCTGCCCTCAATTTATTGAAAACCTTTGAAAAATATAAACTTATTTTCATTCCTAGAGCGTTTAACCATTTAGAAAATGAACTTGCTTTCAATGCCAGTAACTGTCAAATACCTGAGATAAATGAAAAACTTAGCGTAAAGTTAAAACATAGGCCTACAGTGCCTGATAACGAAGATCACTGGCAAGTGTTTGATTCTGACCAACACATAAACGATTTCTTAAAATCAGAAAACGATTTCACCATACCAACATTAAAATCTAGCCATAATGAAAACTTTCCATATATCGAAGAAATCCCAGAAGTTGAAATAACATACTCTATTGATATAAATCATTATGAGAATCCGTTTGAAGCAGAGTTAATTGACAAAGTAGACCAAAAAGAACTGGAAGTTTTAGAATGTAAAAATGGTTCAATTCAAAGAGGTCTTTCACCTTTGGAACACCTTTTCGACTTTAATGATGTAGCCAAAGAACCAAAAATGGAGCCTGTAGAAACAAACGTAGAATAACACAACATAGGCTCCCTAACAGAACCCAAGATGATTAAATTGTCCAGCACTCTTCCAACTCATATAAATTCTCGATACATTGATCTGCTTAAAGAGTTTAAAGATGTTTTTGCCTGGGCATACACAGATCTTAAGTCTTATGATACCAGCATCATTCAGCACAAGATTCCCCTGAAGGAAAATCAAAAGCCCTTCAAACAAAAACTAAGGAGAATAAACCCATTTTTATTACCTTTAGTTAAAGACGAAGTTGAAAAGATGCATGATGCTGGCATTATAGTACCAATTAGATTTTCAGAATGGGTATCAAACTTAGTTTCTGTTAGGAAAAAGACAGGGGAGATCAGACTTTGTATCGACTTCAGAAACTTAAACAGAGCATCCCTAAAATACAACTACCCATTGCCCAAGATGGATCATATACTCCAGAGGGTAGTTGGGTCAAAAAGGATATCACTCTTAGATGGGTTCTCGGGTTACAACCAGGTGTTAGTGCTCCCAAGTGATCAAATCAAAACTTCTTTTACCATGCCTTGGGGCACCTTTATGTATGTGAAAATGCCTTTCGGGTTAATGAATGCAGGGGCCACCTTCGAAAGGGCCATGGAAATAGCCTTTTCTGAAGATATTGGCTATTTCATAATTATTTACCTTGATGACATAACTGTCTTTTCAAAAACTGATGAAGAACATTTGACTCACTTAAGAAAAGTTTTTGAGAAGTGTAGGAAATTTGGCTTGTCATTGAATCCCAAGAAGACACTCTTTGGTCTCCAAGAAGGTAAAATTCTTGGTCACATAATTTCAGAAGAAGGAATCAAAATAGACCCTACAAGGATAGATGGCATATTGCAAATTAGCCATCCAAGAAGCCTCAAAGAATTACAATATTTCATTGGAAAGATTAATTTTTTGAGAAGGTTTATCCCCAACCTTGCTGAGCTATTAAAAAACATTACAAACATTCTTAAGAAAGATGTGGGTGTAAAATGGACTTTACCAGCTAAACAATCATTCGAACTGGTCAAACAAGATCTTACCCAAACACCAGTCCTGGTTAGTCCAGATTTTACCAAAGACTTTTACATCTTTTCTTATGCGTCTGAACATACAATAGCTACAGTTTTACTTCAAAAGAATTATTTGGGGCAAGAACAACCAATATCTTTCTTTAGTAGGGCCTTAAGAGATGCTCCTCTCAAATATAATATCATGGAGAAGCAAGCCTTAGCATTAGTGAAAGCATTAAAGGATTTTAGGGTCTACATTTTATGCTCTCACATAATTGCTTTTGTTCCACATACTGTTGTGAAGGACATTCTAAGTCAAGACCCTGATGGTAAAAGGGGAAAATGGATTGTAACTATTCTTGAATATGACTTAGAAATTAGGCCCACCAAACTAGTTAAAGGGCAAGGATTAGCAAAACTTATGGTTGAATATAACTTCCAAGCACTAGACATGAATATGGTAGATGTGTTGGAAGAAATAGAAGAATCTGATGCTCCTTTTATTGAAGAAACATTTCTAAACTCTCCTTGGTATGCTGACATTATTTATGTGCTTTTATATTTAAATACCCCTCCTTTTTTGTCCAAAACTAAAGCTATATTTTTGAAACAAAAGGCTTTGAGTTTTTGTATCTTAGATGGGGTATTATATTGGAAAAATGTTGTCGGAATTTTTCTTAAATGTTTACTTGAAGATGATGCATGAAAAATCATGCATGAGTTGCATGAAGGAGAATGTGGAGGACACCTCTACTGGAAGGCCACAGCAAACAAAATTTTTAGATCTGGTTACTATTGGCCTACCCTTTTCCCAGACACTCAAAAGTTGGTCATGTCTTGCCATAAGTGTCAAATCTTTGATGGCAAAATAAAACTCCTTCCCTTACCTTTACATCCTATCAGAGTTAGGCACCTTTTCAACAATGGGGGCTA
Organism: Pinus albicaulis; assembly: GCA_034641835.2. Lineage (NCBI taxonomy): Eukaryota > Viridiplantae > Streptophyta > Pinopsida > Pinales > Pinaceae > Pinus > Pinus albicaulis. The sequence goes on along the minus strand of CM076575.1, from coordinate 1,116,800,726 downwards.
GACTTCATTGGGAAAATTCATCCATCCTCCTTGGCTCAACATAAGTGGATCCTCACAGCCACTAACTTCTTTACCAAGTAGATAGAAGCTATACCCTCCAGAAATGCTAATGACTCTGTCATTATCAAGTTACTTGAAACAAATATCCTATCCAGATTTGGTTGTCCCAAAAAAATCATAACAGACAATGCTGCTGCTTTTAAATCTAATAATATGGTTGATTTCTATTACAAATACCACATAACCTTGGGCCATTCTACTGCTTACTATCCCCAAGGAAATGGATTAGCTGAATCCTCCAACAAGAGTCTCCTCAATATAATTAAAAAACTGTTGGAACAAAATCAGAAATAATGGCACAGTAAGTTGGTTCATGCCTTGTGAGCTGATAGGTTAACTACAAAGAAATCAATAAATATGTCCCCCTATCAGTTAGTTTATGGCATGGATGCAGTTTTTCCCACCTCATTAGGAGTTCCAGTCTTGAAACTCCTTCAAGAAGTGCAGATTGAAGAAAATGATATGCAGAGAAGGATCAACCAAACAATCCATTTATAGAAGAACAGAGAAGAAGTTTATGAGAGAACACTGTTAGTCCAAGAAAAAATGAAGAAGCTATTTGATAAGAGGACTAAGGAAAACAATTTCCAAATTGGAAACGTTGTTCTTAAATGGGATTCAAGAAGAGAGGAGAAGGGAAAACATGGCAAGTTTGAGAACTTGTGGAAAGGGCCATATATTATCCATGCTGAGAGGGGTCACAATGCATTTCTCTTGAAAGAATTGAATGGATAAGATCTATATGGAGGTCCTGTCAATGGCAGGATGCTCAAGCATTACTTATGCCAAGAATCTTAAGTTTCAAAGCATTTTATTTTTTCATTGTAAATATCATAGTCTCACCATTGCATTCAAAGTTAGAAAAATAAAAAATACAAAAACAAAGAAAGAAAGAAAAGAGGGCAGATTGTAAAAACAATAAAGGTACAGCCCCATACCAAAAAAGAGAAATAAATTCTGAAAGTGTGCAAGCTTAAATGCCACTACTAAAAAACACACTTCTAGTTAGTCAAACTACCTAATCTTGACTAATTAGCCTTTTAAATTTTCTGTTGATAGGATAGTGAATTCGATTTGCCAAAACTGTTTAATCTTGGCTTATCAGTAGATAGATTAGGATAGAAATTAAAGGTTCAAACATGTTCAAAATCTGAACCTAAGTTTCCAAAAGAGAGATGACTCAAATCTATTTTATTTTCTGAGTCAAAAAAGATGTAAATTTGGTTCTAATTAGCTCAAAATCTGAACCAGAAAGCAAGGAAGAAACAACTCACATAAGAGTAAAAACAGAGCTGTAAAAAGAGAAGGCCATGATGAGAAATTTTCAGATCTTAAGCCTTCCATTTTGTTTTAAATTTTCTACAAAATAAATGTCTATGTGCAGCTTGTTTTTATGCCATAGACCAGCATCAAGTTAGACTGTTTAATCCTGACTTGTCTGCTTTTAAATTTCTGTTGTAGAATTTAGAGAATAAAAAATCTGTTAGACTGTTTAATCCTAACAAATTGATAGAATAGGTAGAGCATCATATGGGCTCACCTGTTTAACCTGAGTCCATGGAGAAATAAGGAGTAGAAATAGATTAGATTTCATCCTTTCAAAAGAATAAAATGTTGTGAAAAAGAGTTTGCCAATCCAAGTGCACTCTGATGAAGAAAAAATGCTAGATCAGTAGGATTGGGTAGGTATAAAGTTTTTTTTGATGAAGGTCCATTGGTTTCGTAGCTGCTAATATGTTTTCAGAGAAGATCATCCTAGCAAAGGAAGAGCAGCCCAATGGATCAGGCACAAGTCAGCCTCCCAGAGAACAATGGATGAGGTAACTGATCAGCCTCCCAGAGAATGCAAGTCTGAAGTTCTTGATGCCTTCAAGAAGGCATCATCCCCAAGTGGAGCCACTATTAGCCACCTATAAAAAAATTTATAGCAAAAGTTGGCTAAGACTTTTTTGAGCCTTCAAAGAACAAATTTTATTACTAAAAATTGTTGGCTCTTGAATACTCTTGAAGGCCTCATGCCTCTGTCCTAAATCTTCATTGCTATTTCCATTTTTTACTCAGAAAATTTTGTTGATTCCAAGAGAAACTACTGTAAGAACCACCATTTTTCCCCTCCCCCTCTTCCAGACTTACCTTCATTTTCTCCCCTTTTTCTCCATAAAATCCCCTTGTTTTCATGATTTCTTCTTTTCACTTCATGGAAATCACTCTTAAAAATTTAAGGACTCACTCTTTAACCTTACCAAAACCCTCAAATCCTTTAAAAACCTTGAAAATTTTCATAAAAAATACATGTTTTTTACATAAGGCTTTATCCCCTTTGGCTAAAAACCCCTAACCACTTACCCACATGTGCCCTTGTCATAAAAACCAAGCGCTGAACCCATATAGCGCTAATCGCATCAGAAAATTTCGATGGTGCGCAAGTCCTGTGTTCCTTTTAAAAACCCGATGTGATCAACTCTTTTATATAAACCTTCCCGATCGCATCGTAAAAACTCAGCGCACCAGTTTGTTTTGACATCTTCCGAATTTCCGATGGCGATTAAGCCATGTGCTTTTATCGTCCGATCATATTATTTTTTATATTTAATCCATGGGCCCACCACCCGTACTTAAAACCTTGTAAATAATCCATCCCGATCCGCTTTTCCTTTGTAAAACCCAAAAACCCACTTTTCCAAAGTTTTAGTTTAAAAACCAAAATCACATGTTAATATTTAAATGGGTTGATTGAAAAGAGTCGATTGCACAATCGCAATCGGAGAAAGTTCAAAGGGTTGATCGAAAAGACCCGCATCAAAAGTTCCGATGCGATTAGGTCTTATATATGTTAAACTCCCCCCTCCCCCACCACTATTTCATATGACTTATTCCTGGGACCAAGTGTTGAAGTCCCAGTCGCTGAAATCACATCGCAAGTTTTCAGAATGGGTTGATAAAAAATACCCGACCTTCTGATTGTGATAGGCCCTTTTTTATAAAACCCTAGGCCCATCACGATTCATACATCTGAAGGCCCCACAGTCGGGCACCAGACCTTTTTTATATTTTTTCTTTCCGCCCCCCCGATCCATAAAAAACTTTTTTTTTTATTTAAAAACTTTGGGTTTTATTTATTATAAAGGTTTCTGCCAGTATGTGTTTTAAACACGATCTCCGTCCTTGATCAGTAACCCGATATAACGACCATCTCTCAATCGCATCCTAGCGCTCAATCGCATCGCAAAATTAAATCACATACATTTGTTTTGCTCCCCCGATTGGCCATACCCCGATTCGTTCTCCACCATTGATCTACTGCTTAGATCAACGGTCTGCGCTAACTCGCATCGCAAATCTCCATCGCATGCGTTCGTTTATTCCGCCGATTGCCCATCCCCCGATTTATTCTCCATCGTCGATCTAATCTGTAGATCGACGGCCTGCGCTTCATCGCATCGAATGATTCAATTGCTCCATTCGCTCCCTACCCCCAATTGCAACCTGTTGATTGAATCTAGACCGTCCACGTGTCTGGATCAGACGGTCCAAAATCGCTCTCCTTTATTCTTCTCCCGCTCTCCTTTTTTCCTATCTACGCAGATCTCCACCGTTGGATGCTTTCATCCAACGACCACGCTTCTCCCTGACACCTCCAACGCAGTTTAACCTATTTCCGTAGGATTTCATAACATTTTGTTTGTTTTGCAGGTTTCGAAGGTTTTTTCCATATTACAAAGAAAAAGAAAGCCAAAGGTCCTGATATTTCGGCCTTTGGTTATCAAAGGGACTAAAGGATTCCGCTTCACGTTTTATTCAACACTCCATGGGCACTGATACCCTAAAGAGCCCTGTGTGACCCTACACATCGATAAGACACTTTTTTATTCAAATCACAGTTAAAGAGTATAATTTTTGAAGAACAGAGCACAGCAGAGAAGAAGATTAAAGAGAGATCTGGGGAATTACGACTAAGAATAATTATCCAAAGCCTATTCCCTGGATTAACACACAATTAAAGGGACATCATAAGTGTTTAGTAGATAGAAAGGCCTCCACTGTCACATTTGAGGCGAATTTATTCCTCTCGGCTACCACAGGGCCACCTGTTGCCTCAAACCATTCAAACAGAGGCCAAAGTTATCGATTAAGAAAATATCTGCCTCACAGCTCATCCATGAAATTACTTCTGCAAAGGAATAAAAGAAAAAATATCTGCAGAGTTACTCCAACGTAATGCAAAGCCTCAAAGTCAACATAAAGCTCCCACCGAGCTTAAATCTTAATTGTAAAACAGTTAATACAATGAAACACCCGTAAACTTCTTCATCAAGCCCCTCAAAAGGCCGAGAAGTTTTGAATCTGTATTAATTTCCTTAAGAGATCTTTTATCAGATCTCAGCTCCTCATTCTTCTATAAATACTTCTGTAGAAGATGAGTAATTGTTGATTGTTGTTTTTTTCACAAGTTGTAATACTAAAACTCTTTGAAATAAATATATAGTCTGTTGAAGTTGAAGAATAAATTGAAGTCTTGGAGGTCTTGATGATGTTGTTGCATGCTTGTTCCTGAGAAGGCTCTATCATTGGATCCATGAGCTTGGCTGTTGGTGAAGTATTCTGAATTGTTTTATGTTTTCCCCTATTTTCATTATGTTCCATAATTTCTTTACTACAGTAGGTTGAAATTTTTTGGCTAATAAATGACTCTTGGAAGCACCTTAGGCCTGTTCATCCTTCACTGTTTTATGTTTTCTTCTGCTGAAGTATTTTAGAGGCTTTAATATTTCTCTTCAGTCTTCATGCTCGTTTATTTCCTTAATAGTTTCGAATAGTTGGTTTTAGCATGATTTATGGTTCTCCCTGCTTGTCTACTACCACTTAAAAATTGTTATTGAAGTCTCCCTTTGAAGTTCTTTGAATACAGTGAATCAAAGAGGTCTGTTTCGATATTGCCCTTTGTCCTCACTTAAACAGTTGGCTTAAAGGTAGTTATAATTATGATCATAGATGTTTTTAGGTGTTCCCTCTTCTATGACTTTAATTATCAGTGAATCTTTTATGTTTTCTAAGTCATTTGAAATAAAATCTTTGAGGAAATAGGGCGTTCCCCGAATCTTATATTTCATTTTAAAAGTTTTTTTGAAATTATTATTTGCTTAAAGCTGTGATTTGTAGAATTTAAGGTTAGCCCTGTCTATCAAAGAGCTCTTTATTGTTCAAATTATGCTTTCAAATTCTCTTTGTTGAGAATTAAACCCCTCTTTCCAAATCATTAATGTTCATCTCATTTCCAAAACAAAAGGATCTTGTGGCCAAGTTAGATTTTCCCTTTGATATCCCATATCCATTGATGAGTTTGTTATGACCTTTTCTTAACTCCATTTCCCAATGAATCAGATGTTTCTCCATTCTGTGTATCTTTCCTAGACCTTTCATGTTCTCTTGTATCAATTCCATCCAACCAAACAAACAAACAAACACCCGCACTTAATAACTAGTCTAAAACCAATACTCAAAGCACACAAGATAAACCTTTGCAAACAAACTTTTGAGAGATCCCTCTCTGAGAGCAGGAGGACTAGATCCTGTAACTCTAAAGATTGGTTTTGATGTTGCCTTGTCTTTTGATTTTCCAAACTATCAAAACATAGGACACCAACAGGTACCACCTATCACACTCATATCTACTCAAAACAAGGAGTGCACTGCACTGGTACCTTATGTGGGATTGTGATCCACCTCCTCAAGTGAAAATTTCAGTTTGCCTATGTGTGATTTTGCTTCCATACATAGATGACATATTGGTATTGTTCATGGGTTTGTATGGACAAAAAGTAGGTAGTGTATATGTACCACATGGGATGGAACTGTATCTTATACTTCATGATACATGTTTCAGATGTGACATTGCTTCACCCATGTATATTTCTGTTGAGTTTTACACTCTTGAAGGGGTAGACTATGCACCTATCATGTTAGCATTGGAGGAGCAATTTCTGATGTATTGCCTTGGTGAGCACTTAATCCATGGTGAGAGCTTAATTCTTGATGGTGCCATCAATGGATAAGGAGAAGAACTATAGCTCTTACCCTATCATTTTCTTGAGGAAAAGCAACATTTTGGATGGGAGGACGTTAATGTTCCTACTTAGCCTTAGCTAAGAGGAAACATTCAAATTTGATTTGTTTTATGTTTTATGAATAAATGAATAAAGGAGGACATGTAAAACTTCCAAAAAGTCTGAATAAATCAATGCCCATGTGAACAAAGACAAATCAGGGCTATGTAAATAATCACTTGCAAGTGTGAAAGAGGTTTGAGCCAAATATTGGGTCCACCTTGACCAAATCAATTGCACTGTCTAGGTTCATTGCATCTCCAAAATGGACTGCTCAATTCTAGAAGGGAGCCTCTAATGTGAAGAGGGCTAACTCATCAAAGGGGTTTAGGGTTTGCAAGAGATTTCTCATGTTATAAAAAGGAGGAGAAGACACATGAAGAGGTTGTTGATAGATCATATTTCTGAAGTATTTGTCTGCTTAGACAGATACCATTCTCTGCTGTTTAGTGGAGGATTGTGATTGGAATTCCTGTTTAGGGGTTTTATCTCTTCCCTTGAGGATCATTGGTGGAGTTCTTTGCTGAAGTGAGCCACTATCTGTTTTGAGACCAAGCTATATTTTCATGATCAGCGCTGTCCCATTGAGGTTTTTGCAGCTGCTATCATTTGTAGCAAGTGGTGTTCTAGATCTACTTAGATCTAGCTTGTTTTGAGAGGCTTTTTCTTTTGGAGTGTGTTCTTCAGCCTCCAAAGAGAAATTCTATCCATATTTTTTATCATATCTATAATTTCATTCAAGTTTATTCAGTCTCCTTCACCCTCTGCACAGTTTCTATTCAATACTACATTATTTTGTGAGAGGGTTTTCTTATTTCAGTTTGCCATCAGATTGGAGGAAGATCTCTTGGTGTTAGGCTTGCCTTCCCTTGGTGATACTTGGATTGGGTTGCTGATTCATGTCTCTATAGATCTGATCTCTTTCAGCAATAAAAGTTATCTTCAGAAATTTCTGGGTTTTCTGCAGCACTGCAGCACTGCAATTTGTAATTCAGATCTACAGCTTATTATGCAATATTTTGTTGTAATTCCAATTTGATCTTGTTCGTAACGTATTATAGTTTCCAGATATGTATTAGATCTGATGTTTTATCCATACATATTTCAGAGGTAGGAAATTCAATTTACAGCAGCTGAACCATCTGAAAAATAACGATGTCTATGTATTTCTACAGTTTATGCCTAGTTGCAGCTCTAATTTCTGAAGGGATTTTTCCCTAGTTCTCTTTGTAATCTATTGTAGAGGAAATAAGCTCAAATATAAATCTGATTTACTGTTATATATCTGAATTATCAGATATTTGGCTATCCTCCTCTGAGTTTTAGTCAAAACTGTGCAATTCTAGTTGTTGGGGTTTTCATGTTGCAACAGCCTTTCTCTTTGGCTGATTGCTAGCTAGTCTTGATTTTGGGAGATCTTTTTAATGTGCTTAAACTGATTTTTTTCAGCTGAAATTATATATATAAGTCATATAAAGCATAAATGAGGGGATCCCAGCCCTGATCTGCGTTATTCTTGCTCATATTTTCTTATACAGCATTTTCATTGAAGACCTTGTTGATATTCCTAAAAGGGATTATTCCAAGTTCTATAGGTAGAGTCTACAGTTGGACAGGTAGCCTCTGGTTCTCACACTCTTTTTAGAGGTGACATAACCAGTAAATTCCTCTATATTCCATCTCTGAAATAGAATCTTGAGAATCCCCAAAAAGGATCATTACACACCCATCCAGTCCAAGTGTTGAACCATGCTCCAATGCCACTTTGTAGTATCATATATCACCCAAGTAGAAATAAACCTTCTTTAATACCACTCTGTAACACCTTCCTCCCACATCTACCCATGTAAAGGTCCAACCAGGGTAAACATGTGACGAAGAGTTACTATGTATGATTCAACACCCTAAGTGCAGTTAAGGAAGTGGAACTGATGAACCAACACTTAAATACCTCCCTCACTTGCTAAAGGACTCTCGTGAGCTAATCTACCACTCCAGGTGCCCAAGCTTTGAGTCAGACTACCTTTTCATTGAAAAAACCCCTATTCTCTCTCGTGACATGGGCATGCATGAAACTGGGACCCTATAGTCACTCTCATAATTCCTACAAAGGAGAGACTACATACTTTTTTAACTAGTTCTGTTCAAGAGACTGCGATATTTAAGCCACCTTTTCAGGGCTAGGCTCCAAACCACTACCAAGAACTTGATGATACTTTCCAAGGAAATAAATGACACAAATAAAAAGCCTCTAACACAAAACTTGATCAAGGAATTGACCTAACCAATCCCAACCATGACAGTAATTTCGTCAAACATGTTACAAATATGAAATCTACATGTTTCAAAAACATATCTAAGCGTAGGGGTCTCATACTTATCTGAGAATCATCAAGAAGGATTGATGTCTTCTCACACTAGCGGCATTATCATCTATTAGTCATCCATTCATTATTGTTTCACATATTAATTAAAACATGATGAGAGTCATACATCATAGTTCTCGTAAAAGATGCTTATACTAGGAAGTAGCCAAAGATATATCAATGAGGAAATAACCATTAAATCCACATAACATCAATTACTTTTACTCATGAATATACCAATGGAAAATTAACTCTTATTAACATATGAAAATCCAACCAAGTCAAGTAATTCCACGTACCACCAGACCATAAAATAGGTTGAACCAAATATTTCTTTCATCGAGCCACCCCCATTCCATATACCAAGCATGAATGTGGGATCTCATGAAACACATGAAACACAACCAAAAAGGGCTTCCAGAGGAAAACCACCTCAATTCTCAACCATTTATTCCACCTAATGGCCGGACATTTCTAACTATCACCAGATCTGTCTATACCCAAGTTGTCTAGGGCTCCAAATTGTTTGTTCCAACCAAGGCTCCAAGACTAGTACCTCAACCCACAGTTGTTGTCGAGCTCCGGAGAATTTTTCCAACCAAGGATCCTGGACTAGTAACTCAACCCACCAAGGGCTCCTGAGCGTTTTTCCAACCAAGGCTCTGGGACTAGTAACTCCACTCAAGTTGTTATAGGGCTGTAGAGAATTTGTCCAACCAAGGCTCCAAGAACTAATAAATCAACCCACGGCCAAAGGAACATGAGAACCAACCATAATATGAAAGAAAAGACACCAACAACACCATGGATATCCAGGAAATGGAAAGGCTAGGAAAAATCGTTATCAATCCATGCAATCATCCATGTGAATGAGAGATCATAACAAGAAAAATACATGCATGTTCTAAGCATGCCAAAAATAGCAACGAAACCATACATGCAACTCGATACTAGCAAGGAAAACTCATTGTAGCTATTGATCTCGATGACCTCTTGTGATTTCCTACTTCTCCTTTTCCTTCTTGCTCAAAATACCAAGTATGTGATACTCCTCCAAGAGTTCTATGAGAAAACTCTAAGTGTCCAAGGGTATGAGAGAGAGAGAGAGACTGTAGAGAGATACACCATATAATTGACAAAATTCTAAGAAAAAATCTTCCCATTGATCCTCAGAAGCCCTTTTATCAATGAGGCCTCTACTTTCTTCATTTTCCATTATTTTCCTTCAATTTCCTCCTCACATGCAACCTATGACCTTTCGCCTTCCTTTTCTCCTAATTTCCATTATTTTTATAAATATAATTCCAATAAATTCCACTTTTCCTTTCCAAAGCCTTTGCCATTTCCTTTTCCAATTTCCTTAGCCATAATAAATGAAATGAACACCCTCTATGATTATGTTCCCATCATTAATCTTGGAATACATGTCCCATGACCTTGGCCTTATATTTTTTTTTACATGGATTTTTAACCAGGATTATTACACTTGGCCATGCATGGATAACATAGTGATCTTTTGAATTTCTTCAACGTGAATTAGGTATTTTTTGTCCATCCATAGAGAGCCATTATGAATTTTGCTGACAAGGAACTTAGTACGCCGCATAATTTCGCCTGAAGTTCCAAATACAATCAAAGCCCATAGTTTCATGATATTAGACCTATGAATGGTTGAAACTCAACCTTGATTTCTAAGAAAATATCACCAGAAAAATATGAGGTGGAATTCATAAATACTTTGGGATGAAGAGTTGGAAACAAGCCAGGTCTAATAAGTCATTATCTACCAGAGTTTTTTTCTCATACTTCCCTAGTATATACTTTATTGGCTCATTTTAGTTATCAGAGAAGTATAAAGGGATAGTTTTCTTAGTGGGGTGAACCATGAAGGAATATTGGTGATTGTAAATGAATTGTATAGGTGGACACTGACAGGATTTGGACACAAAGGGCTGAGATGTGGAAACCAAGGATAAATATTTAGGAAAGTATAAAACACAAATGAGAAATAATGATTCGATACCCAAAATTTATAGGATAACTTAGAAAATTATGATAATGGACTCAACCATTAGACATTAAGTCAGAAAACTCGAAAAAATCAAGGTCGATTCAGAAAATCATGGATTTAAAACACAAATCCCCAAGACATGAAGTAAATGACCAAAAATGAGGTGACATGAAAACAAAACATAACTAAAGGTACTTTAGTGAATTAAATCGGAAATAAAATCACCAAAATTTGACTATTATGGGGAAAAGAGTCGATAAATGAAAATGCTAACATTAATTGACGCAATGGCATAGATATGACTCATACCTCCATGAATACAATGGGTTTTGGTAAAGAGAAACTAAATAACATGAGCTATAACTGATGCAATTGAACTGACTAATTAAATGATGCAATTGAATCAATCTTAAACCTAAATTATGCTCCCAAACATAGATAAAACAAACAAAATGAGTTTAGTGGTCATAGTAGGGCTTTCCAACCAAGGAAAAGAATTGGATCAAGTTGTGTGAGCCTTACAACATGGAGCCTCTTATTTTTTCAACATTGAAAGAACCCAATCAATTCATTTATAATTTTCCATGGTGCTTGATATACTCACCATAATATAACAAAACATAATCTCCCATAGAAAAATACTTGTACTTGCTATGTCAATCATGCCAAGCTTTCTATCTCTCCTTCTCCATGCTCTTGTGAAAATCTGCTAGAAAATTTTTCTTGTCTAATTCCCATAGTTCTTGTAACGGGTCTGCAATGGACTCATCATTAGGCATTTTGGCAGCTCCTGAAATGAACATATTTGGAATAATAAACTCAACATGTACTACAAACTCTCTGCAAATACACCAGTTGAAAAGGAGTATATTTATGCAATCTTTTGAAAGTAATGTCATTGGATCATAATGTAGCAGGAAATTTCTCATCAAAATCATCCCTATTAGTGGATAATACTTTGGTGAGTCCCTTATCCAATATTTTATCGAAAGCTTCGATGGTCACATTGGCATGCAGATGATACAAGCTACTTTTGTGGTGCTAAATCAGTAACTCTCGCATCAAAGAAGCAACAATCTCATTAATGAAATGTGATCCCTTATCACTTTTCAGACTCCTTGGACAACCAAATCTTATAATAATATTTTCAAATATGAATCATATTGCATTACTAGAATTACAGTCTCTGATAATATTTTCTTCAGCCCAGTGTGTCAAATAATCAGTTACGTTGATGAATATAGCGAGCATGTGAATGTCACACAATAGATTTTATGGTCCCAATAATATCAAAAACCCATTTCTCAAAGGCTTGAAGAGATATTACTAGATGCAATGGAAGTTCATCTCGACGAGAAGGCCTTCCAACTCTCTGACATACATCAAAATTATTAGCATACTCCTTTTCATCTTTGAACAGAGTATACCACCATAGTCCAACTTGTAGCACTTTTCTTGTAGTTTCTTTTCATCCAACATGGCCACCCGCAACACCTCAATGGCATTCCCACAAAAAATCATCCCTCTCGTGGTTTATGATACATATGCTTAATATATGGTTATTTCCCATCTTGTACAACTAGCCTATAATCAACTGGTAAAATATTTCCTGCACCACCAAATGCTTAAGTTTGCATTGTAGAATAATCATCTAGATACTTACTGGTTGCCAAGAATAGTGCAATGTCTTCAATATATTCTAGTGCAGCCTCAATTCTAAACAGATCAGCATCAGGTGATTTTTCATCAAATTATCCTCCCATTTCCCCAAAATCCAAGTGGGAAAGGTGAGCTTCACTAGGATGTGTTAGAATGGCACCTAGAGAAATGCTAGATGCATCAATGTGTGCATGGAATTGTTTATTCCAATACAAATAGACTAAAATTGGGGCACTTGCAAGCTTCTCTTTTAAAGTATCAAAGGCAACATCACATTCAATATTTCATATCAAGTGTTCAACCTTCTTCAGGATCTTCTCCAATGGTGTAGTAATTAGAGCATAGTTGTGGATAACTCTTTGATAGTAACCTGCAATATTGTCTACTACTTCATCGTTGAACCAAGTGGGAAATAGATCATGAACACAAGCATTTTTATAAATTCGATAGTCTACATAGAGTCTAATATCATCTCAATCCTTATTATTTTGAATAATAATTGAACTAATCCATTCAATTTCTCTTTTAACTTATTACTTGATTTTTGGATTCAGACGACATGATCAATGCTTTACTAGTCTTGCATCAAGTTTCAAGACAATATTCATTTCTCCAAAATCTCCTTTTATGCCTTTAAGTTATGAAACTAAAGTAGGGAATAAATGCTCATACTCCTTCAATGAATCAAATATTTACTTTATAGTTTGTTCGTCCCAATAATCACCAATTAAAGCCAACTTGGGTTTGTCTTCAGTTCCAATATGTGATTGCACAAATTTAATGGTTTCAGATGTGGAGAATATTTGATAGGATCGTCCTTAATATTTATTTAGCCTTGATGTTCCTTGAAGGATAAATGCCTTAGTTCCTCCAAATAAACCTCTTAAGGTTCTTTATTAATTTTATCGCAAGCAACAACTTCTTGGAACCTTGACTCATATAGAATCCCACATCTTACAATGTTGTTGAATTCAAAAAAATTATTTCTAATATGGAATAATACCCTCTTAATTTCTTTCAAGGATTCAACTAGTTGCACATCCTCGTCTGAGAAGGAAAATTCATGCTCCTTCACTTGTTAAGAAACAATGATGTTTTGGACTTGTATTGATAGCTGGGATATTGATTTCCGTTTTGGTGTAAACTTGACCGCAGAGTATGTGTTATAAACTCATGTCAAGTATGGGATGCTTGGGTCATAATTGGTCAAGTAATAGAGCATGTAATTTAAAAAATACTATACTACAGGTTTACAGAGGATGCAGGTGTCGGCTCGTCGCTTGTGGCTCTAAAGAACAAAGGTGAAGGAGAAGGAAGGGTGACATGTAAGGACACTTGTGGTGCAGATAATGTACATGAAAATTGCAGATTATGTTCATGATTTTGGAGGACCAAAAGCTCCTCGGTGGGGAGGAATGATCCAGGTGTGATCTGAAAATGGAAGTACTTGAAAATGTGGGCAAGGTATCCATTTCCATTAATTAAATGTGTGCATAATTCTCCATGTCTAGCTGATTAAACAACTACTTAGATCTATTCTAAAGATTGAATGTAAGGGAATTTACTGAATATGTCACCTTTGATAAAGGATGAGATCCAGAGGCTACCTGTCCCTTTACAGACTCTGTCTTTAGAACTTGTAGAAGTTAACACTCACAATTTCCATCAGATTATATGTGAAAACTGTTATTCATGTCTTGCAATTGAAACAAAGTGTTTATGGAAACTGTATAAGAGTTTATATGTGAAGGCAAGTTAATTTAATTTTTTGTTTAACATATTAAATTAGAAATGTTCAGCAAGATAACTTCAGCATAACATGACACAGATGTTTGGTGAGCAGTTCACCCCTCTTGGGCTATGTCTGTTGGATCAAGCCTCCAAAAATGAGCTTGTCCTCTTGTATTAAAATGCTTCAAAATGATAATAAAATATTAAAAGTGTCTCAATAGACAAATCTGAATGCAAATACTGATTCAGAAGACATGAAAAAGCTAAGAATTCCTTTCCAAATTCACTAAACAGTGAAGAATTACCATAAACAATGATTTCTTCAATAAGGCCCTCACAGCTCTTTGAACTCCTTTGTAGCTTTTCAGGTTGTATAAGTCCTAAAAAAGATCTGAAACCTCATTCATTAGGTTCAGAAGGTCGAAATTAGCTGAAAATGATCTTTGGTTCACCTCAAACAGAGAGGTACAACTCAAAACAGCTCCAACCCCAAAATGGCCCTAATGGCTCAAAAAGATTCTTTGAAGCTAAAATGGCTGTAGAAAACCTCTACTGCCTCTGGAACATATCCCAATGGCTCTAGAATGCTAAAAATAGTCAAAAATGACTTTTGGTTCACCTCAAATGGTTAACCATAGCTCAACACAGCTCCAACTCCCTCTTGGCCCTCATGGATCTCATTGCTTCCCTAGAGAAAAAGGGACTCAATATCAACTCCAATAGCTCTGCAACATTTCCAATGGATTCGGAATGCTTTGAATACCCAAAATAAAAATAAAAAATCGTCCAAAATGGTTCTCCCTATCAGAAGTTATGACCAAAACCATGTTTTCCCAATCTGCCCTTGAAAACCTCCACTAATTTTGGGCCAACTCTAGTTAAGCCCGAAAATTTTGGCCCATCCGCCAAATTTGGTGGGCGTGTTCCATAAATAGTGGAAACCGCTAACTATCACATTAAATTTCACATGACGTGTTCACATGCGCAAATATTCCGGCAGTTAGGGCGGAGTTAACCGCGGCTTAGCTCCCGGTCTTGGCGGCGAGGTCACATCGGGTGGGGCTAGCCCTTAAATCCTCCGTCAGTTTTTAATTTAAAATTTAAATAAGACTTTAGAACATAATAGGTTAAGAACCAAAGCAGTGGTGCAATGGTAGAGCGTCCAGTTTGCTCACGGGAGGTCGGAGGTTCGACTCCTGTGGAGTCATAAATATTTTACCACCAAAAAATTTCTCCGAGGCCTGGGGCCACATGACAGCCTCCAAGCTTGCCACGTGGCACCCGATGATTGGCCAAAATTTCCAAATTCAACCCATTGACCAACCTGCACTTGCCACGTGTCGAAATTGGATTGGTCTGAATGGAATATTTCAAGGAATATTCCTTTTTTTTAATTTTTCCAATTTGAAGGTCAAACTTGGTCAAACTCAGTTTTTAGAGTTTACTAAAAAATTCAAACTTGCATAACTTCCACATACAGTGTCGAATTTGAGTGTCGCTTGCGACATTAGGATCATATCAAAGAGGCTTATCTGATCATTCAAGTTGCAAGTTATTTTGAACACTTTCAATTTTGAGCTTTTTCCATGGCTTGGACTTGAGCTCCTAATCACACCTCCCAAATGAGAAGATTTCGGACCCCAATAGCTCACTGAAATGATGAACTGAACTATAGTACAGAAAATGAGATAATATGAACATCCTCTTCTCTTCAGCCTCCAAAAATTTTCCTGACTTGTCAACTATCCTCATGGCGAATATTTGTTGAATGAGCCATGTACTTGTTCTAAATCCCAACCAAGTTTTCTCGCCATACCAATCTACCATTCTAAAACCAGCAATGACCCTTGCTGAAAATTGTGCCCTCTTTGCTTGCATTCCGTTCACTATGTTCCTGTACCAAGATATCAGTTCTTGCACCAAAACAAAGGTTCATGTACCAGAATACCAGTGTTCTTATACTAAGTTTTCAGATTACCTTCAGAAAGTAAAAATCATGTTAACTAGTGAAATAAATTGCAAAGTGAATAGAACTTTGAAAATAAATTTCACAAGCAAAAATATGCTTCAACTAAACTTACACTTGAAACAAGAAATGATTTCAAAAGTCAAAATAAATCTTTCTTAAAACATGAAACTTCTTTCATGCAATTAAGGAAATTATCTGATTGCGTCAGCAGGCTTCTTCCTGGGATGATTTTTCATATGAATTATATCTACTTCTTAAATTTATTAACTCAAGAGGTTCATTTTATAATTTAACATGAGATTCAATCCTTTCCTCGAAAATGTTAAGTGCAAGCACAAATCCTTATGTTATAACAGTGTTTATTCCATCTTCATCAAAGTACAATTAACTCTTAAGATAAACTAAAGATATTAATAATGCCTCTGTTTTAGAAATAAACACCTACTTGCATAAATAAATAAATATTTTTCAAAAGGAAAGAAGTAAAAAGACTTGCGGAAATGAACCAAGGAGATTGACTTGTGATGCAGGAGCATCCTGCTTAAATCTCATTAGTTATTTGGGAGACTTAGGAGGTCTTATGTTTTCAAGAGATTTTTTTCTCTAAGTGTAATTTTAAATATTTTGAGTGATTTAAAATAGGATTTAATTAATATTGTGAGCATAATTGTAAATGTTCTAAAATTTTGGAGAACATGAGAGAATTAGGAAAGTTGATAGTTCATAAGGATGGAGAGATTTGAGAAATTATTGTAAATCCTAGATTAGGAATTGGTTTCATGAATTTATGGATTAGAGAGGGTCCTTAGGGATAAAAGAGAGATTTTAGGAATTAATGAGAACTTAGGAGAATTAGGGATTTGTTGAGTAAACTAGGGATCTAAACCAAAATTGGTTGTAGAACACTTTGCATATAAATGTACAGTCTCAAAGACAAAAAAAATATAGATAGATAGGCATATATCGAAAGGAAGGATAGGATAGATACAGTGGACGAGAGTTAAAGAGGAGGCTAGATAGGATGTAACATCAAGCACTGAGAGGCAACCTAGCTCATATATATGTATTGAAATTTGAATGTGAAAGCAATATAAATCTTGTGTTTGATATTAAGAACTTATGTCGTTCTGCATACAAGCTATATTTTTTCTTGAATCCACGAGTCTTTGTATTGTGAGGAGGTGTGTCCAGATGGGTACAATTGTTTATTGGATTAGTTTCCATCACCATGAACATTATCGTTAAAGCTATTGTCACATGCCTGTTCGTTCCATAAATAAGTTATAGTCGTGTTTGGATAGTGGATCGATGACGGCCTCTGTAAAATTGGAAGATTAAAGGCTGAATCACTTTCATATATGGGAGTAATTTGTTTTTATGTCGGAACCACACGTTTTCTAGAACCCCAAATTTGATTGAAACAGTAGTTGCTGAACCATGAATTGGGTTTGATAAACAACCAGTGGTTTTCACACGGTGTTGAAGTAGTAAGCAGTATTTGTTGAGGGAGTGCGATAAAGGTCTAGAGGTGACACGTGGCACAATAAAACCACCCATTTCGCATGTAGTGAAAACCTTAAATTTCACGCATGTTGAGATGCGATGTCCATTGGATTAAATGGTTGCGGGTAGATCAATGATAAAGGTGCATAGATTATAGATTATGGGCCTGAATTTATATTTGTTGGCATCGTATAATTAAACCACAGTCACAACCATGATTTTTGCAGCTTAGGTTGCATCAACTTGCAGAATCAAGAACGCACTATTACGGGCATCGTACTTGCATTATTATCACAGAAATATAACAATAATAAAAAGAAAAAAATTATACAACTTAAAATCAGACACAACTAATTCTGCACACCATGGATCAATAACACAACAATTGCAACGAAATCAAACTTGTTACTTGTGAAAGAATCAATATAAATATGTAATTCACACTTTGTGCTTAAATTAAATTAACACGCTTTTAGCAAAGGGAGAATGAGCTGGGTTGGCTGGGCCCTAGCCAACCAGCTAGTTTCCCTGTTATGAAATATGGAAACTCAGTCACTCAATGATGCATCGCCATAAGATTGAAATGCAAAAATAGAATAGCATGGCACAGTCCTTTGTATTATATTCCAAATGAGAAAATGTACATCGTGAGATCCAAATCCATCCCAGAAAGAGGGCGATACCAAAATAATTACAATTCAAAAAAATGTTGTAGCATCGCTAGCTATTTCCTATCAGATTTCTACATTAAATATAAGCCCTTAGGCCTACGGCCATAACCAAAACATAACAACAATTTAAACTAAGCCTTTATTCTATTGTAAAATGTTAATCTAAGGCATATGGCTGGAATCCTGATCTTTAATATCCACTTGTTTCTCTCCCACTCCGAGCCCAACTCGTGATGAATTGGTCTTTAACGAAATATATGCATGGTTGGTGAGCTTTCACGGGAGTGCAAAATCCTACCTGAACTCGTCCATTATTCCACATTGATTAATACATTGTTCATAAAATACTTTAGAAAAAAGGAAATATTAGTTGCAAAGATAATTTTAAAGGTATAAAATCCATAAATAAATAATTAAGTCCATGTCAAGCCTTTAATATGAAAATATAAAGAGAGTGCAAGAATGGGCATGATTCCGGAAAAAGTGCAGGAATGAATGGATTCCAAGGTTGAAACAGAGGTTTTAGGTCATGTGTCTAGAGTAGAATAGAGGTTAAAAATGGATCAATTTCGCCCACCAACATCCTCCCATCCCTATCTTGTTGTGTGTCCTCGAACAACCTTTACCTGCTTTAAAAAAAAAAAAAAAAGGAAACCTTCCTTCAATCCTCTATTTGTATGTTTATCCCTGCCTTCATTGTCTTCAGCTTCTTGCCTTGAACCTTCTTAAGTCATTTGGTCACCTTTCTAAGATGCCCATAGCATTTTGATTCTATAGATTTCCATATCTTCACTTTCTATTTTTGTTCTTTAACTTCCTTTATTATCTCTCTATTCTTTTGTTTCTACTCTTTCCCTTGCTCTTTCATGGTTTGGTTTAGTATCTCCAACCCATAAATATGTTTCTTGAGCTCTTTTATCTGACTATTCAGGTGGATAGTGGAGTTTTCTTCACCTAATTCTTCTTGTGCGTGATTTTTCTTAGCAGTTGGCTCTAGACAAGTATCAACATCACCAAGGCCGATATCACCTTGGCCATCAATTTCCTACATTTCAATATCACAAAGGGTTTCAGTACCTTGCACTCCATACATTCGTTTGACCCACTACCGAGTCTTTCCCTACACTTACACTGGGTGTCAGCATCGTTTTCCTTTTCTTCATATTTCTAAGTAAAACCGACAAGGGTGTGACATCTTCTTTGTCCACATAGCCTGCATTAACCACTTTGTGGGTTGCAGCCTCAACAAGGAGCGAAAGGTTTTTGTCAACCGGTGAATTAATTTGTGAATTGTCCAAATGTCTTAGAGAGTTTGACTAAACGTGACCTTCCTTTGAAGAGGCAGTCTTCTTCTTAGCTAAACTCCAAATTTTTCTCTTTGATGTGGTCAGGGTTTCAGCAACGGGTCTTTTCTCATCTGTCTGCACTAACTTTTCTCTTCTCTTAGTCTTGGTAGGGTGTGGGGTTATGGTTTCAAGCATCCCATTCTTTCTTGCACTCTTCTTGCTTGATAAATTCATTGTGCCTCTTTCCTGTAATTCTTTCAAAAATCCTTCCCAGGTCATATTCCTGACCTCCAACTCCTTTTTAACTAAAATTGAAATCAACCCATGATGGTATAACTTACATGCAATTTGGCTCGTTTTGCCTTTCTGAACTCCTTTTGACATTTTCTCTAAAATTCTTAGCAGAAAATAGGGGAAGTTGAAAAGCTTGACTGACTTGAAGTGTAGCAACAGTTGAATATGGTACAAAAAGTTCAATGAGTAGCGACCTTCGCAAGTGAGGAATTTCTGTAATATATATAGCAAGTCCTTCCATTTTCCTATCATGGCGTTTCTCTGCAATCCTTTCTTCCAATCCTCCTTTTGTTTTCTGTCAACCATGAACCAGCACCATAACTTCTTCTCCAGCTTCTCCTTTTTAAACCATTTCTCACCTACTATTGTTAGTCTCATTGCCTATGATATGGACTCTTTTGTAACTTTAAATTCTAGCAATCCCACCTTCGCTCAGCTCCCATCAAAGGTCTGAGTGAATTATAATGCCATAGTTGAGTCAAACCCATCGATTTTTAGTAGGAACAGGAGGAACTCAGATTCCTACAATATTGGAATATTTTTCTTGTACTTGGCCATTTTCTTTACCTCTTTTACGAACCAAGGTTTGATCCTCACAAGCACCATTCTTTGTTCGAATTCACTGAACTTCTGTCTAAAACTTAGAAGGATCACACAGCAAGGATTCTGGAGCTCTGTCGAAAATATTTTTGTGATAGCTGATCTATCCGTCCACCAGTATATCAGCCACCCTCCAATGGTCACACTCCATCATCAAAATCACAACCTTGGGATGGATGCGATACGGATTGGCTGACGTACAAGCAAAAATGATCATTGGTGAAGGGCGGTGGTTATGATGGTGATTCAATATAAGATTCATGTGAGGTATGGTATGAGGTTGGCTCATCATTAATAGGTGACAAGGTTTTTTTTTAAAAGGTAAGTATCATATTATGGGTAAATCGTACACATCCCACAATCACTTCATGATTTCACACAAGGTGCACATGGTAGTTATAAAAAAATAATATTTCATAACATAAATATCTTTGTACTTAAAATATTTCTCTCTTACTTTAGTAAATGATGAAAACAAGGTTTAACCATAATAAAAATTATTGAATTCCATAGTCTAAAAGTGGTGCAGTCATTTTGTCTGCACAATATTTTCATAAAACAAGAGTAAGCTTTCCAACTGTGCATTCTTACACCAAGTATTCCTGCACCATGTTACACATTTTTGCACTGAAGACCATTGTTCCTGCACTAGAACATGTGTTTTTGTACACAAGAGTGCTCAGCAATGCAAATTCCTGCACTGAACATTCCTGCATTGGACACATATTCCCCGCACTAGGGACATTCATAGCATGCCTGAAGAGAGAGTGGGAACAAAAATTATGATAAAATGCAATTCATAAGCTTAATTTTGAGATATTTTTTGAATATCCAAAGGATATTTTATTCACCAGCCCTTGGTATTAATGTATGTCTTTCGATCTTACTTGTGAGTTCACATCAGATCCTGCAATATGGTCCATGAAGGAGAAAAGAAGCGGAAAAAAGGGCAAATTTTCAGAATGGGAAGGAAATTACAACAGGGAATTTAAGAGTGAAACTACCAAGAGGGACATATCGAAAAAGGGATTCGGGAAAAAAGAAGGGAAAACGAAATCGGAAGGGACAATTTTCATTTGAAGAAAGGGTGGTAAATCATGGGATAAAAAGAAGAAAAATAGAGGGAAATTTACGAAAATGGGAATAGAAGAAGGGAATAATTTTACCTCAAAAATATGCCTGAATAGTGCTGAATCAAAAATAAATGTTGCGGGAATTGAATGTTTTTTGCATAAAAATTTTCGTGTTATATGTCCCAAACTTGGATAAGGGCTCGGTTCCTACACTTAAAACCTACTTCTTCATGGTGACAGCTAGCACATACAAAGATCAAGCAACATTCCCAGTTTATTAAAATTTTATCTTCCTGCCAAGATGTTGGTTTTTGGGTTGATCCTTCTGTGATTATGTCAGTAAACTTATTTTCATGATCACAGGAAAATTTTAGGTTGGCACGGCCACCTACCATCTCTTCTTTGGATTGTTTTTGTACTTTCTGCATGAAATCTTCCTTTGTGAGTGGTTGAAAATACACCTTAATTCTATGCCCATTCACAAGAAATATTGAATCTCGCCCATTCATATTTTTGATTTCTACTACTCCATTCTCAAAAAATTTAACCACTTCATAAGGTCTCATCCATCGTGTGTCGAATTTCCCTTTGAAATGTTTAAATCTGGAATCATAAAGGAGTACCCAATCACTTGGTTGGAATTTCCTTTTCTTGATAGACTTTTCATGCCACTCCTTGTGTTTCTTTTGAACTAATATATTATACTAAAAAACATCCCTTCTAAACTCATCTAACTCATTCAACTGTAGTATATGTTGTTTTTGTGCTTCCAAGGGATCTAACCCCAACTGAACTGCAGTCTAGAAGGTCTTGATATAGAACTCCATCGGAAAAAGGACTTGTTTCCTATACACCAGCTCATATGGTGTGTGTCACGTGTTGTTTCTCCAAGTGGTTCTATATTCCCATAAGGCTTTCAGAAATCTGATGGCCCAATACTTCCTATGCATATTCATTGTTTTGGTGAGGACAGACTCGATTACCTTGTTTGTAGATTCCACCTGGCCCTTTTCTTGTGGGTGATACAGTGTAGATTTCCTGTGTCGAATTTTGTATTGATCCATCACACCCTATACCAGATTAGAAATAAACTGTGGTCCATTTTCAAAACCAATCTCCCTAGGCACACCAAATCTAGTAAAGATTTCAGTAAATAAAAAGTCTACAACAACTTTTTTAGTAGCAAAAGAAACAACTTTAGCTTCTACCCATTTTGTAACAAAATCTATACAAATCAATATATGATTTTTATGTAAATATGTCGGGTTTATGGGTCCCACAAAATCAATAGCCCATTTTTCAAGGGGATCAATCATAACTTGAGGACATAAGGGAATTTCATTGGTTTGGTTAGGTTGTCCCATTCACTAACAACTATCATATCACTTGACATATTGTTTGGCATCCTTAAACAAGGAAGGCCAAAAATAGCCAGCTCGTATAATTTTGTATGCAGTTCTCTTATCAACAAAATGGCATCTACAAGGTTCATCATGAGAAGATTTCAAGATTTCAAATACTTCTTCCTCTCTTACACATCTATGGATAATAAGATCTAGTCCAGTGTAAAAGGGGTCTCCTTGAACCCAAGAATATGTAGCACTTTTCTATATGATATTCCGCTTTTCACGAGAAGATAAGTGAGGTGGTGTCTTTCCGATGACAAAATAATTGGATATGTCAGAAAACCACGGGGATTTTGTTGACACAAAAAAAATATGTTTGTCAAGGAAATCATCATTAATAGGAATTACTTCACGAGGATTATTTAGTCTAGAAAGATAATCAGCTATGACATTGGAGTTTCTTGATCTATCAACAGTAGTAACATTACATTCCTAAAGAAAAAGTAGTGACCTAGTCACTCTACTAATAGTCAATGGTTTATTCATCAAATATTTTATTCCATAATGATCAGTATGCACAAAGATTTCATATCCTGTAATGTAATGTCTGAATTTATTAAAACTCTTTCTCAGTCACTATATAGTTTAGTTCAATGGGTGACAAGTTTTTACTAATGAAGTAGATAGCATAGGATTGTTTGTTCTCTTCTTGTCCTAGAGTTGTGCCAATGGCTGGGAAATATGAAATGGAAGGGACCAGTTAGGCCCTCTCGAAATTGGTGCATGTACTAATTTTTCCTTTAATGTCTCAAATGACTGTTGGCAAGTTGTTGACCAAGAAAACTCACTATCCTTAGCTAATAATTGAAAAAGGGGGGTAGCTATCCTAGAAAATTTTTCAATGAATCTTCTCTAGTAGCCCACATGTCCCAGGAATCCTCTCACTTCCCTTTGTTTTTTGGGTGCAAGAAGACACAAAATAACCTCTATCTTAGTTGGTTCAACCTGGATACCTTTGTTAGAAATGAGGTCTCCAAGAACTACTTATGCTTTGCACATTGATCTACACTTTTTGTCTCTCAAGGCAAGGTGAGATTCTTGGCAACAAGAAAGCACTTTTTCCATATTTTTTAGGGCTTCATGAAATGAATCACGAAATACCAAAAAGTCATCCATATAGATCTCCATAGACTAAAGGTTAGCAAAAATTTCCAACGCTGGCCTTTGAAAGGTGACTAGGGCATTACATAGCCTAAAGGGAAGAAATCAGTATGAAAATGTCCCCCATGGGCATGTAAAGGTGCTCTTATCTTGATCCTCGGGTGCGATATGTATCTGGGTATAACCGCTAAAGCCATTTATAAAAGAAAATATTTTTTTATCGACAAGGGTATCAAGCACCTAATCTATAAAAGGAAGGGGAAAGTAATCCTTGAGAGTGGCTTTATTCAATTCTCTTTAACCAATGAAAATTCATGATCTCCCATCTTTCCTTGAGACTAATACCAATGGAGAGACCCAATCGCTATCAGATATAGGATAAATAAAGTCAGCATCTAAGATTTTTTGTAATTCTTCCTTCACAACTTCTCTTAGACCTAGGTTCATACACCTTTGGGGTTGTTGGACAGGTCGGAATCCCTCCTGAATATAAATATGATGAGTACAGGTTTCGGGAGGGATGCCTTTCATGTCCCCATATCCCCATGCAAAGGCATCAAGATGGTTTTGCAACAAATTTACAAGCTACTCTTGTTGGGATGCATCCAGATCTAAGCTAATATGTAAATATTTTCTTGGATTAATCCCAACAATAGTAGTTTTGGGTTTGAGAGTACAAACAGGTGTCGCTAGAGACTGTGGTGAGGAAGGTTGGGAATCATGACTTTCTTGAAAATTCAGACTAAATATTTGACACAGCGACTCAAAATTTGGCATGGTATATATATTATTTAGGAAGTCTCGTATCTCACCCTCCTAAGTTGACTCAGTATAATAATGTATCAAAGAAATTGACCGAGTCTCCTCGTCACTACTATAATCTAGCCATAAGGTATCTCGAAGCTCCGGGATAGATCTAGCAGGTGGATATAAGGTGACTTTCTTCCTAGAATCTCCATGGGAAATGTACATCTCAACAGAATGGAATCCAATGTAGGCATCGGCCGTAGCAAGCCATGGTCGTCCCAAGATCAAGGGATGTCCTCCCACAGGCTTCTTTGGCTGAAGACAAATTAAGTCTGCGGGATATTCCCAAGAGTCTATTGAAGCAACCACATCGTCGAACACTCCCTCCGGCTTGATTTTAGATCTGTCTGCCAATTCAAGCACAGTAGGAGTAGGACGAATATGGACCAACCCAATTTGATCCATGGTTTTTTTGGTCATAACATTAATGGCTACCCCTAGGTCTATAAGCACATTGGAGACAAGTACATCACCTATCTGAACAGAGACATCAGGGTTTCCAGAGTCAGTGTATTTTTCCATTTGCACACACACTGTCATTAACTCTGCTGCTCTTCCAAAAAATTGAATGGTTTTAGGTTCTACTCTTTTCCTTCTTGGCTTCTTGAGATAGAGTTCCCTAATGATTTTTGTACAGAGGGATCTCTTTTATAGCTTGGAGCAAAGGGACCTTTATAAAAAGATTCATAAGCATAGAATCTAGACTAGACTCGAGAACAGGGTCATTCCTCTCCATATCTAGCCTCTCTAGATAGGGAGGCTGATTTTAAGAGGATGGAAAATGCTCTGAAGGTACGCAGATGGGTTGAATGGTGACATCTCTCCCAGAATGATCAAGAGTTTCCTCCTCACTTTTCTCTTCAATAATCACCATGGGATGCTTTTGTTTTTATGATGTTACTACCTTCCTTGATCTCAGTTGGAGGTCAATGACCCCAATTGGCATGGACTGATAACTGGGTGGAAGAAGCAGTTTAATAGAATGGATCATTTGTACCGCATTATTATTGGGATTTGGTATGGGTGGAGCAGGCAGTTGAGGAGTTCAAAATGGTGGAGGTAAAGGTAATGGTGGCATCAGCTGACTTGGTTGGGGAAATTATGGTTGCGCCATTAGGTAAGGTGCATTTTTAGGTGGATATTATTTCATAGGTGCATGATAGGAATGATGTGAATGGTTTGGACCTCTCCAACCTTGTTGCCAATATTAGGAGGGTTTTCCATAATGAAAATGGTTCCCATGCTGCAAAGGTTGAGAGTGATTAGTGTTATGATAGGAATATGGATGTGCATTATAACCAAAAAAATGTGGAGGAAGTTCAAGAGCCATATTAGCACCTACATGAGGCCAATTTCTTCGTGCTCCCATAGCATGCAACGAGTCAGGTTTTGGCTACCCTCCCTCGAATACTGCTTTCAATCTAGGTATGAAGAGGCATTTTTCGGTGGCATGGTTCTCTACAAAAATTTACACATTTATTAGTCCCTTTAACATCATTAGGACATTCCCTTAAAGGATTATTTTCATACACTTTGGACAAAAAATAGATAATGTCTCTTGTTCTTCTACAAGTTTTTGTTGAAAGTTTAAAGAGTCTATTTGCTTGCTAATAATATTCATTATTTCAATTTTCAGGTTGTCCATTTTTCTCTCCAACCCAATAATCATAGCATCTGTAGATCCAGATTTTTTATGTCTACTTTGGATTCCTTTACCGGATATAGATTGATTCCTTGATAATTTCTTGCACAGGTCACAAATTTGATCAAAAGGTTTTTGAGAAATATCCCCTTGTCCTAACAGATTTAATTTATTTCTAGCATCATCAGTAAGCTAGCGTAAGAGCAAGGTTCTAATAGTACTTATATCAAATTTGTGTTTTGACCTTTGGAGAATATACAAAAACCTTTCTAGATAATCTTCCAAGGTCTCATCATCACCTTGCATAATGGTGAAGATTTCATCCTACATTTCTCTAGTTTTACAATATTCCTGATATTTCAATAAAAACACTCTCTTCATTTTCTCCCAAGAATCTATAGTATTTCCTCCTAATCCCATGAACCAGCGTAATGTTGAATCCTTGAGAGTTGCAAGAAACAAATTTAAATTATGAGCATCTATGGAGTAATCATAACTTCTACATAATATGTTGAATTAAAATAAAAAATAATCTGGGTCCTCATGTACCTTACCATGGAAATGAGGAAGACCTGATGGAAGAATATTCTTCATTTGCACAACTATATATCTGGATCCACGATCGGAAATCCGAAGGTGGATTTTTCCTCATTTACCTGGTTTTCTCCACTTCCCTCATCATGGTCCTTGTGTTCTTCCATTCTTGTACCTCCAAATGAACTACTCTCAATTGGCTGAGAAGGTTGATTATGGGTTAAAATTCTTTGAAGTCCAACAGTCTCCTTCTTCCCCTTTTTTGATTATATCACACCCAAACTATTGTTACCAGAGTCCAAGTGGACAGTTCATGTGTGATGGGTATGTTTCTATTTGGACTTTTTTCCTGCAAGAGAAGGCCCAATATGAGAAAAAATTTCAGATTTATCAGTATTTCCTCAACCCTTATTGGGCTTCGGACCCCTACCCCTTTTAGGCATTCATCTAAAAAAATGACAAAACAATAACTCAAACAAATGTTGCAATTAAAATAAGAAATCATCACTTATAAAATCATTCAAAGAATAGAATCACACTGTAGAAAAAATAATAGCAGACTTACCCCTATTGTAGAAAAAAATGGAAAGTTCTTACCAATTTCAAATCGCCTCCCCAACAACGGCACCAAAATGTTGGGTGTAGGAGTTGCAGTTCAACGAACTTCTTCAACACTTAATTGTTAACCCAGGGGTTTTGTAAACTTTGAGGCGAAGCACGGGAAATGCCATAAATTATATGAACATTTCCTAGTTCTATTCCTACATATTTAATCACAATATTTCAGAATCAAAAAAAGGAATGACCACATGGCAATTAATACCACATAAATTCTAGTGTTGGAATATGAAAGAAAGTACTTTGCAGGGAAGTAAATAAAAGGAACTCTTAAGTTTCTGTAAACAATCCTGATTGATGGAATTACTATTTATGACTATCTTCGGTATGGTTATATGACAGAGTGATAGTTGGACTATTAAAGGTGTCTATCTTCTTTAAATATATTCCTTCCTGCACTAAATTGTCATTCCTGTATTACAACAGTGTTCCTGTACCAGAATGTTGTGCCTATATTGGAATGAAGTTTATATACCGGAAGTATTTTTTGTACATGTACTGAATATTTTGACCTCCATATAGTAGCTCTAAGTCTTCAGGATAGAGCACTTTGTTCCTATACCAAAATATAAGTTCCTATACCGAAATAGAGGTTCTTGTACCAGAAAATATGTGTTCATGTACAAAGTTTTCATATTACCTTCAGAAAGTAAAAAGCATGTTAACTAGTGAAATAAATTGCAAAGTGAATAGAACTTTGAAAATAACTTTCAAAAACTATAAGATGCTTCAACTAAACTTACACTCGAAACAATAAATGATTTCAAAATTCAAAGTAAATATTTCTTAAAACAAGTAACTTCTTTCATGTAATTAAGGAAATTATCTGATTGTGTCAGCAGGCTTCTTCCTAAGATGATTGTTCATATGAATCAGATCTACTTCTTAAATGTTTTAACTCAAAACGGTTCATTTGATAATTTAATTTTGAGATTTAATCGTTTCCTCGAAAATGTTAAGTGCAAGCACATATCCTTATGTTACAATAGTTTTTATTCCATGTTCATCAAAGCACAATTAACTGTTAAGCTAAACTCCAAATATCAAGAATGCTTCTACTTTAGAAATAAACACCTACTTGCATAAATAAATAAATATCTTACAAAAGGAAAGAAGTAAAAATACTTGTGGAAATGAACCAAGGAGATTGACTTGCAGAATCGAGAATGCACTGGTACAGGTAACGTACTTGCACTATTCTCGCAGAAATATAACAAGCATCGAAAGGGGAAAATTATACAAGTTAAAATCAAACACAACTAAGCTTGTACACCACAGATCTATAACACAACAATTGCAACAAAATCAAACATGTTACTTGTGAAATAATCGATATAAATATTTAATTCACATTGTACGCTTAAATTAAATCAACATGCCTTTAACAAATGGAGAACGAGCTGGGTTGGTTGGGCCCTAGCCAACTAGCTCGTTTCCCTATTACAAAATTTTGAAACTTAGTCACTCAATGACACATCACCATAAGATTGAAACGTGAAAATAGAATAACATAGCACAATCCTTTTTATTATATTCCAAAAGAGAAAATGTACATCGTGAGATCTGAATCTAGCCCAGAAAGACGGTGATACCAAAATAATTACAATTCACAAAATTGTTGTAGCATCGCTAGTTATTTCCTCTCATAGTTCTACATTAAATACAGGCCCTTAGGCCTATGTTTGTAACAAAAACATAACAAAAATTTAAACTAAGCCTTTCGGCTCTTAAAAAATGATAATCTGAGGCATATGGTTGGAATCCTGATCTTTAATATCCATTGATTTCTCTCCCGCTCCAAGCCCAACTCGTGATGAATTGATCTTTAACAAAGGATCCGCATGGTTGGTGAGTTGTCACAAGGGTGAAGGAACTGCCAGCTAGTGCAAGAATCCTACCTGCACTCATCCATTCTTCCGCATTGATTAATACATTGTTAATCAAATAATTTATAAAAGAGGAAATGTTAGTTGCAAAGATATTTTTAAAGGTATAAAATCCATAAATAAATAATTAAGTACATGACAAGCCTTTAATATGAAAATATAAAGAGAGTGTAGAAATGGGCATGATTCCAGAAAAAGTGCAAGAATGAATGGGTTCCAAGGTTGACACAGAGGTTTTAGGTCATGTTTTTAGAGTAGGGTAGAGGTTAAAAATGGAGCAAGTTAGCCTACCAACAGTAGAGATGCCAAATTTACTTCAAAATTTTGGAAGGAACTATTAACAGGCTTGGGAACAAATTTTTCCCTTAGTATAACATATCATCCTCAGACCGATGGACAAATAGAGAGGCAAAACAAAATTCTTGAGGACATGCTAAGAATGTATGTAATGCACCGGCCAAGGAAGTGGGAAGATTGTATTCCACTTGTATAATTTTCATATAACAATAGGTATCAGGAATCACTAAGAATGAGCCCATTTGAAGCACTTTATGGGAGAATTTGAAATACTCCTATCAGGTCGAGTGATTCACTAAATGGGGTCATTACTAGACTTGATATGTTGATGGAAATAGAATGAGAAATGAAAACTATCATAAGGAAATTAAAGGTTTCACATGATAGACAAAAGAGATATGTGTACCAACATAGAGTGCAAAAAGAGTTCCAAGTTGGGGAGCATGTATACTTACACGTTAGGCCCAAGAATAGCTCCTTGAAAATAGGGTCATGTCTCAAGTTGTAACCACGATTTTGTGGGAAATATAAGTGCTTTGAAATAATAAGGCTAGTAGCCTAAAGGCTAGCCTTCTCACCATCAGTAAATATCCATGACATTTTCAATGTTTCATTACTCAAAAGATATGTGCATGATGTTAATTATATAATTGATTGGTTTTCGTTACAGGTAGAACCAGAGGGAGAGTTCCAACAAAAACCTTTATCCATTATAGATTGCAGTGGAGGCATTTGGGCTCAAGGAAGCCACATGGGAAATGGTTGACTAGATGTGGGTAGCATATCCTTTTTTGTTTAGAATTTGAGGAAAATGTAAATAAATTTTGTAAATGTTGTGTAGAGTTGTCTGTATAAAGTTAAAAAAATATTTTTCTTGGTTTTAAAGCATTTTTTTTTATTTTTGTTTGGTTATATAACATTAAGAATGATGTTCCTTCAAAGGGGATGGGTTTGTAACTAAAAAAAAAGGCCTGAGAATTAGGACACAAATTCCAAAGTTTGAGGAAGGAGGTTGCTAGGGATATGAACAAAAATTGACTTGATTCATGACAACCATTGAAGGCTAGCATGTTTGCCGTAAATGGACTAGTTTTACAAATTAATGGATCAGGAAATAAGGAAAATGAACCATGTCTACCTTGGATAAATCCACAAGGCAGAAATGATAAAATTAAATAGATATGGGCTACATTAGTAATTGGGGGAGCAGAGAATTCAACCAATAGTATATTGGGAGGAATGAAATGTTGGTATGTAACATTTTCTCCACCATTTAGTTATGATAGAACCACTGCAACTGAGATGGAATGGGGGAAACATTAATGTTTTCTCTATGCAACCAGAAATGGTTGTGATGGCCTAAGTAAAGAACAAGCATTCTCGAGGAGAGGAGAATACACTCCACACATGACATAGCAAAGATAATTGGCAAGAGAGCACTCCCATGCATTAAGGAGGATCAAACTTTGATACAGAGAAAATAGAGACAACACAAAATAAAGTAGTTGTGAAAGAACGAGAGAAGAATAACTCTATGATGTTATCTAAACACAGGGAGAAGATTCATTCTTTAGTTAAGCATTGGGAGGTGGAAGAATAAATCTCAGGTGGGGACAATAGTCTCTAGATTCCTTGTAAGCCTAGAGGGTGGAGATGGTTTTCTCTATATTTCCTTGATAGCTTGGGTGGGGGCTTACTCCTTTAATTCCTGGTAGGAGAAATTATTTAGCCTCCTTTGTCTGTTTTCTTGATTTCACAGTGAGTTATGGACCCCCTTGCTATTTTGAGGGTGGAGGCGCAACCTCTAGACCCCCTTTCTATTTTTAGGGTGGAGGTGCAACCTTTGGACCCCCTTT
The DNA here is from genome assembly GCA_034641835.2 of Pinus albicaulis. NCBI lineage: Eukaryota > Viridiplantae > Streptophyta > Pinopsida > Pinales > Pinaceae > Pinus > Pinus albicaulis. Next base: position 1,116,769,252 of record CM076575.1, on the reverse strand, counting down.
CTATTTTTAGGGTGGAGGCACAACCTTTGGACTCCCTTTTTGTTTTGGGGGTGGAGGTGCAACCTTTGGAATCCATTTTTTATTTGAAGGGTGGAGGCACAAACTTTGGACTCCCTTGTTCATTTGAAGAGTGGAGGCACCTCCTATGGACTCCCTTGTTGATTTAAGGGTGGAGTCACAACCTTTGGATTCCCTCGCTGATTTTAGGGTGGAGGTATTAACCACTGGACTCCCTTATTGATTTTAGGGTCAAGGTATTAACCTTTGGACTCCCTTCCTGATTTGAGGGTGGAGGTATTAGCCTCTCGATTCCCTTGTTGAATTGAAGTGTGGAGGAAAAACCTCCCAATTCTTTTGTTTCTTTGAGGGTGGAGGTGGTGGAACTCTAGATTCCATGTCAGATATTGAATACATGAAGTAGTTGGTAGGTGGAGGTGGATGGTCCTCTAGAGTCACCTTTTTAGCTGAAATATTTGGTTTGATCCCTTAAGTTATGGAATCTGGCTCGGGAGTGACTATGCAATAAAGGTTTGGATGTAGTGTGTCTAAGGTTGGGTGGAGAGTTGAAGCCCCAATCTCAGTTTCTTGGCTCAATTTATCAAAGATAAGTGTATGCTTATGACTCTCATCTTCTAAATGCTTTATGCTTGTTTAACATGTTGATTTTCCATGGCTTGTAATGCTAAGGAATGATGCATTCTTGTTTCAATGAACATAGTTGTTCTAAGGGCATGAATGTGGGTTGGTTTGGAATAAAACTATTCTAAATTACTCGTATGTAATGAATGTGTGAATCTTGTAAGTCCCTGACTATCAAAAAGAGAGATGACTCTCTGCAATCATAATACTTTGCTAAAAGGAATGGTCAGTAGTTTTAGTTTCTCACTTGTTATCCAAGGAGGCTAGAGGTTTGACACAGAGTAGTGTGTTGGTTAAATGCCTACATTTTTTATATGGGATGTTAAATTCCTGTGTGTATAAATAGTGATAATTATTGTGTAGGTAATGAGGGATGGTTATCCTCGGAAACTGATATATTCATGTCCTATGTATTATTTATATTAATTGGCCATAAAGCCGATAATTGCTTTAGTTAATATTTAGGAGTGTATTAATCATGTATTCTTCCTTAATCTTCAAATTGGTATAAGTGACTATATATAGAAGAAATTGACAAACCTCTATTAGCTTAATAAATGCATGTCTTATTTATATTAATTGACCATAGAGCCGATAATTGCTTTAGTTAATATTTAGGAGTGGATTAATATTGTATTCTTCCTTAATCTTCAAATTGGTATAATTGATTATATATAGAAGAGATTTACAAACCTTTATTGGCTTAATGAATGCCTGCACTAAATTATCTTGGTTATCAAGCTGGTGATTACCCACAGAGCTCAGGGGAGATAACTTGTTTTATAGAAACTCGATTTTCACTCCCAATTCAATTATAATAATTGTTTTCTTGAGTGGATCTCTCACTCTGTGAAAGTGAAAGTACGTGCATGAAGGCTTGGCATTGTTGAATGTGATTGTGCACACGTGTATGGATGAGAAAGAGAAAAGAATTTAAACACTCAAGTATATAAGGTAGAAATTTCGTGTTTGAATTTTTATACACATTATAATCATATCTAAAAATAAAAATAAAATGTGTTTGTTTTTTAAATTTTATTTTTTTAAATATTTTATATATTCTTATTATTAAAATGTTTAATTTGAATGTAATAAAAAATGAGATGTATTTTTAATTTGAACTATATTACTTATTGGTTTATTAACAATTTATTAATATAATTAAATTAAATAAAAGACAAAAAATAAATTAAATATTATTCCAAAAACATATTTTTTTGAAATCGTTTTAATATTCTAATTACTGAAATAAAATTTTGATATTTTTAATTGAAAATATTAAATATCTTATAGTTTTAACATTTTAATCACTAAAATAAAATTTTAATGGTTTTCTATTAAAAATATTAAATAGACTTTTTTAAGTCACTTTAACTAAATAATAATAATAATACTTTTTCATTAAAAATATTAAATACCTTTTATAAGGGTAACTCTTTTTTGGCTAATGCACCCAACCAAATAATAGTAATAATAATAATAATAAAAAATAACAATATACCTATACCAAAATATATGTCTTCATGGTAAAGCCTACCTCCAATTATATTACAGGAAAAACAAAAGAATGTTCTTTTAAAAGATTGAAACATAAAAATCCTAGAATTTTTAAAATAAATACTTTAATTTTATCATTTTTTTCAAAATTTTCACATTTTCCTATTAATTTATAATATGATATTAAATTATTGGTTTGTTATGCAGATTTCACAATAATCATAGGCATTTCTAGTGTTTATGTCCATTGTGCCTACCAACCTATTCCCTCCCTCTTCCTCCAAACCTGCTTACCTCTAACCCCCTCTATTGAGCCCTTTATAGAATGGCATCCTCAGGGGGAGGGGACCCTAGACCCTCCATCTATCCAAAAAAAAATTATTCTCTTGCGGTTCATGACATCATAAAGTCAAAAGTAGTTGATGCCACCATGCTAGATCTGGTAGGAAACCCCATCCAAACTTTGGAATCGAGCCCCGCTACAAAGAGCACAAGTACATGCATAGATTCATATCCTTCCAGCCAGGTTGAATGGAAACATTCAATACATGCAATATCACACATTAATATGCAAGTTCATTGGCATATCGCAAAAAAAAACTCTCTTCCACTAGATTGAAATGTGTTGGAAGCCAAAGTCCCATTATAAGGTAAAACTAGGATCTAAAGAATTCTTTGTTGTAATCTTCTCCTGCATAGAATCTTGAAATAAATTCTAAATGGAGACCCATACTTCTTCTACTCAGCTAGGTTGTACATGTTCCATTAGGTGGCACACTTCAACCCTGACAAAGAGGATTTATCCTAGTCTCTAATCTAGATACTCTTGTTTTCTCTCCCTTACGAATACCAGGATCCAGATATCTTGCAAGAAATCGAGAGAAAGTTGGATTTTTTTTTTGCCTCTCAAAATAAACAAATCATGGCTTATACACCTCCTATGCTTAGACGTGCATCTACATGAACATTTTTGGAACCCTCCAAGAAGCAATAGCTCTAGAATCAGAAGACGAAGACTCGTTTAAAACTATAGACCACGAGCATGTTCTCTTTAGATGTCAAAAATTCCACATGCATGAACATTTATTATGTTATTTCCCTCTCAATGACCCCAAGAAAGGTTCCAAAGAGAAAAATACAAAGGATGGTGATGGCTTCACAAAAATTCTCTCTAAAAGGTGACACAACAAGAAGACCCAACCCTCTTTCACTCCCCAAAAACAGAAAACTGGGAACAACTTCGAAGTGCTAGCATATCTACATGAAGCATCAGGAAATCCAAAACATGTGAATACTCCATAGGGAGCAGTAGAAGGAACAAGTAAACAACACTCGCGGGATTCTAACCTCATCAAAGCAGAACCTATTCCAGGTAGCAACACTGAAATCCAAAACCCAATGAAAACATAGAATGTTACCAAGGTATAGGAGGATCAATTCATGGATATCAAAGGGCTAGATCTAATGGAAAGGGAGGATGCATTCCACTACAATTACTTAGAAGCGATCCCATAGAAATAGATAAACATGTTCCCATTCATGCTTCAAAATTTCAAGGCTTCTCAACAACTAGGAATTCAAATCATTGCCACCAAAGATGGTAAAAAGAGCAGCAAAGTCTTCAAAAAAATGGGTTGGAAATCAACTCTTCAATGAATAGACTCTCTAGGTAAGAAGTTGGTTGACTTGGGTAAATATAAGAAAATATTGGAGATCTAAACCTCCCTAAACCATGTTTTTTCATGAAGATAATCTCTTGGAATATACAGAGTCTTAATAGCCCCACCAAACAATGAATTCTCAAATGGAAGATCCAACAAGATATTTTGACTATCCTGTTAATACAATAAACCAAATCCTCTAGCTCATATTTCAAGTGAATAATATCTCGCATATCAAGAAAATTCAACGCTATTATAGTAGATGTTAAAGGTGCATGAGGGGGATTAGGTATTTTGTGGAACCCTACACAAATAAACATCAATTTTCTAGATATTTCATCATTTGTGCTCTCTATTTATTTTTACCTCTTTTTAACATACATGCACATATTTATGATGTTTATGGTCCCCACCTTCCAACACACAATCTGGAACTACTTTGACACCTCAACTCTCTATAGACAAGGTTATATAAGAAAAAAAGGATAATCGGGGGGGGGGTTAACATGATTACTTCCCTGGGGGAAAAGAAAGGAGGGTGAAGGCTTCTAGAAGCCAAATCAAATTATTTTTGAAGCTTCATTGAGGATAATGACCTGGTTGACCTCAGAACCACTAATTTACTCTACACCTGGAATAATTGATGAGGAGGCAAAGCATAAATCTCATCCTATCTGGACCGCTTTTGGTAGTCGAACACATCATCACTCGTGGAGAGGAAGTGACATTGGGGATTCTCCCTTCGGCAAGCTCAAACCATTGGTTGATTTATCTATCCTAGCGGTGTTTGGGGAAACCTCTCAAAAGATCATTCTGATTTGAAAAATTTTAGCTAATAGGTGCAAACCTCATCAAAAAAATCCAAACTTGATGGTAAATTTTTGGTCACATAGAAGGCTCCAAGATGTATGTATTCCAACAGTAACTCAAACAATTGAAATTACTTATCATAAATTCGAACAAAGAAGATTTTGAAAACATCTTCTAGGAAAAGCACACCTTGGGAAAAGAAATGGAATTCTTACAACATGATATAATCAATAACGGAAGGACTCAGGAAATGGAAGCCTAAGAAATATCCCTTTCTCATTGGCTAGAGGCTCACTACTAGCAAGGAGATTTATTGGAAACATAAATCCAAGATCAATTGGCTTAAAGAAGGGGAACACAACATTTCCTTCCTCCGCCGCTCTATCATCTAACATAGATCCCACAACAGAATTACATCCTTGAGAACATATAATGGAGTTCATGTAGAAACCTAGGAGGATATTGAAGACACCCTGGTGAAATTTTGGCACTTCCTGCATCAATAAGTCCTTGAGATCATAGAAGACTCCCTGCATCATCCAGTTCATTCTTCCTTAGCTCAATGTTATCTTCATAACATTGGTTCCCAAGGAGGAGAATGCAGCCTCTCCAGGTAAATTTCAACCCATAGCTCTTTGCAAGTCATCTATAAAATTATTACTAAAGTCATTATGAACCATCTCAATCCCATCCTACCCATTCTCATTCTTGGAGAGGTAAATCCCCTCTTCGGATAGAGGCGATCCCTACTAGCCCATATCGGGTCTAGCAACAATCAAGTCATGCTAAGACACAGGTATCTAGTTACAAAATGACAAGAAATGACAAGTTTCCTACCTTAGGTCCTATGCGATGGTCATCGAAAGAAGGATGACGCTTCCCGTCCTCTGCTTTGGCAGATCACGATCCTTCTTCTTAACGTGTTCGAACACCTGCACACATGCGAAGAAACACGACGATACACAGCATAGAATCTAAACCTTATAACTATACATCAGTCAAAGAAGATGTAACTCATTGCATCAAAGATAAAGATACACGAATGAAACCATAATCAAAGTCGCCTATCATTAATAAAACAAAGGAACAATACAACCTTAAGCACTGACGTTGGATCTTCCTTTGGCAAGGTCGATAGTAGAGCACATCTCAATGAAGCTCGTCGGGAATGGGACAAATCTCTCTCTCTTCGGCTTCGCTCTCAGAGGCTGTTTGGCGATAGTCTCCTTGCTATAGATTCAGCTCTTAGTACTAGCTTGCTAAGGGAAAATGGCAAGCTTATATAGATGGTGGAAGGGGAGTTGGGATCCCTACAATGGTGGGATTGGCCCTATCCTCAAGGAAGATTCCATGATAGGTGGAAAAATACTTCCCCTACATGGAGATCCGGAGCCAAACCTCCCAACTCATTATAGAGACTCGTTCAGGAGTTGGTTGGAATCAAACTTCTACCATTTATTTTTAAAAAACAATCCTTATTAAGCTTGGCGCGAGTAATACATTGGGACAGAGCACCATTTGGCGCGCCCTCTTTGGTTTATTTCCCCCATTGGCGCAAGGGCTGAACTGGCTGGTCGTGCCAAGGCCAAAAGGTCAATTTTTAGGGTTTTTCACAGGAAATTGTCTTCAGAGGAATGATTGTCCTTGTCAAGGGGGATGCCATGAAAGTGGTTTCAGGTTATGTCACTACTCACAGGTCATGGAAAAGGCCCTCCAATGTGTGGGATGGGGGATTGCAAGGACGGTGACAAATTACTATGTAACAGATGCCCCCTAAAGCATGAGGCCCGAGAGAGAGAGGGGGGTGAAATGCTTTACGAGAACGTGCCCAACTGAAAACACTGCCGTCGGAAAACTTGCATAGACATGTACAACTAATATCTCAAATACATGATATGTGGTATGGGCGTAGCCATCCATAATAGAGTATACAATAATCAGGATCTAAGGTATGAACGCAGCCATCAAAAAGGATCAATAAACAGACTCAGGTATAGTCACAACCATCCAATAAATGATTCATGTAACCAATGATAATCCACAAAATCTGCAGCCTGGATTCCATCAGACAAAATCCAGGGTCTTGCGCTCCATCTCAACCCGAACAAAGTACAAGTCCTAGCATGTGAATAAGTGAGTTGAAGTCAAACATGCAAGAACATTTTCTGATTACCAACTAATGATGAAAGTTGTTAACAGACGCGAGAGGAACCACCAATAATGAGAATGGCCCTCAAGGTACTATAGGTACAATCCACGGAATGTGAACAGTGAGCTGGCGTCAAACACCCGCAGAATCATTCGATCGAAGGCCAATGAGGAAAACCTTGCGTCGAATGCGAAGAACCTGCCATTGAGGCATGTAGGCTCCAAGGTACCGGAAGGGAGTCTCTAGGTCAACTTCCTGGATAATGAGCTGAAGTGGATAGGAAGTGACCTTGATCAAAGGTGGGCCATAGTGCTTCCCACATCATCGACGTGAGACAGAGGAACATAATGTTTGTGAATCAGGATTAGTAGAGAATCAAAGGAGGGTTGGAAACTGTAGAGGTCAAATTCTCTTGAACATATCGGCGGCACGACACTGGATTTGGAAATATTTAACATCAAAAGATCTGAGGTCATGAAAACGAGGCAAAGAGAAAATGAGAGGTCAAAAATATAACCCAAACCCATGGAGGCAAGCAGAAAACAAGATGAGATGTCCCCAACTCGACACGAATGCAGACAAGTTCCATGTTCAAGAGCGACATACTGCTGACACGACGATGATACTGGTTTCATTTTTCCCCACCATTTCTAGCGAGTACCCCAATTATTTTTTGAAAACAAGCTTGAAGGGGATAGCATATGCTTGCGATATAAGTTTGTCCTTCGGACATATCCAACCTAGTACATTTAACGAGCCCTAAAAAGGAGGAACTCGAGTATCGTCATTATGATAGAATCTGATGTCATCAGGTTTTAACGAGCCTGACAAAGGAAGAACTCGGCATCTTTTCATGTTTAGAGAGTTTGAAAAGACAGCAGAAGTAAACTCCAATAGTCCCTTTTCGTAAATAATTCTTCAGATCCGAAAAGGTAGAAAACTGTGTCCGAGAAAGCCTCCTAGTCACGATAGGCTAGGGTATTCTTTTTTGTAAATAATCTATCCCAACCCGAAAAAGGGGTAAACTTATACTAGGTAGATGTCGTTTCGCAGCCAATTTAACGAGATCAAAATGACAAGAGACTCGGCAATCTTTTCAATTTTAGAGAGTTAGAAAAGAGCTGAAAGGTGACTCCTCCTAGAGGAACGAGTGGTATAAAGGGTAGCTACTAGTTCTGGTGACGGTGGAACTACTCAGAACAAGATAAAGGTCAAGAGGTTGGCTAACAAGACCACTCATCGCAACGGTTCCTCGGGAATGAGTAAAACAACCAAGTGAAGGCATCTGATCGGCCAAGCAGATAGTGACGATGGAGTGAGAAAACAAAGGTTCATCTGGCAAAAATAGGCAGATAAAATGGCAATCACAAGAGGTAAAATGGGAATGGTTTCATTTTTACACAAGCTTGAAATTAGAAAACTATGCTTGAAGTCAGTTTCATTTTTACACAAGCTTGAAACAAAGATAAACTATGCTTGAAACCGGTTTCATTTTTACACGAGCTTGAAACGGAAACAAACTATGCTTGAAAAAAGTAAGCATTCCCCCAGCATGGTGACTCAATTCGAGGTACATGCCCCCTAAGCTTCAATCCATATGAAAGGAAGATGGAATGAAGGTTCAAGTTACGAGATCAAAAGAAAGACTCGACTGGTATTTTACGAGAACTAATCAAAGACTCGAATTGAACGGAACCGTGTTTCATTGTTTTAACGAGGTTGACACATTAAAAGAACTATCCTCAGAACACCTTGTTTCATTTTTTAACGAGCTTGAAACAAGAAAACAAAATCTGCTCTGAACACCTTGTTTCATTTTTTAACGAGCTTGACACAAGAAAACGAACTATGCTCCGGCATACCTCATCACAATGAATAAGAAGTCATAGCTTCCAAGAGTTTCTCATCCGATGGGAGAAAAACATCTCGGAAATCAGGACCTGAAAGATAATTTGACCTCTACAGTTTCCATAAACTGAAAGAAATTTTGGGCCTGTGGTGAATATTTACCATCCTCAAGCTCCAATGAAAGAGGTGAGAGAGGGAGGCTTTAACACACAGCTTTGGAGTTTTATATGCTACAATACTATGAATTACAAGAGCCTAAATATAGCAACATGAAATGGAAGCAAACTAAACACAGCAAGATGAAATGTAAGAAAACTAACTACAACACATAAAATAAACTAATTATAATGGCATGGAAAGTAAACACAAATACACAAGAGAGAATGAGGCCAATGGATTGGACCCTAATCCACAATCTTAGCTCTTTGAAACTAAATCAATGAAGGATGAATTGAATACTCATTTTATTGCATAACCAATCTCATTACATACCACATGAAAGTCACAAATGTCTATTACAATAACTATGAGTGCTATAGCTATCTCCAAAAATTGAATCCTAATGAGCTCTTTCTCTGCCCTATTTAACCTAAATGGTAGCTGCCAACAACTCCCTTAAAAGTAGGTGATTTTTCCCCTTCAACTTCGAGAGAAGTGGAGCTTTGATTCACTTAATCCTCCACTTGCTTGGCTTCCTTTGATTTTGAGTTGTTGGAGGGAATCTCGAGTATCAGTTGGCTACCTTTAGGATTTAAGGAGGTGTTCAACCCCCTTATAATCACTCCTTACTGTCTACTTCGAGCTTTTATTGCACAATCTTCAGCAAAAATGCCATATCTTCGTGATTATCTTATATTTAACCATATTAGGCATTCGAATTATGACAACCGTTAATCACCATCTACACTAAGCAACATATGACCATAATGTAATTAAATGTGATAAATAGAGACTAATAAGTCTAAAAAGGTAACAATTAACCCCTTAAAAGATACCTAATGATGGTGCTCATCATCACCCCCCTACCAAATGGTTTCTCATCCTCTGAGAAACTTAGTCCTCCTTCTTCATCTCTTTTATTGCCTTAGTGGCCCCTCTGACATCCCAAGGAAGAAGTGAAGGAGTCCCCTAAGGAGGGTAGAATCCAGCATTATTTTCTACCTCCTCCCATTCTTTTTTTTCCTTAGCTTGGTATTTCCTTTCACCCAGTCCCAGCAGCAAAGGTGGACTAAGTTTTAAGCCAAGCCATTGGATCTTCATTGTCTACATAGCCCTTTTGTACAATGGTGCCCTTTCTAGGGAATCTCTCAATATATATAGGGTATGATATTCCATGTTCCTAAGACTAAGAGGGAGGACATTCCATATTCTCTAACTTTCCATTACAAATTCCTCTCATGACAGTCTAGAAATGTCATCAAATTGTGCAATGGCCTATGCTTGGGTGCTGAGGTTTGGCATCATTTTCTATCATGAGGTGATTGTTAATGACCCCCTAGGGCTAAATAGCTCTGCCCTTATGTGTAGAGGCTCTCTCCCTTCTCTTATCAGCATGCTTTTTACCTCCTCATTGACCATCCAATAGGATAAGGCCATCAAGTACATATCCCCCAACCTAGGGTTAGGGTCCCAAATGTTTAAATTAGTCAAAACAAGATTGTGCATATAAAATTATGCCAACTTGGCCTTGTCTCCTATGCTAGATTGATTGCAAAAGTCAATAAACTGCCCACAGTTTTGAAAAGGCAATGATCCATGAGATGCTAGTGTTTTAATCTGAAATTGCAGCCATTGTTCTTTCAAGTAGATGGCATAGGAGTTTGAAGGGTGTCTATGTTGGATTTCCTCCATGAAAAATCTACCATGGTGGCAATCTATTTGTCCTTCTGCTAGAGTTGGATTTGTAACCTTGCATTTTATGCTTGTGTTTCTTTAATTTTCTCCTTTAACATGGTTTCTCTGAGTCTGACATCAGGTAAATCCATCCCCATTTCAGTGACCTTTTCTTCCATGATTCCTACATCTTGCACACCTTTTTTTGGAAATTTGCATCCAATGATGTGTGCGTGTTCTTTCTTTCTCTAGATGATAAAATATGGAAACTGGGATTTTTTGAGGAATCATTCTTCCTCCTTCAATAAATGTGTAGTAGGAGCTCAGATTTGGCTGAGGTCTAGGGTGTGAAATTGTTGATATGTCTTTAGGGACATATTTTGGGGAGGTATGCTCCTGCTTTTGTTCCTCCTCTTCCTTCCCTTTGGCATCCTACCCCTCAATTTGTGCCTCTTTTTAAACATCTTGGGCCTCTTTCCCTTCAAAGGGTGCCTTATTTTCCTCCCCCATGGCTTTCTAGTCTTTTTGTGGCACTGCTAGAGTTTCCTATAGCATAGACAAAGTTAAATGTAGCAAACTCTATTTTTCCTGTAGCAAACCCTCCTTTCCTTTCTACCTCTTAAAGGCCTGTGGTGGTTCGCACTTGTTTAAGGGATGTTAGCCTTGAATAATGTCTCCTCCTATAGGTCACAAGTGTCTTCTTAGGTGAGGTGAGCTCTTGAATTCTCCCTTCTTCTAAGCTTATTTCATATTTCTTTTTGCGTGACTCCATAATTGTTATAGGTATTTTGGTTTGATTTTAGGGTTTCCCTTGCTTTACCTTGGCACTCTTTTTGGTTCTGAAGTACATTGGGGTGTATCTTTTCATCTTTTCCTTCACTAGTGTGCTAAGAGTGGCTAAGGTGCCAACCACTTCTTTCTCTGATGTTCCTAGTGATAGGTTGGTCTGTTGGGGAGATATGTCAGTGCCGAACATGGGGTCTAATATCTCTTCCTCCCCTGTCTTTCCTTCCTTTTTCTCTTCTGTTTCTCCCTCCTCCTTTTCATTTCCTTCTCTTGTGTCATCTTTATCTTTCTCTTCTTATTTTCCTTCATATGTTTCTAGGGTTTCTGTGTTCTCTGCTTCTGTCTCCATCTCCTCTTCTTTCTCTTCTTCATTTTCTCCTTTTGTCCCTTCAATTTCCCCTTCTTCTTCTTCTTCCATTCCCCTCCCTCCAAGACTAGAGGCAGGGGGTTTTCCATATTGTGTACCTATGAATGTTACCCTATCCATATCTATGAAGGTGGACCAAGGTACAGGGATGTTCAATCTATTTATAGCATATCCTACTATAAGTTTGATGAGGCCATGGTGAGATAAGTGTTGGTACTTTCTCTCCCTCACCTTATGGCTCATGTCCCTGATTGAGTGTAAGAGGAAGTAGGGAATGTTTAGTCTCAGCTCTAGAGGTAGATCTCCATGAAACCTAAGCTCATGCAATAGTCTGAATTGGTATCCATAAACCACACTGAGTCTTCCCTCACAGGAAATGTATTTCATTATTTGAAATGCTAATTCATCCCAAGGGTAAGGGAGGCTTTCTCTTCTCACCCCATTTTTCTCCTCAATGAATTCTTCATTTGGAATAAATAAACTCTTTTTAGCTACAGTGTTGGACACCCTATCTTATCTATTCCACTTGACTCCTAGAGGAAAATTGGTCACTCTGCTAATCAATTAAGGTGTTATGGTGATGGCTAGACCTCTCACCATAGTGGTGGCCCTATCATCTGCTTGTGAGTGTAGGGCCACTACAAATTCTTGATCCACCTCATCAACAAATCCCTTCAGGGGAACAAAGAATCCTAACCACTGATGATTTCTAAAAATATCAACCACTTGAGGGTGTAATCTGATTCTCTTGGTATATGTGGGTTCCCTTCTGTTAAATCCTCCCCCCATTTTATGGTTGTGTCAAGAAAGTGGCTAGATACTTTTTGTCTAAGAATATTGGTAATTTGGGGCCTTAGAGATTACAATTTAACACAAACTCAGATTACCTTGTTCTATTTCTTTAATCAGCCTCTTAAATTCTGAATTATTGTTGTGATTGTGTATAAATTTTCATAGAAAAGATTCATAGTTTGGTGAGGTGACATACACTTACCTCTAACCTCTGGTGTTTTCCTGCTTGGGAGATGATGGTTTTGGGTGTCAATAACACCCGTGACTGGCTCTCACTACAATTCTGATCACTGTGTAGAATTCTATAGACTTTGTTGTAGCACTAGCAGATTTCCTGTAGCATAGGTTTGCATGTATCCTTCAACCATGGGGTGGAGTTCTTCGATGGTTCATGTTGCTCTCATTATCTAACTACTCTTGAAATGCTAAATGGAATGAGGATAATGAGCCAAAACACCCCTTTATGTTGACTAAAACAAATTTGGAGTGGAGTGGTGACTTGGAATTTGGCACGGGGTTTCCTCTTTTGGATCATTGGTCCCACTCAACTTAATCATTGTTATTTGCCTTGGAATCACCTCCATCTCCCTGTAATATCATCCTTAACTGATTTTACTACCCAGGTGACATGCAGAACTTCACTTCTCCTTCACTATAAATTCACAAGGGTGGCCAAGTTAACTGGCCACATTTTTTCCTTTTTAACCTCTAATTCTCGACATTAATTCATTTTTGAAAATATGATGCATAGTTGTTACACTGAAATTTGTCACCATGACATTTTAGTACTCCCTTGAAATTCTACAATATCAAAGTTCCCAAATTCAACCCTTGAAACTAAGAGAAAAGCTCATAAAAGCCTTAAAACTCTGGTACCACACTTTCTCCTAGTTTTAAGTGTGATTTTTGGCTTTAAATCATGCGTAACTAAGCGCACTTTCTACTTATTAAAAGTGTGGACCCTTGTAAAATATTAGAAAAGGCAGAAGTAAAATCTAGAAGCTCAGTTAATGTCATTTTTAGAAGCTTCTAGAAACATTCCTGCGGTGGAAAGTACGCTCCTTTCATGTTCATGCATCCCATCCAATAAGGAGCTAACCCCTTGATGTAAGGAACTAATCCCTTTGAAGGAGGATTTTATCCCTTCTTGTATGGAGCTGTAACCTCCTCTTCTCCACTATAAAAAGAGGCACAGGGCAGCCTCAAGGGGTTACCAATTGATGAGTTGAAGTTTTAGTGTTGTTGGAGGCGAAGTGCTGTTGAAACTTAGACCCTTTTAGCTGAGATTTCATGTGGGAAGGATTACATACCTGTATGTATCTCGGTTGGAAGAGTGAAAGGCTGATCTGAGTAAAGAAAACATCTGCTCCGGACCCCAAGAGGACCTATACAACATCAAGGCGGACACGGTTCTAAGGCTCTTCCTTATTTAAGTTAATACAAATAAATCTGTTTTTCTCAATAAGCTGTCAATTGATTGGTCTATTTTATGGATTCCTTGATCACCATAATGGATATGATTTATGAATATATGCTATGCAGGTGCTATTTGATGTTTCTTTTTTTGTGATTGTAGATCTTCAAAGATAACTCTTTCGGGTGACTGAAGGAATACTACTACAAACAAGCGTTGGATCAAAGGTAAGATAGTTAAACCTTTATAGCATTTAATTATGAATCGCAATATATCTAGAGAAAGATAGTTTTATTTGTCCATTTGTTGCTAGCTGTCTGTAGGACACTTGGGAGGTCTGTCTTGTCCGCAAGAACGACTTATCTGTCCAACAAAATTGTGACTCCGATGGGAAGAATTTGAGCTTTGATTTCTTTTACTTTTGATTTATGAACTTATGTTTCCTGATTCTAATTGATTTATACTGGCTTGGGTAGTTAATCCCTGTAGAATCCCTGAGAAATATTTGAGAATTTTTCGTTTTTTCTCTTGTTTTCTTGTGTCCTCTCTTTTCCTTTTGAGACAGTGCGGGCAGTTCTGCACTTTTCCTGTACCCACAGTGCGGGACCGCACTGGATTGCACTAAATCCTGCGGACCCTGTCAAATTTTTGAAAAAATCTTAAAATCTTTTTTTCTGGACTAGTTTTTTAGGTTCTCAGTAATTACCCAGACATGTATCTTCTATCAGAAAGCCTTGGTTAAGAGTTTGTTTCAGCATTTTATTTTTGATTGATTTTTTGAAAGATTTGCATGTTATAATCATTTTTGCTTTATCTTACATCCTGCTCAAAGATTAGAAACCTTGGTATGCCTTTAGATCACTGGTATTCTCTTGTTTTCTTGATGATTTTGACATCATAGAAAAAATTGTTTTATGAGTTTTCAGATCCTATTTTTCTCATTTGCAAATCGTTTAAACTTTTGTTAATAAGTTTTGAATTTTACTTAAAAAACGAAAATTGGATGTTTTTTCGAGTTCTTTCTTATTCAAGCAAAGAATTTCTTAGTTAGATCACAAGCTAAGTAAGACATCCTTAAAATATTTGAAGTTTTAATTCAGATTTAGTCTTAGAATTTTTAGATCTCAAACTAGTGTTTTTAGCTTTGAGTGCTTTTATAGAAATTGTAGTGTATTTTGAAGAAAAACTTAGTTTGCAATTTCGATATTGAACAAAAAGGGATTTTTGTTGAGCATAGATCATTTTGAGTTCTAATTGAAATTAGCTTTCTTTTCATTTATTCTTGTTTTAAGGAAAGATTTGTTTTAAAAAAAAAAAAATTGCATTTCTCAACTCCTCCTTTAGCTAGAATTCATTGAAAGAAAACAGATTGTTTCTCATTATAAATGCATTTTTAGTATGATTTGAGTCGGGTCACTTCATATCATCAGTTTCACTTTCGCACCTATTGTCTTAAGAAACAGCCTTATAAAATCAACGCTTAAATTAAAATTAACCTAGTAACTTTTATATTTCTAGGGCTCTTTTCACCAATATAGCTTAGGCTAGTGTCTTGGAGTAGGGAGTAATTAACTCTCCAAGACAGTTAAAACAAACAAGTAGTTAATCTTGCGGTAGGAAAAAAATCCAATAGTCGCTTGTATGCTCTGGGAAGCTCCTCTTAAAGGAGTCAAGCACAAGGTCATATCTGAACCAGTGGGATAATCAATTCTATCTCATTGGGAACGATAGAAGATTTGCGTGTATTAACAACGGTAAACCTCAGATAGACCATTGTTGAGGAGCCTGGGGTCACTTGTCAGTATACCTTGGATTATGTCAAGGAGCCTTCAAGGGGATTGAGCTTTGTTACTCTGCCCTTGTGCGTATGTCAGACTGTAGAATATTCCCCCAGGTATATTAGTTCCTGTTGGTAACCATAGTGACCATAATCTTACGGTTTTTTCCTAAGGTGACGGTGGTGGAAAGATCCCACTGTACCTGGAGTAGACGTCGACTAGACTCACTTGGACTCTCCAGAGGTTTATCTTCACTCGAGATGGTTTAAGTGGAGAAACTTGCACTAGTCTGTTTCATTAAGCAGGTTGTCAAGGTAACTGTTCCAACCAACCTTTCTGCATTAAATACTACGACGTTGGATTTCATCACCAACTAGTGTTTTTAGTCTTGGAAGTTACTATTTGTGTGTGGTTTGATCTCCTAGATTTTTAAGTGTGTGATTCATTTTTTTGTTTCCTTAGTGACTCTAGGAGTTTTCATTGAAATTTTCATTTTATTGTGTGTGATTAATAAATTTTAATCGTGGCTGAATTACTAAGACAATTGCACAAACTTCAGGGGAAGCCTCTTGAATATACACCAAGCCAACTTAAAGGGTTGCAAGCTCTAGTATCGACTATTGATAATAGAATTAGATCAATAGAAGTAGGAGATTCATCTATATTTATTCATCTTGATTATTAAGTACAAACAACAGATCATATTCAAGAGCCGATTTCAGTTTCTAAGCTTACTGGTAGTATTTCTCCTTCCAGTGAATTCGCAGAAGAACCTAAAATTTTTGAACCTGACACTGAACCTGCTGTTTTGGAACCATCTTCAGGATTTGTTACTCCAACTTCCAGTGATCCGTGTTCACCTAGAGTAAGACATATTATTACTGAAAATCTTCCTTCTAACCTCATTTCCATTGAAGAACTTGTCGGTCCAGACGAAGAAGTAACTCTTCCCGAAACCCAACAGACTTTGAATCTTAAGGAGCATGAATCTATATTCTACAGTCCTTTTAGAAGTGACGCTTGGTATTTTTCATTGACATATTTTTTAGAGAACCCGGATCTTAGTTTTTCACCTCCCCGAATTCCTTTTCATCCTACACCAAGAGGTTATTATCCTTCATCAATCATGTCAAGTGAGTCATCTATGTTTTCCCAATCACCGGAAACATTTTTATACGGTGGTCCTTCTGTTCCTTCGAGGTACCAGTCACTCTCTAGTACGTTCTCAAGAGCAACTCCTCGACCAAATTAACAAGTGTTATCAACTGGTACGAATGGAATCAAAAATGAAACGTCGAACGCAGAGAAAATTTTTATGATGTCTCGTAATATTCCAAATCCTCAACCTCAAGGTAGTCAGTTACCTCCTGGGGTGCAACCTCAAGGTGGTCAGTTACCACCTGGGGGGCAACCTCAAGGTAGTCAGTTACCACCTGGGGGGAAGCCTCAAGGTAATTTTCTACCAGGACAAATTGTAGGACAATATTATTTACCTGGAGAACAACCTCAAGGACAGTACATACCTCAAGGATAGTACATACCCCAAGGTCAACCCCAGACTCAGTATATTCCTCAGGGTCCTTATCAACCCCAGATTCAGTACGTGCCTCAGGGTTATCAACCTCAAGGTCAGTACCTAACTCAAGGTTTCCAACTGCCTTTCGGTCAATCATTTTTACAAGGAGCTGGAAATTTACCACTTAATTATCAACCCTACATTCAACCAAGCTATGGTCCTTCATATGTACAACCTTCTACGGGTCAATGCCCCAGAATGAACATGGTGTGGAATCCATCGCAAGTTCAACAAACTATGCAACCTAATGTGCAGTTACCTAATCAACCTGGACAGCCTTTAGTTTCTGGTCTAACCCAGCAACCTGTTCAGCCTACTGTTAAAATCCCTACACCTGGTTCTATTCAACAACCTGGGCCTAGTACACCTCAGACTCTGCCTCAAACTACTGCAACTATTGCAACCTCTGTTCAACCTACAACACCTATTTTTGGAGTATATGTAGCTCTGGTTTCTTCTATCCCTGCATCAGTGAAAATTCCTCAAGTCTCTGTACCACAGTCGGGACCTACAAGTCAAACTACAGCTCAGATGCCTACGGGACAAGCTCTCATATTATTCATCCGACCCAACCTCGACTGATAGTATCCAACATATCAGAAAATCGACTATCCCTTATAAGGATTTCGGAGTAGGTTTGATTAAAGATTCAGATTTACTGGGAACTTTTTCCCTGCCTCCTCCCAACATACAAACTCCTATTGCTAATATCAATATGATTACATCAAGTACTATTTCCTTTGATGATCCTTCGATAGTACCTTCAGAATCAGAATTGGATTCTTTCGAGGGCCCGATGCCTTTGAGTCCTTTTGAGTTAGCATATCAGTAAGTACAGTCATTTTCTGATACCCCTTCAACCGAGTCTGATCCAGTGAATGTGATCAATCAAGAGTCATTTTCAATATTGATTTTAGCTTCGACACCAATTCCGGATCCTTCTCAACAAGTTTTCTATACTAATGAACATATTCGTGAATTCTTGTCAATAGATTAATTACCATGGGAAGATCTTCATCATAGATCTTCGTTTTTACCTGATCTCGATCTTTTTGAGAATGATTTCTCCTCCATTTTTACCATTGATTACGTCAAAGAACCTCAGAATCCTCTCTCACATGTCGATTCTGAATTGAATTTAAAAAATATTTCTACAACGGTTCCTCTTGACATTTCAGTAAAACCTGGAATTTTTAAAAACATTCACATAGGTGCTTCTTGTACGCCTGAAGAAATTCAAGCATATAAGGCCCTGTTTCAGGAATTCTGTGACATCTTTGCCTGGTCATATGAAGAAATGCCAGGAATCAATCCGTCAATCATTGTACATGAAATTAAGACATACCTGGATGCCAAACCAGTCAGACATAAATTATGTCAAATTCATCCGAGAAAAGCTGTCGCTATCAAAGCAGAAGTTGAAAAATTACTTTGTGCAAGTTTTATTTATCCAATCCCATTAATAGACTGGGTATCTAATATTGTTCCGGTCAATAAAAAACAAGGAACAATAATATTATGTATCGACTATAGGGATATAAATCGAGCTTGTCCTAAATACAATCATCCAACCCCTTACATCGATCAAATTATCAACGATTACGCTGTAAGTGAAATGTTCTCGTTCATGGATGGATTTTCCGGCTACAATCAAATAAACATACTCCCTGCAGATCAACCTAAAACAGCTTTCATTTTTCCATGGGGAACTTTTTCTTATCGCAAATTACCTTTTGGCCTTAAGAACGCTGGCACCACTTTCCAAAGGGCCATGTCTTATGCATTTCACGACATTAAGCATATTGTGCAACCCTACCTCGATGATTTTCCTGCTCATTATTCACGCAAAGCAGATCATATTACTCATTTACGAGCAATATTTATACGATGTAGGCACTATAAGATTCGTTTGAATCCTCACAAATGTGTTTTCTGCGTAGAATCCAGACGATTATTGGGATTTATTTCCTCAAACGCAGGCATTCGTGTCAACCCATCGAAGGTTGAGGCAATCATCATTTTACCTCCTCCTTCTACTCTTCGCCAACTCCAAAGTTTGCAAGGGAAAGAAAACTTTTTATGTTTATTCATTCCTAACTACGCCAAGTTAACGAAAGGTTTTACTAGGTTGTTGAAACAAAACATTCCATTCTTTTGGGACGAGGTCAGTGATCGATCTTTTGATGCTTTGAAAAATGTGTTGACCCATGCAACGTTACTGCATCCTCCCAACTACAACCAAGATTACTTTTTGTACCTTGCCGCTTCTGATTCCACGATAGGAATGGTTTTAGTTCAGGAAGATGAATTCCATAGTCAACATGTGATTTATTATCTTAGTCAAAATTTGCATCCGATAGAGATCAAATACTCACATGTGGAGAAATTGGCTTTGGCAGATGTTCAATCTGTCCAATGTTTTCATCACTACACACTTTTACGCAAAATGACAGTGATCTCTGATTGCAACCCTATGATGTAAATCTTGACCAAACAATTGCTAGGGGGAAATGCTCCACATGGATTGTTATCCTGGAGGAGTTTGATTTGGAGTTTGAAAAGTCCAAATCCAAGAAATCATTGATATTTGTTGAACTTATGTGTGATTTCCCACGTACTGATACAGAAACTGTGGCGGAACAACCAATTGTGGATGAATCTGTGTTTCTTATTAGTACCATTGATCCATGGTATGGAGATATTATCTTATATCTTCAAACCAAATCTTTTCGGCCTGAGATTTCACAGTCACAACGACGAAAAATTCGTTTCTAGTCTCAACAATATCACATTGTTGGCGACACACTTTACCGTCGTGGTGCAGATTCGTTTTTTCGACGTTATCTAACTCATGATGAAGCCGAAAAGGTTTTAAATGACTGTCACTCCAGAGCATGTGGCAGTCATATGTCTGGGTACGCCACAGCCCAAAAGATATTGCGCGCGGGATATTTTTGGCCGTCTATGTTCAAAGATTGTATTTATGCGATCCAAAAATGTCATAATTGTCAAATATTCGATCAAAAAATGCATGCACCACCTGCTCCTCTTCACCCCATAATTACCGTCAGTCCTTTTTCAAAATGGGGCATTGATTTCATTACATGTAACCCTCACTCGGGCGGGGGGCATGGGTACATTATTCTAGCAGTAGATTATTTTACCAAATGGGCCGAGGTGATGCCTACATTTGGGGCAGATGGAAAAACTACAGCTACTTTCATATTCAATCATGTGATTTCTCGTTTCGATGTACCCCAAGCGATAATTACTAATCACGGGAGCCATTTTCGAAATATCATGATGACTGAGTTAACAGACCAGCTTGGCCTGCGTCATGACAGTTCTACACCATATTATCCACAGGCCAATGGTTTAGTTGAAGTGATTAATAAATTTTTAGTCACCATGATCAAACTAATCATTGGAATTCATAAGTTGAATTGGCATACCATGCTCTTTTCAGCACTTTGGGCATATCGAACCTCAGCAAAAACATTGACAGGGTTTACCCCTTTTTAACTAGTTTGCGGTTTAGAAGCGGTATAACCCATTGAATGCGAGATACCATCACTCCAACTAGCCATAGAGTTATTACCAGATACTTCTGAAGAGGAGAAACATTTTTTATACTTGGCTCGATTAGATGAGAATCGGCGCACCGCTGCATTAGCTACCGAGGCTCATGCGAAAAGAATGAAAGCTCAGTATGATAGAAGTGTTACCCCTCGTAATTTTTCAGAAGGAGACCTAGTTTTGATTTATGATTAAGCCAACGATAAACTAGGGGCTAGGAAATTTGAACCCATGTGGCATGGTCCTTAAATTGTCAAGCGACAGCTTACAAAAGGGGCCTATGAACTGATTGATTTTGACGGGGTCTCTTTGGGTAAACCCAGAAATGGACTTTATCTGAAGAGATATTACGCTTTACTTCATGTAGAGATCTTCTCTGTATAATAGTTACTTTTTATCTGGTGTGCTGTAGATTAGAAACATGTGCCTAGCGTAAGTGTGCTCTTACTATTATTCTCGCTTATCTGGATACTTTTGATATCGCAGATGTCTACGTCCTTTCAAACGTATATTGGTTTTCCTAATGGTGCTTGTTTTAGTATATGGAACATCTCTTCGGCAGCTTGGGTTATTTACTCACCCACTGACGAGTTAGTATCGATGCATGGGGTAAGTCTCGGTCAAACGACGAACAATATTGCCGAATATAGTGCAGTTATTGAATTATTATTGGAATCCATTTCATTTGGAATTCGGAGTTTGATCGTTAATTTATATTCTAAACTCGTTGTATTACAATTAAATCGAGTATATGCCATTATAAATCTAGTATTATTAAGATTATTTTTAAGGGTTCGTCTCTTGGAACGAGAGTTCGATTATATTGAATATCAACACATTTCAAGAAATTTAAATACATTAGCAGATGCAATTGCTTCTAATGTTATAAATAGAGATTTGTGATAAAAAAGTAACAAATCAACATTCCATAACATGATTGAATAGGTAAACTAGAAATAATAGTATATCATAGTATAAATGTAGTGTTCAAAAAATAATACATTGTCTTCGATCATAGGCTCAAAACGCCTTATGATCGGAAAAAAGTGATACAAAAATGAGTCTACAAGTCAATCATCCACTATCCGTGGTGATGATCATGATAATACACCACCGCTCGTGCCACCCTAGTCAAAAACATCCTGAATGGACTAGGAACATCTATGGCATATCTCTATAGATAGAGCAAGATATCATCTATAGTAGTCTCAAGAATATCTATAGTGAGCCGCCCCTGATGGTGCTCTAAGTCAATCAGGATCTCTGCGGTCTAATCCTGTGGGCGTGGTGGTGCCGCTGCTGCATCCCTTTGCCTCCGTTCAAAGGGGCAGAGAATGGCTGGTCGAGTTGGACCCACATTTGCATTTGAAAATTTTGCTATCAGTTTTGGACGATTTAAAAACAAAATAAAAATTAGAAATTAGAACATGTCAAAAGATATTTTTTACCTGACTCATCCCACTGAGCTCCTGGAGGAAGGGGTATCTCCCGGTCGCCACGAAATTCCATGCCAACATAAGGAAAATCCTCTATAACAAAAATTTGGCGTTCCAACCAACAAAAATATGTAGAGGGAAATCTCACAATCTCCCCACCCTCACTGTGGCGGGCCATCAAAGCAACCCAACGAACCATCCTAGGCTCTCGAGGCTAACTAGCATCGACAGGAATGTGCTGCGGGGCTAACATGGGGATACTCTATAGAGCAAAGGTGACTACAATGGACCCATATCTAAAGTTTTTTAGCTTCCCATTCTTTGCTCTGGTAAGTTGGCCTTTCATATTTTCCAACACTACCTCGCACCAATTGTATATGGTGCCTCAAAAGCAATCTACTGCTATGCACATCTGAGAACCAGTGGCTACATGCAAAGCTGCACTTCCGCATAGCTTGACAACGGTAAAAGCGATAACTTTCAGCTCTTGACGGATTATAGTCTTTATGTCAATCCATTTTTCTAGGGGATTGGCCTCATCATTGCAGAACTCTAATTGTAGGCTGGCAACAGACTAGCCACCTGGCCTAGCCCCAAATAGAGATAACGGTTCACCTCTCCTAGACAAAAGAGTCAAAAAATAGATGTCTTCCAGCTCAATCTCGAGCCGGTGACCTCCGATCACAAAACATTGGTCCTGGACATCCCATTTACTTACCAGCCAAGTAAGAAGATCCACTTGAGCTCTCATGCCACTGATAGCCCAAAATTTGTAAAGCCTGCATGCCTTTAAAGCTTGCAAAGTAGGTTGATGACTTATCGCTACTTCATCTACCTCTTCGTGCTCCCATTCTCGCCAAATAAGAATTGTAGATATCCTACAATAAGTAAAATGAAGGATTAGAATCATTTTCAAGAAAAAATTTGGGTAATTTAGCAAGAAAATATGTTTTTTAATTTACCATAGTTCCTCCGCACTTTACGCTCAGGGATAGTGCATAGATACGCATTGGCCCTGTGTTAAAATTGTGGGGCCCCAACATTTTTCTTTGTAGAAAAATTTTGGGGTCCGCAGGTACCTAATGCATTGGGTGCGGACCCCCGAGGGCAAATTTTTTGGCATGTTTTCCTCTCAAAATTGAAATTCTGACCCAAAACTTAAAAATTGAATAGATGAAATGCAAGATAAGGAGGTTTTGGATTACCTAAAACAGACGGTTTTCGAATCCGATGGTCGGTTTGCCCAGAATCTTCTCCGAAGCGTTTTTTGCCTAGAGCTCTAAAAACTTCACTCCAAATTCAAACGGTAAAAATGAACTTGAAAAACTCCTTTTTATAAGTTTTTTCGAATAGATGAATTTTAAATTTGTTTATTTTTCACTTTAAAAATAATTTTTTCAAAATATTTTATTATTGAAACAGGTATGTTTAATTTTTCGAGTTTTTGTGCAGAATAACGGATTTTTCAGGAAAATAGTCATTTTTGACGAAGAGTAAACTTTTATCACTTTTTCGAGCTCTTTAAATTTTACGAAAAATCGAAACCATGGGGTCCTCTTTTAAGCCCTTTTTAGACTTTCTAAAAATGAAAATATCGCCGAGTACTTGACTATTCGAACTCATTAATGTAAATGAACAGTCGTCCTTTCAGTATAAGTTTACCCCTTTTCCGGACTGAAATGGACTATTTACGAAAAAGGTATACGTTGACTAATCATGGTCAATAGAGTTCTCTCTTGCATTATTTTATCCTTTTTTCGGGCCTGAGGGACTAAATTTACAAAAAAGAACACCAATGGAGTTTTCTTAAGTTTTTTCTTCTGAATCCCTAAAAATGAAAAACACCGAGTTTCTCCTATACTAGACTCATTAAAATTTAACAGTAAAGGACCTGTCGATTACAAACAGGAACGGACCACTCCTTCTTAGGGTTCGATATTAAACTAAGTTGGACTCATCCGAAGGATGAGCTTATAAACAAGCAAATGTTATCCTCCTCAAGCTTGTCAAAAATAAAGAGGTACTTGCTAGAAATGGTGGGGGAAAAGAGAGAAAAATAGATTCGTTTGTTACACTTTGATTTGAAAAATCATTACACCACTCTTGAACATGACACTTTTTGTCGCACTTCTACCTGGGTTGGGAAATCCTTTGCCTATTAGTAAATCAAACCACATTGAAGTCTTCAGTCGGTTTCTGGGTATTAGCTTAGGGAAACTGTCACCAAACCATCTGCAGTGTCATTATGTGTTCAAAAGGACAGTCAAACAAACCCTTCATTTGAAAACACTTGTCTCCATTCGTGTTGACCATCCCTGAGTCAGTCCTTGCAAAAAAAAAATCTTCAAAACTTGATCTATGGTTTCGTGTCATGAGCTTGCTTATGATGGATCACTTTCTATCGACGATGGCTCATCATCTAGGAAGTTGATCTAGAATCTGTCAGTACCTTGGAATCTTCATGCCTTAATGTCAGGTTTCTCACCTTCGACGACAGGTCACATCATTGACCTTCGATCGAACAATTCCGTGAAATGTTCGACTTCAGATCACATATTCGCATTTCGTAGATTGTACTGAGTAATTTGAGAGCCATTGTCATTATTGGTTGTTTCTCTCACACTTTTTACAGTTCACATCATTGACTGGTAATCAAGTGGTTTCTACCATGTTCAACTTCAACACATTTAATCACATGGATAGAATCGTACTAGTTCGGGAAGCAGAAATCAAGACCCTGGATCTAGTTTCCACCATCCAGGCTGCGAGGAGTTTTATTATTCATTATGCAGTAGACGATTCATTACAGATGTGTGTGTGTGTGTGTGTGTGTGTGTGTGTGTGTGTGTGTTGCATTTAATTTTTTTACAGGGTTCCGACTGGGGTGTCCACATGCTAATCCTTGAAATGATAAAGCACATCACTCTTCGAATATTCTTAGAATTCGCACTTTAGGGGGAAATTTGTTACACTAAAATTTGTCACCATGACATTTTAGCACTCCCTTGAAATTCTACAATATCAAAGTTCCCAAAGTCAAGCCTTGAAACTAAGAGAAAAGCTCATAAAATCCTTAAAACTCTGGTACCGCACTTCCTCCTAGTTTTTCCTGTGGTCCCGCACTTTTTGGCTATAAATCATGTGTAACTAAGCGCACTTTCTGCTTATTAAAAGTGCGGATCCCTGTAAAATATTAGAAAAGATGCAAGTAAAATCTATAAGCTCAATTAAATTCATTTTTAGAAGCTTCTAGAAACATGCGTGCAGTGGAAAGTATGCTCCTTTCATGTTCATGCATCCCATCCAATAAGGAGCTAACCCCTTGATGTAAGGTACTAATCCCTTTGAAGGAGGATTCTATCCCTTCTTGTATGGAGTTGTAACCTCCTCTTCTCCACTATAAAAAGAGGCATAGGGTAGCCTCAAGGGGTTACCAATTGATGAGTTGAAGTTTTAGTATTGTTGGAGGCGAAGTGCTGTTGAAACTTAGACCCTTTTAGATGAGATTTCATGTGGGAAGGATTACATACCTGTATGTATCTCAGTTGGAAGAGTGCAAAGCTGATCTGAGTAAAGGAAACGCCTGCTCTAGACCCCAGGAGGACCTGTACAACATCAAGGCGGACACGGTTGTAAGGCTCTTCCTTATTTAAGTTAATACAAATAAATCTGTTTTTCTCAATAAGCTGTCAATTGATTGTTTTATTTTATGGATTCCTTGATCACCATAATGGATATGATTTATGAATATATGCTATGCAGGTGCTATTTGATGTTTGTCTTTTTGTGATTTCAGATCTTCGAAGATAACTCTTTCGGGTGACTAAAGGACTACTACTACAAACAAGCGTTGGATCAAAGGTAAGATCGTTAAACCTTTATAGCATTTAATTATGAATCGCAATACATCTAGAGAAAGATAGTTTTGTTTGTCTATTTGTTGCTATCTATCCATAGGACACTTGGGAGGTATGTCTTGTCCACAAGAACGACTTATACGTCCAACAATAGAGAGAGGGTGACGGGCCATACCTGAGCCTACCTGCTACTGAGGAGTTGTAGTAATTATTTGATGTAGGGAGCTGGGGTCTGGTGATAGCCATCACTATTTTTCCTTTGTTGTGTGTTTTTTTTATGCTTATTCTATGAGTGAGCAACTTATTTTGGAGTGAGCTTCTTAACACTTTTATTTGTTGGTTCTTTTTGCAGGTGTTGCATGGAGGTCCTGAGGTGTTGTTTTTGGTGCGTTATTCCTCCTAGAGTCTTTTGGTGGTCATCTGGAGCCATATCCATCAACTTCCTCTCACTTTCTAGTCTTGTTGTGTCATGTACAGGATTGCTACAGGAAGTGATCAACTTCCTGTAGCAGTCCCATTTATGCTGCTTAGGTGCTCCATGTTGCTGAGAAATGAGGGGAAATAGTGTAGGGATGCTAGGGATGGAACTATGGGGTGAGTGGAGTGATGGAAAGATGATGTTAGAGGTCCCATGTCAAGATGTATGTGACCTAGCTCATAGTAGAAAAAAATAGGGTTTAGAGAGCGAATACTTAGGCATGGAGTAGAGTGAGGGTTAGGAGTGATAGGTATGGGTTAAAAAATTATTTTCGTGCTTTTCTTAAAGGTTAGGTGTCATTGAGTGAGCTTTATTTCTCTCGGATGAATTTCTTGTAGTAGTACAGGGTTTCCTGTAGCACTATAGGAAATCCTGTAGCAGCTTAGGACATCTTGTAGCACTTATATAGAGGAAAAAAAAACATGGGATTTTTTCTCACCTGAAGGGAGAAATCGATTTCTAGATGCATGCTGGGATTTCTCATGGAGTGGGTAGGTAGAGGAGAGAGAGAATAGAGGAATAAATTTCCTCCCATTTGTTCAAACCGTCCTTGATCAACAACCTACAAAACAAAAATAAGTGAGCGTATAGGTGTTGTTTTCATCTTTTTCTATTTCTCTTTCTCTCTTTGTTTTTTTCTTCTTCTTTTTTTGAAGATAGGTGGGCTTCCTCCACAGAGGTTTTCAACCCACAAGCATGCCTTGGGTGCCTCAAAGAGTTTTTCGCCCAAGGATCTTTTATTTCTTTGTTTTTTTCTTTTTCTGCTCCAAGATCGCCTCATGGAGGTTTTCAACCCAGGAGTTGGCCTTGGATGCCTCAGAGATGTTTTCACCTATGCCTCTTTATTTTTTCTTTTTTTTTTATTTTTTTCTAGGAAGGGGATGCACTGGAAACTATGGAGCTTCCAATGAAATTCACCTCCTTGTTTATGGAATTAATAAACTCAGCCCTAGACAGGGGCTTCTTGTACACTTTGAGCCTGTAACCATTTACAAGCAGTGGGATCCCTCCTCATCTATGGTTCTGATCTTCACAACTCCATTTTCATATAATTTTTCCACTTGGTAAGGTCCCATCCATCTTTTCATTAACTTTCCTTTGAAATCCTTGAACCTGGAGTCATAGATAAGCGCCCAATCTCCTTCTTGAAATGTATTTTCTTTTACGTTTTTGTCATGCCAAACCTTCCTTTGCAGTTGAATTACCTCTATGTGAAGGAGGGCTTGCATTCTGAACTCATCCAAACCATTTAACTGTAGCAGTATTTTTTACTGGGCCTTTGTG
Organism: Pinus albicaulis; assembly: GCA_034641835.2. NCBI lineage: Eukaryota > Viridiplantae > Streptophyta > Pinopsida > Pinales > Pinaceae > Pinus > Pinus albicaulis. The sequence continues at coordinate 1,116,741,471 of CM076575.1, read as the reverse complement.
ATATCCAAGTCTAACTCAGCTGCCATTCTCAAGGCGTTGTACTCAAAATCAATGGAAAGTAGAGATTTCTTCCCATAAACTAGATCATAAGGATTAAACCATGTGGTTTTCTTCCAAGTGGTATTGTAAGCCCAAATGGCTTCCACCAATTTGTATCCCCAATATTTTCTGAGAATTCTCACAACCTTGGTAAGGATATTCTCCAAGGCTCTATTTGTTACTTCCACATGGCCATTTTCTTAAGGATGATAGGCAGTGGAGGTCTTGTGCTTTATCTTGTGCCGCCTCGAGAGGTTTTCAATGCGATGAGATGTAAATTGAGCTCCTTTATCAATGACTACCTATCTAGGGTATCCAAACTTGTAGAACACATTCTCTCTCAGAAACTCGGTTGCCTTCTCCTTTGTTGTTACATGTTAGCACTCCACCAGTTCTCCTAAGGCTGAGAAGGAGACTCACAAAGGTAACCACATACCACTTTGACCTAGTAGTTAGCCCTACCAGGCTGAGAGGGCTCTCTCTATGAGATCACAGTCAAGGGTTAACTGGAGTGTATAGTATATTAGGCTAGGTATGTTTAGATCAGGGTTTGGTTGATTTGATGGTTTTGTGTTGGATGGTGGCTTAGATCTAGGAGGACTAGGTCTAGGCTTTGAAAATCATATTTGCATAGATGTAATGGGGCAAGGTAGGAACATACTTTAGCAATTTAGAGATATATTTGTGTATAGGTTAGATTGGTAAGGTTTCAAAATGAGCATGAATATCATGAATTCATTTATATCATAAGAATATGAACAAAAATGTGAAAGCTTCTCCGAAACATAGCATTATATCAATGAATTCTATTTATTATCTTAGAAAACAAACACATGAAGCATGGAAATGGAAATGGAAGGTAAAATACATTCAAACATATGATCACAGAAGGAAAAACACTAATAAATCACATACCACAGGTATCCCACTGCAATAGATGCAAATTATGTCTATTACTTCCTGTTAAATTCACAAGTACACTAGTATCCACAAGACTCAATTCCAAAACATAAAACCTTTGAAAATAATTACAAAGTGCCTCATATAGTCACTAAGGTCTAAATCCTCCCTTGGAGGTCGAATTCCCAGCAATAAAATCCAAATACATGCACCCTGCTACCTGAGGAGATTTGTTCATATGATTTAGATAAGTAACTTAGTTTCGTTTCATTCCTAGTTCAATTGACTTACTGAACTTTGCATTTAATATTCACTTGCATTGGATTCTACAGTTTAGTCTCGTTCTTATGTACTCTTCCAAAATATCACTAATGTCGAATGAGGTGTAACTGTAGTGTTGTAGGAGTTATTTTTACGTTCTTATGCTCAATTACATCAGTTGTTACAGCTAGTCATGATCTTATAAAATCTTCCAAAGTATCACTAATTTCGGATGAGACATAGCTATGGTGTTTCAGAGCTTTGTTGTGTTTTGTTGAATTTTATGCTTTCATGCTCATTTACATAACATGTTGTAGCCAGTCCTGTTCTACAAACTATTCCAAAATACCACTAATTCCGAATGAGACAGAGCTGAAACATTTCAGTGATTAGTTGCATCTTTAGTCTAGTCATAGCACTCTGGAGGTAGATGTCATTCTAGTTTAATTTTGTCACTATATTTCAAGTTTGATAATTGCACTCTAGTTCATTTTAATTCACTGCATTTCAAGTCAGATTAGTGGCATTCTAGCTCAGTTCCATTTCACTGTATTTCAAGTTAGGTTAATGACATTTTAGTTTAGTTGTGATCACTGTGTTTCAAGTCTGATCAATTGCATTCTAGTTTAGTGTCATTCATTGTTCTTTAAGTTGTGTTGACTGTCAAAATTAGACTTCATGGCCTTCATTGTTTACAAACTAATCTTGTTCTGACTTTCTATCAATGCGTCATCATATGAACAGGAATAAGTTAGTGATATCAGTTTAAGGCCTTGATTGATCTGCAATCCCTTGCAATTTCACAATTAAACCTTTCTTTCCAAAAACTATTTTAGAAAATCTCTAACTTTTGAATAAGGTTTATTGGTGACAAGTTGAGCTGCAGAATGAATTGATCTTAGCATGACAAGTTAATTCAGAGTAGAAATCTTATTGTGTTACAAATAGTCTTTTTACAATTGTGTTCTAATAAACTTCTAGCCATGGATGAGATTCTTTGTAATATTGTAAGATGATTGTTTATTTAGTAGAACCTCATTTACACTAAACTTGTCCTTTTCTCAAGCTATTCCAATATATTTCTAATGAAGGAATTGGATGGGTACATGTTATGAGTTATTGAGTTCATGTTGTGATTTAGTTCCTTGCTATGAGTCATTATCAAACTTTGCATTTTCTATTATTTAGTGTCATACACAGTTTAGAATAGGTTTTGCTCTGTTTTAGTGTAACCATTCACTTCTCTTTACCGACACTTAGTTATTTTGCTTCTTGACATAAAACCATAAAACCAAAAACATCATAAAATCACTAAACACAACATAGTGAGAAACAGATACCTAGGCACATATAGTGCACCACACTTCAGTAGTTTACTGACCCTGTTTGATAATTTATGACCTCAATTTAGGAACACTAAGTTGAGCACAACATTTTTGCGTCGTTGCCGGGGAAGTGTAGCTAGGTAGCCTTGTTTCTTACCACCCAAAAAAAATGATATGCGTAGAGAAAGAGACTCAAGGGGTAGATTCATAAGAAGCAGAAGCTTGATTCCTAGAACACCACTTGTTTCACCAAGACCTAGAGTCAGCACACCTCCAACTCAAACTCACATTCCATCCTTTACTGATCCTAGACTTCCAGAGAACTTAAGATCATATATTCCATTAGAAAGACCTTCTACTTTACCCACTGAGCCTGTCTTAGAAGAAGATTCAGGAACCCCTGCTAGGGACATAAACTTTTCAACTTCTACAGAAGAATCAACTATGGCAGAAGAAGGGGGAGGAGGAGTTTTTAATGGAGAACACACATTATTTGGAGGGGGTAGAGGTAGAGGTAGAGGAGAAGGAGGTAGAGGTGCAAAAGGAGAAGGAGGCAAAGGAAGAGGTAGAAGAGAAATGGGAAGCTCTTTTGGGTTTCCTATAGTAGATGAAGAAACTAATACAACTATGAAAAAAATTTCACCCTCTGTCCTTCCAAACTTTTATGGACTTAAAACTGAAGACCCTGAAACCTTCCTATTTGAATTTGAAGTCCTATGTAGAACCTATGACTACTTACAAGATGCTCAAAAACTTAAACTATTTCCTTCAACATTGAAAGGAGCAGCATTGAAGTGGTTTATGAGTTTGATCAATAGTTCTATTAGGACATGGGAAGACATGAAACAAAAATTTCTAGAGAGGTATTTGGATTACTGTATGCCAGTCAACCATAAGGAGGAAGTGTTTAAAATTTTGCAAAAAGAAGACGAAAATCTGGAATATTTGTTGGAAAGATTTAACTACAACATCAAAAGAGCAAAAATGGAAAACTTAGACCAAGACACTTTGAAAGCTCTCTTGTTGAAAACAATTAGGGATGAATGGTTAGATATCCTTAACATGATGGGAAAAGGGGATATATCTCAGCTCACATTACCTGAGATAGTTGAATTATGTATCAACCTTTCAAGAGGGGAATCTAAAACTGTGAAAGGACCAAGAGACCCTGCTCTTGCAAGGGCAAGTAAGTCTGCTTTTGGGACAGTAAGTAGGGCAGAAATAGGACATATTCTTGATGAATTCAAATCTGATATCTTGGGGAGTCTTAGTGAACAGATAGACACCCTTAAGTTACAAAACAAGCAAAAAGTTGAATCTGATGCCTTAGCAATATTTTGTCCCAAATGTAGAAAGAAACATGCCTTGAGAGAGTGCCCTTTAGATGCCAAAGTTGTGGAGACTTGTGTAATTTGTTTAGAAAAACATGAGACCAAGATTTGTCCTTCACTTCCTAGTCTTAAAGCTGTCTATCAAGAATATATTCCTACAAGTTCCACAGAATCTCTCAACTTTGTTTCCAGGAGGCCTTGGCAAGGACCTCAAACACAAGGATTTCATGATCAGATGTATAATCAACCTCCACCAAATTGGAATTCTTGGCAGCAACCTTGGCCCCAATTTCAAAATCAATCTCAAACCTGGGCTCAAGGAGCACAAAATCCCTATGGAAGATACTCTCAGTATTACCAATATCCACCATCCTATCAACCATATCCACATTTCCCTCCTCAACAAAATTTTCAACAAAATTCTCAAAATCCACAACATCAAAATCAACCACTTTCATTACCATTTCTTCAGAAAACAAATCAATTGCCTGCCCAACCCATACCAAACCCCAACAATAAAAATCCTCAGAACACATACATGATAAAAGGCCAACAATTTCCAACTTATTTGATCACTCCTTTAGACCTTAGTGATGTTCAACTTAGGTCTGGAAGAATACTTGAAAAGAGGAAACCTTCTGTAATCATACAAGAGCAAGACAATTCTGAGGAAGATTCTCTACGGGTATAAATGTCTTGAAGAGAACACAACTTTCCAAGATCCAAACATTGAAAAATCAAAACAAAAAGAACCAATAATTTCAACTCCTATATTAGAGCAGCCATCAACATCCACTTCTACACCTCCCTTTCCAGAAATATTACAAATTGATAGGGGTGTAGAAAAACAAATTATGGTGCCTAATTATGATTTCCTAGATGAGCTGAGAAATGTTTGTATTAAGATCCCATTATTGCAAGCCATCAAGGAAATCCCAATCTTAGCAAATACAATAAAGGAGTTGAGCATGAATAAAACAGGAAAAAGAATAAGAGAGATAAATAAAATTCAACTGGAAGGAAAAATAGCAGATATCATGATGGGTAAGATTTCTATTCCAAAGTATCTAGACCCAGGAAATCCAGTTGTTAAAATTCACATCAATGGAATTGAGATCCAAAACACACTCATTGATTTAGGAGCAGCAATCAATATTATGAGTACACAAATCATGGATAAACTGAAACTTCCTAATCTTCTTTTTACACCCACATTATTACAATTACCAGATAGATCTGTGATCAAACCTGATGGGGTAATAGAAGACATTCCAGTGTCCCTAGACTCTTGGGAGTATCCTGTGGATTTTATGATCCTAATTCCTAAGAATAATCTAGGAGGACACCCTGTTATATTAGGAAGACCTTGGTTAGCTACAGCTGATGCTTTCATTAGTTGTAGATCCGGTGATATGTACATCTCTGATGGTAGTTCAACCAAGAAATTTACCTTGTATCCTCCAGCAACAACAATTACATAATTAGATGATACTCAATGGATAGAGGATGAAGAAGACTTACAACCTCTATTCACAATTTCAGAAATTAGTGAAGATAGCCAAATTTTGAATACCTTAGAAAACTTTGAATCCTCTTCGGAATATAAACATGAACAATTTCAAGAAGAATCCAACATTGAGTTTTTGTCATCAAGGCAGATGTCTCTCTATTCCATGGATAAATTTGGCAGCTCTACAATTGAGATATTTTCAGGAAAAAAATTAAACATAAACAAGAACCTAGAGAAATCTCAACAAGAAGAGCTAGTCAATATATTATAGAGACATTCTTCTGCATATGCATGGGAGTACACTGATATGAAAGGGATAAGCCCCAAGACTTGCACTCATCACATCTACATAGAGGAAAATTGTAAACCAATCAGACAACCTCAGAGAAGGATGAATCCAAATCTTAGGGAGATTGTTAAAGAAGAATTGCAAAAATTATTGAATGTCAACTTCATCTATCCCATTTCAGATAGTCAGCGGGTTTCTCCTTTGGTGATTGTGCAAAAGAAAAATGGTAAATGGAGGGTATGTATTGACTACCAAGAATTAAACAAAGCTACTCTTAAAGATCATTTTCCCTTGCCTTTCATAGATCAGGTGTTAGATACATTAGCTGGCAAAAAGTACTTCTCATTTTTAGATGGGTTTAGTGGTTATAATCAAATCCAAGTAGCACTGGAAGATCAAGACAAAACTACATTTACCTGTCCTTGGGGTACCTATGCTTACTGAGTATTGCCATTTGGATTATGTAATGCACCAGCAACATTTCAAAGGGCAGTACTAGGAATTTTTTCAGATCTAATACATGATTGTGTAGAGGTATATATGGATGATTTCACAGTTTATGGAAACACATTTGAAGAAGCCTTAGCAAACTTGGAAAAAGTCTTAAAGAGATGTAAAGAAGAAAATCTTTCACTAAGTCATGAAAAGTGTTTTATGATGTTTATTGAAGGAATTGTTTTGGGACATCACATTTCAGGGGATGGGATTAGAGTTGATGAGTCAAAAGTTGAAGTCATCTCTAACTTATCTATTCCAAGTTGTCAAAAAGATGTTAGAAGTTTTCTAGGATTTACAGGATATTATCGAAGATTTATAGAAAACTTCACCAAGATAGCATCTCCACTCTTCAAATTACTTACCAAAGATTGTGAATTCAAATGGAATCCTGATTTCCAGTTAGCCTTTGAGACCCTGAAAACAAAAATTTCTGAAGCACCTATTTTAAGGGGACCTAACTGGAAGTTACCTTTTCATATTTCAACAGATGCCTCAGATACAGCTCTAGGAGCAGTATTGGGACAAAAAGACCTGATTCCTTATGCCATCTACTATACCAATAAAAATTTGACTCCTTTAGAGTTAAACTATACTGTAACTGAAAAAGAGTTTTTAGTTGTTGTTCATGCCATAAACAAATTCAGACACTATATAACAGGCTATGAAACTTTTGTTCACACAGATCACTCTGCAATTAGATATCTAATGAACAAATCAATTACTAATGGCAAAGTCATAAGATGGTTATTGCTTTTACAAGAATTCAACATTACCATTCTAGATAGGCCTGGAAAACAAAACACAGTAGCTGATTTCCTATCTAGACTCCAAAACATCCAAGACAATACCCCAGTTGAAGATCAATTTCCTGATGAATATCTTTTTGCAATTTCTACTCAAACTCCTTGGTTTGATGACGTTGCTAATTATTTAGTTTCAGGGAAATTTCCTTCAATAATGAATGCAAGAAACAAGAGAAAGATCATTTATGACAGTGCAAAATATTCATGGGTTGCTAATGAGTTATACAAAACAGGTCCAGATTTTATCATTAGGAGATGTGTTCGGGAAGATGAGATGCCTGAGATCCTCAAGGCATGTCATGATGAACCTTGTGGCGGACACTTTGCTGATAAAAGAATAGCTTATAAGATCCTTCATTTAGGATATTATTGGCCATCCCTTTTTAAAGATGCTAAAGAGTGTGTCAGAAGGTGTGACAGTTGCCAAAGGGTAGGGAAACCTTCTCCTTCATGTGAGATGCCATTACAGCCTCAGGTACATATTGAACCTTTTGAAAAATGGGCTTTGGATTTTGTAGGATCTATTAGTCCTCCATCAAGACAAAAGAAATATATATTAGTTTTCACTGACTATGTTACCAAATGGGTAGAGGCCAAGCCATTACTTTTTGCTACTGAAGCATCTGTAGTTAATTTTCTTTTTGAGGATATTTTTACTCATTTTGGTGTCCCAAGGGAAATTGTTACAGATCAAGGAGCTCAATTCACATCAAGGCTAGTGGAGAAAATGATGGAGAGGTACAAAATCAGACACAGAAAATCTACTCCCTATCATCCACAAGAAAATGGTCAATTGGAATCTACTAATAAGGTCATTAAAGGGATCCTAACAAATATTGTTCATTTACATAGAAGAGATTGGGTAGATAGGCTTCCTGAAGCCTTGTGGGCCTATAGAACTACATGGAGAAGCACAACAGGCCATACTCCTTATGAACTTGTTTATGGAAAGCAAGTTTTGTTTCCCATAGAGTTCCAGAATCAAACTTTCAAAATGGAAGTTCAGCTAGGACTTGATCTAACAGAGGCACAAAAGCACAGATTGGAACAGATTAATGAATTGGATGAGATCAGACAAGATGCAGTTCAGAAAACAAGTATAGTCCAACAGCAAAGGACTATATGGCATGATAAGTATATCAAGGAAAAGAAGTTCAAAGAAGGTGACTGGGCTCTCTTGTTTGATTCAAAGTTCAAGGATTTTCAAGGTAAATTCCAAACACATTGGCTTGGGCCATATGAAATTATAAGAATTTTTGATAATGGAGCAATAAAAATCAGGACAATAGATGAAGAGAAGGTCACTTTTCTTGTGAATGGTCATAGATTGAAGTTGTATCACAAGCCACTTTCAAGAGAAGAATTTGTCAAAAGATTCCAGGAAAACAGTGATGTGAAGTTAATGAAGAAGAATTTTTCTTCTTCATCAACTTAATTGAATTTTCTAAAGTCAGATATTTGAAAAATAAAAAAATAAAGTGTAAACATGAAAACCAATCATTGATTAGCATGTTTATACAGAAAATATAGAGTGAAAATCAAAATCTTTCTGACACTTTAACTTTTCCATTTTGTTATTTTTCTGCAAGTAGCTATTACCAGATCATAAGTGCAAATCCATATTTCACTTATTATTCATTTCATTCCATTCATCCATACTCCATTTCATTCCATTCACCCATACTCCATTTCATTCCATTCATCCATACTCCACTTCATTCCATACTTCATTCATTCCATGGTCCACCTCATTTCCATCTCAGAATTTTAAATTTGATCTTTTCTGCAATTGAAGAATACACATCAGAAGTTGCAGGCCACTTTTTCACTCCACTTCATAATTGTGATTCATTTCATTTCATCATTCACTTCACTCATACTCCATTACACCATATTTCATTATCCATTTTTAATTCATTTCACACAATATTTCAGTATTCCATTCATGCTTCAAACCATTCCATTTCATGTTCCAAAGACTTCTACAGGTACATTATGCAATCAGTCATACATTCTACAGCTAGGAAGACATTCTGCAGCTAGACAGACATTCTGCAGCCAGAGACCCTGAAGGCACTATCCAGTAAACATTTGATTTAGCAGCAAATTGATCCTGCATATTCAAGAAAACAAGAAAAATCAAAGGATTTATGAGGAACTGAAGATCAATGATTGAGGACAAGGCATATCAAAACCACAAAGAAAATCAAAGGAAAGGCAAAGGTATGAAATTATTATGGTGACAAATCATGAAAATTTTAGCATAGTTAAGTCATATATGATTCAAAAAGGTTATTTTAATTAGTCGTGTTGATCATTCCTATCAACCATATCATAAAAAATTTGGATAAAAACCCTTCCATCTTACCATATTCGATCATCATTTAAAACTTAACGGTTAAAGTACTGAAGTGATTTAATCAGTCACGTCACTAGGGCAAAGTATTTAATGATGATTTTGAATTTCTTAACAAAATATCTTCGCGGTCTTTTCTTCCGTGATAGCTTTCAACTCATTAATCCGTGTGAATTTTCCTCACTGCATTACACTCGTTTCATAACCACTCCATATCATTCCTTTCCGCAGCCAATACTTAGCCATTCTGATCTGTAAAATAGACGAAACATCTTTGGGGCAGAAACATCTCTTTAACAACCATTTTCACCATGAGCAGAGGAGCAGTAATTTGAAGGTTAAAAAGAGAAGCTATGGGTCTCATAGTGAGGACCAAACCAGTTGGAGCCAAGTACTTGGAAGGTTATCCACAAATCAGAGAAATGCTACAGCAGGCTGGTTGGTTGCAATTTTTGGAGAAATTTCGTGGTTTTCACAAAGAGGTGACTAAAACACTTGCAAGGTCCTTCAATGGAGCAGAGGTCGAAATAGGAGATATTAAATTCACTGTTACAGAGGCTTTCATTGCAGAGGCAACGGAATTACCTAGACAAGGAGAAAGGTGGTTCAAAAATAGGGAATTCCATAACAAAGCATGGAGGAAAATGCTTAAGACTCCAGGTATGGATGTTTCCATTTTTAAAAAGGGTATTCCTAGCTCGGCATTAAAGAATAAGTGGAGGAACATGTTACTCATTTTACAAAAATTTATAACTTGTGAAGGCAGATTTGGTACCCTCTATGTCTATCATATTCGGTTAATGATGCATTTCTTAGATGAGGAAATTAATTTTCCATTTTTCCTACTTCATAGTCTGAAAAGAATGGCCTCAAATGTTCAAAAAAGGGTTCAATTTCTAGAAACAACTTTGTATCACCATGGGCTAGTCAAAATCTTAATTGAACATCATTTGAGGAAAATGGGAGACAATTGGGAAAAATTTCTAGTGAGGAACCCAAAGAATCTCCACCTGAAAGCAAACCTACAAGAAGAATCAAGAGAAGGGAAATTTCCAAAGCTATTGAAGTTGAAACTGGTAAATCAATTTAAGAGGACAGTGAAGAGATGATTTCTGAGAAATTGGCTCAAATAAAGAAGCAGCTTAAGAAGGAGAGAATAATAAGAAAATATGCCAAAGACAGAGGAGAAGGGCCATATCAACCAAGATGGAGCCACAGACTTATAGGTATACTAAAGAAAACAGAGGTTAGACAAATAGGGATCATAAACATTGAGGATGAAGAAACTCTAGAAATTGACCCAGCACAACAACAAATTTACAATTATATTGAGTCATTAGAGAGAAGAGCTTCAGAAAGTAGAGACAGAACTCCTAGCCCACCAAAATCTAAAATTGATGTGCTAAGAAGAGATAAGTATGAGTTAGAAGTACTCAATAAGCATATCAAGAATGAGAATGACAATTTGAGGGAGCAGGTGAAACTAAAAAGTGATATGAATTCAACTCTGTCTCTACAAATGGAGAAATTGTACAAGGCCAATGAAAAAGTGAAGAAGAAAAAAAAAAGCTAATCAGGGCACTTACAAATTTAATATTCAAGTTAGTCATAAGGAAGCCTAGAAGACCAATGACTGTCAGACAAAGTAGAAGAAGAGGGTTGGATGTCCTAGCAGAGGTCTCAGAGTACATGGAGTAGTTGCATGAGGACATGCAAAAACTTTGCAGTGGGGGTATGTTGAGCCTCAAAGATTTTCTTCTCTTTCACCACATTCTACTTCATTTTCTTTGTTTCTCATCAATTACAGGCTTAAATGATCAATAAGATTTATTAAATTTTCATTAAGAATTTATATAATGGCTAACTTGTTATATTTTCATGATTTTGTTGGTGTAGTAATTTTTTACTAAGACTCGACTACAGAATACAAGCATTCCGTAGCCAGTCGTCTGTTCTGCAGCCATCCTCATGTTTACATAGGTTCCAGGTGTCACTGCAAATAAAAAGGCATATGGGTGAAATCCACAACACTTCCCCATCATCTCTTGCTCCCCATGAAGTCTGAGTTAAAGTCTCCAAGCGGTTATGCACGTAGAGGAGAAGCAGTTTCCTATCAAAACACGGACTCTACAGACATCCGCAGTAAAGCACAAGACTGTTAATAAGAGTTTTAATTTGATTAGAAGTGGGAAAGACACTTATCCCTGTTTTTCTCAAGAGTATTTATGTAATTTCATTATAAGTATGACTCAAGAGACCGAGAAACTGTTGGTTAGATTTTGTTTTGTTGCCTAGATCTTTAAAGACCGTAAATACTCTGTTTTGAAGAATTTCTCCTTTAATGAAAGAGACATCATTTTATTGCACGAGCTGAGTCAATCTTGAGTAGATTTGTGTGCTACTCCGGTGGTAGAGGGCCCCTGCTACCTGAGGAGCTTTGTTCATATGATTTAGATAAGTAACTTAGTTTCGTTTCATTCCTAGTTCAATTGAATTTCTGAACTTTGCATTTAATATTCACTTGCATTGGATGCTACAGTTTAGTCTTGTTCTTATCTACTCTTCCAAAATATCACTAATGCCGAATGAGGTGTAACTGTAGTGTTGTAGGAGTTATTTTTACGTTCTTATGCTCAATTACATCAGTTGTTACAACAAGTCATGATCTTATAAACTCT